>CAWUFW010003087.1:1200000-1937122 GCA_963921515.1 Calotriton arnoldi
GTCATTGTCAATGATTCAATACTACACACAGACATCAAGTCCGCATCATGAACAGTAAGTTGTAATACAGTGGAGTGGTCATCGTCAATGATTCAGTATAACACGACAAACGTCAAGTCCTCATCACAAACATTAAGTTGTAATACAGTGGAGTGGTCATCGTCAATGATTCAGTATAACACGACAAACGTCAAGTCCTCATCACAAACATTAAGTTGTAGTGGAGTGGTCATCGTCAATGATTCAATATTACACGACAGACGAAAAGTCCTCATCACAAACATTAAGTTGTAATACAGTGGAGTGGTCATCGTCAATGATTCAATATTACACGACAGACATCAAGTCCGCATCAAGAACATTAAGTTTTAATACAGTGGAGTGCTCATCGTCAATGATTCAATATTACACGACAGACGTCAAGTCCTCATCACGAACATAGTAATACAGTGGAGTGGTCATCGTCAATGATTCAATATTACACGACAGACGTCAAGTCCGCATCAAGAACATTAAGTTGTAATACAGTGGAGTGGTCATCGTCAATGATTCAGTATTACACGACAGACGTCAAGTCCTCATCAAGAGCATAATGTTGTAATACAGTGAAGTGGTCATCGTCAATGATTCAGTATTACAGGACAGTCGTCAGGTCCGCATCACAAACATTAAGTTGTAATACAGGTGAGTGCTCATCGTCAATGATTCAATATTACATGACAGACGTCAAGTCCGCATCAAGAACATTAAGTTGTAAAGCAGTGGAGTGGTCATCGTCAATGATTCAGTATTACACAACAGACGTCAAGTCCTCATCACAAACATTAAGTTGTAATACAGTGGAGTGCTCATCGTCAATGATTCAATATTACACGACAGACGTCAAGTCCTCATCAAGAGCATAATGTTGTAATACAGTGGAGTGGTCATCGTCAATGATTTCAGAGAGTGGTCATTGTTAACGATTCAACATTACAAAACAGATGTCAGTTTATCGTCAGTAGCTTCATGTTCTAACAAGATAAAGAGGTCCTCGTCAATGGCTTGATGTGACAAATGGTAGTAGAGTGGTCACCGTCAATGATTTAATATAATATAACAGATATCAAATCATCAACAAGAACTTTGCGTTGTAACTCAATAGAGCCATCGTCACGAATTTCATCTTATAGAACAGCAGGACCTCAGTAACGACTTCATGTGGCAGAACGTCAATGATTTTAAGTTATATAACAGATAGCAATGCCTCATCAATATATGAACATTACATAAAAGATGGCAGTCGCATTCTTATCATTGACGACTACTAAATATGTATGTATTTTATTTTTGTAAGACCATCATGCCTTCGGACACCAATACAGAGCCTGTTGGGATACAAAGAAGTGATGGCGGGAGCAGGAGCGTTGTATATGACTAACGGAGAGTTGTATTCTGAGGTGTTGGCTGAACTTCAAGCAGTCACAGAGGATATACAGGAAAAGCCTTGGCTAAGCCAGAGTCGCCATGCACCATCTACAGACTGTCTGACCATACTCAGTGACACAGTGATGCCACCATCTTTAATGTGTTTACATCGTATGACAGATGCCACTAGAGAGGTCTATGACTTCATGTTGTCCAATAGAAAGGCAAATAATAAAATAAATAAAATAATAATGCTTATAAAAGTAATAACTTGTGTTTGTATAGAGATTAATGCTGCAGATTATGCAGTATCCAAACTTTGTAGATACCTAGTTGAGCCATTTTGACACCATCAGAGGCTACAGAGATTTAGTGAGCCATACCAAGAAAAAAGGGAAAAAGTTGGTGAGGACGCGGGCGCAGTATAGTATTGTAAATTTATAAAGAGCTTTCCAGGCACTACTGTCTCACTGAAGCACTGAGGAGACCGTATCCATTGTGTTCTAAGCTGGAGGTTGAGTGCGTGGTGGACAGAGTGCGTGGTCATAAAGTAGCCTCGTGGGAGGTGTTGGGTGTTGTGCACCAGAACAAGAAGCAGATCTTGCCAAATGCATACCTAAATAACAACCCAGAAGGGAGACCCTAAACTCCGAAACCCTACCACGGCTGGCGGAAAGTAGATATGAAAGTCAAAGAGGGGCAGTCGGAAGCATTGAGCTTGACCTGCCGAAGCATTGGTTCGAGGATCAAAGTTCATGGTACTAGGATCATAGAATGGCCCAGAGCTCTCAAGGCAGCGGCTGAAGGAGCCTGCAGGAAGGTGAGTGCACAGAAGACACACCCTTGGGAAGCTACATGTGGAACAAGGCACTGACCTGGAGCGTAACCAAGAAACGCAGCCCCTGCTTTGCAAGGTGCGCAGGATGGGCTTCCTCTCTTGATGTCAGGAAGGCAAGCCACCATATCCAGACACTGCAGAGGTCTCCCACAATGACCTTTGACCCGACAACAAGGCCAGTCTGACTCCACCTGATGTCGCTTCAAGGTTCTTTTAGACCGTGGTCTCTTGAAGGAGTCTCTGCCAGCCTTTTATCGATTATAGTCAAATTTAGCCCCCCTCGGAGGCACAAGGTTGAAGCAGCGGGTCTAAGGCACTGACTTCAAAAGGGCATGGTGGCAATGCCAGGGGGAGGGAGCTTCTGGTGTATCATCTGTGCCAGCCATGGCTGACAATCGCCAGATCAGGTGCAAGGAGGATGGAAGACGAGTAGTAATTCATCTCATGGCATCCATGGTCCAGGCAGTCTATGTCTGTACTGGCGGAAGGAGGGATTATGGGGAACTGTCTTGACGGGAACTGATAAAAGTTGAAGGGGTGCAGGAAAGGAATCAATGGGCATTGATTAAAGTTGAGGAGTCATGAGAACAGAATCGATGGAAACTGATTAAAGTTGAAGAGGCTTGAGAACAGAATTGATGAGATCAACCACCTCTGGAGGAAGGCCGAAGGTGTTCAGCTGTTGCTGCTCAATCTCCATGCATGAAGGTGGAGACTGCGAAGGCCTGGGTGCAGAACCCTGCCCTGTCACTGTGACAGCAGTTCTTTCCAGAGGTGCAGCCTGATCTGAGAACACATGCTCAATTACAGGAGTTCTGGATACCATACTCTCCGTGCCCCATCAGGAGCCACTAAGATGACTTGGGACCAGTCTGTCCCGATTTTCTTGAGAAACTCGGGCAAGAGTGATATCATCAGAGAGGCATACTGAAGTCCCACTCGAAGTGGAAGGAGTCTTTGAGCAAGAGATGCCATGGAAACTCCAACGTGCAGAACACTGCACATTCCCAGTTGTGGTGAACAGATCAACAAGGTTCTCCCCATTCGCAGAAGAGACCTTGCACCACCTCTGGGAGTAGCTGTCTCTAGGTATCAATGGCTGAGCTCATCCACCGTGGCTTTCAACGATCCTGCCTGGTGGTTCACCATCAGGAAAATTTCTTGATGGGTCAGCCATTTCCAGAGCTGCAAGGCCTCCTGACACAGAATCTGTGACTTACCACATAGCGGTGGTGTAGTCTGCCAGCATCTGGACCAGCCTCCTCCTGATGGATGACTGGAAGGATTTTAAAGCCACGCAAAAGGCCCTCAGCTCCAGAAGGGTGATGTGGAGCTGGGTCTCCGCGGGAGACAAGAGTCCTCTGATCTCCAACCCTCCCAGATGGCCGCCCAACCCAGAAGAGATGCATCACTCACCACTGTCCGCTCTGGATGGGGAGGTGTGAGGGGTCTGCTATTGACCCAACTGCGGTCAGTGATCACCTCTGCAAATCTTTCACAATCTCATTCAAAATCCAAGCATGGTTGGATAGGTCCCCTTGACTGGGACTTTAGATCACTGGCGTAGCAAGGGGGGGGCGGAGGGGGCCGCAAAAATCATCGCCAGCACCCCCCCCCCCCTCCTCAGCGCGGCGGCAAAAGGCAGGACGGCAGGGACCGCCACGGGCGGCAGAGTGCCTAGCTACGCCACTGCTTTAGATCCCACTGCAGAGACCCTGCATATGCCACCTGATGTGCTCAATCAGCAGGATGCAGGAGGCCATCAGCCCCAGCGCCTCAGAGTCGACCTCACTAAATCAAAGACCGAGGCTAAAAGATCAGGATCATAGCATGAAGGTCCTGGACTCTTTTCCGGGGGAAAGGCACATAACCGAACCATGTCTACAACTCAGGTTGTGCCGAAACCAGCTGCGTGATCGGCTCCGAGGTCAGTCGACTTCGGAAGCAAAATCGAGAAGGTTGGCGCTGCCCCTGTTCTGGCCTATACGAGTGGCACAAGGGAGCGGAACCCCTTTCTTCTTTTTGTGCTTTTTTACGCTTACCTGAGGACTTGGAGCGCAATGAAGACCGACCTCTGGAGTGGCTCTGACGACTCCAGGAATGGGAAAAGGACCAACAGCGAACTTTCGACGCAAATCAGGACTCGGAATGATCCCGTCGTGGAGTCTTCTTATACTTGGCGACAGAGTTTCGGCTCACGATCCTGGATAGCCTTCACATTCATCGACACGCAGTTTCAGCAGGCCTTGGAGTCATGATTTGACCCCGGGCACTACAGGTACACCTGATGACGATCTGTCACAGACATCTGTTTGCAATAGTCCTTAAATGTCTCATTTTACTATTTGTTTCTAAACGAGGACCCTCACTCCACAGAGCTACAAAACGCACCCACCTCATTCAATGACTTGTATCCACTCTGGACGCATCAAAAAATCCTCACAGACATCATACACCTTCGATGAGTACCTGCAAACTCATCAACACACACACAGTGAACACGCTGAACTCCCACACTCAGCATATAAAATATCCTGATAAAACAGAAATGCAGTACACACCTAAACCTTCATACACCCATACTGCGCTAACCCAAAACCCTCCTACATCCATTTTGCACAAATCTAACCCTCAAAAAAAAAAAAAAATCACAGACATTGAACAATTACAAAAACGCATTCAGGACTGCAGAGCACCCTCAAAACCCTCTTAGACACAGTAATAACACATCAGAGCACAACCAAACCCTCCTACTACCACAATGAGCACATTCAACCCTTCAAACACCCACGCTGAAAACCTACAAAACACACACACACACACACACAAAAACACAGAATATATATTAAAAAAACTTGTAGAAGCATACTATGAGCACGTGAAATACCCTCATACACCCAGGCTCAGCACTGCACAGCACACCCAAAACTCTCACACACCCACGCTTAGCAAATTCAAACCTTCACACACCCATGCCAAGCACCTACAAAACCCATACACACACACACACAGAATACATAAAAAACAAACTTTGTACAACCACACTATGAGCACATGAAATAACCTCATACACCCAGGCTCAGCACTGCACAGCACACCCAAAACTCACACACCCACGCTGAGCACATTCAAACCTTGACACACCCACACAGAGCACCTACAAAACTCTCTCTCACACACACACACAATACATAAAAAAGAAACCTTGCACAATCACACTGTGAGCACATGAAATAACCTCATACACCCAGACTCAGCACTGCACAACAGACCCAAAACTCTCACACACCCACGCTGAGCACATTCAAACCTTGACACACCCACACAGAGCACCTACAAAACTCTCTCTCACACACACACACACACACACAATACATAAAAAAGAAACCTTGCACAATCACACTGTGAGCACATGAAATGCCCTCATACACCCAGGCTCAGCACTGTACAACACAACCAACACTCACACACCCACGCTGAGCACATTCAAACCTTCACACACCCACACCGAGCACCTACAAAACTCTCTCGCACACACACAATACATTAAAAAAAAAAAACTTGCACAATCACACTGTGAGCACATGAAATGCCCTCATACACCCAGGCTCAGCACTGCATAGTACACCCAAAACCTTCACCCACACCCATGCTGATCACATTTAAATGTTCTTACACCCACGCCGAGTACATTCAAACTCTCATTCACCCACGTCAAGCACATTTAAACCTTCCCACATCCAAACCAAGCGCATTGAAACCTTTACGCACTCACACCGAGCACATACAGAACTCTCATGGACACACACTGAATATGTAAAAAACAACCACGTAAAACCACACTATAAACACAAGAAATACATCCAGTCCCAGGAGCACGGCACACCCAAAACCTCAAACACCCAGTCTCAGCAAAACAAAAACTCATGCACAGCCCAAACTCCAATGCAAACACACTGAGCACACAAAAGACCATCATATCATACACCCACAAGGAACCACCTAAATCTCGCAGACAGCTTTAAAACAAGCATTTGCAATGCAATAGGTCTTGCATTTGCGAGAGTTCAAGCTATTGGGCATTGTAAATGACAATGTCTTTTTTTTATGTTTTAAAAACCAACACATAAATAAAAGGCATAAAATTAATAAACAGATATAGGCCTTTGACACCTTTGGAGATTGATGAAAGAAGTTGGTTAGATGAAGTTGATTAGGAGGCAGGGTCGCCGCACAGCCTGGGCATACTTACGTGGAACATCAATGGGTACAATAGAATATCTAGAACAGACGATTTTAAAACAAGCATTGGCATAGCCAATAGGTCTCGCTTTTGGGACCTTATAAGTATTTAGTTATGCAACACAATGGCTAAACACTTATAAGGTCCCAAAGGCGAGACCTATTGGCTATGCCAATGCTTGTTGTTTTTAAAACCAATAAATAAAAGGCATGGTCAATTACAATGCCAATAGCTTAAACTCTCGCAAAATGTGAGACCTATTGCATTGAAAATGCTTGTTGATTTAAGGTGAAGTCTTCACCTCAAGGGGTCGCATACTTTAGGAGGAGCAGGCTTATATCCTCAAAGACTTTTAAAATGCCGTTGGGCCGCCCTCCTTTACAGTCATTTTCTTGGTGCAGTGCAATGATTCACCGCTAGGTGGCGCTGCTCTCCATGCAGGAGGCCACGGCAGCATGTTTCCCGGGGGCGGGGACTTGAGGCTCTTGAAGCCCCAGAACATGCACTGAAGGAGCAAGGCCAGTCCCATGGCCGGCAGTGTGTCGCACCCACCGAACCTACGGTGATGCTGCTGCACTTGCACAGTGGCCGTCAGTGTAATTAACTGTTCAGGCTCGGCCGCGGGTGCATTGCGAGGCCACTTTACTTCGCCACTCACAGCAGGCAGGTGAGTGGTGATGGGGGCGCAGGCATAATCACCGCGGCACAGCTGTCCCGCATTTTCCTCATTTTCAGGCTCTGCTGAAGGCACCGCTCTGGGCCTCCGTCCAACCCGATCACATCACCCCTTCACAACTTGACTTTGGGGTATACTGGGGTGCACAACGGGCTGGCAGTCAGTCAGCGTGCAGCGGCTCTTACTTTCTTTAGCTGCGCCCGCTCTTCTTCCTGGCTGGTGCTTCGCTGTGTAGTCTTCACGCCCCTCTCGGCATTTCAGGTGCGGGAGGGGAGATCCGCTCTTGCGGTCTCGGTCGACAGAGTCAAAGTGCCTCGAGCGCGGCACTAGCTGCTAAGCTTTACCCCCTTGTCACTGCTCTCAGGCCACATGGTTGGCTATTAATAGGCTGCAGACGTATCAGCATGCGGGCGGCTGCAGGTTTCCTAACGATGGGTGCCGGTGCACACAAGTGGCTCCCGTCTTCTTACCCTGTCTTGCCTCAGTAGTCTTCACGCTGGCAGCAGGTGCAGGGGGTGCCCTAGACGTGGGCTACTCCTCTCCCCACGAGAAAAAACAACGAGAGGAGCGGGGGCGAGCGAGCGCGGCAGCGTGCAGAGCTGACCACACGCTCGTGCATCGTGCCTGAAACGTGCGCGTAACCGCACAGAAAAGGCCATTGTGCACGAGCGTGTGCTCAGCTTTGAAAACCCCACTACATAAAGTCTTCGCCAGAAGCAGCGCTTGCGCGCTACTCTAGGCTCGACCTAAAAACAATCAAAAGCTTTGAAATTGTATGCTTACAAGAAACTTGGCTGTGCGACGAAACCCCCCTGCTAGAAGGGTACGTACAACTAAATTTAAGAGCAAGGAGAGGTAAGCTGGGTCGGCCGGCGGGCGGACAAATAATTATGATTTCAACTAAAATAGCTAAACAAGTGGTACCCTTGAAAGTTAAAAGTAAATGGTTGATGGCGGGAAGAGTGAACCTGCGGGATCCAAGCCCCGATTATGAGGGTATTATCATTAATGTTTATATGCAAGGAGGTGGATACAAGGAATATAATGTAGACATGAGCAATTTCAAAGAGGATATTGAGGGGATCACAGATGACTATCAGAAGGACCTAGTATTAGTACTAGGGGACTTTAATCATAAATTGGACCCCAGTAGAGTCGATCTAGGATGTGAGGAGTTACTGATGGCCTACAATATAAACACTGCCAGTTTCCCGAGGGGGTGGGGGGAACTACTGCACGTGATATGGCCTTATGTAACTTTATGAGCGCATCATGCCTTGTCTGTGCGAATGGAAGAATTGAGTCAGATCGGCCAGCTAGTCGCACATTTAAGAGAGGCAACCAATTATGCCCAATAGATTACATGTTTATTCATGCTTGGAATTTTGTATTGTTGAGGGATTTTGAGGTGATGAGGGTTGGAGGAAGTGATCACTTTCCTCTTAGCGCTAAGATTGCTGGAGGGATTAAAAAACCAAGAGATCCATTTGTATCGGAATAATTGTAGTACCCCAAAAGGCTGATTACTCGTATGACGGAGGAGGGCTTGGAGAAATTGAGAACTTTTCAACGGAGCCAAACACTAGATGATGTCCCACGGAATGGTACCATAGGCTGGTTTGAAAATGTAATTACTCAAGTGGTCGAATGTCTAAAAGTTAAACTCACAGGGGGAACCAAAAAGGCCATAAAGAGAGAGATTGGTTCAGTGCGGAATGTAGGAAACTAAAGGCTAATATAAGAAAAGGGGAAAGAAGTTTGAGATTGAAGTATGATATAGAGATGGTGACTACTCTACAGAAATTAAAGAAAATGTATTAAAATGTTTTAAGAGATCAGAAGAGAAATTATAAAGAGAAATGTTGGGGTAACCTCCTGGAGGCAATAGAAACTAAGGATGGAAGAAAATTTTGGAAATTGATCCACGAGGGGTCGGGAAAGACACAGGCAACCATGAATTGTGTAGTGACAGAAGAAGATTGCAAAGGTTACTTGGGCGAAATAAACAGTATAGGAGAACGGCAAGAAACAATGGTACACGTAATATGGCCAGAGATGGGGGGAGGATACCAGATTATTGTTTTCTGAAAGTAACGTTAAACGTATTGTAGCAAACTTAAAATTGACTAGAGCAGCCGGTCCGGATAACCTTCCAGCAGTAATCATAAAGACTAAATCCGACTGGTGGGTAAAAAATTTTACAAATATGTTCTCCGGCATACTAGAGACAGGGAAGATGCCCCAGACCTGGAAAGGTGCGATCATCAGGCCCATCCACCCACGCGGGGAGATGTAAAAATGCCCAAAAACTATAGGTAAATTAACCTCTTGGACGTGGGAGAGAAGGTATTTTCCAAAATAATTTTAGAAAAACTGAGAGAATGGGCAGAGGTCAACCAAGTGATACCCCCAGAACAGGGGGGATTTAAAAAGGGGCATTCCACTGTAGACCATTGTTTCTCCCTTTGGTCCATCGTACGAAAGTCAGTGGAGCAAGGGGGTAAGCTGTTCAGTTGTTTTATTGACTTTCGGGCTGCGTTTGACCTGGTTGACCGCAATCGGCTGTGGGAAATGTTGATAAAGATCAATATGCCTAAGGATCTTCTGGTCATTATACAAGAGCTCCATAGGAACAATTGGGCGCAGGTCATCCTGGACACAGAGGGGACATTGTCAGTGAAAATACTGATCGAAAATGGGCTAAGACAGGGATGTGTCTTGGCCCCCCTGCTCTTTTCCTTGTTCACGGCCGATTTACCTAATATACTAAAGCAGGTACGGGGTGCTAGCCCAAAAATAGATGGGAAACATCGCTTGCTTACTCTATGCAGACGATCTGGTAATTTTAGATCAAACAGAGATAGGGCTGCAGAGGAAGCTGGTTGTGTTCAATGAATACTGCAACCAGAAACAAATTGTTGCGAATCTAGATAAAACCAAGGTTTTAAGTTTTGGCAAGAAAAGGAAGACATTTAGTTGGTTTCTGGGCTCTACTAAAGTGGAAGAAGTAATTGAATACAAATACTTGGGGATATGGTTTGAAAAATCCCTAAAATGGGAAACTCATTTGAATACATTAAGGATACGAGCCCTGGCCTCAGTTAGCGGGTTGAAAAAGTTTAATAGGAAGTACGGAGAAAGGTCAGATAAACCTGTCCTAAATGCTTATATGGCCATGATACCGCCTCAGTTCCAATATGGAGCCGAAGTATTGTACATGAGTGGTAAAAGAAGATGGGATATTGAAGAGGGAAAATGTATTAAAAAATTATTATCCCTACCCAGATCATCTATAATACAGGCAGTAAGAATTGAAACAGGAATGGTATCTTGGGAGGTAATGGTACGCATGGCATTAATAAGGTTTTGGCAACGTCTGGGAAATGGGGAAGAGCAAAAAATAGCAGATTGGTGCAAAAGGGAAATTTTGCAGAGTGAACTGAAATGGGCACTAAGGTTTAAGAAAATGCTAAAGACAGTTGGAAGGGAACTAGGAATAAAACTGGACCCGCAGGACTTGCAAACTGATGTCGCACGATGAGAACTGAGGGTGCTGGGCAAAGAAATGTCGCAAGACCAGGATTGCAAGTATCTGGAGGGGAAGAAATCGGTGGGTTTCTTGATTAATACTTGGATATCCAACCAACAGTTCCGGTATATAGATATATTACCAAACCACTATTTGAGGGAAATTTTAAGATTACGAATAGGAATTAACCCTTGTTATATGAATAACGGGATAAAAGAGGCTATGATGGATCCTGAAGGAAATTGCACTTGCAGCTTAGGCACGAGATGCGACATTTTACACTTACTGTTAGATTGTCTTAAGGTCCTTGATACACGGAAATTGTTTTTACGACCCTATTTATAAAATATGGTATAAAGAACCGTGCGCAGGCAGCAGAACTGTTAACGGGAATGATCTATTTAGATATCGCCTGTGCACTGGGGAGATTTATGTTGGAGGTTAAAAAGTTTTTATTGTATATAAAACCGGGATTTTATGAAATTCATTTTAGGATAACTGGACAGATTAGGAAAGGTAATAATTATTTATTATGGTATCATATTTTTTTACTGTGTACAAATGATTATAATATTGTATTATGGAAAGAAGGAATGTTTCCTTTACTTTTATGTTTAAGGACCAATGGTCTAAATAAATATTACCTTGACTTGACAAAAGGCATTGTCATCTACAATGTAGCTCAAACTCTCACAAATGCGAGACCTATTGCAGTCCAAATGATGTCAAACACACAAGCGGACACAGGCACACACACACACACAAGCATACACACAGACACACAAACACACACACAGGCAGACACGCACACAGACACGACTCATTAAAGAGTTCATAAACAAGCCCACGTTAAATGGAAAGGCAAGAAACTTGGTTTCTAGTCGCACGCAGGAAAATGAGTTTGTAAACTGTGCGAGTTTTGTTGTGACGCCAACGTCTTAAGTCTCAGTAACCAGCACGGGTACTCAAAGCTTTCCTCGGGTGCAAGGAATAGAATGCAGTTTAAGAAAACAATTTTAGCTGTGTTGTTATTTCTGTGCAATCTTCCTTCACGGACCATGATTCAACGTAGCCCCGTCTCGCCTACAGCCAACTTTTAACTGTTTTAGATCGACCTCTTATCAGCCATATAACAGACTTATGGTGAGTGTAGAGCCCAGTAGCTGCTTACCATTGGTTGTCGGCCGCCGTGTTAAAACAAGGAGCACGTCGGGTACTGTGTTGAAAAACAACACATAATAGCAGCACCATGTTAAAAGCACGACGGCCACTATGTTGAAAAATAATACATAAGGGCAGCGCGGCCGCCTTGTTAAAACATGAAGCGTGTCAGGTGCCTTGTTTGAGAACAATTGCCACAAAAGTAAATAATTATTTAAAAAAGACGGGGGCTGTCGTATTTTTTTTCTATTTATTTACTTTTGTAGAAATGCGTCTCGCCCGCTTTAGATGTTTAAAGCTATGAAGCGATGTGCAGAGATTACTACAAAAGTAAATAAATGGAAAAGAAATGTGGCGTCCGCCCGCTTTTTTTTCCTATTTATTTACTTTTGTAGCAATTTGAGCTTTAAACCTCTGAAGCTAAAGCGCTGCATGACTCGAATGCTAATAAAGCAAATAAACACAAAAAAAGACGGCCGGCCGGCCGACCGACGTTACTGCTACTAATGAAGTAAATAAAACTGAAAAAAGAAACACTTTACTTTGTGCATACTGGTTATAGGAAAACAGTCGTGGGTGAAATAGGGCAAAATCATTAAAGAAAATAGTGCTCACAGACTAGATAAAGCAGACGTGTGACAAAACAAGTAAAAAGTCCAGTCCTCATGGGAGGTTACAAATGCAGACAAGGCGGTACCAAGGAGGGACTACTAGGCCTATTCATGAATCAAAAGCAAAGATTTAGGAAGGACAGTAACAGGAGCCAATTGAAAAGTTGGGCAGGAAATGGGCGGAGCTTCACGTCTTTTCTCGAATACAGCATGCCTCGCAGCGCATGCGCTGCCCAGGCTCGACCTACAAACCCTAGAGGCCTCAGGCGCAGAGGACGGAAAACCCAAACTAGGTCAGCGCCAAAAACTCCCATTCCTCCACGTTGTTATTAGCACTTGTATTTTAAAGTGGCACAGCAGTGTTCAAAGAAAACACATAGGAGGGTTTCTGAAAAGCAGAACATGTTTTCATGTTGACAGCAAAGGTGTGTTATGCAGTCTGCAGAAATAAAGTCAAAGAAATAAAAGGAGACAACTGCCCCATCCTGGGCCTTTGGTGGTCCACGTCGGGCCTGCGAGGGGGGCCAGTGTCCCGCATCCAGGGCCCCTGGTGGTCCGCGCCAGGCCTGCAAGGGGGGCAGTGAGCCCCATCCAAAGCCCCTGGTGGCCCGCACCAGGAGTGTGAGGGGAGCCAGTGTGCCTCGTTCATGTGCCCCATCCAGGGCCCCTAGTGGTCCGCGCCAGGCCTGCAAGGGGGTCAGTGAGCCCCATCCAGGGCCCCTGGTGGCCCGTACCAGGAGTGTGAGGGGAGCCAGTGTGCCTCGTTCATGTGCACCATTGAGGGCCCCTGGTGGCCCGCACCAGGAGTGTGAGGGGAGCCAGTGTGCCTCGTTCATGTGCACCATTGAGGGCCCCTGGTGGCCCGCACCAGGAGTGTGAGGGGAGCCAGTGTGCCTCGTTCATGTGCCCCATCCAGGGCCCCTGGTGGTCCGCGCCAGGCATGCAAGGGGGTCAGTGAGCCCCATCCAGGGCCCCTGGTGGCCCGTACCAGGAGTGTGAGGGGAGCCAGTGTGCCTCGTTCATGTGCACCATTGAGGGCCCCTGGTGGCCCGCACCAGGAGTGTGAGGGGAGCCAGTGTGCCTCGTTCATGTGCACCATTGAGGGCCCCTGGTGGCCCGCACCAGGAGTGTGAGGGGAGCCAGTGTGCCTCGTTCATGTGCCCCATCCAGGGCCCCTGGTGGTCCGCGCCAGGCCTGCGAGGGGGGGCCAGTGTGCGAACTCCACGCCCACGGTAGCCACAGAAGCTGCTGCCAGAGGAAACCAACCTGCGCCCCCGGCTGAAAAGAGCATAGAAGAGCGAACGACGACAGTTCTTTCAGAAACGCCCTCGGGCGCTTTTCGCCCATTACTAGCGCGGCCACGAGCAGCCGAGGCCTCCTGGAGGCGAGGGGTCCCCCAGACCGGCCTCAGAAGGACAGTGAGAGAGAAGACACAGGGGCAGGGAAGAGAATAAAACTATAGAAGGACAGTGAGAGAGAAGACACAGGGACAGGGAAGAGAATAAAACTATAGAAGGACAGTGAGAGAGAAAACACAGGGACAGGGAAGAGAATAAAACTGGGACAGGGATCAGTGACACCGGGATAGGGACAAGAGTGACACCGGGACAGGGACAAGAGTGACACCGGGACAGGGACAAGAGTGACACTGGGACAGGGACAAGAGTGACACCGGGACAGGGACAAGAGTGACACCGGGACAGGGACAAGAGTGACACCGGGACAGGGACAAGAGTGACACCGGGACAGGGACAAGAGTGACACCGGGACAGGGACCAGTGACACCAGGACAGGGACAAGAGTGACACCGGGACAGGGACAAGAGTGACACCGGGACAGGGACAAGAGTGACACCGGGACAGGGACAAGAGTGACACCGGGACAGGGACAAGAGCGACACCGGGACAGGGACAAGAGCGACACCGGGACAGGGACAAGAGTGACACCAGGACAGGGACCAGTGACACCGGGACAGGGACAAGAGTGACACCGGGACAGGGACAAGAGCGACACCGGGACAGGGACAAGAGCGACACCGGGACAGGGACAAGAGCGACACCGGGACAGGGTCAAGAGCGACACCGGGACAGGGACAAGAGTGACACCAGGACAGGGACCAGTGACACCGGGACAGGGACAAGAGTGACACCAGGACAGGGACCAGTGACACCGGGACAGGGACAAGAGCGACACCGGGACAGGGACAAGAGTGACACCGGGACAGGGACAAGAGTGACACCGGGAGAGGGACCAGTGACACCAGGACAGGGACAAGAGCGACACCAGGACAGGGACAAGAGCGACACCGGGACAGGGACAAGAGCGACACCGGGACAGGGACAAGAGCGACACCGGGACAGGGACCAGTGACACCGGGACAGGGACCAGTGACACCGGGACAGGGACAAGAGTGACACCGGGACAGGGACAAGAGCGACACCGGGACAGGGACCAGAGTGACACTGGGACAGGGACCAGAGTGACACCGGGACAGGGACCAGAGTGACATTGGGACAGGGAGGGACTAGAGTTACACCGGGACAGGGACCAGTGACACCAGGACAAGGATCAGAATGGCATCAGGACACGGATCACATACTGACACTAGGACACGGATCAGAGTGACATTGGGACAGGGACCAGTGACACTGGGACAGGGATCCGAGTTACACCGGGGCAGGGATCAGAGTGACATTGGGACAGGGATGAGTGACACTGGGACAGGGATCAGAATGACATCGGGACAGGGATTAGACACTGACACTAGAACAGGGATCAGGGTGGCACTAGGACAAACTGGGACAGAGATCACACCCAGACACCAGGACAGGGAGCACACTCAGACAAGGAATACACCCACGGAGGGAGCACAGAGACACGGAGCACACACAGAGGGAGCACAGTGACAGAGAGCTCAGAGGGAGCAGAGAGACAGGGAGTACAGAGACAGGGAGCACAGAGACAGGGAGCACAGAGACAGGGAGCACACACAGAGGGAGCACAGAGACATGGAGCGCACACAGACAAGGAATACACCCACAGAGGGAGCACAGAGACACAGAGCACACACAGAGGGAGCACAGTGACAGGGAGCACACACAGAGGGAGCACAGAGACAGGGAGCACACTCAGAGGGAGCACAGAGACAGGGGGCACACAGAGAGGGAGCACACACAGAGGGAGCACAGAGACAGGCAGACCACACAGAGGGAGCACAGAGACAGGGAGCACACACAGAGGGAGCACCGAGACGGGAGCACACGCAGAGGGAGCAGAGAGATGGGGAGTACACACAGAGGGAGCACACAGAGGGAGCATTGAGACAGGGAGCGCACACAGAGGGAGCACACACAGAGGGAGCACAGAGACAGGGAGCACACACAGAGGGAGCACAGAGACGGGGAGCACACACAGAGGGAGCACAGAGATGGGGAGCACACACAGAGGAAGCACAGAGACAGGGAGACCACACAGAGGGAGCACAGAGACGGGGAGCACAGAAACTGGGAGTACACACAGAGGGAGCACAGAGACGGGGAGCACACTCAGAGGGAGCACAGAGACGGGGAGCACACTCAGAGGGAGCACAGAGACGGGGAGCACACTCAGAGGGAGCACAGAGACGGGGAGCACACAGAGGGAGCACAGAGACAGGGAGCAGAGATAGGGAGCACACACAGAGGGAGCACAGAGACGGGGAGCACACTCAGAGGGAGCACAGAGACGGGGAGCACACTCAGAGGGAGCACAGAGACGGGGAGCACACTCAGAGGGAGCACAGAGACGGGGAGCACACTCAGAGGGAGCACAGAGACAGGGGGCACACACAGAAGGGGCACAGAGACAGGGAATACACTAGGACAGGGGGCACAGAGACAGGGAGCACACACAAAGTGAGCACACTAGGACAGGATGTCCACTCATGATGTAATTGGGAATACATGTACACTGGGCAGGGCGCAAATGGACATTGGGGTAGGGCGCACAATGAAATGTCTTAACACTAGGACAGGGAGCACACACACAAGGAATACACTAGGACAGGGAGCACACACACAAGGAATACACTAGGACCGGGAGCACACACACAAGGAATACACTAGGACCGTGAGCACACACACAGGGAATACACTAGGACAGGGAGCACACACACAAGGAATACACTAGGACAGTGAGCACACAGACAGGGAATACACTAGGACAGGGAACACACACACAAGGAATACACTAGGACCGTGAGCACACACACAGGGAATACACTAGGACAGGGAGCACACAGACAAGGAATACACTAGGACAGGGAGCACACAGACAAGGAGTACACACATAGGAAACACAGAGGATCAATTGAAAAAGTTTGTGCATGGGGTCATTTATCAGATTCCCTGAAAGGTTAAGAAAAGAGTGATGATTCTAGGGAAGAAAATGGGTACAAATTTAATTTGCAAAATAAATATGTGTTGTATACATACTGTAATGGGGACTGGACTTAAGGGAGGGTGGTGGTAAGTTGTTTAATATTGTTATGTATGTCTTATTATAAAAGCTAATAAAAATCTGTTTACACAAAAAAAAAAAGTAAAACAACATTGCAGGCTTGGAAAGGCTAGACATACTGGCTTTGCCAGTGCTTGTTTGTAAGCAGAGTTTCAGTGAATGATCACTCTTCAGATGCCTAGACTATTCAATACAGCATTGGAATGCACAGGCGGAAACCTCCAGGGACCCCATCTCAGTTCAAGGTGGGTCATGGGTGTCATCCGCAAACAGACAGAAATTAAAACTATGTGGCTGGATGAGTGTCACAGATGCTCCACGCGGATGTTAAAACATCCAGGACGACGAGAACGAAGACCCCAAGGAATCCCACAGGGAAGACCCCAGGGAGCCCCAAAGGGAAGACCCCAGAGAAGACCCCAGGGAACCCCACTGGAGAGAACCCAGGGAATCCCACAGGGAAGACCCGAGAGAAGACCCCAGGGAACCCCACTTGGAAGACCCAAGGGAACCCCTTAGGGAGGACCACAGGGAAAAGATTCCAGGGAGCCCCAAAGGGAAGAGCCCAGGGAACCACACAGGGAAGACCCCGGGGAGCCGCACAGGGAAGACCCCGGGGTACCCCACAGGGAAGAACCCAGGGAACCCCACAGGCAGGACCCGGGGAGGCCCACTGGAAAGAACCCTGGGGAACCCACAGGGAAGACCCCAGGGAGACCAAATGGGAAGACCCCACGGCACCCAGTAGGGAAGACTCCAGGAACTCCACAGGGAAGTCCCCAGGTACCATCTTAGCCGGACACCAGTCCGGCTGGGCGTCATCTAGAGGATCATTCGTTTCCGGGTATCATCTTAGCCGGACACCAGTCCAGCTGGACGTCATCCAGAGGATCAATCTTTTCCGGGTACCATCTTAGCCGGACACCAGTCCAGCTGGACGTCATCCAGAGGATCAATCTTTTCCGGGTACCATCTTAGCCGGACACCAGTCCAGCTGAATGTCATTGAGAGGATGATTACTTTCCGGGTACCATCTTACCCGGACACCTGTCCAGCTGGACATCATCGAGAGGATGATTACTTTCTGGGTACCATCTGAACCGAACACCAGTCCAGCTGGGCGTCATCAAGAGGATCATTCGTTTCCGGGTACCATCTGAGCCGGACACCAGTCCAGCTGGGCATCATCAAGAGGATCATTTGTTTCCGGGGACCATCTGAGCCGGACACCAGTCCCACTGGGCGTCATCCAGAGGATCATTCGTTTCCGGGTACCATCTGAGCCGGACACCAGTCCAGCTGGGTGTCATCCAGAGGATCATTCATTTCCGGGTACCATCTGAGCCGGACACCAGTCCAACTGGACGTCATCGAGAGGATCACTAGTTTCCAGGTACCACCTTAGGCGGACACCAATCCAGCTGGACGTCATCAAGAGGATCACTAGTTTCCAGATACCAGCTTAGGCAGACACCAGTCCAACTGGACGTCATCAAGAGGATCATTCGTTTCCAGGTACCATCTTAGGCGGACACCAGTCCAGCTGGACGTCTTCAAGAGGCTGATTAGTTTCCGGGTAGCATCTTAGCCGGACACTAGTCCAGCTGGACGTCATCAAGAGGCTCATTCGTTTCTAGGTACCATCTTAGGCGGACACCAGTCCAACTGGACGTCATCGAGAGGCTCATTAGTTTCCAGGTACCATCTTAGCCGGACACCACTCCAACTGGACGTCATTGAGAGGTTCCCTAGTTTCCAGGTACCATCTTAGCTGGACACCAGTCCAACTGGACGTCATCGAGAGGCTCACTGGTTTCCAGGTACCATCTTAGCTGGACACCAGTCCAACTGGACGTCATCGAGAGGATCATTCGTTTCCAGGTACCATCTTAGGCGGACACCAGTCCAGCTGGACATCCTCAAGAGGATCATTAGTTTCCAGGTACCATTTTAGTTGATTCATTATTCCGACTCCCAGGGTTTTGGCTAGTGCTAGAAACAGAGAGATGGGAGGAGTCTAAGATCCAGAAGAGGTTTTTAAGCCTCAGGACAGCCGCTGCCCGGGGTGCCATTACAGAGAATAGGGAAGGACTAAGTATGTGTCGCATGCGGTAACGAAGTGTGTGCCAGCTGTTCGGCATACATACATGGCAAGGGTTTAATGGAGGTCCTGATTTCAGATTCATCATCAGAGACAACAAATGACCTTTGCCAAGGGGCACAAAGCTTGAGAATCTAATAACATTTGCCTGTACCACACAATGTATATTGATGATCATGTGACATGGGGCAATTTGATTGCTCACACTGGTCGTCTTAGTCTCAAAAGATGGGTGACATTGATTGAGAGGGTTCAACTCAGTTATTTGATGCCTCCGGGTGAATACGTTCCCAAATGATGATGAATGTTCCTTTTTGTTTACTATTCATAGTAATAAACTGATTGGAAGAAAACCTCACTTCTGGCTCATCTGCATTCCCAGCACTATGCCTTGCAGTTTCTCATGAATGACCAGCCAACTTTTAAAAGTTTGCATCAAATCCTGGGCAGTGGCAGCAGAATAATATTCAGATCGTTAACCAACGCTACAGTACCTTCATATACTTTGGTAAAGTCTTATTATAGAAATAGCACCACTACGCGATTTCTACAGTAGGAGCATGAGAACTTCTGATGAGGAGAAATGCACAACCAAAGGAGCCTGATGAAGGCCTCACGAGGCGACGTTACAGTGTGCCGAAACGATGCAACCAGCAGCAGGATCCAATACCTGTTCACAACACAGCATTTAATATCCAAGCAGCATCGCTTCTGCGACAACTTGGCCAGAGTAGTTAATGAACCATAAACCCAGAACGTATAGCCACACATCACCTAGGAGGCAACAAATATCACTAGCGCGTTTAGACTTGGACCGTGCAATCAAAACTAGCTTTTAATTGACTGTCTTAAAATCATCAGACACTCTCAGGTCAGAAAGTTTAGGCAGTCCCAAAAGAAAGAGCAAAATGTGAATCTGACTCGTTCTCAAACGGGACAAGGCACTTTCCCCCGCTAATCCCTGGCCATGTTTCTTTCCGCTTTATCTTAGTGTGTCAGTTTCTGGACTGCCCCATGGCGTCCTTGCACCTTCTGACATCTCAGGCAGCAGGCTCACTTTCAGAATGTGCGAGTCACAGGATCCACGATTCACTTGATTTAGGCCACACCCTTAATTGCATTGGCCACGCCCCGTTAGGACTCATGGTCACACCTCTATGGCCATGCCGCATTTAGAGACACCCCCACTTTTTTATACTGCTTAAAGCCCTGAGTGCACTTATGGGATTTATGAAGCATAAACATAGCTACAAAGCAAGGGGGGGGGGGCACACTACAATAAATGGTGTTTTAAAGATCAGAAGGTCAATCAATCAGCATTTGTATAGCGCAGCACTGTCACCCCTAGGGGTATCTGGGCGCTGTGGACACCACGTCTCTGTCAAAGAAGCGGGTCTTGAGTTTTTGGTGTCCTGGGGGGATGGCGGGCGCAGAGTGATGGGAGGAGGGAAACGGCGGAAGCGAGCAGAAAGAGGCAAAATAGAGGTCAGAAGTGAGCAGAAAGAGGTAATATAAAGGTCAGAAACAAGGAGAAAGTGGCAAAATAGAGGTCAGAAGTGAGCAGAAAGAGGTAATATAAAGGTCAGAAACAAGGAGAAAGTGGCAAAATAGCGGTCAGAAGTGAGTAGAAAGGGACAGAAAACAAGCAGAAAGAAGGCAGAAGAACGAGCAGAGGAGGCACAACCCAAGGCAGCAGAGGGTAGCAGACTGTGGGCAAGCTGGACAGGAGGACCGTCACAGGGGGAGCTGGCACGAGGACCAGCTGGAGCTCAAGAGGGGCACGAGCGAAAAGACCATGCAGTCCTCGCTGCTGCTGTGCATGCCTGGTCCAGGAGGAGAGGAAGGCATGTGAGGGCACAGGGCAGCACGGCATGCACAGAAGGCACCTCCAGCCTGCTGACGGGGCTCCCTGCGGAGTAAACATATGCGGTGTCTGTCTGGGAGGAGCCCAGACTGGCAGCACAGGGTGGTGGGCCCAGATAGCCTGCGGGGAGGGAGGGCGGTCGGTGTAAACAGCAGGAACATGCCCAGTCAGCACACCTGCAGTATCAGGACACTGTGGGCAGGAGGGGCGGAGGGCACGAGCAGGGAGCCAGGCACCCGGGCGAGCTCTCACAGGCTGTGGCTAGAGATGGGCGAGCCAACATGTTAACAGGGAGAGCCGAGTCACAGCTGAGCCACGGGTCTGGCTCGGGCCTTAGAGCCTGTGCACGAGCCGAGCCCAGAAAATGTTTGCTATGTAAACCATACAGCAAACAAAACGTAAAATATGAAAAAGTCCCTTCAAAATCGTATATATATATCTTTAACACATGGAAGCGTTGGCACTAATACGTCACATTATAAAACTGCACAGTACTTATTAAAAGTGATCGTATTTAAACATAAACCATTAGTGAACTAAATGACAAGACAATTGTCACGTAAACCCTGTACCTGACCTGCATTCATAAAGAGCAAATTTATAGAACTACTAAAGCAAACACAATAGGTTTTTGCACAACTAGCATTCTTAACTCACATATTTGAAAGGGCTTTCATACTCAATAATATTTGCTTAAGATTACACAATTTAAGCAATGAAACCGCAATTTATCCAGGTTTTCTGTTTTCACTTTGTACAAATCAGCCACTAAATGGATATCCATTTGTCTTTGCCTCTGTTAATGTTTTGTTTTTACCTCTGTGCATTTTTGTGCAATTTTTATTTAGCAGGAACATGGAGCGCTTTACATGAGCACCATTTACATTACACAAGGACACATTTATTGATTATAGGCACAGGAAGATGAGGTGATTTGCGCAGAATCACAGGATGTTGAGCCGTCACTAGACTCAAACCTGGTTCCCCAGTTCCAAAGTCGGCAGCTCTGGCCACAATGCCACATCCTGGGTACAGAAAGCTTGGCTCCTTCGAGGTGCCCACAGGACCTCAAGCTGAGCCAGAGCCAGGCTTCAGGCTCGAGCCTGGCTTGAGCTTTCAGTTGCTCGTACACCTCTAGCTGTGGCCCAAAGTAATCGAGACTTTCTTCCCATAGAGCCTTCTAGGGAAGCACTAGAAAGCGGGGGACTGAGGCCGAGTCTGTGAAACATGTGCAGCCTGAGGGATAGCTCTGCTGTCAGAGTCCGTCTGAGCGGTGTATCCAGGGCTTTAAGTGGGCCAAGTCTGTCCGGGTCTGAGCACCGGCAGTTTTTTTTGGGGGCCCTCGAAACGGGTCTCTATCGGGCTCTAATTTCGCGGCTGGCAAAGGTAGTCCTTTCTTTTTTTTCTGGACTGCAGTGAGAGCTCAGTTTCCTCACTGAGTAGTGAGTCACGGCATGACGTCCACGGCACGACGGCATGACGTCATGCCAGGTCAACGTTGTTGGAGGAAGGGAAACCCTTTAAGAGAGCCATTTTCTCTCAGGATTTCCCTTCTCTTTTTCCAGCGCAGGAGCAACGTCGTGGTGGTGCCAGCGTGGGATGGTGAAAACCGAGACTTTTAGAAACAGGTATTACCTTCTCTTCCCTGCTTTCGTTTATTTGCTCCCCTGTGAAATGGATCCAAAAAAGAAAAACACTTTTGCTGGAAACGTCCTCTTTTTCTGACTTTTTTCAATTTCTAAGTGCAGCCTCGGGGTGGAGAGAACTAAAACATTCAAAATATGAAAAGTAACTAACTAACTAACTAAAGCAAGACAGAGTGGTTGCAAGGGGCCAGATTGATTTATTCGCCTAAACACATTAGCGCCACTTTACAGTGTTTGCCAGCGAAGCGCTACTTTTGTTGTCTCGTCTCTCTTTGAACAACATTGCTTTCCCTGGGTGGGAAAGTGCACTATTCCTGGAGGTACTGAAATACCTGCGGCTGCTTGATGGGTGAATTGGAAAACAAAATGTGTACAGCGGCTGTGTGTTCACGAATGTGGTCTTTTTAAAACATGGGTACTCACAAACTTTCTCTCGGGGGCCAAATTTACAGTGTGGTTTGTGGCCGAGGGCCGCACCGGTGGGGGCGGGGTCAGTGGGGGAGGGGGGCGGGGCTAGAGCAAAAAAAAAACTATGACCATGAGGTTGAACACAGGCCCCTGCAGCGGACGCCTTCGTCCACTGAGCCACCAGACCCGGCATACACACATCTCTCTCTCTATCTATCTCTCTCTCTCTCTCTCTCTCTCGCTCTGTCTCCCTCCCCCTCTCCCTCCCCTCTCCCTCTCCCTCTCTCTCTCCCTCTCTCTCCCTCTCCCTCTCTCTCTCCGTTTGTCTCTCTCTCTCTGTCTCCCTCTCTCTGTCTCCCTCTCTCTCTCTCTGTCTCCCTCCCTCTCTCTGTCTCCCTCCCTCTGGCTCCCTCCCTTTCCCTCCCTGTCTCCCTCCCTTTCCCTCCCTCTGTCTCCCTCTCTCTGTCTGTCTCCCTCTCTGTCTGTCTCCCTCTCTGTCTGTCTCCCTCTCTGTCTGTCTCCCTCTCTGTCTGTCTGTCTCCCTCTCTCTGTCTCCCTCCCTCTTTGTCTCCCTCCCTCTTTGTCTCCCTCTGTCTCTGTCTCCCTCTGTCTCTGTCTCCCTCTCTCTCGGTTTCCCTCTCTCTCGGTTTCCCTCTCTCTCGGTTTCCCTCTCTCTCGGTTTCCCTCTCTCTCGGTTTCCCTCTCTCTCGGTTTCCCTCTCTCTCTGTCTCCGTCTCCCTCTGTCTCTGTCTCCCTCTGTCTCCCTCTGTCTCTGTCTCCCTCCCTCTGTCTGTCTCCCTCTGTCTCCCTCCCTCTCTGTCTCCCTCCCTCTCTGTCTCCCTCCCTCTCTGTCTCCCTCCCTCTCTGTCTCCCTCTCTCCGTCTGTCTCCCTCTCTCCCTCTGTCTCCCTCTCTCCCTCTGTCTCCCTCTGTCTCCCTCCCTCTGTCTCCCTCCGTCTGTCTCCCTCCGTGTCTCCCTCCGTCTGTCTCCCTCTCTGTCTCCCTCTGTCTGTCTCCCTCCCTATCCCCGTCTGTCCCTCTCTCTGTCTCCCTCCCTCTCTCTGTCTCCCTCCCTCTCTCTGTCTCCCTCCCTCTCTCTGTCTCCCTCCCTCTCTCTGTCTCCCTCCCTCCCTCTGTCTGTCTCCCTCTGTCTGTCTCCCTCTGTCTGTCTCCCTCTGTCTCTGTCTCCCTCTGTCTCCCTCTGTCTCTGTCTCCCTCTGTCTCTGTCTCCCTCTCTCTCTTCTGTCTCCCTCTCTCTCTGTCTCCCTCTCTCTCCCTCTCTCTCTGTCTCCCTCCCTCTGTCTCCCTCCCTCTGTCACCCTCTCTCACCTCACCCCGCGTGTGTGTCAGCCGGGGCTGAGACAGCTTCCCGGGAACACACACAGCCGCACCCGAGTACTTCACAGGTCTTTAAAAGACCATTCACTTGTTAATGAGGCTTTGTTGTATTTCACCTCTTCTTAGCGCCCCTGCATCTGCACTCAGAGTGGAGATGCTGGGGCGCAAAGAAGAGGTGAAATGCAACAAAGCCTCATTAACAAGTGAATGGTCTTTTAAAGACTCGCCCGGCCCCCATAGAGCAGAGTATCTCAGAGTCCGCGCTGCGGTGTTTGCTGACACTTAAAAAAAAAAAAAAACAGGTACGATGTCTGCAAGGTCCGCGGGCCGCCAAGGAAGGCTTGCCGGGCCGCTGGCGGCCCGCGGGCCGTACTATGAGTACCCGTGTTTTAAAACATACTGCTTACGTTTTGTAAGGATATAAGCAATGGACATTGAAACGGGTCCCTTCCGGGCCCTGGAGTAATGGCCTTAACTTTTCATGCAAAAGCACTCACTCATTTCTGAATAATGAGTGTAAAAAGAAAAAGGTAACCATGTTGTTCCTGCTTACATTTCATGTGCTTTACTTAATCTTGCATTCTCTATGAGTGTTTGCTTTTTCTAGGATGTTGTTAATTTTTTTTTAGGCAGCCTATTGCTCTTGTCTAGTGCGTAATTTGAATTGAGTCACATCCAGGTGTTTATAGTGGGTCAGTGCAGTGCAAGTTTCTCTCAGTGGGGCAGTATGGTGTTCAGTGGGGGGGAGGATGTGGCACTATGGTCAGAGCTGCTGAATTCGGAACTGGGGAACCAGGTTCAGCCTTCATGACCAGACCCCCAGACCACTCCCCCTCAGGGAGCACATTCCCATGCTAGACCTTAGAAGGCCCCGCAAGACCTTAGAAGCCCTGATGTCTTAGCACCAGCAGGTGGACCCTAGCAGTGGCAAGTGTGGGTTAACCTTGAAGGTCTGTCCCCCACGATTCATTCTGAAGTTCACCTCCAGTCTTGCAGGCAGGCCTATGAAGCAGCACACCCTAGAGTGACAGTGACTCTGTCACTGAGGTCACAGGACCCTTGAGCAGGGTGGCTCCAGGGCAGTGCGACCGCACCAGGCGCTGACCAGCCGCGGTCCGTGCAGCTAACAGCAGTGGGGCAGAGGGGCCGGGTAAGGGGGGATTTCAAGGGACGATGTCGAGGGAAAATTAAATAATTAATTTTCCTTCAGCATCATCCCTCGAAACCCCCCCCTTACCCAGCCCCACCGCTGTTACCTGCACGGAGCTATAAACAATTTATTAGTTAAAATCGTCAGATTATGCAGCAGATGATGTATTATGTGGCAAATATGGCAGAGCCATAATTATGTGGAAAACATTTGCAAACTAGGATATTTTGCCATTCATGTTTGAACTGCTCTTGTGGAAAAAGGGAGAAGTGCTGATGACAGAAACTCCATGGCTGGGAGACACATGGCTTGCGATTCCACTTTTAAGGATATTTGGGACATTCTGTGATTGGAAACGTATCCCACTTTGTGAATGTATTTTAATGTCAATAACTCATATTAAACCTTAAATAAACATGTGTATCCATTGGTTAAATTAAATAACGTAATCAGCTGTAACTGGTTAGTGAAATGGGAAACAAATACTAAAAATTGGGATATTTTGCTCTTTCTGCCACACCTCTGACTCCGCCGAGAAACCCCGGCAAAATAGACACAGTGAATATCTTCAAGGGTTTTGGGGAATCCGGCAATAGATTTCTAAGTAATGTAAATAATTTTTACATGTTTTTTAAAGTGTTTGGTATTTTTATGGCTTATACTTAATAAATATACCTTTTTGCCTATTTTATTATCCTTTGCTGGATGCAACTTCATGATTTTCTTAAGCACACAATGCTAGTTATCTTGATTTAGACCACGCCCCTACTCGGATAGGCCACACCCCCTGAAGAGATTTGCCACGCCCCTTTTAGAGCACCCCCAGTATTTTTTCCCCACTTAAAGCCCTGGGTGTATCCAAGGTAAACCCGTCCTCTGGAGACCGTGCTTCTAACAACTGTGCAGCCTGAGGGATAGCTCTGCTGTCAGAGTCCGTCTGAGCGGTGTATCTTAAGGGGCGATCCCGCCCTCTGGAGACCGTGCTTCTAACAACTGTGCAGTCTGAGGGATAGCTCTGCTGTCAGAGTCCGTCTGAGCGGTGTATCCAAGGTAAACACGCCCTCTGGAGACCGTGCTTCTAACAACTGTGCAGTCTGAGGGATAGCTCTGCTGTCAGAGTCCGTCTGAGCGGTGTATCCAAGGTAAACACGCCCTCTGGAGACCGTGCTTCTAACAACTGTGCAGTCTGAGGGATAGCTCTGCTGTCAGAGTCCGTCTGAGCGGTGTATCCAAGGTAAACACGCCCTCTGGAGACCGTGCTTCTAACAACTGTGCAGCCTGAGGGATAGCTCTGCTGTCAGAGTCCGTCTGAGCGGTGTATCCAAGGTAAACCCTTCCTCTGGAGACCGTGCTTCTAACAACTGTGCAGCCTGAGGGATAGTTCTGCTGTCACAGTCCGTCTGAGTGGTGTATCCTAAGGGGTAATCCTGCACTCGCGAGACTGTGCTTGTAACATCTGTGCAGCCTGAGGGATAGCTCTGCTGTCTGCTCTGTGGGATCAGCGGTAAGGTTCAAGATGTTGTGACCTGTGTAACATGGCGATAGATTTGTTCTGTTGTCTGAGACAGCAGGGCCTGTGCAGTCCACAGGGGAGCTCCAATTTCAGAGGTGGAATTTGGCAGAAAGAGGCCTGTGAGACAGGCATTACCTAGACAGATGCTGAAAGCTCTGGCTGGAACGCTGTCAGCACCCCATGTACCCAGAAGCGAGAGACAGAACGAGAGGAGTCATGGGAGAACAGGAAAGAGAGAACTCCCCGCATCTACTGAAGCAGAAGTGGAGGGCGCTCCTTCTCCCACATCGCAGCAAAGACCTGGATCAGTCTCCCCATGCACCTCCGGACCATCACCTCACTTACGGAATTCCGAATGTCCCTCAAGACCTGGCTGTTCGAATAAGCCTCCCGGGCTGATTAGCAGCACTTTATAAATCCTGATTGATTGAGTGAAAGTAAGATTTAGAGTGGGGCTGAGGGGGTGGGGGAAAGGGGGAGGTTGGAATGAAATAAAACGACGCCGAGAGTGTGCAGGAAGAGAGGAAAACAACAGAGGGGACATTTAAAGAAATAGCGGTTTAGAAAATAAATAGGGGACAGGAGGTGGAACAAAGTATTCAAGAGGGGAGGACAAAAAGGGAAGAAAAGGGCGGGGCCAGGGCTTTTAGTGGGATGAAACAAAGGGGGTGTCTCTAACAGGGGCATGGCCTAAGAAGTCTAACTAGGAATCCTTTCCAAGAGGTGTGGCCTATGGCGTTAAGGGCGGGGCTTGAAACACAAACTAAAATCCTGCCCAGGTTTTTGGGGCCCTTATGTGGGCTTCCTGTTAAAGAATTCAGACTTATAACACAAGAACAGATATATGCCTTGAACAAGCCAGATCTAATCACTTTGCCAAAGCGTGTTAACTTATGAACCGTATGAGATAAATGAATCATAATTTTATTGAACTGAAAATGTTTGTGAAAATAGGAGACGGTGAATTGAACTTTACTAAAGTCTGTGGAAAGGTAGTGATCGCTGGACCCTCAATCACCCCGGTTCTTCCCTTCACAACATTTTGCTCTGCAGCAGGGCCGGCCCTAAATCAGATTGACTGGAACAACGCCCTGGGCGGATTGAAATTTGGTCTTTCTTGTGGGGGTGGGGGATCGTTGCGGTGTGACGGCACGAGGTGTGGGTTAGATGGGAGAAGGGCAGGGGGTTGATGGGGTGCTAATAATTATGCTGAGGTACATTAAGGGCTGATTACAAACTCTTTAACGGACCTGATTGAGACCAAGCGGGATGGACAAGCTGCTGTTTGCCTAACATTAAGTCAGGCAGCTCCCTGCTGCGCCCCTCGGATCCTGGCGCCCCGGGCCTGGGCCCAGCTCTACCCCGCCCAAGGCCGCCCTGCTCTGCAGTCTCTATGTTAGATGTGTACGCGCTTTTCCTCCCTACAGCTTTCTGAAATCATTCAGCTGCATAGATCACACCTCATCTCTTTCCTCTTCAGCACCCTCTTCTCTTTGTCCTGAAGTGCTTAATTTAAGCCAGTGGTTACCGATGGTGTCAATCAACAATCATTTTTGTTTGTTGGCACTTATTTCTTCATCAAACATTTATGGAGAGCATCAGAGGGAAAAACACGCAAAGGGAAAGACGGAGAAAGAAAAAGGTGGAAAAAACGTCACAAATGGAGAGAGCAGGCTCCTGGAAAGGGAGATAAAGGGGCCTGGAATGTCTGGTAGTGGATTAAAAAGGCATGAGGTGGATTAAAGACTACGCAGCCTTGTTGACTGGCAAGTCAACATTTAATAGCACCGGCTACGGGCTGCTGAGCAGAGCTTCGGGCACCGGCAGTCATTATTTTATAAATTAAGCACTGTATCTCCTCCACCTAATACACTGCATCTCCTTCACCACCCTCATACACACCCACCCGCTCACCCGTGAGCACTACATTTTCTTTTACTTTCACCCTGTGAATATTTTGACACAGTAGCGGCTCCTGGAGGGAGTGCTGCGGGGCGGCGGGGCAGGGTGGGGGGTAGTAAACTCCGGCTTACGGCCGAACTGAGTTAAGTACATAAATAAATAAACCAAATTACATTGCGCGCGCTGCATCGCAATCGGCTACCCACCACTCTGCCCCACCCCCCCCTGCCCCACCGCCCCGCAGCACTCCCTCCAGGAGCCGCTACTGTTTTGACAACTGTATACCTCATTGACACACTTTCACACAGAATCCCACTTAAAATCGACACACCTGACCTCTTATCTCTGCAGAGAAGCCAAGGATTGGATGAGCATGTGTTTTGAACCCCTTTAAGCAGGTCCACTGGAATTATGCGGCAGGGGAGGGCCAAATTATGCAGCAGGGTTGAGCAAATTATGCTGTAACAAAAGGCAAATTATGCAGCATAAAGAGGCACATTTTGTGATACTATTACTTCATTATTTTGTCATTTTT
This sequence comes from Calotriton arnoldi, assembly GCA_963921515.1. Classification (NCBI taxonomy): domain Eukaryota; kingdom Metazoa; phylum Chordata; class Amphibia; order Caudata; family Salamandridae; genus Calotriton; species Calotriton arnoldi. The sequence continues at coordinate 1,229,419 of CAWUFW010003087.1, forward strand.
ACACTTGTTAACCCTGTCTGAACATTGGTTGCACAGCATTAGTACCAGTTTAATACCCAAACACAGCAATAAGTAACAAAAGGATGGCCAGTGAAACTTCGGAGAAACGCCCTTCCACAGCGCGGCAACACATGTAGCTGTGTTATTAGTGACTTTTGAACCGCTTTAGAAACAATTATTTTTGTTAAAATCTGCCGCTCATGCAGCAGATGATGGATCATGTGGCAAATGCGGCAATCTGATTATCGTGCGAAAATGCTGCGGCTGCACAATTGCATCATTCCAGTGGCCCTGCCTTTAAGGCCCAGCGAGGGGCACAGTGAAAAACTCACTCTGTAGGGTGACCGGACGTCCCGGATTTCCCCGGACAATCGGTGAGCGTGGACAGTAGATTTAAAATGGAGTGCAGACTCACATGTCCTACAGTCCTCTCCTCTTACATCACCACAGAGATGAAGGAAGGCCCATTGTTTAACATTAGTTTTAAAGTCTCTCCTGCTGTGCTGCAGTGTCTCAGGGAAGCAGCACAGACAGATGTAGAGAGGGGCACATCAGCATCTGAGAAGACCATCAGCTGACGTCCAAGCTTTCGAGAAGTAGCGGCGGGGAGGGGGTGTTAAAAAAAAGAAAAGGGGGGAAACAAAAGTAGGAAACATGCACTTACCTTCCTGGCGACCGAACAGGAAGCACCCAGGCTCCCCTAGCCAATCACAACGCTGTCTTACAGCAGCGTTGTGATTGGTCTGAGGGCCGTGGTTCGGCGCTCAGACGGGGACTGGGAGCCTGGGCATGTTCCCCACCAGGTAGTGTATTACAGCCTGGTGGGGAACATGCAAAGTGCGCAGGACTGTTTGGCCGACCCAAGATGGCCGGCCAAACATTCATGCGCACTTTACCGAGTGCCCACCCCTCCTCCCCCTGCTCTGCGGCCAGCACTGCCCCGCCCCATACACACCTTTTCAGCGCCAGCCAATAGTGAAAAATAAAATGATAATATTGTTATCATTTTATCGTTCCTTCGGGGCGACGCTCCTGTGCCTTAGCGGAGGAGCCGCCACTGCTTTCGAGTTCGCTTCAGCGCAACTTGTGGGAAAAGAGATGGCTTATTTAATGAAATCACTTGTTTGCACTATTTTCATTTGAAATGTAACGAAAGTTGGCAAAACTTTAATGCTGAATCATGTCTCAAAAGAAGCTCTGTAATGTTTTCTTTTTGGTTCCAAATTGTATCAAAGACAAATACTTTTAAGGGTCCTTGCATCTCTCTGCCGTGTCCACCTCGTAGGCACATATGTCCTCTTAAGAAGCCCCCGTTTTAGCATCTGTTTTCTCACTTCCAGGTGCATTTTTTTTACCTTTATAGATGCAAAACTACAAGCCCCAGAATGCACCTAGACTGAAGGAGCTACTCAGGGGACAACTCGCGATCTCTGTATCGTTTTCCTTAGGCTAGGGAAAGCTTTGTGAACAGGAAGGAAGGGTGCAATCTTAAACATGTAAACTGCTGTTCACCTTGCTAATACACAGTCTGTCTTCTATGTATGTGGCATGTGTCGGTTTCAGAAGGTTGACTAAATAGGGGGGGGCGTGCTCATGTACTGTGGTGGGAATTAATTATTAGGCCTTATCGGAACGCAATTTAGATAAGACAGATTTATACGGTGTAAAGTTTGCATTTAATTCCCTCTAGTGCCATGGTGGGGGTCTTTCTCATTGGTCGGCGCTGTCAAGTCCTTCAGTGTTCCTCAGTTGGCACAAACCACTGCCCCGCTCATACATTCGTGGACTGTCCCGGTTCTTGGTTTTCAAGGTCTGGTCACTCATTGCCTTCAGACTCCACCCCAGAGCAGGGCCTGTTAAACGCACCCATTCACAGCCCGAGCTCACACTGGCACCTGGGGGGCTCAGTGCACAATACACAACATACAAGGGTCATTCATATGCTGCACGAACATGAGGAAACACAACATCCTGGAAACACGAACACTATTAGGGAACGCGAGATTAAGGAAAACCAGTGAGATGTAAACAGGGGGAGAGGGCGTCGTTGGCATGGAGTGGCCGGACAGGCAATATGATCAGTGCTTATAGGGCGTGGCAGGGGCCCGTTTCAATGTTCGCTTTCAATTACTGCCGACCCGGAGAGACCCGCCACACTTAAAGCCCCGGTGGGGCCAAACCACAATAGAACTAGTGAGAAGGTAAACGGCCAGGCATGGTGAGGGCGGGGGGCAGCGGAAACGAAGCAGGGAGGGCGAGGTGATGTGGAGGGCAGCAGGTGAGGAAGAGGAGAGTGGGCGAGGGATGGGAGGCGGGGGGCTGGGGGGGTGGGATGACGCAGGTGATGATGGAGAGAGCGGGAGGGATGTAAACAGCCGGTGCCGCAGCCCCCCCAGCCCCACCTCCGGCAGATTGCACAGGTACCGTCGATAACAAGCGCTGTTCATGCAGAACACGGCGTGCCTGCCGCACCGGGCAACGAGGGCTGGCAACCTTCGTGCCATGGCAACTGGTGAGGCCCTGTCAGAAGACGGACAACCAGGCTGTCAGCCTCGGTGCCATGGCAACAGCTGACACCCACCCTCAGATCTGGTGCCCTTGGTGGTAACTAGGGGGCAACCTCTGTGCCATAGCAAAGATGATACCCATCGTCAAAGCATGTGCTCGTGGGGGCAGGGGTCAACCGGGGCTGGCAACCAGTGTGCCATAGCAAAGGTGATACCCGCCGTCATATCGTGTGCTCGTAGGGGCAGGGGGCAACCGGAGCTGGTAACCTCTGTGCCATGCAACAGGTGATCCCCATCGTCAAAGCATGTGCTCGTGGGGCAAAGGCAACCAGGGCTGGCAACCTCTGTGCCATGCAACAGATGATACCTATAGTCAAATCATGTGCTCGTGCGGCAAAGGCAACCAGGGCTGGAACCCTCTGTGCAAAAGCAAAGGTGATACCCATCGTCATGGCATGTGATCGCGGGGGCAACCAGGGCTGGAAACCTCTATGCCATGCAACAGGTGATACCCATCGTCAAAGCATGTGCTCGTAGGGGCAGGGGTCAACCAGGGCTGGCAATCAGGCCGACATGGCATCAGGCGATACCCACCATCAAATAATGTGTTCGCGGGGGCAACCAGGGCTGGTAACCTCTGTGCCATAGCACAAAGGCGACACCCTTCATCAAATCATCTTCTCTTGGGGGGGATCCAAGGGGAGATGAACCAGGGCTGGAAACAGGTGATAGCCATCATCAGATCATGTGCTCGTGAGGCCGAGGCAACCAGGGCTGGTAACCAGTGTGGCATGGCAACAGGTGATACCTATCGTCAGATCATGTGCTCATGGGCAAAGGCAACCAGGGCTGTAACCCTTTGTGCAATAGCAAAGGTGATATCCTCCATCAAATCATGGGCTCGTGGGGCAGGGTGCAACAAGGGCTGGTAACCTAAGTTGGCAGGGTATGCCCAGACGTGGGTCCCTTGCTCACTTTGCCACTGGATTCAAGCTAGCCTGGCTGATGAGGGGTGTTTGCCCGAAACCAGTCCCAGGATGCTTGTTTCTGGTTTAGGGAAGACATGGCTTGACAGTTCGGGCTGGACTGTTCCCATGAGGCACAGGGTCAAGACTGATTTGCATAAGGCTGTGTCTGAACTGGGGTGGCGAAGTGAGCTAAAGAATGATGATGGATTCAACCCAGATCTGTGACTGGGGGTGAGTGTCTAAAAGGTTTCAGCGCTCCGTCCATCATCTCCTTGTGTTTGCTGGTAACCTCAGTGCCATGTATCAGGTCATACCCATCGTCAGATCATGTGGTCGTGGGGCTGGGGCAACCAGGGCTGGCAACTAGTGTCCCATGGCATCAGGTGATACCCGCTGGCAGATCATGTGCTCATGGGGGGCGGGGGCAACCAGGGCTGGTAACCAGTGTGGCATGGCAATGAGTGATACCCACCCAGACCCCGAATCCAAGGGTGATACAGACATCACACCCTAGACTGTCGTTGGGGAGTCAGCAGAGCGGATACATCCCCCGCACTGATACCCACTGCCAGCCATGTCAAATGGGCCACCCACACCAGACCCAGGGCCCATGGAAGCAAGCAGCACTGATCCAGCCCTGCGTTGCACAATGCAATGGCAACCCAAGCCATCCACATCAGACCCAGGGCCTGATCCACCCCTGCGTCACCCAGTGCCATGGCAACGTAGGCCACCCACATCCGACCCAGGGCCCATGGAAGCAAGCGGCGCTGATCCACCCTTGCGTCGTCCAGTGCCATGGCAACGCATGCCACCCACATCTGACCCAGGGCCCATGGAAGCAAGCGGCGCTGATCCACCCCTGCGTCACCCAATGCCATGGCAACACATGCCACCCACATCTGACCCAGGGCCCATGGAAGCAAGCAGCGCTGATCCACCCCTGCGTCACCCAGTGCCATGGCAACGTATGCCACCCACATCCGACCCAGGGCCCATGGAAGCAAGCAGCGCTGATCCATTCCTGCGTCACCCAGTGCCATGGCAACGTATGCCACCCACACCTGACCCAGGGCCCATGGAAGCAAGCAGCACTGATCCACCCCTGCACCATCCGGTACCATGGCAACAGACGCCACCCACATTAGACCTTGGTCTGTGGGGGCAACGAGGACATGCTTATCCACATCCCCGCAACAAGGCAACAGATGTCACCCGCTGTGACACCCTCAGCCCATGGGCGCTACCAAGGCGGGTACAACTCCATCTAAGTGCCACAGCAACGGGCGATACCCACATATGACTCGGGCTACTAGGGCTGGCACATCTCTATCCCAGCACCCTGGCAACAGATGACACCCATATAGGAGCCTGGACCCCTGGGGGGCACCAGCGATGGCATATCTCTATCCGAGCGCCCTGGTAACAGTTGACACCCATATGGGAGCCTGGACTCCTGGTGCCATCAGGGCTGGTACATCTCTATCTGAGCGCCCTCGCAACAGACGACACCCACTTAAGAGCCTGAACCCCTAGAGGGCACCAGGGCTGGTTCATCTCTAACACTGTGCCCTGGCACCAGATGACCCCACATAAGAGCCTGGACCCCGGGGGTCACCAGGGCTGGTACATCTCTGTCCATGCACCTTGACATCAGATGACACCCACATAAGAGCCTGGACCCCTGGTGCCACCAGGGCTAGTTCATCTCTATCACTGTGCCCTGGCAACAGATGACACCCACATAGGAGCCTGGACCCCTGGTGCCACCAGGGCTGGTACATCTCTATCCGAGCGTCATGGCAACAGACGACACCCACATAGGAGCCTGGACCCCTGGGGGGCACCAGGCCTGGTACCTCTCTGTCCATGCAACTTTTTTTAAAATTATGTTTTTATTATCAGTTGGCTGTGCATAAACAATCAATATAGCAATTATTAAGCAAAAACCGTGCATATAGGGTAGGGTTGCATAATAGGCACTTATTGTACAGTATAATACGATGAGCCATACAGGGTACATTTCCAGGACATGCTCAGCGTGCAGTGGGCGGAACTCCATAGAGTCATAGTCACAATGGCATCCTCTTGTAATGCGCGTGACAGTAGATTGAAGCGGACTAGATTACCTAGTGGCTCTCTGAGTGGGTGGGGGGCGTCCTGTCTCGGTAGGGAGGGATGTATCCCTTCGGAGGAGGAAGGAGGTAAAGGGTTCCCAGATGTCACGGGTTCGAGCCCGTAGTGGCGTCATGTCCCAACACGCAAAGAGTTGTTCATGACAATATATGAGATCAGTGAGCCAGTTTTGGGCCGTAGGGGCCTGCGACCGACCCCAGGAAGTGCTGTCCATGCACCTTGGCAACAGATGACCCCACATAAGTGCCTGGACCCCTGGTGCCACCATGGCTGGTACATCTCTATCCCTGTGCCCTGGCACCAGATGACCCCACATAAGTGCCTGGACCCCTGGTGCCACCATGGCTGGTACATCTCTATCCCTGTGCCCTGGCACCAGATGACACCCACATAAGAGCCTGGACCCCTGGGGGGCACCAGGGCTGGTACATCTCTGTCCATGCACCTTGGCATCAGATGACACCGACATAAGAGCCTGGACCCCTGGAGGGAACCAGGGCTAGTACATCTCTATCCCAGTGCCCTGGCAACAGATGGCACCCACACAAGAGCCTGGGCCCCTGGGGGGGCACAAGGGTGGCACATCTCTATCCCTGCACCTCGGTAACTGATGACACCCACATAAGAGCCTGGACCCCTGGTGCCACCAGGGCTGGTACATCTCTATCCCTGCAACAGATGACACCCATTTAAGACCCGGACCCTGGTGCCACCAGAGCTGGCACATCTCTATCCCAGCAACCTCGCAACAGATGGCATCCACATAAGAGCCTGGACCCCTGGTGCCACCAGGGCTGGTACATCTCTATCCCAGTGCCCTGGGAACAGATGGCATCCACATAAGAGCCTGGACCCCTGGTGCCACCAGGGCTGGTTCATCTCTATCCCAGCAACCTGGCAACAGATGACACCCACATAAGAGCCTGGACCCCTGGGGGGCACCAGGGCTGGTACAACTCTATACCAGTGCCCTGGCATCTTGATGGTGTATTACCAAGGCAGCTTTAACCCCATATCTATAAAATCTTTGATCCCACTATAAATTATTCAAACACAAAAAAAGATTTTGCTCAGCCCTGTTAAGGGAAACACAGGGAGTGTGGAAGCAGCCTCTGGGGGGGCACCAGGGCTGGTACATCTATATCCCCGCGCCTTGGTGACAGATGACACCCACATAGGGGCGTGGACCTCCTGGTGGGCACAAGGGTGGTACATCTCTATCCGTGCGCCCTGGCACCAGATGACACCCACATAGGGGCCTGGACCCCTGGGAGGTACCAGGGCTGGTACCTCTCTGTCCATGCACCTCGCTAACAGATGACACCCACAGACCCCAAGCCCATCCCTGCATCATGGCAACGGAATGACTCACCTATCAGAGTCAGGGAACGCGTTACATTATGATTATTTATTGGCCGATACTGTGCTCTGTTAACCAATGAATACTTTACTTCTTGACGGACGTCCTCTTCCTTATAGGACAACATGGCCACCTGGAGCAGGGTATCATGGGCTGGGGCGTAGGGCGGGTTACTGAGAAATGGCACTGATTGACAACCGGAAGACTGTTGCAAAGGACATTTTTTTTAGAAATGTGTTAATTTCGAGTAAGGTATGGAACCCCATAACGCAGGTTTTATGTCTCCCAAGATGGTTGACAGGCACAATTCATGCCGGAAATGACGTCAGCGTAGCTCCTCTTGCACTCATTGCTACGGCTGGTCTTCCAGAGGTGCTGAAGGTGGCAGCAGGAAATCCTCAACGAGGACGTCATGGATTCCCAGAATGCCCATGCAAGGTGTGACGCAGTCCACAGGCCCACCCTATGAGGCTGATGCAGCCACGGCAATATCATAACGTGTGTAAAGCGCATGTTCACCCGTGGGCATCTTGGCACTGAATAACAGATGTTTATTGCTTGTTTAATGGCTTACAAGGTATGCCAACCAAAGACAGGATACCATGGCTTTCATGAAGTGCTTAGCAAACTGTGGCCTACGAGGCATGCCCACCGCCAGAAGTAACGTCAGGGCCACTGCTGGCTTGCCAGAGCCATGCAAGCGATGGCACACAACAGGTAGGGTTCCTTTCTGAACTGGCACTACCACGCCTACTTTCTGAGCACCCACGGTGTAGGAAGGTGGAATCTGACTGCATGGTTACCCCCACTTTTTTCCTGGTGTTTTGCTGGTTTTCGACTTAGTCTGACTGGGATCCTGCTATTCAGGACCCCAGTCTATCTGCTTTCTCCCTAAATTGGTTGTTCATGTACTTTAGGTACACTCCAGATTGGATTCTGGGGTACCCATATAAGTCCCTAGTATATGGTATACTATGTACCCAGGGCATAGGTACCCCAGAGGCCTCCCAGGGGCTGCAGCATGTATTATGCCACCCCTGAGAGACCATTTAAAATGACACAACAGGTCTGCTACAGCAGCCTGTGTAAGGTGGTGCATGCACCCCTTACTTAGTTATAGGTTCACTATATCTATCCTAATCACTGCACATATAAACCTATCAGTCACCCCTATGGCAGGCCTTATCAATCCTGAAGGCAGGGTGCTGGGTTTTTATGTGAGAGGGTGCCCATGCATGAGCAGAGCCCCTCTGCAGCCTTCGGAACCTATTCTCCGGGGTTGTTTGTGATGCAGCCAACCATATATACTTAAGTGCATTATAACCTCGCGGTAAATGCTAACTTTAAAATGGCTGCATGGAAACATGTCGTGTTTGGTGTCAAACACCTTGGAATCATACCTCCACACCAGTAACTGGTGTGGGAGGTATGATTCCACCCTCTTAGAGGGAGAAATATGACAACACCGGTACACCCGGTACCAGCTTCACAGAACCCTGGCATCACAAAATGGATGCTGCCAGCCACAGACACGAGTCTGCCCTCCTGCTGCTGGACGAAACTCCGGCAGGGGAAGGCTTGACAATAGGTTTCCTGTCACAGGGAGGTGTGACCACCTCCCAGACAGGCTTTAGTGTATTGGGGCTGGGTGGGTGCACTCTCAGAGTGCTTTGATGTCTGCACTGGGGGCACATTTGGTGTCCCTGTCCATAGTCCAGCTCAAACCGGTTGCAGGAGCCATTTGCTCCTGCTCTGGTGCGAAACTGGACAAAGGACATGGGTGTAGCCACCCCTCTGTCCTGACCCTCCCATAGGTGGGTCCCCAGAGTTTGTCCCACCCCTTCCTTGGGTATAAAGTAGGAACCCCCGACTACAGGACTTTAGATATTACCTGGACTAAACTCTGCTACAGAAACCAAGTACCCTTCGACGATCTACGCTTTGCTGGACGACTGAAGAATCTCCCTTGGAGTAAAGGAGTTACTCCCCTGCTGAGCAGGCACCTAAACGCACTTGACCGGTTTGCATCTACGAAGCTCCTGAAGGACTCTGAAGAATTCTGCAATACAGGAGGTGGGTTCCCAAGGTCTCCGAGGTCGATCTGCGCTCTCAGCAAATCTGAGGCCCGTATCCCTCGTGGGGACCGTGAAACCCGTACCCCTGGGCACCGTGTACATTTGCAGCAGCATATGCTTTTCGGCGATCCCTGAAGCTGTGCTTTGGGCTACTTGTAGTCCTGACCCCGAGCAGTAATTCCACCGAAGATTTCCGGCCTACACTCCACGAGTGTTCCGTGGGCTGGTATTTAGTGATTCAGCTCGAGGTCCCTTCGCGATCCCTGGTCCGTTGGCCTGTGGGTCCCTGAGAAGGCAACTTTAACTGCCAGTGGGCTTCCCTGGTTGCTCCAGACGTGCCCTGACTCTCCATCACTTGGGGAGTCCCCAGGACCTTGCTGCTCCTCACAGAAGCATCTTTCCTCTGACCGGGTGGGTTGCAGGTGCCAAGGCTTGTTGGTGTTCAATCCGGACACTGACCCCCCAGCACTCGACATCCTTCGTGGGACAGCTCGAATCCGGACTGTGGTCGTCACAGACGTCTCCTGGTCCCCGTGGCTGCAGAGTCAAGCTTCACCTCATCTCACCTGAAGCACCCGACATCGGTGGGCATTCGATTGCTCCGCTCCTGGTCACGTGAAGTGACCCAGACTTTGTCCCCTCTGCTTTCAGGTTCTTCACATCTCCGATCCAGGCTTGGATCACACCGGACACTTTTCTTCTCCTCGGCAGCAGTACTTTTTCGCATCACGTCATTGAAAACGACGAGGGTTTCCGACACCACTTGACCCCTATGCACCCGGCTCCTCTGGGATAGGTAACACGGGTACCTCGGTACTCTCAAGGGTGCTGGCCTTAGAACCTTCTATGTTTAGCTGGGTTTGCTTGAAGTCCTCTCCTAAGTGTCCTTAATCTTTAAAATTCCAACTGCGACTTTCCCATAGAGTTGTATGGAGCTCGCGGCTGTGTTCCCACACTGCACCCGTCCTCCGTGGGTCCCCTGTGTCACTACCTTGGGTGGTTCCTTGGGGTCCCAGCGATTCTACGTGCTCTAGGCACTGTGTCTAGTCAAGTCGTGGTTCTTATACCACTTTCTTAGTATATGGTTCGGTCTCCCCTGGAGCCCGCTGTGTATTGTGCTATTTACTGTCGTTCTAGTGATTTAATATTGTGTGTCTTGTTCTCTAATCTCATAAAGAGGTTAGTAGAGAGTGTTTAGTAATAAATACATATATTTTATATACACCTGGTGTGGTTCTCCTTTCATTTGGTCATTCAGGAGGTTATATACTGATAAAACAAGCGGCTTTACATTCCTTCGAGACTTAGCCTGAAGGCTGCTCTCCATAGCTACCACTAGGATAGCTTTCAATAAAGGTTGTCTTTGACCTAATCATCAATAAGGGTCGTTTGGACTGGTGCAAGGCGCCCACTTTAATTAGTGGACAGCATATACCAGGCCAACTTCTCACATTGGTGTGCAGCGGTTGGGATTCAAGCTTGCTATTGTTTTACCAGATAATCTCATTGAGTGACTAACTGAAAACCACTAAAGGTACTTAGGTACATATAAATCAAGACTAGAATAAAGTAAGTTCTACTGAACTTAGAGTTGGGTAAGTCAAGGGCTTAGCACACCCTTTCTCCAACTCAAGAGAGTTCAGTTCCCACTAGGGTAGGTAGGTGCATACACCACACCACACTAGCATGTCTTCTAGGCCTGAAGCCAGTGGCTCCTTGCCAACTAAGTATGACCATCTCTCATTCCAAGAATTGAGAGCCATGTGTACATCTAGGAAACTGACCGTTGGAATATCAACACAACAAAAAACAGAAACACAATAACAATATAAAACATAAACATAAAAAAGCACAATACAACCTAACACAGTAGAAACACAATTGTATGGTTTTATTCTGGTTTTGAATTGTCGGTTGTGCTGTGTTATTGTGTTGTGCGGTTCTCCTGTTATTGTTGTGCATTTGCGTTGGTTATATTATCTTGTCCTGCACTGTTGTGCCAATGTGTTTTATCGGTAGGTTGCGTTTCTGTTATTGTTTTAAGCGCTTTGTTTTTCTGTGCAATTGGGTTGCCTTGTTTTGCTCTTTTGTGTTATTGTGAGTTGCCGGTTGTGTTCAGTTTTGAGTTGCACTGTTTTTGTTCTGTGCTGTATTTTTGTACTTTGTGGCGCTTTTCTTGTACTGTTTTGCGTTATTTAAGGGCTGTGGTGTGCTATTGTTGAAGTGTTATGCTGCGTTGCATGAAATGGTACTATAACATGGTGGTCTGTGTTCTGTATCTCAGTGGTTGTCCATCTGCAGTGTGCGGTTGTAGCTCAGTGTGGGGCTTATAACGTGGCTTAGGGGTTGTAGTGCTGTGTTAGGGGTAATTTGGAACTAGGACTTGGGAATGCAATGATATTATGTGGTAGTGGAGTACATAATTGGGTGCTCTTGGTCACAGTGCCTTGGTGGGGGGCGACACTGAGAAGTGATGTGGTGCTGAGTAGTGATAGAATAGTGATGGGATTGGCAGGGTAGTGATGGTAGGTGGTACCGCGGTTGCTAGGTGATATAGTACAGTGGCGGGGTGAGAGTGTGGTGATTGACTGTGATACTGTGGTGTTGACCAGTGACCACAGGACCTGTGAGGTGATTCTGTAGTGGGGATGTGGTAAATTTGACAGTGTGCTGCTATGGGTTGTTTTTATGGTGCGGGGGAGGGAGGGGCAAACGGGACTGAGACAGTGGTGTTGTTGGGACGTTGTTTGGTGGTGGCAGTGGTTCTGACAACCTGTCTCTGGTAGTGTGGTTGTGTGCAGTGGTACACGGCGGTAGTGTAGTGATGTGGGGGTAGAGTGGTGCTGGGGAGAATATCCAGAGCTTGGAAGTGGTAGTGTACTTTATGGAGCGTGGTGATGGTGGTGGGGGGGGGGTGGGTTGTGCGGTGACACTGGGTGGTGGGGCAGTATTAGGCTCGTCATCATATGGTGGGGTTGGTAATCCTGTGGGTGCAGTGATAGGATGGTAGGTTGAATTTCACAAAAAGAATGATAACTCTTTGTACTGTCGAGACGCGGGATGGCCCCTGCCTACTCCTCTTGCAGGTCACTGGGAGAACTGCAGGCAAAGGATGCATCTAACCCCAAAGGGCTGAAGGCCTCTTTTAACAAAGTAATAATAGCTCTGACATGCCACTCAAGCTACCTGCAGCTAGATTTAACAAGCACTGGCAATGCCAATAGCCCTGGCGCATGAATGAAAGGGCCTTTTGCGCCACTGATGGGTTTAGGTACGCCACAAATCTTCACACATGCACTCTTGTCACTCATTCTTGCACTCATGCGGCCATTCATCCACTGACTCAATCTTCATTCGCCCTCTGAAACAACCATAATAAAAAGCACAAACTCAACAACATAGCCCAGATAAATTAAAAGAACACAAGTAGAAAAAAAACATGGTGCTGTCTAAAGACGGGCATATGCTCGCAATAAGAAAACTAAACGTAGCAGCTGGGGTCCGTCTTGCAGAGGTACTGCACGTAGTCTATTTTAAAATTCCAGCAAGGCACCCACATTTACAAACAACATGGGGGCCATCTTGGAATGGTAAAACAGAGATACACTGTCGCTAAAAGCAGCCATAATGGTCTCTTGGTTCAGAGAATGTGGCCTCATGGGATGCAGCGCGCTGCTGATTAAATGAGCGGCAAGCAAGCGACCCGTTAGCACTGCCTGGAGAGCTGTAGTGTCCGCTTAAGAAAAAATAAAAAGAGGAGAAGCAAAGAAACGACAGGGGAACTATAAATGGAGAAAACTGAAGGCTGGCCACCCAGCCTTGACACTGAACACGCTCATTTTCAGGAAAGGCTGTCATTCACAGGAGAAGAGAGCCAATGACTGAGGGGGGCTGAACCATTTCCCCATGCAGGATGTTGTCATGGATGGAAGCAGAATATAAATGACACTCAGACAGACCAATGTCAGACAGAGCTGATCCAAAGGTCCTGTGTGTATCTGGATGGATGGATGTATATTTAAATATATGTATTAATTGTATGAATGTTTTATTACAAGATACTACCAGACAGCTAAGAAGTAATTTTAGCAAGAATTATTACAGTGCAGATCTTCCCCAAGGGTTGTCAGAGGCGGTAAGTAGCACTAAAACAAAATCCTTCCCTGCAAAAGTAATCTATGACATTTCCAGTAACAAAACCCTATCTGTAGGCTTTATTACAGAAAATAACAACCCGTCCTTAATTGTCTTTTGCATTTAACATATGCTTACCACAATAAATATGTCTTGCCTACTGTTTCCATCGCAACTTTTTATAATAAGCAGATCAGACCTGTGGCATCCAAAATGTGTCTTCCTAGTGAACCAATCAGGCCTTTAGCTCTTATCATTGACTTGTCACCATAACCACTCAGGCCTCCTGTATTGAGCTTAAGCTTTCTCACAAGGCAACCATCGGGTATACTGTAATAAAATGACAAATATGAACAATATCACAGTTGTCAAAACAATTTCAAATACCTGCTAATGTATTCTAATAAAGATGACCTTAGTGCAAATCTTCAATCCCATGGTTTGTTTGGGTGGGTCGCCAATACGAAAACCCTTGCCTGCTACGGTGATCTGCGTGATTCTGTCTGACAAAATACCCCCCCTACAGGCTTTAGCACAGTGTAATAACAATCTACCCGTAAAAGTCTATCGCCTTTAATGCATGTTTTTCACAATAAACAAGACCTACTTGCTTTGTGAAAACATTTCATTATTAACAGATCACACGTAAGGAATCTGAACATAACATTTTCAGTGAAACCCTAGGCCTTCAGCCTTTACCATTGGCTTGACACTGTATCCACCACAGGCTTACTGCAGTGTGCATAAACTGGCAGCCATCATGCATACAGTTCTAAAACTACAAATATGTACAAATTTACAGTTGGCAAAACAATACACAACCCCCCTCAATAGGGCCGAACAAAAATTATCACAGAGACATTCTACTCCCAGAGCTTGTCGGAGTGGGCGACCGACACCAGAATTCTTGCCTACTGTGGTAATTTGTGTGATTACATGCAACCAAATACCTTTCTATAACCTGTAACACAATATGATAGCAATTCACAGTTAGAGGCCTATTGGCTTTAACAAGTGGTTTTAAATAAATAAGTCAGACCTACAGCCTCTGTAATAACTTGTCATAATAAGCAGAGCAGACCTATGCAGCTGCCATTTCCCTGCACTTCAAACACGCCTATAATCGTTACCATTGGATTGTCAACGAGCTCGGCCTGGTGTACTGGTGTAAGCCAGCCCACGAGGCAACCATCAGACACATAGTCAGAACATTGCAAGAGTATTGTAAGTTACAGGTGGCGATGCAAAATGCTGTCGGTTCTAAAAGGGCTTAATAATGATTCTCAAAGTGCACATCTATCCCCACGGTTTGTCAGAGGGGGGAATCAGCCCCAATACCCTTGGCCTACTACGGTCATCTGTCAATCAATCAATCAATCAATCAGGGGTTTATTAAGTGCGCTGCTCACCCGTGAGGGTCTCAAGGCACTGAGGGGGGGGGGGGGTTTCGCACATCCATTAGCCGAAGAGCCAGGTCTTGAGGACCTTCCTGAATGTGTTCAGGGCGGGGGCGCGTCTGAGGTCTGCCGGGAGCTCGTGAAAAATTCCATTTAACAAAAAACTATCTGTATGCTTGAATTTAGAGTAATACCAATCCACCCTTAAACATATGCCTTTCACAATCAATGTTCGGCCTACTGCCTGCATCATAACGTTTCGTAATAAACAATCAGGCCTGTGGCCTTTATCATTAGCTTGGACCCATAACCAACTCAGACCTATGTTGGGTGTAAGCTTGCCCACAAGTCAACCGTCAGATTTAATAATATTACAATACATAAAAAACTAAAGCTGGCATAAAAAATATATAATCCATCCTAATCGAACCTCTTAAGGATTATCATATTGCAAATCTTCTGTCCCCTGATTTGCTTGGGTAGATCACTGACCCCAAGGCCCGTGCCTACCACGTTAATGTGTGCAATTCCTTGTCACAAAATACCTGCCTATCGGCTTTAGAACCACGTAATCACAATCCAGCCTTAAAAGCCTATTGCTTTTAACACCGGCTTTTCACAATAAGTAGCTCAGGCCTACTGGCTTAGTCATAACATTAACTAATTGACTGATAAAATCTATGGAATCTTGCATGACTTTCTCCAAGACCCAGTGGAGTCTATGCCCTTTACCACTGTCTTTACACCTTAGCCGCCAAAGGCCTATTCAAGTGCACAGAAACCGGGAACAATCGTGCATACACGTCTAAATTAAAAAAGATGTACAAAAATACAGTTTGCAAAACAATATACAACCCCTATCAATAGGCTCTAACAAGAACCGTCACAATGAAACCCTCCAGGGTTTGATGCCGAAACTCTTGCCTGCTACGGTAATCTGTGAGATTACATGGAGCTACATACCTGCCTATAGCCTGTAACACAATGTGAGAGCAAACAACTGTTAAAGACTTACTGGCTTTAACAAATGCTTTTCACAGTAAATAAGCTAGCCCAACTGCTTTTGGCATATTTCACAGTGCTTAATTTGAGCCGGTGGTTTCCGGTGCTCGGCACTGGTACTTAATTGTCAACACTGGCCTTTGTGACAGTCTGCCACAAGGTGGCGATGTCTAGCTAATTTAGAGGTGAGCACAACAACAGTTGTTTATTCATTCAAAATACATTAAAATTACTTTCCCTGCTGCCCAAGACATTCTAATAGCTTTGGGGGCATGAAATAACCAGAATTGTCACACTTAAAGGAGTATGATAGTTAGTAGCTGTGTTGTTACTATCATTGGCAGCATAGCAGGAGCAATATGTGGTGCAAACTGCAGTGGCCTCCTGACGAGAGACCCAGCACGTTTATTTTGTGTTTTTTTTTACAAATTAAGCGCTGATATTTCATAATAAGCAGACCAGACCTGTGGCATCAGGCATAACATTTTCCAGTGCACCAATCAAGGGTATAGCATGTCACCATAACCAACTCAGGCCTATTGTTTTGAGCATAAGCTTTTCCACAAGGCAGCCATCAGACGCACAGCCATGAAATTAGAAAGGTATACAAAAATACAGCTGGCTAAGCAAAATACCATCTCTCCTAAGAGGGCCTAACAAGGATCGTCACAGAGCACATCTTCCATATTCACGGTTTGTAACCGGGGGTAACCAACACCAAACCCCTGCCTACTACGGTAATATGTGAGATTGAATAGAAATTAAAAAAAACTATCTGTAAGTTTTAATATATAGTAATAGCGATCTATCCTTAAGTGCCTATTGACTAACACATGTTCCTATAGAGGCAGTAGGCGTGGCTTATTTATTGTGAAAACCATATAATATTCAACAGATCAGGCGTGCAGCCAAGGTCAATGTCTTGCCACCATAATTACCTCAGTCCTGCTGTATCAAGTATAAGCCTTGGCAAGAGCCAAAAAGTGCAACACATGCAGTCTTTTTAGTGGAATCCCACAAATGTGGCCCAATCAAATCCTGCACTCAGGAAAACTAACATGTAGGTGGAGCCTAAGCCCCTCTCTCAGCAGCACTCTGAAAGCTGTTTTTTATTGATCACATGAGGTAGTGACTGCAATGCTGCCGAGCCAGACCTAAAAATCTATGTAGATTAGTGTAGTCCTGGGCAACACATACTGCTCTGAAACACACAACTGCATCCTGAATTCTCAAGCTAATGATGGAATGGATGGGTGCTGGGACTGGACAACAATACAGTCCTCATCACTGCCCTCCTCCCATGTGTGCTGCTGCCGCAGAAAAACAAACACGGTAAATGATCTAATACTCCAAGACACTTCAGTTCCATGTCTGAGCCCCTTAGGGTTCAAACCCTGTCCCACTGCAAGCGCGACACTTTATGCCTGTTACTCAGTCTTCTCTGGGCCGCCTCCCCACTGGTGCCTCAGGCAGCTTCAGGAACAAAATAGAGCTGCATGGAGAGGAAGGTTTTTTTTCTGTGGATCCACAAAACTTTGTCCCAATCAAAGTCTGGACTCCTGTCTGCCAACATCTGTAGTGTTCCTGAAAGGTCTTTTTTAGGTTATCACACACGGTCTAAGGACTACTGCACCGTCATGCCAGACCTAAAAACGAAAATGGTGAAGTTATCCCCAAAATGTCATTGTTCGAGAATGAACTGCCACTTACCCCTGATTGAGAAGTGTGTGTAATCCGAGGGACAGACAGTCTGGGCCGAGCAGGGCCACAACCTGTGAATGTTTGCTGTGTCTGGAGGCCTTATCTGTAACCTTCAGCCAAGAACATGAGGCAACACCCATGGGGCCGGACCCTGGTGCCCATGCCAGGCCCCGGGGCACGCCATGTGCACGGAGAGGCTGTTACAGCATGTAGACAGCCACACAAGGCACAATACACCCTCGGGTATGTACACATGCTGTATGTACAGTGCCTGAGGGGTACAACTAACCTTCTACCAGGGCCTCTTTATAACACTTCATCTCCTATACCCCCTATTCTAGCACTAGACCCCCTCCGACCCCATTCTTAGCCTATACACCACGCCTAGTACTCTATGCCTCAGGACACCGTGGTCCCCTATAGATCTCCTATACATATTGTCCCAGCACGTGACTCCCTCCACCCAAAGTGATCGCCTAGACAACACAACTAGTACTCCATATGCCTCAGGACACAGTGGTCCCCTATAGATCTCCTATATATCTTGCCCCAGGACGTGACTCCCTCCACCCCTAGCGATCGCCTATATACTATACTTAGTACTCAATGCTTCAGGACACTGTGCTCCCTTATAGATCTCCTATACATCTTGTCCCAGCACATGATTCCCTCCACCCCTAGCGATCGCCTATACATTATAGCTAATACTCCATGCCACTTGCTAGAACCACGGCCGGTGCTCTCTGCCTAGCACTATAGGCCCCTTGAACTCCACAGATCCATACATCCTGTCCCAACCCTCTCCCACCATATCCACAAATCGCCTATACACCCCACTTAGCACTGCAGGCCTCTATATGCCTCCTAGCCACTCCCTTATACACATCCTATATGCCCTTCCCTAGGGCCCTGCCCAGCGCTGCACCCCCTTATATCCACAGATCACCCATACACCCTGAACCTATGCGCTTCCTATACACCCAGTCTAGAAATGCACGCCCTTAAGTGCCTAATACATTCAAATCTAGGACTTCACACTTCTCTAGATCTCTATACACACACGCCTAGCACACAGTGTCACCAGAGATTCAAATACACCCATGTACCAGCTCTCAATGCCCCTATAGATCCCCTATACACCACTGTGAGCCACGCCCTTCTAGATGAACAATAGCATCTTCCTCAGCACTCTTCCTCCTCCACCTCCACAGACTGTCTCTACACCCTGCCTGGGGCTCCATTCCACCATACCCACCAGCTGCCTACACACCAGCCCAGTCCTCCATGCCTCTATGTAACGCCTATACACTCTGCGCAGACCCGAGCACTACTATATCAATCCTGTACACAGTGGCCTAGCACTCACACCCCACTAGATCCTATACAAGCATCCCTAACTCCTTATGCACCTATAGATTTCTTACACACAAAGCACTAGCACTCCATGGTTACACGTCCTACACACATTGAGCGGTCCTTGCCCCTATACGTGCTGTACATCCTGCCCAGCACTTCACTGCACTACAGATACGCCATACACAGTCACTAGAATCTTATGCACCCAGGACACTTCTGCACCCTATAGGCCTACTCTAGACCCTACCCATCCACCATCCCTCCACCTCCACTTCACTTATACACCCTGCCTCTCCCCTTCCCAAGCCCATAGTTCTCCACTTATACCTCTAGACCCTAGCAGTCCATGCCACTGGAAACCCCCTAGAAGCCCAGCTCTAGCACATCACCCACCAACTGCACAGACACATACACTCTGCCCTAGCCCTCTATGCCCATATAGACCTCCTGTACCCTATGGCCTAGAATTTTTTTCCTTACAGATTTCCTATATACTCTTTACCAGGACAATATGTTTTCCTACAAATCTCCTATACACCAGCCCTAGCAGCCCTCTAAAGATCTCGTATATGCCATGTCCCAGCACACCCTGCTCCCCTATAAGTACCTTCATACCCTGCCCGAGCACATCCTGATCCCCTATAGATAACCTTCATGGCCTGCCCCAGCACTCCCTGATCCCCTATAGATAACCTTCATGCCCTGCTCAAGCACACCCTGCTCCCCTATAGATACCTTCATGCCCTGCCCCAGCACTCTGTGCTCCCCTATAGATACCTTCAGGCCCTGCCCGAGCACACCCTGCTCCCCTATAGATACCTTCATGCCCTGCCCCAGCACTCAATGCTCCCCTATCGACACCTTCATGCCCTGCCCCAGCACTCCGTGCTCCCCTATAGATACCTTCAGGCCCTGCCCGCGCACACCCTGCTCCCCAATAGATCCCCTCATAACCTGCCCGAGCACACCCTGATCCCCTATAGATACCCTTCATGCCCTGCCCGAGCACACCCTGCTCCCCAATAGATACTTTCATGCCCTGCCCCAGCACTCAATGCTCCCCTATCGACACCTTCATGCCCTGCCCCAGCACTCCGTGCTCCCCTATAGATACCTTCAGGCCCTGCCCGCGCACACCCTGCTCCCCAATAGATCCCCTCATAACCTGCCCGAGCACACCCTGATCCCTTATAGATACCCTTCATGCCCTGCCCGAGCACACCCTGCTCCCCAATAGATACCTTCATGCCCTGCCCCAGCACTCCATGCTCCCCTATAGAAAACCTGCATGCCCTGCCCCAGCACACCCTGCTCCCCTATAGATAACCTTCATGCCCTGCCCGAGCACACCCTGCTCCCTTATAGATACCTTCATGCCCTGCCCCAGCACTCCGTGCTCCCCTATCGACACCTTCATGCCCTGCCCCAGCACTCCGTGCTCCCCTATAGATACCTTCAGGCCCTGCCCGCGCACACCCTGCTCCCCAAGAGATCCCTTCATAACCTGCCCGAGCACACCCTGATCCCCTATAGATACCCTTCATGCACTGCCCCAGCACTCCGTGCTCCCCTATAGATACCTTCATGCCCTGCCCGAGCACACCCTGATCCCCCTATAGATACCTTCATGCCCTGCCCCAGCACTCCGTGCTCCACTATAGATACCTTCATGCACTGCCCCAGCACTCCCTGCTCCCCTATAGATACCTTCATGCCCTGCCCCAGCACTCTGTGCTCCCCTATAGATACCTTCATGCCCTGCCCGAGCACTCCCTGATCCCCTATAGATACCTTCATGCCGTGCCCCAGCACACCCTACGCCCTTATAGATACCTTTATGCCCTGCCCCAGCACACCCTGATCCCCTATAGAGAACCTTCATGCCCTGCCCCAGCACACCCTGATCCCCTATAGATAACCTTCATGCCCTGCCCGAGCACACCCTGCTCCCCTATAGATACCTTCATGCCCTGCCCCAGCACACCCTGCTCCCCTATAGAGAACCTTCATGCGCTGCCCCAGCACACCCTGATCCCCTATAGATAACCTTCATGCCCTGCCCGAGCACACCCTGCTCCCCTATAGATACCTTCATGCCCTGCCCCAGCACACCCTGCTCCCCTATAGACACCTTCATGCCCTGTCCCAGCACACCCTGCTCCCCTATAGATACCTTCATACCCTGCCCCAGCACACCCTGCTCCCCTATAGATACCTTCATGGCCTGCCTCAGCACTCCCTGCTCCCCTATAGATAACCTTCATGCCCTGTCAGAGCACACCCTGCTCCCCTATAGATACCTTCATGCCCTGCCTCAGCACACCCTGCTCCCCTATAGATACCTTCATGCCCTGCCCCAGCACACCCTGATCCCCTAGAGAACCTTCATGCCCCGCCCCAGCACACCATGCTCACCTATAGATAACCTTCATGCCCTGTCCGAGCACACCCTGCTCCCTCATAGATACCTTCATGCACTGCCCAAGCACTCCCTGATCCCCTATAGATACCTTCATGCCGTGCCCCAGCACACCCTACTCCCCTATAGATACCTTCATGCGCTGCCCCAGCACACCCTGATCCCCTATAGATACCTTCATGCACTGCCCGAGCACACCATGCTCCCCTATAGATACCTTAATGCCCTGCCCCAGCACACCATGCTCCCCTATAGATACCTACATGCCCTGCCCGAGCACACCATGCTCCCCGATAGATACCTTCATGCCCTGCCCCAGCATACCCTGCTCCCCTGTAGATAACCTTCATGCCCTGCCCCAGCACACCCTGCTCCCCTATAGATACCTTCATGCCCTGCCCCAGCACTCTGTGCTCCCCTATAGATACCTTCATGCCCTGCCTCAGCACTCCCTGCTCCCCTATAGATACCTTCATGCCATGCACCAGCACACCCTGCTCCCCTACAGATAACCTTCATGCCCTGTCAGAGCACACCCTGCTCCCCTATAGACACCTTCATGCCCTGTCCCAGCACACCCTGCTCCCCTATAGATACCTTCATACCCTGCCCCAGCATACCCTGCTCCCCTATAGATACCTTCATGCCCTGCCTCAGCACTCCCTGCTCCCCTATAGATACCTTCATGCCATGCACCAGCACTCCCTGCTCCCCTATAGATAACCTTCATGCCCTGTCAGAGCACACCCTGGTCCCCTATGGATACCTTCATGCCCTGCCCCAGCACACCCTGATCCCGTAGAGAACCTTCATGCCCGCCCCAGCACACCCTGCTCCCCTATAGATAACCTTCATGCCCCGCCCCAGCACACCCTGCTCCCCTATAGATATCCTTCATGCACTGCCCAAGCACTCCCTGATCCCCTATAGATACCTTCATGCCATGCCCCAGCACACCCTACTCCCCTATAGATACCTTCATGCGCTGCCCCAGCACACCCTGATCCCCTATAGATACCTTTATGCCCTTCCCCAGCACACCCTGCCCCCCTATAGATACCTTCATGCCCTGCCTCAGCACTCCCTGCTCCCCTATAGATACCTTCATGCCCTGCCTCAGCACACCATGCTCCCCTATAGATACCTTATTGCCCTGCCCGAGCACACCATGCTCCCCTATAGATACCTTCATGCCCTGCCCCAGCACACCATGCTCCCCTATAGATACCTTCATGCTCTGCCCGAGCACACCATGCTCCCCTATAGATACCTTCATGCCCTGCCCCAGCACACCCTGCTCCCCTGTAGATAACCTTCATGCCCTGCCCCAGCACACCCTGCTCCCCTATAGATACCTTCATGCGCTGCCCGAGCACACCCATATCCCCCTATAGATACCTTCATGCCCTGCCCCAGCACTTCCTGCTCCCCTATAGATACCTTCATGCCCTGCCCGAGCACACCCTGATCCCCCATAGATACCTTCATGCCCTTCCCCAGCACTCCGTGCTCCCCTATAGATACCTTCATGCCCTGCCCCAGCACTCCGTGCTCCCCTATAGATACCTTCATGCACTGCCCCAGTACTCCCTGCTCCCCTATAGATACCTTCATGCCCTGCCCCAGCGCTCTGTGCTTCCCTATAGATATCCTTCATGCACTGCCCAAGCACTCCCTGATCCCCTATAGATAACCTTCATGCCCTGCCCGAGCACACCCTGCTCCCCTATAGATACCTTCATGCTCTGCCCCAGCACACCCTGCTCCCCTATAGAGAACCTTCATGCCCTGCCCCAGCACACCCTGATCCCCTAGAGAACCTTCATGCCCCGCCCCAGCACACCCTGCTCCCCTATAGATAACCTTCATGCCCTGTCAGAGCACACCCTGCTCCCTTATAGATACCTTCATGCCCTGCCCCAGCGCTCCATGCTCCCCTATAGATATCCTTCAAGCCCTGCCCCAGCACACCCTGCTCCCCTATAGATAACCTTCATGCCCTGTCAGAGCACACCCTGCTCCCTTATAGATACCTTCATGCCCTGCCCCAGCGCTCCATGCTCCGCTATAGATATCCTTCATGCACTGCCCAAGCACTCCCTGATCCCCTAGATACCTTCATGCCCTGCCCCAGCGCTCCATGCTCCCCTATAGATATCCTTCATGCACTGCCCAAGCACTCCCTGATCCCCTATAGATACCTTCATGCCGTGCCCCAGCACACCCTACTCCCATAGATACCTTCTTGCCCTGCCCCAGCACACCCTGATCCCCTATCGATACCTTCATGCCCTTCCCCAGCACACCCTGATCCCCTAGAGAACCTTCATGCCCTGCCCCAGCACACCCTGATCCCCTATAGATAACCTTCATGCCCTGTCAGAGCACACCCTGCTCCCTTATAGATACCTTCCTGCCCTGCCCCAGCACACCCTGCTCCCCTATAGATAACCTTCATGCCCTGTCAGAGCACACCCTGATCCCCTATAGATACCTTCATGCCCTGCCCCAGCGCTCCCTGCTCCCCTATAGATACCTTCATGCCCTGCCCCAACGCTCCGTGCTCCCCTATAGATATCCTTCATTCACTGCCCAAGCACTCCCTGATCCCCTATAGATACCTTCATGCCCTGTCAGAGCACACCCTGCTCCCTTATAGATACCTTCATGCCCTGCCCCAGCACACCCTGCTCCCCTATACATACCTTCATGCCCTGCCCCAGTGCTCCATGCTCCCCTATAGATATCCTTCATGCCCTTCCCCAGCACACCCTGATCCCCTAGAGAACCTTCATGCCCTGTCCGAGCACACCCTGATCCCCTATAGATACCTTCATGCCGTGCCCCAGCACACCCTGCTCCCTTATAGATACCTTCATGCCCTGCCCGAACACACCCTGCTCCCCTATAGATACCTTCATGCCCTGCCCCAGCACACCCTGCTCCCTTATAGATACCTTCATGCATGCCCCAGCGTTCCGTGCTCCCCTATAGATATCCTTCATGCACTGCCCAAGCACTCCCTGCACCCCTATAGATATCCTTCCTGCACTGCCCCAGCACTCCGTGCTCCCCTATAGATAACCTTCATGCACTGCCCCAGCACACCCTGTTCCCCTATAGATACCTTCATGCCCTGCCCCAGCGCTCCGTACTCCCCTATAGATATCCTTCATGCACTGCCCCAGCACACCCTGCTCCCCTATAGATAACCTTCATGCCCTGCCCCAGCACACCCTGCTCCCTTATAGATACCTTCATGCCCTGCCCCAGCGCTCCGTGCTCCCCTATAGATACCTTCATGCCCTGCCTCAGCACACCCTGCTCCCCTATAGATAACCTTCATGCCCTGTCCGAGCACACCCTGCTCCCTTATAGATACCTTCATGCCCTGCCCCAGCGCTCCGTGCTCCCCTATAGATACCTTCATGCCCTGCCTCAGCACACCCTGCTCCCCTATAGATACCTTCATGCCCTGCCCCAGCACACCCTGCTCCCCTATAGATAACCTTCATGCCCTGCCCCAGCACACCCTGCTCCCCTATAGATAACCTTCATGCCCTGTCCGAGCACACCCTGCTCCCCTATAGATAACCTTCATGCCCTGCCCCAGCACAACCTGTTCTCTTATAGGAGCCTTCATGGCCTGTCCCAGCACACAGTGCTCCCCTGTAGACTGCCTATAGGTCTTGCACCACAACACCATGATCCCCTGTAGATCACATACATGTGACACCCCAACATGCCATGCACCTTTGCAGTACTCCCATGCACCCACTCCAGGACACCTTGCTTCCCTATAGATGTCCTATATGCCTTGCCTCAGCACATAGTACTCTTCTCTAGAACTACTATCCCACCATATCAGCCCCAGCTCCTCTGTATAGCTCCTATATGCCCGGTCCCAGCACACACTGCTCCAGTTTAGATCTCCTATGTGCTCCACACAGCGCACCGTGCTCCCCTATAGATCTCTCATATGCCCTGTCCCAGCACACCATGCTCCACTGTAGTCTTCCACATGCCCTACCCCAGAACATTGTACTCCCCTATAGATCTTCCATATGTTCTGCCTCAGAACACCGCGCTCTCCTATAGATCTACCACATGCCCTGCCTCGGCAGACTGTGCTCCTCTATAGACACGGCCACTGGAATTATGAGATATGCGGCCGTGGAAGTTTTCGCATAATTATAGAGTTGACGCATTTGCCACATAATTCGTCATCTACCGTATACTCTGTAGATTTTAATTTAAAAAAAATTGTTTCTAGCTCAAACGGTTCAAAAGTTACTAAAAATGCAGAGACAAGCATTGCCGCGCAGTGAAAGGCCCTTTGCAAAGCTGGACTTGCACCTTTTATGCTGCTTATTGCTTTATATGGGTATTAAGCTGGTACTAATATGCCAATGCCAACGCCAAGACAGTGTTACCAAGTTTAAAAATAGTATTACAAAATGTGCCATATTATACTGCATAATTTGCCTTTTATCGCCGAATAATTTACCCAAACCTGCTGCATAGTTTGTCACTCTCCTGCCATATAATTCCAGTGGCCCTGCCTATCGAGCTGCCATATGCCCTGCCTCAGCAGGGGACGCTCCCCTATAGATCTCCCATAAGCACTGCCTCAGCAGACGGTGCTTCCCTATAGATCTCCCATATGCCATGCCTTCGCAGGCGACGTTCCCCTATAGATCTCCCATAAGCACTGCCTCGCAGGCGGTGCCCCCCTATAGATCTCCCATAAGCACTGCCTCTTCTGGATCAGGCCTCATGTTTCCCCTGAGCTGACCCTTCACCTGTGACCTCATCAGCTTCAATGAGTGCGTGTATCCTTCCAAAGGCGCAGCTCAGCCTTCTGTGTGCGTTAATGATTAACCCAAACAGACTCCTGTTCAGGGGCAGCAGTACCCAGCCCGTGCCAAGGCTGCCGCACAGCACTGGGTGCCCGCCTCAGCAGGTCAGGGTGGCAGTAGAAATACCTGGGCAGCCCTGCACCCGACCTCACCCCTCTCCCAGGGACAGGGCCTCTGGAGTTCTGAACTTCATCCATAACCATGAGCCCCCTCTTCCTCGGGCCTCTGCAGTAGGGCACAAGATGAGGGCGGACGCCGTCCACCCTGCCAGGAGCCTGGGCCACACAGAAATATGATAAACCTGCCAGGTGTAATATTCACACACATTCAGCAGCGCCTGCACGGTGTCTGCTTCCCTTCCGAGCAGCAATGTGCAGGTGGGAGAGGACCTATCAGGTTCCAGCTTCGCCCATAACAAAGGCCGAAGTTAAGGGGCCATCAGGCCACCCTGGCTTGGAGCCTCACACCTATGTGCAATGGAAGGGAAACAAAGGCACACAGCTATCACTCCACAGGTACTTAAGAGAGAAATGCTTTTGACTTTGTTCAGCCCCAGTATGTAAGAGAGATGCATGTACTACAAGACAATCAGATGTGCTGGTCTGTCCCAGAATTTACACAAATAATTTAAATGCCACGATTTTCCATTATAGCGCTATAGCACTACTCATCCTAATGCAGGGTGTCCAGGCGCTTTACATCACACTTACACATTATATAAACAATAAATTATATGTGTGTAAATCAATGTACAGGATGTGTTAAATAAGACAGTGAGGGTTACAAGGTGTTGGAGTCACGTGCTTTTCCAGCTCACTGTGCTATATTAGGATTACAATTTATGAACTATAAGTAACAAAAGGATCTCTGTCTTAAAAGTAGTAGCCCACTTACCCATCTACAGAAAATAAAAACCTGTTATCTGTGTGTCACATGATGTGCTTTGCAGGAGACATATTAACCCTCTACGCTACTTTGAATCAAAAGTAGGACTATGCAAAACACAGATCTCTCCAGCAAACAGTTATCTTCCAGAGTTATTTACCATTATTATTATTCCCTGAGATAGACGGGGCACACAAAGATCTCTGCAGCAGGTGCCTGAACCCCATAAGATATTTTGAAATGTAAACTTTGCAGCCAATTAAGCAGAGCAGACTTACTGCCACATTTCTCCTTGTTGCCAATTTCTTCGTGGCAGGATTTTAAAAACAAACCTATAAGTTGAGGCCCAGATTTTGCGTCTGTGTTGCATCACTTTTTTGGCACAACCCCGATGCAAAATCTCATTTGTTAAATATTGTAATGCTCTCAGATGTACTCAGGATAGACCTGCTAAACATATGTGTGAGGTTTTAAGATCTAATATTACTTCTTGTGATGTCACTTCCTGTGAGGTCATGGGTTGTGATGCCACTGCCCGTGGTGCCACATGCGATGTCACGCAATGTGATGTTGTGTGTTATGTTGTCCCTTGCATACTGCCTAACTTGATCAGTCCCCCCACTTCTTTTTATTAGGACTCGTGCCCTGCTCTGCAGCACGGACCCCTGTGGCAGGGAGGTAGCTGCAGGTTCCGCTCCAGGACCTTGGACTATCATACAATATGAGCTGCCGGCCCCTTCTGCCATCAGACATACCACAGGGACCCCTTGTGGCAGAGAGGCAGAATGCAAGCCTCTTGCAGACCTTAAGGTTCCACCCTCTGCCTTGCCACTGTGTGGTTTGCTGATACAGTGTTCGATTTCAGACTTCCGATGGATATTACGGTGTTACTATGTTGCAGACAGACAGACTGCCTGCTGTTCCCTCTAAAACCTTAGGTAACCGGTAGATCTTTACCTCAGCCTCAGCCAAACTGCTGGTAATCCCCAGATTCAGACATGCGAACTGGAGAGGCAGAAGTTTGGTGCTTGGAGCTTCCAAAGCCTGGAATGCCCTGCCCCAGCACACCCTGCTCCCCTATAGATACCTTCATGCCTTTACACATCAAAGCCATGTCTAATCTCTTGGCTTCCAGGAAAGTGCTGAAAACATAGCTTTTCAATGCAGGTTAATCTATTTCCTTGGGGTCGTTTTTTGTCACTTGCTATCTCAGCTAGCGCCAAGAAGCCTTCTGGGTAATCGAGCGCTCTACAAGAATACTTAACATAGGATAACCTAATGCCATACTCTGGCTTTCCACAAGGTGTCACTGCAGCCCTGGGGGCTGAGCTATTAGATGTGTGTTACTAGGTGACCCGACAGTGCCCCCTATTGCTTATTCCATGATTGGCCACTGATGTCCCGGCTGCACCAGTGTCGGTCTGCTACCCTCAGGACACCAGCCGAAGAGACATTACTGTTCTGGTGACCCTGAGGCGGACTGTCTGGACTGGAGCCATGTCCTCGCTGCTCGTGCCTCTCTCCCCTACCTCCAGGGCAGGGAAGGTCGCCGATGTCCTGGCCAGCTCTAGCAGAGGGTGGTGAAACCCTAACACGTGCAGAGCCGCGTGATCCCTCACCATCAAGCCAACCAAGCTTCAACTCAGCAACAGGCCCTCCCGGCCTCAGAATTATTTATGTAGTTACTTCAAGGTCATCTTCTGTGACAATATTACTACTCTTTGCCTACTAATTCCTGTGAAACAGAGTCTACTGTTCAATAAGAATACCTTTCTGATTCCTGGCATACAAGGGGTTGGTACACGCCGAGCACACCCTTGTACCAGACATATTATTTTGTTTACTTATTTTGCAGTTTCCTGTGGTGCACGTGCACTACTAAGGCGTTATGATGCTTCAAAAACAACCAATGAAATGACAGAATTTACCATCTCACAAAGAGTAACAAGGCCATGGCTGAAGAGGGCTGGCTCAAAGCCCGCCCTTTTGTAAATTAGGGCATGTTGATGAAATGAGCTCTAGCGACAGCTAAAGCTGTTTGCAGCCAGACCTAGAAAGCTGCACTTGCCGAACAGCCGTAGTACTCCTATAATGAGCGCAGGAAAAAAAGTGCCTGGTAAGACTATCAGGATGCAGGTCCCTCACTAGTTCAGAGGGGATAGATAGATAGATAGATATGTTACAGTCAAAGTGTGAAATCCCGCATTGTATAGAATGCCTAGGTAATGTATAGAATGCCTGAAAAGGCCTGAAAATCGAACGTCAAAGTATGAAATGATTGATATTTTATACATTGCTTAGGCATTGTATACTTTGCCGGATTGTCTGCCGGCAAAGTATATAATACGCCTAATCCCGCCATTTTATTCCCGCCCGGCAATGTGTGAAATCCGGCATTCTATAGAATGGCTAGGTAATGTATAGAATGCCTGAAAATCCAACTACAAAGTATGAAATGATTGATATTTTATACATTGCCTAGGCATTGTGTACTTTGCCGGATTGTCTGCCGGCAAAGTATATAATACGCCTAATCCCGCCATTTTATTCCCGCCCGGCAATGTGTGAAATCCGGCATTCTATAGAATGGCTAGGTAATGTATAGAATGCCTGAAAATCCAACTACAAAGTATGAAATGATGGATATTTTATACATTGCCTAGGCATTGTATACTTTGCCGGATTGTCTGCCGGCAAAGTATATAATACGCCTAATCCTGATCAAAGTGCCAAAATACAAGGTGTTTTGGTGCTGCAACAAGTAGGTCATGCCAGTTGTGCTTTGTGTTTTACCGGTAACAATATTCTGTTCGCATTCTTGTTTAAGTCGTGAAATGTATGTACAAGATCAAAGTGCCAAAATAGAAGGTGTTTTTGTGTGAAGGATAAAAGTGAGTACAATTCCACGTGTTGAAGGTGTATAGAAGGTGTTTTTGTGTGAAGAATAAAAGTGAGTACAATTCCACGTGTTACTCCGGCCTTTCTTAGTGTAACAAGTACTTCAATCTCAGTTCTGCTTTTATTGTTTTCCGGTAAGAATATCCTGTGCTTTATTTCGTAGTTTTGTTCTTTCACTTTCAAATGCGTATTAATTAATAAAGGCTTCTCATCTTGTGCCCTTTTAACACTTTGCGTAAATGGTACTGGTCATTCTGTATAATGCCTAGGAATTGTATAGAATGCCTAGGAAAAGTATGTAACATTTTCCCCAAAAACTTATATTTCATAGTTTGCCTCTAAACCATCAGGCATTCTATACATTACCCAGGCATTCTATACAATACCGGGATTTCACACTTTGACTGTAACAGATTGATAGATAGATAGATAGATAGATAGATAGATTCTTAGCCACAATGGCACCAAAGGTCAGTGTCAACCAACTCCTCGGTTCCCTTTTCATCATTAGTGTGTCATGCACACCCTCTCAGCGGTACTGGTCTGCAGGGCCTGGGCTCTCACTCTCATCCTCCCGAGGACACTTCTAACAGAGCCTCACAGCCATACAGACGAAGCCAAGGCGTTAATGGCGTCAGAGGCTTACACTTCGGAACACACAGCCTTATATTACCTATAGCGCCTGCGCGCTCTCCCTTTCAAGCTCTTTAGCCTTCCACTGATAATAGTGGGGTTTCATTCTCAAACACAGAATGAACTATAATTAAGGCAACCGGTTTTACTGACTTTTACAGATAAATACAGAGAGAAACCCATCTATTTTCCTGTCTGTATTTCCTTTTAAATATGGATAAATACGGAAAACAGGTTTTCTTTTAGATCATTTGAACTAGTGTCATTCATGAGGGCTAGGCCAATAGCTGTGCAGACAGAGTTAAAAAATGTTAAATATTTCCTAATGAAGATTAAATGACTTCCATATTACAGCTGTTTAAGCTGTTCTACAATACGAATGTGTTCAAATGACTGTGTTGTAATGTAAATGGGTAAAACCCATTGCCCACTCAAAAATGAGCAAACATTTGTTGGTTTAATAAATGTGGAAATATAGCCATGGCAGCTTTATTTTTTTACCAAGCACAAAATAAATACGGATAAATACAAATAAAATAAGGAAAATAAATATGGATAAATACAGACAGAAATGTCAAATAAAGTTAATAGCATAAAACCGGGACCCCTAACTATAATATTCTATTTATTTTAACCAAGAGAAATGTACAAGAAAGCCTCATTTGGAGCTTTCACCCCTTTTTCACAAAAGTTCTAAAATGCAACTTGCCAATCATATTTTAGTAGGATTTTCCATGTGCTCACAGAATAAATAGAAGTTATTTATGACTTCATTATACCATTGGATTAAGAGTCATCATCATTGGCTTTATTGAATGGTTGCAAAAAATATTAGGTCCCGCTAAGAAGTTCCAATGTGGCGCCCTGACTAGCCTTCTGCGGAATCCATCATTTGTATTATCTATAGGCAGGGCCACTGGAATTATGTGATTGTGAGGCTGTGGCGATTTTCACATAATTAGAAATTTGCCACAGTTGCCACATAATCTATCATCTGCCACATAAATGTCTGATTTTAACAAAAAAGTTTTGTTTCTAGCTCAAATGGTTCAAAAGTTACTAAAAACGCAGCAATATGTGTTGTTGCGCAGTGGAAGGCCCTTTGCAAAGGTTGTCTGGTCAAATTTCTGTTACTTATTGCTATGTTAAGGCGTTAAACTGGTACTGAGGTGCAAAAAATGCCCAGTGTTAACAAGCGTAAAAATGTAAAAATAATAAGGTAATACTATAAAAAAGATGCTGCATTACGCCGCATAATTTGTTGTTCTTGCTGCATAATTTATTCAACCCTTCCGCATAATTTGACCCTCTCCTGCCGCATAATTCCAGTGGCCCTGTCTTTAGGGTGTGCTCAGCAGCTGTGTAGCAGCCAGCAGTTCTGCCCCGCACTGAATCTTTATTTCAGTTATTTACAACCATCTCATGTGAGAGAAGCAGTGGCTACAACTCTCAGGGGTTAGAACATTTACAATTCAAGCGAAGGACCAGTTTGAGGCGGATTATCAAGCGCCTTGCTGGTCTCAGCCACTGAGTTAAGCGCTGTCCAGTTCTACAAGAGTCAGGTGCAACAGGTGCGAGCGTCCACTAAAGTAGAAGCTTTTGCTTAATGAATTAATGTAATTCTACTAAAATTGAAAAGCGTGTATTGGTGACAAAACGTGTTTATTTTCAGAATTTATAGGCTGATATAGGAAAATGGTTGAATTTCCAAAATATACTAAAAGTTGATATTTGGGTGCTAAATCATGCAGCCTTGAAGAGACATTTTATAAACATTATTACCTTGGTGCCAGGGGCATTGTAGCTACGACTGTCATGTTTACCCACATAGAGGCATTCTACATTGGCAAGCCTCTTCCTGGCAACCCCGCCCAACGCACGGAGGTGTCCGTGCAAGCAGCCTTGCATATGGTGAACACTGATGGGATCTTTAAGGTGATGTGCTCACTACTACAACACTACTAATATGAGTAGCTCGGGCTGATGTTCATTGAACATAGGCAGCTCTCAATACAGAACAGGCTGGAGACCCCCGGTTTGACCAGTCCTTGTTACAGCTGAGTTGTGCTGTCTCTAGACACTTGTAATAAAGCAACCAATCAATCAATCAATCACGGCATTTATAGAGCGCGCTACTCACCCGGGAGGGTCTCAAGGCGCTGGGGGAGGGGGAAGCAACGACGCAGCTGGTGAACTGAGTTACTGTGCGTTATTCTAACGCGTTCTGAGCTACAGCGATTCTGATCTAACTAGCATTGAGCTGATTTTCATCTCTTTCGGATTAATGTCGACCTGCAGACTTTGCTTTTATTCTTCATGTCTGCAAGCATTCTATCCATTTCATATAAAAAGAGCAAGACACTGAGGGCCTCATTTACAATGTTTCGACGCACGGCAGAGCAGCAAGCCTTCCTGCTGCGCTATCGCGTGTCATAATAAAAGGGCAGGACTGCGCCGTATCTACAAGATACGGCGCATTCCTGTCCTTCTCCCCTGCGCCGGTGCACAAACAGCAGCCGTGCACCAGCGCAGACACCCTTTCGTCGTTTTGCAAGGATGCCTGCGCTGAAGGGACGAATGTTTTTGTGCAGGAAGGGACACCTTCCTGCACAAAAACAATCATTAAAGGCATTTTCCTCTTTCTTTGCGTGCTGCAGCACGCATAGAAAGTAGAAATACTTTTATTTCTCCTCGTTTTTAGGTCTCGCAGACCTGCGTTGCAGCACGCATGCGCTGCTCGCTCTGCGAGGCTTCTTCTAATCGGGATATTTCAGAAGTGAAGTTGAAGCCCCGCCCATCATTTTGATTGGCTGGCGTCACCGTTTATGCTAAACGCTGGCTCATGATTCAGAATGAGGCTTTTTTGTTACCGCCCTGTCTCCTTCTCGGACGGCCCATCCGGACTGGATGTTTTACTTGCGGCGTTCTACATTCTCCTTTAACTAATGGGTAAGCACTATTTTTTATCATTCGCGTAATGGCGACAGCTTGTTTCATTCGCCTTTGGCAAGGGCGGCTGTTTGTTTATATTTGCATCGTGCTTTTACTTGAAGTGAAATCGCGATGCAAATATAAACAAGCGGCTGTTCGCCTAATGGCGACAGCTTGTTTCGTCCTGCAGAGATCCCTCAGGCCATGATCACGCATGGAAGTCGCAGGTTCATGCTGTGTACATTGGTAATACTAATGCGAATCCCCGGAAATAAATATATCTTCTGAGACCGTCGGCGTGTCACACTCCGACTACTAGCAGAAACTCCTGCAACCCCACACCTAGTGTGATGTTGTGCACAGGTTGTGCCTTAACACACCAACGCAGTCTCCCACCTTTTATACCGGCGGACGTCTTGTGCCCTCTTACAACGGTGCACTTCTCGCGGCCTCTTACACCGGCGCATGTTTCGCGCCCTCACGCACACGGCCTCCGCCGGCTAGTTGTTGTGACCCCGGCAGGTGGTTGGTATCAAGCGCTTGTGAACAGAAAGGACCTGTGTGCACTACTGTTGTGTGTTCAGGCGGCGGTGACGGCCGGGCTCGGGTGTAGAAAGCGCCTCTTTTACAAATGAGCTCATGCTCGCCTGCTCAAGGGGGGGGGGGGAGAGACGATGCGGGTGTGCCGGAGCAGCCGTCCATCGCTGGCCCGGTTTGCACAAGGTGCACGTCCAGGCGTGGCCCGTGGCTCGGCTCTGTTCCATAGCTCGGCTTTGGTGAGCCCGGGCCTGGACTGATGGACTCCTCCGATCCTTACACCCCACCAAGCCCTGCTCTGCTGTGTTTGGGGCGAGGCAGCCCCGCAGCCGACGTGCCCTTGGCCCTCTGATGACGGACAACACCTGAGTCAAAGTGCACACTAGCCCAACTCTTGTGAAACTCCTGCGTGTATTTCCTTTTTGCACAAAGTGTTGGGACGCAGGACAGTGCTGGCCGATAAAGCAGCAGCGGTAACGGGACGGAGAGGTAGGGTTTATGTTGCAAATGTGCATTTCTGTTATTGTATTGTGTACAGCCCTTTTGTAATTAGTAAATATAATTTCTCTTGGCGTGTCCGATAGGAGAGCAATGGCGCTACGCACATGTAGAGGTAGGGTTTTTATATTATAAATATGCGTTTATGTTGTTGTATAATGTGCGTGTATTTAAATATGTAATCTGCAAACCAAGTAATGGGATTGTTTTGAAACTTGCGATCGTGAACAGAAAGGACCCGTGTGCACTACTGTTGTGTGTTCAGGCGGCGGTGACGGCCGGGCTCGGATGTAGAAAGCGCCTCTTTTACAAATGAGCTCATGCTCGCCTGCTCAAGGGGAGGAGAGACGGTGCGGGTGTGCCGCAGCAGCCGTCCATCGCTGGCCCGGTTTGCACAAGGTGCACGTGCAGGCGTGGCCCGTGGCTCTGCTCTGTTCCATAGCTCGGCTTTGGTGAGCCAGGGCCTGGACTGATGGATTCCTCCGACCCTTACACCCCACCAAGCCCTGCTCTGTTGTGTTTGGGGCGAGGCAGCCCCGCAGCCGACGTGCCCTCGGCCCTCCGATGACGGACAACACCTGAGTCAACGTGCACACTAGCCCAACTCTTGTGAAACTCCTGTGTGTATTTCCTTTTTTAGGTCTCGCAGACCTGCGTTGCAGCGCGCATGCGCTGCTCGCTGTTTGCAGCGCGCATGCGCTGCTCGCTCTGCGTGGCTTATTGTAATCGGGAGATTTCAGAAGTGGAGTTGAACCCCCGCCCATCATTTTGATTGGCTGGCGTCATCGTTTATGCTAAACACTGGCCTCAGATTGAAAATGAGGCTTCTTTGTTACCGCCCTGTCTCCTTTTGGGACGGCCCATGTGGACTGGATCTTTTGCTTGCGGCGTTAGACTGTCTCCTTCAATTAGTCCCCCTCCCTCCCTTTGTTCGACTCCGAGTCGTGTCTTCACCAGGCTCCGATTGGGCCTCGGCCCCGCCCCGGCAGTGTCAACACTGCACAGATACCGCGCGGAGTCTCCAGGGGGAGGATCTCTAAGCGCTGGGTGCAGCTCCTTTAGACCCAAAGGAAAATTGGTTGAAACACAATGGCTATGGCTTCGTGGGGCTCAGTGTACCTGCTTCTGCTACCTATTGACCGACTTAATGCCGCGCTGATTTCTGCACTCGTGATGCGTCCACTCACTCAGCTGTTTTATCTCCTGGCGGATAATGGAGGGGCGCTGCTCCTCTCCACCTCTGACACAGATACCACTTCCTGTAAGCATGCCCTCAGCGCGCTCGGCTGCTTCTGTTGGGGTCATTGTAACCCGTGAAGGGAAACAAGTCGGGGCATGGCAGGCGCGAGAAGAATGGTGTATTTGGGTTTGTGATAGTGCCCCCATCTCTTGCATGGCGGATGCCCGGGCCTATTGTTATTCCAGAGTAACACCTCGCAGCTCCTGGTCAACACGGGCCTGATAAGCACAGGTGTGACCTCCATCCTTTCTGATGCAGAGGAGGGCCTGCGGCACCCCAGGCCCTGGACGCTTGCTCTTACCTCGGGGTCACCAATAACTTGGAAAAAAGTCACACTTTCTGAGCCCTATTCCTGCATTGCAGTAAAAGCTCCCGAACGACCCCCGGCCTGGACGTCCATTTTACAACTGTGGTTACACAGCTTTGATGTCTGGAAGATGAGGCAACGCTTGAGTGCTACAGCTTGCGTTCTGTGTTCACTTATTTCCAAATACCCGCATTTTGTATTTACAAGATGCTCTTAGCGCATAAGGACGACGGCAGTGCGGTTATTCATTGTATGATGATGCACAGCAGAATAAAAATATTCATTCAAGTTGCGTGTCATGTGTCATTTTAACAAAAACGCCTATTTACAATGTGCTATAGTATGCGTCCTTTTCCAAAGATGGGAGATACTGCGTCCAGTCCTTGTCTCTTAAGCAACAAGATGCAATCAGGGACAGCTGCTTTCATCTCCTCGGCAGTGTGCGGTTGTATCTGTGAACGATGTTACAGTAAATCAACATTCGTGGCATGATGTATGGCTGGCACTGCCCAAAAGTCCTTGCAGGGACTTGTGCCACAGCCTTTGCTGACATGAGCACACAAGACCACCAGTGCAAGTGGTGCGCATGCGCAGTCTCCGCAGTGGGCCTCAATGCACGGGGACCCGGCCTGCCTTCTCGCGCCATGTGCAGATGCAGCGGAGTACTGTGCTGGGACCCCCTTCATTTTCTTTTGTGCTGTCTCTCGTGCATTCCTGTGCCCTTCACAAGCACTAAAGTCACTGCACAGTGGATCATTGACATTTTGAAATTGCTGTATAAAAAAAATATTGTCATTTTCAGGAAATCCCAAAGAGTCACCAACCCCGCCATCACCAGCACCTGGGGTTGATTTGGATTTTTGGACCACGGGTTCACTGCCATGTGGTCTGCAGCAGCCAGAGGCGCAACTAGAGGCAAATTTCAGGGGGGGCCAAGAAAAAATTTCGGGGCGGGGGGCTAATTCTTCAAGCGATAGGCAAAGTGGAGCTGCAGGGGCTCTAAGAAGGGGTGAAAAAACAACAAAACCTCATTAACAAGCAAATGGTCTTTTAAAGACCTGTGAAGTACTCCGGTGCGGCTGTGCATGTGCCCGGGAAGCAGTCTCCTCCCGGGCTGACATACACGAGGGGGGGCCTGAAGCCCTTTGAGCCCAATGGGCGTTGCGCGCCTGGCAGCAGCCATGCTCACTTGGCACAGACCCTACAGGTGAAGCTGAACAAAGACCCAGTGGCACCTCCTCTGCCTGCTCAAATGGAGCCTCGAGGGGTTTACGGAATACGATTACTATTTCTTCAATATTATAACGGCCACCATTGCTACAGGCGAAGCCACACATCGACTTGTGTCCTGTCACTTAAGCACAAGCATTTGCAATGCAATAGGTCTCGCATTTACGCGAGCTTGAGCTATTGGCATTGTAAATGACAATGCCTTCTATTTATGTTTTAAATAACAAAACATAAATAAAAGGTATTGTCATTTACACTGCCACCAGCTCAAACTCGTGTAAATGCGAGACCTATTGCATTGCAAATGCTTGTTTCCCTTTGTTGCGCCTCCCCTGGGGAGGCGTGGGATTCTGACACATTTCCAGGATTACAAAGTGTTGTAAATCTGGGAATGCGTCAGGTTGATGATGATGACTGCATTTTATAGCGCATAGCTACTCCAGAGTGTCCCGGCGCAACACCAGCTAAATCAGATTATAGGCGGCTTACACTTGTACAAAGAGCAGTGTTTTAAGTGTTTTCTTAAATAGCACCGGATCGCTCATAGACCGCAGTTCCAAAGGGAGCCGATTCCATGCTGACGACCCTAGGTACATCATGGACCTTCCACCTGCTCTCACACGCAGAATCTTGGGGACCACAACCAAACATTTGTTGGCTGATCTTAACTGTCTAGTGGGATTGTGAAAACCAAATCTGGCTCTTAGATAAGCAGGGCTAGATTGATATAACGCATCATGCACTGGTACAAGAGTCTTGAATTAAACTCTTTCCCTGAAGGGCAACCAGTGAAGTGTGTGCAGATGTGGCGAAATACGTGTTCTCGTGGGAACATTTAACAGAAGTCGTGCCGCCGCATTCTGAATCAACTACAGTCTATCCATCAGTTATTCTCCTAGGCCAAGGTACAAAGCATTGCCACACCCACAGCAACACCCATGGAACGCCCCTTTCACGCAGAGTTATGCGTGAAACGGAAACATATTTACAAGGCCATGAGAAGTCACGCAGCATGACTTTACACGGCCTTGTAAATATGGGGGAAGCCCATTGCGCTGCCAGTGCGTCAATAAAAGTGACGCACCTGCGGCGCAATGGGCTTGTAAATAAGCCCCCCAGTTTGGAAAAATTTATGGGAAGTGTGACTGGGTGACCATGTATTATAAGGAATAAAATATCCTCTTTCGCACATTAAAAGGATATTGCAACTGACCTTGGAGTTCAATGCCTTATAAAGGAACTCAGCCTTCAGACTCATTTCTCTATATGGTCACAGAACTTCGTGACCTTCAAAATCATTATAATGCAAGACAAGGGGGACTTTATATCATATATGGAATTGAAATCGCCCCTTTACGGTGGTGTTGTATATACAGTTTGTTTATTAACAGGCTATATATACATCATAACATATTCCCTCAATATAAGAATGCAGATCAGCGACGCCTGCAGACCAGAGATCTGTGGGTGGTGGACATGCCTCAGCCTTCTAGAGATGATGGTGGAGTTTGTGAAGCGGCCATCACTGAACGGGTCTCCATGAAGTGTACAAAGTCAGGGGAGCGGAGAGGGCTCCCACTCCGAGCAGGCCACTGGCCAGGACAACACAGCTTGGAGACGCATGCGACAAAGGTTTAAAGACTGCTTGCTCTAGCAGTGCTGTATAATATTCAGTATTAGGCAACTTGCTGACACGTTTCGCATTCCTGGAGCACTGTTCCAGGTGTAACATTCATAGTCAAGAATGGCGTTCAGTTAGCAGAGTTCTCCCATTTACTTACCCTTCAATACTCAGGGTCCTCAAGGTATGAAGAGGAGTGACTGCTTCTTAGCAGTCATGCCGAGACCCACGTGCCTCATGGAGAGAGCACCTTAGGTCCTTACGGAGGAGGTCCAGGAGCCTGGACAGCATACAGGAGTGGGTGTGGAAGGACCCTTGAACGGAACCCGAAACAGAATCAACATCTTTCACAACAGCCTAAAACCCGGTACTGCCTCCACCGGCCGCCCTCCATCACCCACACTGGTACCACTTGCCTTCTTCCTGGACAATGCCACATCCTTACTAGCCACACAAGGCTGTGTTGAGTTCACCTGGTACTAACTGCGAGCATTAAAACAACTCTCCCGTTCTTTCGGCGCTAACCATGCCCCGCACTCACGAGCCTCAATGTCAGTTCTAACCGGGTCTACACCAAATCACCCCAGAAAACACAAGGCACGAAAGCCAGATTAGCACCAAAACTAAAAAGCGTCACTTTCACCTGCACAGTAGAGCCATCCAAGGATGTCTTGGAGCAGATAAAATGTATGTACTGTTACCAAAGTCGGAGGTTCTCATTTTATCTTCCTCGGTGACCCCAACAGGATAGAAAACCTGGGACAAAACAGTGAATCAAAGGTTCCTGCAGGAGTGCCTTAGTCCACGAGTCACCAGGGCAAGTCGGCTCCACCTTCCTGAGCCTCCACTAACCTCCAGAACAGCCAGGTTCAAGTTAAGGATGCCGGTCTCATCTACAAAGGCACTGCAGCGACTGTGCAAGAAACCATTCAGACAAGGGTACCCGGCCACGCTCCAAACCGACCCTCTCGCTCCATGAACCACATTTGCAGAGGCCTTCAACATCTAGACATGTCAGAATCCCTGGCAGTGGCTTCTCTGCAGGGGGCTCAGAGCTGTGGGACAGTGTGCCCATGGCTACCTAAAGAGCGCCTGCGCTCAGGACCTTCCAGAAGACACACCTCTTTCTGCCGAACCAACTGACCACCCACCTTAGAGCACCAGCGTTCACTCAGCCTCTAAGGACCTTCCAGAAGACACACCTCTTCCTGCCGAACCAACTGAGCGCCAGCCTTCAGTCACCAGCGTTCACTCAGCATCTAAGGACCTTACAGAAGACACACCTCTTCCTGACGAACAAACTGAGCCCCAACCTTCACTCACCAGCGTTCACTCAGCCTCTTAGGACCTTCCAGAAGAAACTCCTCTTCCTGCTGAACCAAATGAGCGCCAACCTTCAGTCACCAGCGTTTACTCAGCCTCTTAGGACCTTCCAGAAGAAACTCCTCTTCCTGCCGAACCAACTGAGCGCCAACCTTCAGTCACCAGCGTTCACTCAGCCTCTTAGGACCTTCCAGAAGAAACACCTCTTCCTGACGAACCAACTGAGCGCCAACCTTCAGTCACCAGCGTTCACTCAGCCTCTTAGGACCTTCCAGAAGAAACACCTCTTCCTGACGAAAAAACTGAGCCCGAACCTTCAGTCACCAGCGTTCACTCAGCCTCTTAGGACCTTCCAGAAGAAACTCCTCTTCCTGCCGAACCAACTGAGCGCCAACCTTCAGTCACCAGCGTTCACTCAGCCTCTTAGGACCTTCCAGAAGAAACTCCTCTTCCTGCCGAACCAACTGAGCACCAACCTTCAGTCACCAGCGTTCACTCAGCCTCGTAGGACCTTCCAGAAGACACACCTCTTCCTGCCGAACCAACTAAGCGCCAACCTTCAGTCACCAGCGTTCACTCAGCCTCTTAGGACCTTCCAGAAGAAACACCTCTTCCTGACGAACCAACTGAGCACCAACCTTCAGTCACCAGCGTTCACTCAGCCTCTTAGGACCTTCCAGAAGAAAAACCTCTTCCTGCCGAACCAACTGAGCGCCAACCTTCAGTCACCAGCGTTCACTCAGCCTCTTAGGACCTTCCAGAAGAAACACCTTTTCCTGACGAACAAACTGAGCGTCAACTATGGAGCACCAGCGTTCACTCAGCCTCTAAGGACCTTCCAGAAGAAACACCTCTTCCTGCCGACCCAACTGAGCGCCAACCTTCAGTCACCAGCGTTCACTCAGCCTCTTAGGACCTTCCAGAAGAAACACCTCTTCCTGTCGAACCAACTGAGCGCCAACCTTCAGTCACCAGCGTTCACTTAGCCTCAGTCACGCCGAGAGATGCACAGCCTAAAAATGTATTCATTACCATGGAATTAAACCAAACTACAATTTTTTTTACCATCTTTTATATTTCCTGAACAACGGTGTTGCTTGTTGGTGATTTTTGGGACACTTAGGGCACGTTCTTAGCCAAATGAGTTCAAAACCACCTCCTTGAAGTTTCTTGCTTCTAAGAGCCGGGAGGGGAGGGGGAGGCTTCTAGCAGGCCAGAAAAAGTACAGCCGGGGTCAGTAGAAATCTGTGATTCAGGGACTGCAGTGTTTTCTGCATAATTATATATTTACCATATTTGCTGCATAATCTGCCATCTGCTGCACGATTTCACATTTCAACAAAATATGTTTCTAGCTTAAACAAATCAAAGTTACTAAAACGCTGTGCATTAAAAATGCAACCCAGCCGCTGACATTGGTCGCCTTCCACCTGTCGCTCACTGCATTTAAGATTCCAGAATTCAGGCCAGATGGGGGTAAAGATCCCACGGGGAGGGGCTATATGTCAACAGCAGAAAATTACCCCCAGGTGTTTAAACATAACTGAGCATGGGAAAAAGTGTTCATTCCCTTTCGTGAGAAGGTTTTGTTTCACTGCTCATTAAAAATCATGTTCACAATAGTTCCTTCTCAAGGAAGAAATGAGCTGACGAGGGAAGTCAGAATTTAGAACAATGTTAAACATTTAGTATCTCTTTATGAAGAGTGACCCCTGAATCTTAAAGTGGGTCGTGGGGAGCTCCTGAAGATGCAGGGTACATCACTCTTCTGCAGTGTGTGAAGAGCGAATACAACCCGGACTGAGCAATGTACGACTCACCCTTACAGGGAAACAAACCTGCAGCGGTGTCCACGACAGAGAACGACAGAGGCGCCTTCTGTCACAAGAAGTGTGCACACGGGGCCTGTGCACCGGCCTGCAGCGGTGTCCACGACAGAGAACGACAGAGGCGCCTTCTGTCACAAGAAGTGTGCACACGGGGGGCTGTGCCCAGGACTGCAGCGGTGTCCACGAAAGAGAACGACAGAGGCGCCTTCTGTCACAAGAAGTGTGCACACGGGGGGCTGTGCCCAGGACTGCAGCGGTGTCCACGAAAGAGAACGACAGAGGCCCCTTCTGTCGCAAGAAGTGTGCACACGGGGGGCTGTGCCCAGGACTGCAGCGGTGTCCACGAAAGAGAACGACAGAGGCGCCTTCTGTCACAAGAGGTGTGCACACGGGGGGCTGTGCCCAGGACTGCAGCGGTGTCCACGAAAGAGAACAACAGAGGCCCCTTCTGTCACAAGAAGTGTGCACACGGGAGCTGTGCACCGCCCTGCAGCCGTGTCCACGACAGAGAATAACAGAGGCCCCTTCTGTCACAAGAAGTGTGCACACGGGGGGCTGTGCCCAGGACTGCAGCGGTGTCCATGAAAGAGAGCGACAGAGGCGCCTTCTGTCACAAGAAGTGTGCACACGGGGGGCTGTGCCCAGGACTGCAGCGGTGTCCACGAAAGAGAACGACAGAGGCGCCTTCTGTCACAAGAGGTGTGCACACGGGGGGCTGTGCCCAGGACTGCAGCGGTGTCCACGACAGAGAACAACAGAGGCCCCTTCTGTCACAAGAAGTGTGCACACGGGGGGCTGTGCCCAGGACTGCAGCGGTGTCCACGAAAGAGAACGACAGAGGCGCCTTCTGTCATAAGAAGTGTGAACACGGGGGTCTGTGCCCCGGCCTGCAGGGGTGTCCACGACAGAGAACAACAGAGGCGCCTTCTGTCAGAAGTGTGCACACGGGGGGCTGTGCCCAGGACTGCAGCGGTGTCCACGAAAGAGAACAACAGACGCGCCTTCTGTCACAAGAAGTGTGCACACGGGGGGCTGTGCCCAGGACTGCAGCGGTGTCCACGAAAGAGAACGACAGAGGCGCCTTCTGGCACAAGAAGTGTGCACACGGGGGGCTGTGCTCAGGACTGCAGCGGTGTACACGACAGAGAACGACAGAGGCGCCTTCTGTCACAAGAAGTGTGCACACGGGGGGCTGTGCCCAGGACTGCAGCGGTGTCCACGACAGAGAACAACAGAGGCGCCTTCTGTCACAAGAAGTGTGCACACGGGGGGCTGTGCCCAGGACTGCAGCGGTGTCCACGAAAGAGAACGACAGAGGCGCCTTCTGTCACAAGAAGTGTGCACACGGGGGGCTGTGCCCAGGACTGCAGCGGTGTCCACGAAAGAGAACGACAGAGGCGCCTTCTGTCACAAGAAGTGTGCACACGGGGGCTGTGCCCAGGACTGCAGCGGTGTCCACGAAAGAGAACAACAGAGGCGCCTTCTGTCACAAGAAGTGTGCACACGGGGGGCTGTGCCCAGGACTGCAGCGGTGTCCACGACAGAGAACAACAGAGGCCCCTTCTGTCACAAGAAGTGTGCACACGGGGGGCTGTGCCCAGGACTGCAGCGGTGTCCACGACAGAGAACAACAGAGGCGCCTTCTGTCACAAGAAGTGTGCACACGGGGGGCTGTGCCCAGGACTGCAGCGGTGTCCACGACAGAGAACAACAGAGGCCCCTTCTGTCACAAGAAGTGTGCACACGGGGGGCTGTGCCCAGGACTGCAGCGGTGTCCACGAAAGAGAACGACAGAGGCGCCTTCTGTCACAAGAAGTGTGCACACGGGGGGCTGTGCCCAGGACTGCAGCGGTGTCCACGAAAGAGAACAACAGAGGCGCCTTCTGTCACTAGAAGTGTGCACACGGGCGGCTGTGCCCAGGACTGCAGCGGTGTCCACGACAGAGAACAACAGAAGCCCCTTCTGTCACAAGAAGTGTGCACACGGGGGGCTGTGCCCAGGACTGCAGCGGTGTCCACGAAAGAGAACGACAGAGGCGCCTTCTGTCACAAGAAGTGTGCACACGGGGGGCTGTGCCCAGGACTGCAGCGGTGTCCACGAAAGAGAACGACAGAGGCGCCTTCTGTCACAAGAAGTGTGCACACGGGGGGCTGTGCCCAGGACTGCAGCGGTGTCCACGAAAGAGAACAACAGAGGCCCCTTCTGTCACAAGAAGTGTGAACACGGGGGTCTGTGCCCCGGCCTGCAGGGGTGTCCACGACAGAAAACAACAGAGGCGCCTTCTGTCACAAGAAGTGTGCACACGGGGGCCCGTGCCCCGGCCTGCAGCGGTGTCCACGACAGAGAACAACAGAAGCACCTTCTGTCATAAGAGGTGTGCACACGGGGGGTGTGCACACGGGGGTCTGTGCCCCGGCCTGCAGGGGTGTCCACGACAGAAAACAACAGAGGCACCTTCTGTCACAAGACGTGTGCACACGGGGGCCCATGCCACGGCCTGCAGCGGTGTCCACGACAGAGAACAACAGAAGCACCTTCTGTCTTAAGAGGTGTGCACACGGGGGTCTGTGCCCCGGCCTGCAGGGGTGTCTGTAGAGTCACGACAGAGAACAACAGAGGTGCCTTCTGTCTTAAGAGGTGTGAACACGGGGGTCTGTGCCCCGGCCTGCAGGGGTGTCCACAACAGAGAACAACAGAGGCACCTTCTGTCACAAGACGTGTGCACACGGGGGCCCGTGCCACGGCCTGAAGCGGTGTCCACGACAGAGAACAACAGAAGCACCTTCTGTCATAAGTGTGCTAACGGGGGCCCGTGTCCCAGCCTGCAGCGGTGTCCACGACAGAGAACAACAGAGGCACCTTCTGTCATAAGAAGTGTGCACACGGGGGGCTGTGCCCAGGACTGCAGCGGTGTACACGAAAGAGAACGACAGAGGCGCCTTCTGTCATAAGAAGTGTGCACACGGGAGCTGTGCACCGGCCTACAGAGGTGTCCACGACAGAGAACAACAGAGGCGCCTTCTGTCACAAGAAGTGTGCACACCGGGGGCTGTGCCCAGGACTGCAGCGGTGTACACGACAGAGAACGACAGAGGCACCTTC
This sequence comes from Calotriton arnoldi, assembly GCA_963921515.1. Lineage (NCBI taxonomy): Eukaryota > Metazoa > Chordata > Amphibia > Caudata > Salamandridae > Calotriton > Calotriton arnoldi. The sequence goes on from CAWUFW010003087.1 coordinate 1,274,368, forward strand.
TGTCACAAGAAGTGTGCACACGGGGGCCTGTGCCCAGGACTGCAGCGGTGTACACGACAGAGAACGCACATAGGTCCGGACGAAAGCCAGTAGACTTAATAATCTGGCTGAAACATGTAGACCTCACAGGATATTGGAGACATAATTTCATCCCCACATATATCCGCTCTCTCTTTTTAAACACTGCCAAGGGCCCATTATTAAACTTCTCTACTTTTCAGGACCCATTGGACAGTTTTTAAACCCACGCTTACCAACTTCACTGCACTCTCACCTCACAAAAACCCGCTCTGCTGTAGTCAGGCGTCGCAGCACACTCGAGGTGCACTCGGCACCTTGGGTGGGACCCGACGATGAAGCATGCCACCAACTACGTTGGTGGGTGAGGGTCTTCATAAAAAAAGCAAGTGTTTTTTCTCCCCAGACATAGGTTTCTAGCTCCTACCTAATAGCTAGTTCTCATTGATATTTACCTTCTGTCATAAGAGGTGTGCACACAGGGGTCTGTGCCCGGCCTGCAGCGGTGTCCACGACAGAGAACAATAGAGGCACCTTCTGTCACAAAAAGTGTGCACACTGGGCCTGTGCACCGCCCTGCAGCGGTGTCCACGACAGAGAACAACAGAGGCACCTTCTGTCATAAGACATGTGCACACGGGGCCTGTGCACCGCCCTGCAGCCGTGTCCACGACAGAGAACAACAGAGGCACCTTCTGTCATAAGACATGTGCACACGGGGCCTGTGCCCACAAGCGCTTCAGTGGTTACTGTTAATTAGTGAAGTCCCCACGGCTGCTGAGGGCCCTTAGGGGCCACAAGACCAACTGTTACCTCCAGTAAGACCCATACAGCCACTCATACACCAACTCACTCACTAATACAGCAACTGATACATCCCCTCATACATTCATACAGCCACTCACACACTGTCACTCACCCATAGAGCTACTCACATATCTACTCACTTACCCATAGTCACTCACACAGCCACTTACTCACTGATACAGTTATACACAAACCCACTCACTTATTCATACAGATACTAATACATATTCACTCACCTATACAGTCGCTGACACAAGCACACACTCACCCATACAGCCACTCACAATCACTCACTCACACAGTCACTCTTATACTCCAACACTCACCTATACTGCCTTTCACATATGCAGTTACTCACCCATATACCCCTGACACATCAATTCACTCACCGACACAGCCACACACACACTCAGTAACCCATACAGCCCCTCTCAGGTGCACTCACGAACCCATACAGCCACTGAATCACCCACTCACTCATCCATGCAGTCAAACATACTCACCCACCCACACAGACACTCATACACCCATACAGGTACTCAGACAACCAATCAATCACTCATACAGCCACTCACACACCCATACAGCCACTTAGGCACCAACTGACCTACTGATACAGACATTCACACAGCCAGTCACTCACCCATACATTCACTGAGACACCTAATCGCTCACTTATACAGTCAGTCTCGCACCCACTGAATCATCCATACAGGCACTCATACACCCAGTGATTCACCAATACACCTTGGTATATATATTTAACACTCAATTGTTTTTTTAAACATTCAGAGTCACTGGATAATGTCATCAGTGAAGTCATTTGAGAGGTCATCAGTGATGTCACTGACCATGTCATGAGAGATGTAATATGTGAGGTCATAAGCAGTGCATTGCGGGGGGGGTGAGCTTTTTAGTTCAGCTAACTAGAACTGTTGAATTTGTCTGGCTTTGTACGAGTGAAACCTGACTAACTATAATGTCCCTGAACCTTTGGGTTTTTCAGTGAATTTCTAAGTTTTTTTAATTCCATTTCCTAACTATAACATCTCTGTAACCTTTGGTTTTTTCAGTGAAAATATATATGTATGTATATATATATATATATGTGATCAAGGCCGCATGTCTGGCGGTGTCAGGGCCCCACAAGTCTTACCTATATACTCGTGGAGTTATCTCGCAGGGACGACGTGAGCAACCTCCACCGTCCCTCTCCTCACCTGATCAAAGGTAAATATACAGACCTAGGCAAGGATAGGACCAGGGGAAGGTGCCTAATGGTGTTTTTAGAAGTGACGTCGTCTGGGATGACCGGGTAAGGCGTCTCACTAGACTGAGGATGCTCTCCTGGGATCGCCAACTAGAAAATGAGTAATGAAACCGGTTAGTGCGTCTACCCTCTTTTTTGACCTGATTATGTACACACAACAGCCATACAACATGTGAAGTTGGTTCAAGGTTGTATAGTCACCTGTAGGATGAGGACTAGTGCTCCAAATGGGGTCTCTCTGACACAGTAGACAGGAAGCAGGTAAGTACCAGAAGAGGTTGGTGTATGTGCTCCCGACTCCAGTGCCAGGAAGATGAAGGAACGCCACGCACACCTGCGTGGCAGTTGAACTGTAACAGAGAAAGGGTAAGAGCGCTCCTGCGCGGTGATAAGGGTAAAGAGAAAGACCGTGACCACTCTTCCTTGTGAGTGTCACGGAAATGAAAACAAACAAGCGCTCCTGCGCTGTAATGAGTGAAACCTAACCGCGACCACGCTTCCCTGTGCGTGTCGCGGGTACAGTAAACAAAACAAGCGCTCCTGCGCCGGAATGAGTGAGACCTAGTCGCGACCACGCTTCCCTGTGCGTGTCTCGGGTGCAATAACAAAGCAAGCGCTCCTGCGCCGGAAAGAGTGAGACCTAACCGCGACCACGCTTCCCTGTGCGTGTCGCGGGTGCAATAACAAAGCAAGCGCTCCTGCGCCGGAAAGAGTGAGACCTAGCCGCGACCACGCTTCCCTGTGCGTGTCGCGGGTGCAGTAGACAAACAAGCGCTCCTGCGCTTGTAAAGAACAAGAACCAGCCGCGACCACGCTTCCTTGTGCGTGTCGCGGGTGAAGAAAGCACAACAAGCGCTCCTGCGCTGGAATGAGCCGGCGGAATCGTCAGAGTAGAAAAAGAACTAGCGGCCGGCCTCTGACAAGGTACAGTACTGGAAGCACTGAATGGAATGGGTGCCGCGGCTATATGCGGTCTCACCCGGAAGTGCTTCATGTTGTTCAGGTGCACTTCTAGGTCTGAGCGCTAGACCGCTGACCTATCGTAGCAGGTTGTGCTGTATACGTACCGGAACCAACCTCACACATCCCGCTGTCTCCCCCTGGGGTGGAACCATGACAGTACCCCCTCCCAAGATAATCCCCCATACCCCCCTACACGGGGGTAGCAGGGCGAGGTTTGCACGGGCACCGAGCATGGAAGGCGCGGACTAACAGGGGTGCATGGCGTACATGGGACAAGTGCTCCCAGGAACGCTCTTCCGGCCCATACCCTTTCCAGTCCACCAGGTAAAAGAGCCGCCCCCTGGTCTTAAGGGAATCAAGGATGGCCCTCACCTCATACTCCTCGTGATCGTCCTGGAGGAGGGGGGGCGGAGGGCTAGCAATACGGGTCTCAGGATGGACGGGATGTAGGAGGGAAACATGGAATACTGGGTGTTCTTTCATCTGCTGGGGTAGAGTAAGCCTCATCGCCACCCGATTGATGATTTTCTCGATGGGAAAAGGACCGACGTATCTTGGCAGCAGCTTTTTGGGTCCATGTACGTTGAGGTTTTTATCGATACCCATACCTCGTCCCCTACCCTGTACTCTGGTTCCGCTTGTCTGTGGGCATCGGCGTGATGTTTGTGGTATTCTTTAGCCTTGGCGAGCTCGAACCGGGCCTCCTGCCATAAGTCGTGTAGAAGGGCGTGATGCTCTTGTATGGTAGGAAGGTGGCAGGACAATGTTTTTTCCCATGGTTCTGATCGTGGGTGTCGCCCTTGTAGACAGAAGAAAGGTGACATTCCTGTGGACGCATGTTTGCTGTTGTTGTATGCGTATTCTACTATCCATAGTGCCTCTGACCATTCTTGTTCTACGGACAACAGCAAGCATCGAAGGTATTGCTCCATGGTCTGGTTTGTTCGTTCTGCCTGTCCGTCTGTCTGTGGGTGGTACGCCGTGGAAAGACGGGTTTCCATGCCCATGTTTTTGCACACCTCACCCCAAAACCTGGATACGAATTGGGAGCCCCTGTCCGTGATCAGCACTGAGGGTACACCATGCAACCGGATCACGTTGCATGCGAAGATCAAGGCTAAATCGAGTGCCGATGGCAGTTTCTTCAAAGGAACGAAGTGTGCCATTTTCGTTAGATGATCTACGATAGTGAGGACGGTGGTAAAGCCGGTTTTAGTCTTGGGTAGTTCTACCACAAAGTCCATGGATACTGTATGCCAAGGGTAAGGAGGTACAGGAATGGGGTTCAAGAGTCCTACCAGGGGACTGGAATGGATCTTCCCTTGAGCACAGACGGCACAACGGGCTATGTGGGAACGAACAGCGATGTCCATGGAAGGCCACCAAAAGTGTCTGTGTAAGAGGTCCATGGTTTTATGGAATCCCGGATGGAGAGATAACTGGTGGTCATGGCACATATACAGGGCCTGTTGCTGATGGTCTTCCAACGGGAGGTAGTACTGGTCCCCTTTGAACAAAAACCATCCCGTGTGGTGATCCCAGTCAGGTCCCCAATCCACTCCTCTGTATCTTTTTGCTTCAGGTCTTCGTGCAGCTGGGTGAAGAAGGAAGAGGATAGGACCACCCCTTGAAAGCAATGTTCAGGGAGGATGTATACGGGTTCGGTCTTCGGTACGTTATCGTCGGTTTCGTCCAATCTGGACAGGGCATCTGCTTTGGCATTTTCCATCCCGGGGCGATAGGTGATCAGGAATTCGTATTCGTTAAAAAACAGGGTCCACCTCAATTGTCTGGAAGTGAGGGCTCTGGCTGAACGAAGGAACTGCAAATTCCTGTGGTCCGTGTAAATGGTAATTGGGTGTCGTGCGTCCTTGAGGTAATGGCGCCATTCCTCAAAGGCAGCCTTGATGGCAAGTAGTTCACGGTCTGACACGGTGTAGTTGCGTTCTGCTGGCAGCAGCTTTCGGGAGTAAAAGGTCACAGGATGCAATAGACCTGTTTCGGCGTTGTGTTGTGACAATACCCCTCCCAAGGCGTTCTGTGATGCATCCACTTCCACTATGAAGGGTTGTTCCGGGTCAGGATGCCGTAGGACGGGAGCGCTGGAAAACCTTTTCTTCAGGTTCAGAAACGCCTCCTCGGCTTCAGGATCCCAAGAGAACTGCACCCTTTACGCAGCAAGCGGGTGATGGGTGTGATGATGCTAGAGAACCCAGTGATGAAGCGTCTATAATAGTTGGCGAACCCCAGGAATCTCTGGACCTGTTTGACGGAACAGGGTGATGGCCATTGTAGTACTGCTTCAACTTTCTTGGTGTCCATTCTGACTCCGTCAGGGGTTAGGATGTGTCCCAGAAACTCGACCATGGTGGTGTGGAACATGCTCTTCTCTAGTTTCACGTAGAGTCCGTGCAGCTGTAGTTGTTGCAGGACAGCACGAACATGGTTGATGTGGTCAGAAAGACTGTTGGAGAAGATCAGAATGTCATCAATGTAGGCAACACAGAAACGGTCAAGGTACTCCCTTAAGACTTCATCTATGAAGAATTGGAAGGCCGCGGGAGCGTTGCATAGTCCGAAGGGCATGACTCGATATTCGAAGAGGCCGTATTTCGTCCGGAAGGCGGTCTTCCATTCGTCGCCCTCTCGGACCCTGACGAGATGGTAGGCTCCTCGTAGATCAAGTTTGGTGTAGATAGTAGCATCCTTCACTTGATCCAAGAGGTTGGAAATGAGTGGCAGAGGATACCGGTTTTTGATGGTTATGGTATTTATGGCTCTGTAGTCAATACATGTTCGTAGATCCCCCTCCTTCTTGGCCACGAAAAAGAGAGAGGAAGAGACGGGTGATTTGGAGTGACGTATAAACCCGTTTTGCAGGAACTCATCCAGATAGGCGCGTAAATGGTGGTTTTCCTTTTCTGTGAGTGAGTAGATGCGGCTACATGGAAGTGTCGATCCAGGTATGAGGTCAATCCTGCAATCGAAGGAGCGGTGTGGTGGCAAGGTATTGGCCCCCTTCTTGTCAAATACAGAAGCCAAGTCTGCATATGCCTCGGGTACGTCTTCTTGGGTGACCGTTCCCATCCCCGTTAAGGATACCGAACGGGCTTGTATTGCAAGATCACCGGATACGTTCTCCTGCGGATAACAGGCGATGGCGCAATGAGAGGAGTTCAAGGTCATGATCCGGGTCTTCCAGTCGATGTGGGGATTATGTGTCACCAACCAAGGAAGCCCCAGGATAAGCTTGAACTGAGGTGCGTCGATTACGGCAAAGGCAATGGTCTCTGTGTGCCCATTTGTGCATATCATTCTCATGGCTTCTGTCTGATACGTATAAGTCCAGAGGTGAGGTCGGTGCCGTCCACAGCCTTCACACTTTCTGGTTTTTTCTTGGTCACTGTCGGAATACCCAGTCCCTCCATGTAGCGAGTGTCGATGAAGTTTCCGGTGGCGCCAGAGTCGATGAGGGCTGTGACTGTCCATGTTTGGCCTGTCAGTGATTGCAATGTTACCGTCATTCCCATATGTCGAATGTTGGCCAGGGATTCGGTGATGGGGGTCCGCATGGAGGGAGAACCCAGTAGACCAACCCCTTTGCCTACTGGGTTTCGCCGTTTCCCGCTTCGTCCCTGCGGGTCACTGAAAGGGCGTAGGGTTTATTGGCCTTAGTTTTGGCAGGTTTAACAGGGCATTCCCTTACGAAGTGTCCACTTTTGCCGCAGTACAGGCATAAGTTCTGTTTTCGCCGTTTTTCCTTCTCTTCCCGGGTTAGGGGTCCACGGACTCCGCCGATCTGCATTGGTTCGGGTGCATCATGGGCCTTCCCTGGTTCACTCCTGCTCTTTTCCTGAAACGTCATGAATCGGGACTCGGAGCCCTTAGTTTTCTCGCTTTTCCGTTCCTGCAGTCTGAAGTTCAACCTGATTGCTAGGTCGATGAAGGACTTGATATCCTCCGGGGGTTCGGGTTGCTGAGAGAGAAGGTCCTTGATCTCATCCCGCAGTCCCCTGTAGAAAACGGACACCTGTTTAGACTCCGGCCATCTGGCTTCGATAACCAGCCTATTAAAAGTGGTGATGTAATGCAGCAGATCGGAAGAGCCCCGTTTCAAATTAAGAAGCTCGTTGTCTGCGGCTTGCACAAACGTGTGGCGGGCGAACATCCACCGTAGGGTTTCCTTAAAGACGGGAAGACTGTATAGCAAGGGGTCATCGTTTTCGACCAAAGTTATGGACCACTGGGCAGAGTCTCCTCCAAGGTAGGACAAGATAAACGCGACTTTGGAGGCGTCATCTGGGAAGGCGGAAGCACGTGCCATGAAGTGCAGTTGGCATTGATTCAGGAAAATGCTGAACTTGGTGCTATCACCATAGAATCGCTCAGGGGGTGCTAGCTGGATAGGGTGAGGAGCTATGACCTGTATGGGCGGGCTACGATCGTGCTGAACGGGTACTGACCCCCCAGGATTGAACACAGGAGGACGTAACACACCCCCCTGTCTGGCTCTGACCGCTGGGTCTGGGCCCCAAACCCCCCGAGGACCCCACTGCAATCTGACCCTGTAACGTCGTGATGTCTTGACGTAGACTCAGGTTGTCTGCCTGTATATGGGCCAGTATAGCTGCTATGTCCTGCAGGGTAACGTCGGGGTTGCTCATGGCGTCCAGGCGAGATATTTAGCGTGGGCTTCCAGTTCTGTCAGGGCCCCACAAGTCTTACCTATATACTCGTGGAGTTATCTCGCAGGGACGACGTGAGCAACCTCCACCGTCCCTCTCCTCACCTGATCAAAGGTAAATATACAGACCTAGGCAAGGATAGGACCAGGGGAAGGTGCCTAATGGTGTTTTTAGAAGTGACGTCGTCTGGGATGACCGGGTAAGGCGTCTCACTAGACTGAGGATGCTCTCCTGGGATCGCCAACTAGAAAATGAGTAATGAAACCGGTTAGTGCGTCTACCCTCTTTTCTGACCTGATTATGTACACACAACAGCCATACAACATGTGAAGTTGGTTCAAGGTTGTATAGTCACCTGTAGGATGAGGACTAGTGCTCCAAATGGGGTCTCTCTGACACAGTAGACAGGAAGCAGGTAAGTACCAGAAGAGGTTGGTGTATGTGCTCCCGACTCCAGTGCCAGGAAGATGAAGGAACGCCACGCACACCTGCGTGGCAGTTGAACTGTAACAGAGAAAGGGTAAGAGCGCTCCTGCGCGGTGATAAGGGTAAAGAGAAAGACCGTGACCACTCTTCCTTGTGAGTGTCACGGAAATGAAAACAAACAAGCGCTCCTGCGCTGTAATGAGTGAAACCTAACTGCGACCACGCTTCCCTGTGCGTGTCGCGGGTACAGTAAACAAAACAAGCGCTCCTGCGCCGGAATGAGTGAGACCTAGTCGCGACCACGCTTCCCTGTGCGTGTCGCGGGTGCAATAACAAAGCAAGCGCTCCTGCGCCGGAAAGAGTGAGACCTAACCGCGACCACGCTTCCCTGTGCGTGTCGCGGGTGCAATAACAAAGCAAGCGCTCCTGCGCCGGAAAGAGTGAGACCTAGCCGCGACCACGCTTCCCTGTGCGTGTCGCGGGTGCAGTAGACAAACAAGCGCTCCTGCGCTTGTAAAGAACAAGAACCAGCCGCGACCACGCTTCCTTGTGCGTGTCGCGGGTGAAGAAAACACAACAAGCGCTCCTGCGCTGGAATGAGCCGGCGGAATCGTCAGAGTAGAAAAAGAACTAGCGGCCGGCCTCTGACAAGGTACAGTACTGGAAGCACTGAATGGAATGGGTGCCGCGGCTATATGCGGTCTCACCCGGAAGTGCTTCATGTTGTTCAGGTGCACTTCTAGGTCTGAGCGCTAGACCGCTGACCTATCGTAGCAGGTTGTGCTGTATACGTACCGGAACCAACCTCACACATCCCGCTGTCTCCCCCTGGGGTGGAACCATGACAGGCGGCCGAAACGCATCATTTGGACCTTGATATGTAAATAAAACCATCATTCTACATCCTTGCTTTTGGAGTCTGTGCCCGTGTGTTGCGCCGCCGCTGTGGCTGGGACATTTCTGGGATTTTGTTTGAGATATATATATATATATATATATAGATATATATTTCGAACTGCTCCCAACAGATTCACATAGGAAACCGGCACTCCGTAGAGATGAGATCGAATTTATTTACACACACATATATATATATATATATAGCTGGATATTGAATTATTAGCATCATCGTGCATCGGATATCCAGACCCTCTACCCGCCTCCTCGGTTAATCCTAGATGGGTTGGCTCGTTATCCTCGGAGAGTCATGGGTTCAAAGGGAATAACTAGGTTATCCACCTGGAGTGTAACAGTACTGATGGTAAACTACTGACACTGCCAAGCAAACACCAGCTGTCCCAAGATCCAGGAAAAGAAAGTTAATTTGAGAAAACATCACTTACAAAATGAAATGTGGGAGTGGCTCAGGAGAAAGAAGAGCTTTGCAGTGTTTTTTTACATCAAATTTCTCAGATAAACACATGGCTTTAAGTGGGGTGGGTCCTGCCAGGTCTGAGCACTGGCAGTAATTAAAAGTCTGACTATATATAGCCTTTAATTTAGCGAGTTTAAAGAAAGCCCTGTTTGTGAGCTCAGCGCACCAGGTCCGACAAGGAGGTGAATAAGGGAAATATTTGTATTTTTTGTCTGTATAGTTTCTTCTTGCGCTCTCTGCAGCAGGACTTAGGCTAAGGCTCAAAAGGAAAGAGCAAATGAGAATCTGAATATTTTTTAAATGTAAGAGGTGGCTTTTCCCCTCTGAGCCCCGGCTGCATTTTCTTTCCGCCTTGTGTTCATTTGCTGGCCTGTGTACTTGCACCTCCAAGCGTCTCAGGCTGCATGGGGACTTTAGCAATCTGTGAGCACCGGATTCTAGAATCACATGATTTAGGCCAGACCAGTGGCGGCCGCCACAAACAAAGGGTGGTGGGTGGGTGGAGGGAACGCGGAGGGGTGGCGGTGGGGGATGGTCATGCTGGGGGGGGGGAGTTAGTAATAATATATATATTTTTTTTAATAACTTACCTGAAGCTCCTGGCCACCTCTAGCGTTGTGTCGTCCCTTCTCTCCTCTTCCTGGTCCCAGCAGCCCCTGGGACAGACTCCCATCCAATCCCCATGCTGCAGAGCAGTGCAGGGATTGGCCCGAGCGGGCTGGAAAGACGCTCAGACCAGGGAGCCTGAGGGGTTTCTTCAGCCCAGCTGTTCAATGCTGCCGGGCTGGAGAAACCAGTTTTGGTTGGCCTGAGACAGCTGGCCAAACACACATGCACACTTAGTAGTGCACATAGCACTCCTCCTCTCCCCTCCCATGTCCCCCCTCCCATGCCTCGGCCCCGCCCCTCCCTACAGCACTGGCTCAGAGCTGGCAATGAACAATAAAACGATGCAAGAACATAGTTTTATTTTTCATTTGCTGGCTCTGTGCCAGGCAGTGAGGCGACGCTCCTTCGCCATTGCGGAGGAGCCGCCGCTGGGCCACACCCTTCATTGCATAGGCCACACCCCTTTTAGAGCCAACCCCCCCGCCCCCCAACTGTTTCCTTATCCTAGTTAAAGCACTGGGTAAACATACTCTGGAACGTGTGCACCCCCCCCCCCCATAGAAAATGCATAACTAGTGGCGCCATCTATGGACAGGTGGGGTGGGAGTTTCTGGAAGGGGTGGTGTAAGAAAGAGGAAGGGGGGGCACCTTCTCTCTCTTACTTCCCTCACAATCTGTATCCTATATTTTCGGGTCTGGGTGACCTTTGCCCCCGGGCAGCATGGGCACGGCTCTAATGTGTCCAGATCTTTGGGTTACCTTTCCGCACGCCTCCTCGTCAGTGCACTGTACCCGTCTCTATCTCTGGATAAGGGGGGTCTTTGTGCCTCACTGTCTGAGCCCCATAGCTGCCCCCATCTTTGAGAATGCCTGATCTTTATGCCTGTGACTCAGTGTGGCAGTCGGGGTCTCTGTGCCTTGGGGTACAAGTGACGTTGGTGTGCACTCTTCCTTGCCAGGATCTGTACTGGTTGAAACCTTGGGTTGCTGGTGACGTCTCGGGGGGTTGTGTGCGCTTTACTGTGTGTTTCTGGATCGCGGAGCACAGGACAACTCTGGATGGATGGAAGAAAGAGGGGCGTGTTCTTCTCCCGCCCATCCCTCCAAGTAGGGAGGTTTGTCAGTGTGCACACACCAGTGTGTCTGTAATGCTCTTTATCTGCTGAGGTCTCGGTGGACGAGTGCTGGGGGTCCGTGGGTTACTGAGCCAAGGGTGTGTGGGTGGGTCAATGCATGTGTGTAGCAAGATCTGCGCTGGGGCAAAGGTTTTGGGGGATTTTCGTGTGAATCTCTGCATGTGTGAGTGAAGAGAGCGGGCCTGTGAGATGTTGGAGAGAGTGCGGGTCAGACCCATGCACAAAACGACGCCCATGTGGTATCTGTCCTAGTTTAAAATGTTTACTTTTCGGAAAGGTTCCTAGATTGCTGAATTGCCTGTGAGGCTTGGGGGGTGAGGAAGGGGGGGGGGGGGACATGTGAGAAGCTGAGTGTACAAGAGACATGGACCTGCGTCTGACCAAGGGCCACAGACACTACATTTTGTTTCAGTCAGAGAAGTGGCCGAAGGCAAAACTGTTTGTAAATGTCACAAGAACCCTGAAATGGCTCTACTGGGCCAGAAAAGAAATATTAAATGCTAATGCTAGGCTTATTTTGAATTTTTCATGTGGCAAAAAGTGTTTTTTTGTTTTCCAAGTTGACTAGAAAAAAAAAAAAACGGAAATGATAAATCACAGGTTTTGAAAGAAACTCCTGTTAGTGTGACAACACCAGCCAAGCATGTTGTACGCACGCATGTAATCTATGTATCAATCAGGGGTTTGTAAAGCGCAACTACTCACCCGCGAGGGTTTCAAGGTGCTGGGGGGTGGCTCCGTAGGGTGCTGTGGTCATCTGAAGAACCAGGTCTTGAGGTCTCTCCTGAACTGGATCAATGTCTGGCTTTGCCAGACGGAGAGGTCGTTCCAGGCCTTGGCTGCGAGGTAGGAGAAGGACCTTCCCCCGGTTCTGGTCTTGTAGATGCGTGGTATGGTGGCCAGAGAGCGGTTGGCTGATCGGAGGTTTTTCCTGGGTACGTGGAATGAGAGGCGGTTGTTTAGGCACGCTGGTCCGATGTTGTGGAGGTCCTTGTATGCGTGCATGAGGAGCTTGAAGGTTATTCTACTTTCGATGGGGAGCCAGTTGAGGTCGCGGAGGTGTTGGGTGATGTGGTTGCAGCAGAGGATGTCTAGGAACAGTCTGGCTGCGGCATTCTGGACGGTCTGGAGCTTTCTAAGGAGTTTTTTGTTGATTCCGGCATAAAGGGTGTTGCCGTATTCGAGACTGCTAGTGATGAAGGCGTGAGTGACCGTTTTTCTGGATTTGGAGGGGATCCATCTGAACGTTTTCGAGAGTAAGCGGAGGGTGTTGAAACACGCCGAGGATACAGTGTTGATCTGGCGGTTCATTATTAGCGATGAGTCTAGTATGATGCCGAGGTTTCGTGAGTGGTCTGTCGGGGTGGGAAGGGTTTCCAAGGGCTGGGGCCACCAGGTGTTGTCCCAAGCGGATGGGGTGGAGCCAAGGATGAGGACTTCTGCTTTCTCTGAGTTGAGTTTCAGGCAGCTGTCCTTCATCCAAGTGGCGACGGCTTTCATCCGTTCTTGGAATATGTGCCTGGTGATGATGGGTTCCTTGATGAGGGAGAGGATGAGCTGGGTGTCGTCTGCGTAGGAGACGATGTTGAGCCCTTGGTTTCCGACGATGATTGCGAGGAGGGCCATGAAGATGTTTAAGAGGGTGGGGCTGAAGGAGGATCCCTGGGGCACTCCACATCTGGTCTAGGTTGGTTCTGAGAGGTAGGGCGGGAGTCTGACTCGCTGGGTTCTGCCTGTGAGAAACGTATCCAGTCTAGGGCCTTTCCTCGGATGCCGGCGTCATGGAGTCCGGTGGCTAGTGTGCGGTGTGAAACGGTGTCAAAAAAGGCAGCTGAGAGGTCCAGGAGGATGAGGTCTGCCGTTTGGCCTTGGTCAAGGAGGGCGCGGATGTCGTCGTTGGCGGCCAGTAGGGTGGTCTTGGTGCTGTGGTTGCTGAGGAATCCGGATTGGGAGGAGTCCAGGAGTCCAGGCCTGTATATTGACGGCCTTTTCGATGACTTTGGCTGCAAATGGAAGCAGTGAGATGGGCCTGAAGTTCTTGAGGTCCTTCGGGTCTGCGGAGGGTTTCTTCAGGAGGGGGTTTACTTTGGTGTGTTTCCAGTTGTCGGAGAATGTGCTTGTCTCGAGGGAGCAGTTGATGGTCCGGCGTAGTTTGGGTGCGATGGCCGTGGCGGCTCTGTGGAAGAAGTGGGGGGACAGGGGTCTGAGGGTGCTCGAGTGGATGCTCTTCATAATTTTTAAGGTGTCTTCTGTAGTGAGCGGGGTCCAAATGGGTAGGGTCTCTTAGGTAGCATCACTGGGGGTGGGGGCTGATGCGATGCAGAGGTCTTGGTTGTCGAAGTTATCGTAGAGCATCTTAATCTTGAGGTGAAAAAAGGTGCTGAGTCTGTTGCAGAGGTCTTGGGAGGGGGGGATGTCTGTAGTTTCGCTGCTGGGTCTGGAAAATTCCTGGATGATGAAGAAAAGTTCTTGTAAAAGTTGTAACGTGTGCCTAACACGAAAGCACACACAAACAAAATGTATTAAAGGACATCTTCCTACTGTGCCATCGAAGCGCATGATATGTACTCCTACAAATATTTCATTTGATCGACTTCCAACAGAAAGAAAAAAACAAGCAGTGGAAATGCCAAGAGGTCTCGCCTTTGACAATGCTTTTTAGCGATGCTGTTTACTATAAAAAAAAAAAAAAGGCTCAATGAGATGGCTGCTGCTGGCAGTCGGGCCATTCTGTAGTTACACTTGCACTCACAAATTGATGCAGGCACCATTTTCTTTTATTTTTTTATTGACCAATGATCTATGATGGGGGACACTACTTAGATTTGCAAAAAAATAAAATAAGAAATTGCCCAGCACATGAAAGTGCGTTTATAGAGGGCTAGCAGCAATTTACTGCCTGGTCCTCCCAAAAAATAATAAATGCTGGGAATGGTGGCGGCAAAGGAGGAGCAGGTCGGTGGGGGGGCAGGTTGGAGGAAGCTAAGGCGGGTGGGCACCAGGGAGAAAGCAACTCAAGGGGCTGGGAATAAACACACGAAGAAGCCCGCAACTTAGAGTGCAGGGGATTCAGAGGGACAAGTGCACGGGAGAGAGAGCGAGCAACCGGAAGTGAGAGAACAAAGCCCACAGCAAGGAGGGCTGGTATTTGACGGGGAAGAGGGAGAGAGAAACACGCGAGAGAGCTGGAAAACACATGCGCTCTGATGGGGTGTTTAACCAACAAGAAAAAAGTAGTTCCCTAAAAGGGAGTAGTGGAAGGATACAGGTCAGGCAGTCAAGAGTTTGGTAAAGTGGTTATGTTCCATTCACTGCACACTAGACATGCTACACAAAGCCTCGTGCCTCTGTAGGACTCTGGTGAACACCGCCCACCAATTCAGCTCTTGGAAGCCGGCCACACAACTATTCCACATTCCGATGAAGCTAGAAGCAGGATGAGATGAGCCTTGTAGCAGCATGGAGTTCGAATCACGGCTTCTCCACTTGGCCAACGGTGTGATGGTGGGCACATCCTTCGGATTATCTGTGTCTCGTGTTCTTTACATCTTTTCTGAATTCCATTGTGCCCGTTTCCTGCATTCGTCATCACTGTCTACGGTTCAGCACTGAGCTCTACCCGGAGACGTTGTTTGCTTTTGATACAGCTTGGCCTGGGTACAGTACGGAGTTTGGTATAGCGCCTTAAGCATGAAAGCGCCACTTTCTCTTTGTCCGGTGACTTCCTTAGAGCCTCGTTTAAAGAGAGACTTCTAGTGATGTCACACGTCTTAGGAGTCAGTGAATTTCGAAGCGGGCAGCTCTGCCCGAGGCGGCTTCGAAGCGCTGCACTTCTGGTGCATCATAAAGGATTACAGAAGGGGGGCTTGTCTGGGATCTCAGGGTGCGAGCAGAAACCTGGCACATCTGGGGGGCACGAGCATCAGAGGGAGGGGGCTCGGAAAGGGAGATGTAGGCAGCAGCTGCTCCAGACATCTTGTCTCCCTGAGTATTTTACAGATATAATGTGTGTCCCAGAGGAGCACCAGGGCCTCTGCAGCTATGGGCGAGTTCAGCTTCACACAGCAAATGCCGTTTTCGTCTTCACTAATAACTTCTGACCCCTCTCAGCGACAAGACGAGGTTTGGCAGCTGCGCTGTCCAGCTAACTTCCAAACTCAGCGCAGATGTGTGACGGGGTCAAAAGTTATTCGGCAAAAACAATTCTGGGGCTGGGGGGAGGAGACCTTCGCTAAAGCCCGAACCTTTGAACACATTTAGAAGAATCTTGGCAGGAAGACCAGAGTTGGCCAGAGAAGCCCCTACTGTGGGCTGGTGTCGAGATATAAAGTATTTTGAAAGATACTGACAATTACAGGGCCGTTCATCTGAGGTGAGTCTGAACAGCGATGATGCGAGCAGTGGTCCTCAGACTCCAATGGAACAACCCGGATTGGACGGCATCACGGGCAGCGCGATTCTGATTGGCCATGGATGTCAGACTTCTCTCTTCACCGAACATTTTGGGTCCTGAGTCTTTACAAGAGCCAACGATCCTGATCTAAACTCGAAGACGACGCCGACATTGGCCAGTTATGACTTTCGAAGCCACTGAGACCATCGCACAGAGAGTCATTTCAAACAATCAATCAGTCAAGGATTTGTAAAGCGCTACAAAGCACCCGTGAGGGTCTCGAGGCGCTGGGGGTGCTCACTGCTTCGTGGTGATCTGCTCATTCGAACAGACGGGTCTTGAGTCCTTTCCCGAATTGCCGGAGCGATGAGGTGGTCCTGAGGTGCAGGGGGAGGTCGTTCCAAGCTTTGTCCGCTCAGGTGTGAGAAGGAGCGTCCTCCGCTGTTGCATCAGTGGATCCGGAGGGGTGTCTGCAAGGAAGAGGGAGGCGGATCGTAGGTGTCTGGTCGGTTGGTGGAAGGTCAGGTGTTTGTTGATGTATGCTGGTCCTTCGTTGTGAAAGGCTTTGCATGCGTGGGTCAACATCTTGAACTGGCATCTCTTCTGGATCGGGAGCTAGTGTAGTTTCCCGAGGTGGGGTGTGGGTTCGTCTGGGAAGGTAGAGGATGAGTCTGGCTGCTGAGTTTTGAATTGTCTGTAGTCTCTTTGGGAACCTGAGGTGATAACTACGTCAAGTGTGTTCCCGTAGTCCAGCCTGCTGGTGACGGGGGTCTGCGCTACGGTCCTTCTGGTGTTGACTTGGAGCCACCTGAAGATCTTGCAGAGCATGCGTAGGGTATGGAAGCAGGCGGATGAGACTGCGTTTACCTGTTTCTTCATGGATAGCTTGCTGTCCAAGATGATGCGGAGGTTGCAGGCATAGTCTGTAGGGGAGGAGGATGGGCCGAGTTCCGCAGGCCACCTTGCGTCATTCCATGGAGAGGTGTTGTTCCCAAAGATAAGGACTTCTGTCTTGTCCATTTTAAGTTTGAGACAGTTGTCCTTCATCCAGCCGGCGACGTTCATCATACATTTGTGGAAGTTGGCTCTGGCGGTGGAGGGGTATTCTGACAGTGAGAGGATGAGCTGGGTGTCGTCGGCATAGGAGATGATGTTGAGTCCGTGCAGCGGTGTTGGTCAGGGGGTTCATGTATGTGTTGAAGAGGGTATGGCTGAGGGACGATCCTTGGGGGAAAGCCACTGATTATCTTCTTGGGTTCGGAGGTGAACAGTGGGAGACCGATTCTCTGGGTTCTTCCGGTGAGGAATGAGACTATCCATTTGAGGACGTCGCCCTGGATTCTGATGCAGTGGAGTCTGTTAATCAAAATGTGACATGAGAGAGTGTCAAAGGCGACTGACAGTTCCAGGAGGATGAGGGCTGCCGTTTCTCCACGGCCCTGGAGGGCCCAGATGTCATCGGTGGCTGCGATTAGTGCTGTGGTTGGTTCGGAATCCAGATTGAGAGGGGTCCAGGAGGTTGTTGTGTTCCAGGTGTTCAGTGAGTTGCTGGTTGATTTTTCTCGAGAACCTTTGCTGGAAAAGGGAGCAGGGAGATGGGCCGGTAGTTCTTCGGTTCTGCTGAGTCAGCGGTAAAAAGACAATCAGGATTCTTTAGGGTGGAGGCAGTGCCCATAACCGTTAGCAGACAATTTTAGTCTTTTTTTTTAAGCTCCCTAATTAGCAGATAAACAATTATATTGCTCAATGTACCTTTTAAAATGAATTTTATATGATATATATTTACAGAAAAAAACTTGCTTAAAAGAAAGCTATGGTTCTTTACTTAAGGTTATAAAAAAATCATATTAAAAAACTTCAGTTGAAAAGACGTGGTTATAATCCAAAACCTAAAAAACATACATCTGTGAGTGATGTCTTACGTTGACTTATGAAAGCATTATTCTCCCTGTGCACTACTCGTGACTTCACATAAGGTTAGAGATGACATCACAAATTGCATCAGCGATGACATCACTGGTGACATCACATATCACAGCACACATACAAGTAGCCAGGGTCTGTGAGAAAGCTGCAGATCTCCGTGGTGTAAGGAGAGGCTTGGAGGTGGCAGAGACCATGTTGAAGGTAGAGGTCCTTGCACACAGCTGGTCACCAAAAAGTTATCGACCGCCTCTGATGGTCGTACAGGGGTTGTGGAGTGCAGGACGGTGTCCTCATGAAGCACCCTAAGTGCGGCCGATGTGCTCGCTCGGATCTCAGAAGGTGAGACCCCCCTGAGCCATGCATGCCCATAACTGCCAGCACAGGGCCAACCTGGCATGGAGCACCTTCTGCTATTTCACTACTAGGACCATTCCGCAGAGCTGTACGGAAGCACCTCAGCCCTGGAGCACAGCCCACACTGATATCTCCTCAATGGGAACCAGGCACAGCTCCGTCAGTTCACCTCAGCCCTGGAGCACAGCCCACACTGATATTCCCTCAATGGGATCCAGGCACAGCTCCGTCAATTCACAACAGCCCTGGAGCACAGCCCACACTGATATTCCCTCAATGGGATCCAGGCACAGCTCCGTCAATTCACCTCAGCCCTGGAACACAGCGCACACTGATATCCCCTCAATGGGAACCAGGCACAGCTCCGTCAATTCACCTCAGCCCTGGAGCACAGCCCACACTGATATCCCCTCAATGGAAACCAGGCACAGCTCCGTCAATTCACCTCAGCCCTGGAGCACAGCCTACACTGATATCCCCTCAATGGGATCCAGGCACAGCTCCATCAATTCACATCAGCCCTGGAGCACAGCCCACACTGATATCCCCTCAATGGGAACGAGGCACAGCTCCATCAATTCACATCAGCCCTGGAGCACAGCCCACACGGATATCCCCTCAATGGGAACCAGGCACAGCTCCATCAATTCACCTCAGCCCTGGAGCACAGCCCACACTGATATCCCCTCAATGGGAACCAGGCACAGCTCCGTCAATTCACATCAGCCCTGGAGCACAGCCAACACGGATATCCCCTCAATGGGATCCTGGCACAGCTCCGTCAATTCACCTCAGCCCTGGAGCACAGCCCACACTGATATTCCCTCAATGGGATCCAGGCACAGCTCCGTCAATTCATATCAGCCCTGGAGCACAGCCCACACGTTGACTTATGAAAGCATTATTCTCCCTGTGCACTACTCGTGACTTCACATAAGGTTAGAGATGACATCACAAATTGCATCAGCGATGACATCACTGGTGACATCACATATCACAGCACACATACAAGCAGCCAGGGTCTGTGAGAAAGCTGCAGATCTCCGTGGTGTAAGGAGAGGCTTGGAGGTGGCGGAGACCATGTTGATCCAGGCACAGCTCCATCAATTCACATCAGCCCTGGAGCACAGCCCACACTGATATCCCCTCAATGGGATCCTGGCACAGCTCCGTCAATTCACCTCAGCCCTGGAGCACAGCCCACACTGATATTCCCTCAATGGGAACCAGGCACAGCTCCATCAATTCACCTCAGCCCTGGAGCACAGCCCACACTGATATCCCCTCAATGGGAACCAGGCACAGCTCCGTCAATTCACATCAGCCCTGGAGCACAGCCCACACTGATATCCCCTCAATGGAAACCAGGCACAGCTCCGTCAATTCACATCAGCCCTGGAGCACAGCCCACACTGATATCCCCTCAATGGGAACCAGGCACAGCTCCGTCAATTCACATCAGCCCTGAAGCACAGCCCACACTGATATCCCCTCAATGGGAACCAGGCACAGCTCCGTCAATTCACCTCAGCCCTGGAGCACAGCCGACACAGATATCCCCTCAATGGGAACCAGGGACAGCTCCGTCAATTCACCTCAGCCCTGGAGCACAGCCCACACTGATATCCCCTCAATGGGAACCAGGGACAGCTCCATCAATTCACCTCAGCCCTGGAGCACAGCCCACACTGATATCCCCTCAATGGGAACCAGGCACAGCTCCATCAATTCACATCAGCCCTGGAGCACAGCCCACACGGATATTCCCTGAATGGGATCCAGGCACAGCTCCATCAATTCGTCTCAGCCCTGGAGCACAGCCCACCGCGCCCAGGCACACCTGCATCAATTCACCTCACAGCCAGGTGCCCCCCCTCTTCTTTTCCCGCACTAGGGTCCACATCCCGCTCCGCCATACGCCTCAATCCTAGCCAGTAGCATCCTTACCTAGCGTGATAGTGACACCCAGACACAACTCAACCCTAACCTGCACCCGCCCTTCTCAAAGGTACCCACCAGGGCTGGCTTTTCCTTCAATGAGCCTGCAGATCTGTGAACCCCCATACTGTTTGCTCCCCAGACCCCAGGATCCCAATCACTTTCCTTCTCCACTGCCCCCTCTCTGCACAACAGTTTTTGTCTCTGATACCTCACCACCTTCCGCCGCTGCAGAGACAGACTTGGATGGAGCTCCCATCTCCAACATGCTTCCTGGTAAATAATTCATGTACAAAGGTTACATGCGCCCCATTTGCTCACTGATGTGCCTCGGTATTGAACTTGGGCCAGCTCTCCACTCTAAACCTATGTACACAGCACAGCTGGCAGACCTCCAGCTGCCGGGAGCACTCCTATGGCCTCGCCGCGCAACTCTCGTCTCAGCGGCATTCTGTCGGTAAACACCACCGATCATCTCAAGTTGAGGGTGTCCAACGTAGGACAATCTGACAATACTTCACACAAAACCGTACGAGGCCAAGAATTCACGAAAGATGGCAAATGTCCAGATTATTTACTGGTAATCCGATTACACTGGTTTACTCTTCCGCGATCCATGACTTACCCCCATCCGTACTAGTCTATAGAATGGCTCCGATCGACTCCATATTCCTGCTACAATCGTCCAAACAAAGGATGAAAGCTGAGAAAAGGAGGCAGGTAGATTGTATGCTCTGAGAAAAGAATACCAGAGTGGGATCACCTGTGTGTAAGGTGAACGTTAAGGTAAGGGCGAGAATGAGAAACGAGCAGGTAGAGGACAGACCCAACCGAAGCCGCAGCTCCATCAATAACACCGAAGTGAAACAAATAGAACGCGACACCCATGAGAACATTTAATATCATCTCTCAAACACCTCAGGCAGAAGCAGCCGACAAACCCAGTGCCAAAGGCTGAGGGACCTTGAGAATGACCATTACGTCTAATGAGGCACAAATGTGGAAGGCACCCACCCTCAAGGGGCTGCCAAACAAACATCTGCATGGATATCCCTTGCATCGGCCCACAAGGCGCTATACCTCTAGTGGAACCTTATCCCTCTGTTGTGCAAGGCCACAACTACTGGAGCCAAAAGTTTGGAATTCACTCTTGGAGCCGACGTCAAGTTGAAAGGAAGGACCTCAAACTGGAAATGGTGAGACTTGGTGCAAAGTACAGGAACCTGCTGTGAAAAGACCACAAATGGCAACATGAAGGCAGGTCGGCTCCTCCATGTCCAAAGCTGCTAGAAATTCTCACGGTAAAATCAGAGAAATTATCAACGGGAGCATGTGCAGGTTGAGATGGGCGGTCTCCACAAATAGGTTAAAATGAAGAAATACCCCATCCCCCGGACACCTTTGGAACCAGAAAAACATGAGGATAGACACCCCTACTCTGATCATCCGAGTGGACAGGAAGAGCGACCCACGTGTCCAAGAGGGTCTGAATTCTTGACGTTAGCGTCCCCTGCTTCACAGAAGATGAGGGCCAAGCAGTGGTCAATGAACCGGAATCTGGCTGTAGCATGGAGAATTCTATTGAGTGACCTCCCCGAACTATCCCCAGAGCCCGGGGTTCTCCAATGACTGGATTCCAATAGTCCAAAAAGAGTGTGAGATCCTATCTGTGGTTGTCAGCAGTCCTGAGATTTGGGTGAAGGGATCCGGGGAAGCTTTTTAAGAGGATCCCCAATTGTTTCTCCTAAAGTGGTCAGCACCAGCCCTAGGATGGCCTTGCAAAGAGCGCTGCAGATGACGGATATATGCACTCGATTTGAAAGCAGATTTGGAAGAGTCATAAACTTTAATACCTGAAATAAAGGTCAAGGCATGCTTCCTGTTTTTAAATAATTTGTGGGGAAGATCCTCCAGCTGAGGATGAAACCGAGCACGGTGAAGGAAAGGAAGGCGAGAACAGCTGACTTCTGGAGACCCTTCACCTTCCAACCTCGAGTGCATACATGGCGTCCAGCAACGACGGGCTCCAGAAGAAACAGCGGTGGCCTTCAAGGCGTCCGCCAGACACTGCACTTGTAAATCCATCCTAGTACGGCTATCAGCCCAATTCTTCCCTTCAGAGACACCTTATAAAGTGTCTGGAAACCTTTAACCAGACTCTTGGAGGCACGGGAAGGGTACGTCGATGTCCTCATACACAGGTTCAGACCACAACTGACTTTACGTAGGAACCCATTAGGTTTTGTCCATCACATCAGATGGAGATCTTCCAATAAGTGAAAGATTTGAGTAATGCACTGGGTTCTTTCTAGATCCATAACAAGGCAAAGTGATCTTGTCCATCTCTTTCCCCGCTCGTAGAATAGCATCCCTCCGGAACCACTGGCGAGGTTCTAGGAGGGGGCTTATAAAACAGGGAGAACATATCAGAACTGGTGGAAGGGGCGTCCACAGGTGTCACATGAAGACCCAAATCCTCTCTCAGGAATAAAGGATCCAATCCAAACCCTCCTGGTCTGACAACGCCCGGCCCCCCCTGTGGGGAGGCAAAGGCGCAGTATTGGAGCTGTCCCGTGCATCATGTGAGGACCAAGAGGAGGGAGAAGAAACAAGGGACCACAAGAAGTCCTGATTAGGAGACTTGTTTTGAGTCACAGGTTCTCTAAAGTCTTACAGTGTCCCTGACTCTCTACCCTGAAGCACCTGCCAGATGAGGTTCTTGAACTCTCTTCAAGGAGTTCTTCACCTCCGTAATCATCAAACCAAACCAGCCTTGGGCAACACTCACCTGCTATCTCAAGATGTTTTCAAAAAAATTGCAAACACTCTCTCTGAAGCTCGAAGGACCAGCCCCCCACTTCCTGGAATGATGCACATCAAGGGCCGACCAATAGGAAGGCGGCCAAGCTAAGATGGCAGCAGTGCATGACAATCCAAGGAGAGAGCACACATCCACTCCCTCCATTGAAATCCACCAAAGGGGACAGGCAGTCACAACGTAACACCGGGGACCCCACCCCGGCAATCCGACCCTGACCAAAACCGAGCCGGAACCCGAAGGCGGATTCCAAGAGGTGCGGTGTCAAGTCACCCACCTGTGGGCTGACGACTTACCTCCAGCCACCGCGAGAAGGAAACGGATAGCACCTGAAAAGGACCCATAAAGTCGTCTACAAGGCACAGAAAAAAACAGAAGATGGAGGGGATTAGATTCCCTAAATAGGGCAGCGCGGGAGGGGGTTGGTCCATTTCTTATTCTATGATCATTGGTTATCTGCAAGGATGCGGGACCACCTCTAGCGTAAGAACAGGTAACAGGATGAGAAATGAGAAGGTGATGAGCAATTCCCCAAGTAGAGGGTCAACTTGTTCTTCCTCGAACCCGAGCTAAGGCTCTTGGGCACCCAGTTCACCTGTTTACCTCATTGTACTATCAGTAGTTGAGCCGATATGCCACTTTTTAACTTAGGAGGGCATTGAGGGGCTTCTTGTTAATCTTGTCTACACGCACCAGAATGAACACTGACCATGTGAGGGCAAGGGAGGGGCCATGCCTGGTTGGTCGGTGAAATGATGCACCCACTGCAGATTTCTGTGTTTGACCTCATGGCCACAGGTTCGATTCCCGGCAGGTCCACTCAGCCTTTCTTTCATTCTTTCGAGGTTCCTAAAATGAGTATCAATGAGTTTGGAAACAATAAACATCTGTTATTAGAGCGCCAAGAAGCCCTTCAGGGTGAACATGTGCTTCAGAAACGCGTTATGTTATATGTTGTGCTATACGTTATGAGGGATCCTTGGTGGAAACTGGTTTTGTACACTGATCTGGCCACGTGGCTCCACCCACCTGGACGGCCTCCATGGACAATCCATCGGTGAAGGCAATGCTTTCTCTTCTTTGAAGTGCTTGCCCAGGACCGAGCCCGGTCAACGTGACCGAGTCTTTCTGCCAATGGGAAGGGCTCCTGCCATCCGCTACAGAGCACACGGCAACGCTGAACCCAGTTTTTTACTCAACTTACTCTAAGCCAGTAGTAGATGTTTCCAGTGACAATTTTCAGACTCCCACCAGCAGGTCCTGGTGGAATTGTGGGGTTGGTAAGCCCTTGAACAGAGTAGGGAGCTGTGTTGTATGGGCACTTTTGAGGTTAAATTATTCTAATCTTTTGCCATGTCCGGCAACTAACAAGCATTTGCAATGCAATAGGTCTCACATTTACGAGAGTTTGAGATATTGGCATTGTAAATGACAATGCCTTTTATTTATATGTTGTTTTTAAAACAAATAAATAAAAGGCATTGTCATTTATAATGCCAGTAGCTTAAACTCTCGCAAATGCGAGACATATTGCATTGCAAATGTGTTCGGCGCCAGTGCTATAAAGATTTTTTTTTAAAAGTGTTAGGAGAGAGCGTGTCCTGCCTGCAGCAGCAGGCAGGACAAAGCTATTTGAGAAAATAGTGCTTGGTGGCTGTAATTAAACCCTAACGATTAACAACACATGTAACAGGGGGGGTCCTGATGGGAGGTTACAAAATGAGACAAGGTGGTACTAAGGAGGGCCTACTAAGCCTATTGACCAATGAACAGCCTCCGTTTACACTGGACAATGACACAAGCCAATGAAAAATATGGGCGGAGAGTGGGCGGACCATCAAGTCCATACCTGAATACAGCCTGCCTCGCAGAGCAGCGCATGCTCTGCCCAGGCTCGACCTAAAAAGCACATTGGCATTACCCCCCTACTGCCGTCCCCACTCACAATCATTACAACATGAGGCAGTCATACTTCTCAGACAAGACCAATGACAAAACAGGTTTTTGTATAAATGCCCATGCCCTTCCTAACCACATCCTGTATCTTTTATGTCTCGTTGGACATCGCGGACTTTAGCCGCATGTGGGACAATGGCTTCGGTGTCATTTTAATGGGAGGCGCTGCCCAGCCCTTCGACGGCATCAGGCCACCTTCCTGGAGGATAGCGTTGCGACAGTACGGAGGAGCGGGAGTTGCACCCATGCACGACTGAGTAGGGCAGGCTGCGGACAAGCCGGCGCTTCCTGGTTGAGCACCGAAACACCCTGTTGTGTGGGTCACCTGTTGGGAGCAGTCAGCAAGGGAACAACGGAGAACACTCAGATACAAGTCGTCCCTTACTGGCAGAGCTCAGCTAAGGAGCAGAGTATTCACAATGTCAGCAGGGGATTCTGTTGTCGCCTCCGTTTACAGTAACCATCACGACAGATGCCTGTACTACGGGATGGGGAGCATGGATGGACACTCCCCAAATTCAGGGACGGTGGTCTCCACCTCACAAGGACCAGATCATCCAATTGGAAGGAGTTGGGGGCCATCCTCTGAGCTCTGAGGCAGTTCTCTCACCTACTGGATCTCAAGGTGCTGTTGGTCAGAAACGACAATGACGGCTTCTCGGTCCAGGATATCGGATCACATATTCTTTTAGGCAGAGGAGAGAGTGATGGCCATCTTGCCCATTCTCATTCGAACACAGTGGCGGACAGGCTGGGCAGGGCAATATCTTCTCAGGATTTTTGTCAGAGCCGGCCAGTGTTTCCCCAGATATATTAGACGTGGGGGGTCCAATAACAGATCTCTTTGCTTTATCTAAGATTTCACTTCTGAAGATCTTCTATACAAGAGTGAGCGAGGAGGGGATGCGGGACGGGGCTCTGCTCTTTGGCCCGGGGGTCTCATCTATGCCTTTCCTCCTTTCCTACCAGTTCTCGGGTTTGTGATCAGTCAGAGAACAGAAAGCTTCAGTGGTTCTGATCGCCCTGGCATGGTCCGCCTCTTGCTGGTATCCCCTCCTGATAGCACTGAAGACTTGTCAGGTGACTCCTTTCGGTTCCTCCAGCTTCTCTGGTGTTTCCTCCTCTACATCAAAACACTTGAGGTAGGCTCACGGTGACCTCCTGGAGATTGAAGGGGGGACAGTCTCTGAGACTTGAGCTAGGACCATTCAATATTCCAAAAGGGCTTCAACATTGAAGACATAAGCGAAACATTGGGGCGGGTGTTTTAATCAGTAAGTGGTGTGGAGCAAAGATGTCACTGCCGCAAGAGACAGATTTAATTGAGGAGATATCCTCAAGATGGATTTTACTTGTGGTTGAAAAGCCAGCCTGCAGCCATCGAGGCATTCAATGGTACCTGAGATAATCTGTCGGATGATCAAGGGTTAAGAGATTCTTTACGGGATTAGTTAATTTAACTCCTCAGGCAGAGCCATTGCTTCCCTCCTGGGACTTGAGTTTGTGATGGAGGCCCAAAGGATCCGCACTTTGAACCTTTACATCAGGTGGATACGTAAATTTAGAATTTAAAAACCTTTTTCTTGGAGACCATAATATCTGCTAGAAGACTTGGGGAATTAGGTTCATTGTCCTAAAAGCACCCATATTTGAGGGTTTTTGAGGGTGGATTATCATTAGGTTGGGGCCCTCCTTTGATCCACAAGTTAACTCTGCATTCCACACGGACCAGGAGATACTTCTGCCAGTATTTTTCCCAATTCAAAAGGGTCAAAAGGAAAAGTGTCTGCGTTCTTTGAATGCAAGAAAAGAAGTCCTTTTCTATCTGGACAGAGTGTGAGGTTTTAGGGTTTCAAACTCGCTGTTTGTAAATTTTGGTCCGGCCAAGAAGGGAGCCAAGCCGACACTTTGTTGATGGATTCAGACCCTCATCACTTTAGCCTACTGGGCGACTGATTGCCTTCGCATCTGGGAGTCCAGGGCAGATCAACTAGGGGCAGGTCAGCTTCTCCAGCAGAGATTCAATGAGGCTCCGGTCTGGAAATATGTAGGGCGGCCACATGGGCTTCTCCGGCTACTTTTATGAAGCGTTATAGGATCATGAAGGAAGATCTGAATTATATATTTTGTTCATTCTATGGAATGAAGTGAAATGATTTATTAAACTGTGAACGTTCAGATTTCGGTAGCTTTGCTTGGTTAAATCTCATGCTGTAATGATTGTGAGCAGAGGGCCGAAGGGGTAATGCTTCAATTACTTACTCATAGTTCCATGACTGGGAGTCCTTCCCTCACTCGAATTCATTACCTCCCTCCCACCCGTCCTGTTTTTCAGGTTGCCAGAGGTTTATTGTGTACAGGATGTACTAGGGAGGGGAAGTGCATTTGTGTAAAAGCCGGCTTTATCATTTGTAGTGTCAGACAGGCAACAGCACTGCCTCATGCTGTAATGAAGAAGAGCGAGGGCAGGACTCAGAGAAATGCAATTACTGATCAGTAATTTAAGCATTTTATCTCCAAGAACTATGGGCTAGTAGCCGCCCCGTGGCAGAGGGTTGACACCAGACCCCCTGAGGTCTCTGCATAGTTGGGCCTTGGACGAATGCTAGGATGCAGAAGATTCTGTAGGGAATGTATACTATGAAACAGGCAGGAGCGAGTAGCCGCCCCCGTGGTAGAGGGTTGACACCAGACCCCCTGAGGTCTCTGCATAGTTGGGCCTTGGACGAATGCTAGGATGCAGAAGATTCTGTAGGGAATGTATACTATGAAACAGGCAGGAGCGGAGGAGACGAGGGGTCCAGAAACCCATCTTTGAATAAAGAGTACTGGAGTGTGGGCAACGCTACTGCAAGGCTCCAAACGCGCCCATGGCAGAAAGCTACAAACATAACTACGGCTCCCTGTTTTCCGTTTTTACAGATTTTTACAGATAAATACAGACAGAAAACAATGTGTTTTCTAGCTGCATTTATTTTTAAAAGTGGATAAATACAGAAAATTGTGTTTCTTTTAATTGACTCTCCGTGCTGTCTTTCATGAAAAATAAGCCAGCAGCTGGACAGCATGGGAAATTAAAAAACAGGATGAAATTTCTTTAAATAACGGCATATGTCAACATACATTTATGGTATAATGCTAGTATTTACCAGTGGATGTATTGTTATGTAATATTTGACAGCTTAAATAGCTAAAACACGACAAAGTATGAGTGCGCTTCTATCTGTTAAATAGATATGGAAATGTACAGTTTTACAACTTCATTTATTCGCAAAGCACAAAATAAATACGGATAAATACAGATAAAATGGCCAAAAGATAAATATGGATAAATAGAGACGGAAATGGACAAAAAATAAATACCATAAAACTGGGAGCCCTAAACATAACAATGTGTATTTTAAAGCGCACATTCATCCATTGGCGCTGAATAACGGATGTTTATTGTTACCCAACTCCATGGTTCTCATTTTATCGACCTCGGAAGGATGAGAGCCCTGCCGGGATTTGAACCTGTGACCATGAGATCAAACACAGGCCCCTACAGAGAACGCATTAGTCCACTAAGCCACCAGACACGCCATTTACCCAAACAACTACCCAAATTTGCAGGGTGAGAAGTTTCTGCTGGGAAAAGAATTCTTGGAATGTCCATGAATATTTTAATTATGAATATTTAGATACTGAACGTCTTAATCTATTTGATGAAAATTACTGGAACGGGTCGGGAGCGTCTTACTGTTTGATCTCTGTCACTGACCTGAGCAGCAGCTGAGCAGAGGAGCGTCGCGGAGGAGAGGAACAGAGAGGAGAGGAGCGGAGCTTCGGTCTGCTTGGCCGCCGTTGCACGCCCGGCCTCCGGCTCCTGCTCCCGTTTTGCCGGCACCTCAGCGGCACTTTAGCGTCTCGGCATTGGTGCCGCGGCGGCGCTTCCGGCACTTCTGGTGCCCTGGGCTCCTGCTCTTGCGACCTCCACAGCTGCGGGTGTGGGTGCGGCGGCCGCGAAGCAGTGGCCGTGGAGCGGCGCCTGTGGCAGTGTCGCTGTGCGGCGGTGCTGCGGTGGCTTCAGTAGGGGACGGACAGTGGCGGCTGACCTGTGGCTCTTACTTCCACCCCCACCCCCTGCAAAACTATAAAACTACAAAACCCAGCAACCCACAACAAAGGACGACGGAACCCTGGGACTCCAGGTATTGAATCCTGGTGGCCTGCAGAGGGCAGTAGAGTGCAAACTATAAAACTACAAAACTACAAAACTATAACACCCAGCAACCCACAACAAAGGACGACGGAACTCTGGGTTTCCTGGGATTGAATCCTGGTGGCCTGCAGAGGGCAGTAGAGTGCTCAGCAGCGAGCTCAGCAGCGAGCCTCAGGATCTGCAAAAGTCTACAAAAGGAGCGAGCTGCCAGAGACGTCAATCTTCTCTGGCACCTCCTCAAGCACTCGCCTACCCCCGCCTGCCCCCCGCGCACCCCTGCATACCCCTGCACGCCCGCAGCCCACAACGGTATCTGCAGCCCGGACACTAAAACGAAAAGTGACAAAAGGGCAACAAGGGATTCGGTCCTGGACCCGGAGATTTGGCCTAATAACCAGAAGTTTACCCCAGCAGTACCCCAGCAGTACACCTGGCATATGGGGCCCAAAAGAAAGGGCCGGTTGCTCACGACCCCGGAAGAAAGTCTCATGAGCCACCTACCTAATAACGAGACAACAACAAGGTCCACGAGGAGCAAATCATTAACAGACAGCTTAAACGAAAAGCCACAAGAGGCTGACCAAAGGGGCTCGATCAGAAACTTCTTAATCAAGAAAAACGACCCCCTCAACAGTGACCACGGCATCACACAGGACGCCCTCCTCGATGGCCTATGCCCAGCTCAAGTAAAAAGCACTAACGATCTTAGCAGACAATACCCCGATCATACCCCCATACCCAAGGAGGAGACCAGCGAGGAACGGGGGACCACCCAGGAAACGGCCAGTGCAGCTCACGAGCATCTCTATCCAAAGCAACTAGAAGGTCAACTTAGGGATGGAACCCCGCCTCTTCTTATAGATAATGGACAGGACTCCACAACTAGCAAGACGCTCAGCACTGCTCTGCCCAAAGGCTGCTCCACAGTAATGACGACGGTGCAAGTCCATCAGCCCAATGCCCCTGGTCTATACCTGCAGACCACGGAGACTAGCGAGCTCCAACATGAACCCAAAGATCCAAAATCAACGAATCCTCGGTCTCATCTACTTCCCCCGGCCCCAGTGTCCCCTGTGGCTGGGGAGCTCACAGCCTCCTTCCTTCACAATCTTGGTCAAAAGATAGAAAGAACCCTAGATCTAACCCCAAACTTGTCGTGGCCCCTAGTGTCCCTATGGGCCCCCAACTCAAAAGCTGACGATCTCGAATATAACTGCAGCGCCGACGCGGCCTCGGACAAATCATCCTCGATTGAGATAACCAGCGCTACTAATAAAGCCCTCTTGTGGCAATCGACCAAGATGGAAGTGCAAATAGAACTTCTACAAGCAATTGCAGGGCGCCTAGTTGACATAAGCTCCAAGGTGGAGGTCCTAGATAACAGGATCTCCCAACATTTGACCTCCAACCGGGGTGACTGCTTCTGCCGCTGCTCAAATCTCATCGAGAAGTGGGCCTCCCTCCCTGAGGTCCTAGAAGACATAGTGGAGAAAGCGAAAGGGCGTATGGTGGCACAGACTATAAACAACACTGATGACTGGGCGAAACCGAATAGTCATCATTCGAAGGCGACACAGCCAGCAGGGGCCTCAGCAGGACAGAAGAACGCAGCCGACAATGGGAAAAGCGTAGAGCACACGACCAACAAACCCGTCAGCAGCCCAGAAACTCCCAAAGACACACAGTCTAAATTTCAGGGCCAGCGACGCCATTGGAACAGACCCGCAGGAACACACTTCACTTGCGACGGACACACACGATCCAGCCCTTTCAAGGAGAGCAAAAAAGAAGCTAAAGAAGCAACTGAAAAAAACAAAGCTAAGGTCGAGACAATTGCAGCCATTCAAGTCCAATCCACTGCCCTTACAAGGAGGCACAAAAATCACCCAGCTCTACCCAATCTTT
This sequence comes from Calotriton arnoldi, assembly GCA_963921515.1. NCBI lineage: Eukaryota > Metazoa > Chordata > Amphibia > Caudata > Salamandridae > Calotriton > Calotriton arnoldi. The sequence goes on from CAWUFW010003087.1 coordinate 1,305,148, forward strand.
ACCGACAAAAACTGGGGTACAAAAGTCATCCAGCTTTACCCAACCCTTACCGACAAAAACCGGGACTAAAAGGCCCTACCGGTCTCCTTGCCTTTGGAAATTCAGCATAACCCAATCTCATCACCAAGCAGCTCCAGTGAGAAGGGCCAAAAGTTATTAGTAAGGCCAAACCACCTTACAGACGACGATCCAACGACCGGAACAAGTCCATCTCCTGCAGAACTGCTCACCCAGATAACCTCAGCAAAATCAACATCCAAGTCGACTACTCCAAATCCTCCACAATCAAGCCCGGGGCCTCAGCCTGTCACCGGGAGCAATAACGATCAAAGCAAGTGGCCCCAAGCAGGACTTGCCTCATTCCACCAAGGAAGCTCCTGCACAGGACCACCCCCAGCAGAGTCAGCCATAGAAAGGGGAGAAAGGGCCCAAACCGTGAGTGCACCAGCAGTTGTACATGAGGTGGTCCTCACACCGAGATTCCGTAGCACGGGACAGCATGACATCCTGAATCGGAGCAACATTCTACGTCTCTTCAAACATCTGGACACCCTAGACAAGATACAAACAGGGGACCTAGAATGGGTGAAATTCCTGAGCACGAAGGGGGACACACACGGCGATTCATCAGTGGTGGGCCTGAGGAATAAAGAAATACAACAAGCCGTCATAAACAACTCCACCCTACTCGCCGAATGGGGTATTGAAGTTCAAATGCTGCCGCACCCAAAATACCCACATGTTCTGGCACCAGACACTGGGGGAAAGGCCACCCGGTCGGTCCTGCATGGGACAAACAGCTCAGGACCCGTGGTCAGAAGCCAGACGGGCCAAAGGGACCTAATGGGCATTAGAATCTCATGTCAAAACAACCATCGGGTTATACGTACCATCACCATAACCCCGGATCAAAAGCGACACGCAAGATGGAGGCCACAGCATTCCTAACCGTAACGAAAGCCAGCTTGACAGAGGAGATGCTGGCCCAGGACTAATCCACAAGCAGCAATTATTAATAATCTCCTGGAACATAGCAGGCATTAACAAAATCTGCGAAAACGAAAATTTGAAGCAGTTCCTGGAAAGCGGGGATATAATCTGTCTCCAAGAAACATGGGCCCTGTTCAGCACCCCTTTGGCAGGGTATTACGAACATCAGGTCCCAGCCATAAAAGGAATCTTTTTGGACGCCCAGCTGGCGGCCTATCAGTTTTCATAAAACACGAATGTGCCCTTGTCGCCACAGCCATCAATCAGAACTCCCCAGGTCTGCAAGCTCTACAGATCAGAGGTCTGAGTTTCAATAAACATCCAATGCGCCTCTTGGTAATAAACTGTTATATCAATCCCGCACAGACCCTCATGAAAGATCAACTGGAGGCACTGGCACAGAATTTAGAAGACCTGCTAAACAAACACAAAACATTCCAGGTCATTCTAGCCGGGGATTTTAATCTGAAAGATCTTGACAAAATCGAACCACCACCCCGGGGCCAGGGAGGGCAGCTCCCCTGCAGGACCTCCTTAACAACTACAAGCTGACATCAACTTATATCCTGAAAAAGCTCGCTCGGCCTCCTGGCATCCCCAGTGCACCTTTCGGAACGCTTCAAGAATCGATTATATTATGGCCAGCGAAGAGATGGCGGCCAGAATGGTAGACTTTGAAGTGGTAGATCGGAAGGAGAGTTACCACAGGCCACTAAGAGCAGTGTTTCAGCTGGACGTACCGCCAGCTAGTATCTACCAACCCATTGGGGAGACAAGCGGGGAGGAAAAACACAGCGTCCTGAGGAGGATTAAGTGGTCTGACAAGACCGGGTCCAAATTTCAAACATGGCTAGGCCAGGCACAGGAAGGGAGTCCGCCCGCAGAGCTCCCATCCATAAACGGATGGGAAAATATTGTTGAGGACCTACAGACCAAGCTCGGGAACTCCAAGTCACAAAACCTGAGACCGAAAGGGCAACTGAGACTAGGAAGTACCTGCGCAAACAACGACATACGAGAATGCAAAAGGCTTCTGCGCAAGGCCCGCAAAGCAAAGAAAACAGGGGGCTGCCAAATAGAGGGACCACCATTTGCATCGCTGAGGGCATCCCTAAGGAAGAAACTATGGGAATATAAAAAAGCCAACATGGAAAGTGAATGGCTCAAAGTCTTTTCCTTGATCAAACAAAAGAACCCAGCACGACTCTGGAGACATATAAACCAGCTGAGCAATCGAGGACCCACAAGAGAAAATGGAGTTGCTGAAAAAGAATGGATGCTATACGTGAACCAGCTATATGTAACAGCATCCACCAATGTCGATTTAACAAGCAGTAGGGTGGATACAGCAGAGCAAGTCGATCCAGTCAGCACAAAGCCAGGAGTTGTGATTCCAAGCCCAGGCAAGGCCCCCACGGGCAACAGACCTCCGGCCGCCGCCCATGGCACTCTACCAGCCTGGACAAACACCCAACAGGTTATCAAAGTCATCAAGAGTATGAAGAACGACGGGGCACCTGGGCCAAACGGGATTCCAGCACCTGTCTTTAAACTGGCACCAGAGTTCTGGGCATCACTCCTAACCCCGCTCTTCAATTACACCTTCGCGACTGCCACAATACCCGAGTCTTGGAGGGGTTCCATACTGGTCCCTATTTTTAAAAAAGGAGACCGCCTAAAGCCATCGAACTATAGGCTTATTGCCCTGCTTGATCTGGAAGCCAAGGCCTATGCCCGCCTACTTCTGAAAGATCTGGAGAAGTGGGTCGAAGAGAGAAACATAATTCCCATGCACCAGACTGGCTTTAGGTCACAGGCATCAACCATGGACAATGTTCTGGTGCTCGCACACCTTTCAGCCCAGAAGAACCATCCCCCGCTCTTCTGCTGCTTCGTGGACTACAGTACAGCCTTTGATAAAGTAGTCAGGAAAAACCTATGGCGGAAGCTAGAAACCTGGGGCATTCCATCAAACCTCCTAAAGGCAATAAGATCACTATACGAGGCCACCTGGGTGCGGGTCAAAACAAGCGCCCGCACAGTTTCCCCTAAAATAACCACGGAGAACGGGTTGAAGCAAGGATGCGTGCTGGCCCCCATCCTCTTCAACTTATACACGGCGGATTTAGGGGAAGCCCTAAAAGGAGCCTGTTTAGTAGCCCCAAGATTAGCAAGTGTGAGGCTGCCAGTTCTACAGTACGCTGATGACAGTCATAATGGACCATACGAAGGTGGGCCTACAAAGAGCCCTAAACGCCCTAAATAGCTTTAACATCACCAACAACTTGATAGTCAATAAGGGAAAAACAAAGGTCATCATTTTTGGGTCCTACCATCTGAAAAAGAATGCACTGTGGCAACTGGGAAACGCGCAAATCAATACAGTGGCCGCAAGTCTACCTAGGGGTTTGGTTGTCGGAACGGGCCAAGGCGAACGTACACCTAAAACAGCAGAGCCTCAAGGCCAGCAAGGTCACACACCTATTAAAACAACTAAGCCTGCACTTGATCAGCCCGTCCGCCAGCCCAATTCTGACAGTTCTAAGAGCGAAGCTCCTCCCAGCAATTAGTTATGGCCACCTCGCATTCCCCGGGAAACTGGACGCCCTCCTCAATTTAGCCCAAGTCAAGGCATACAAGTCAGTGCTACACATACTGAGGACAGCAAGAAAAGCAAGGCTAAGACTGGAGCTAGGCCTGGCAAGGCCGGACCTGATCTGCCAGGGGGAGATCATAAAGCTATATCTTAGGATATTAAGGGCACCCGCTAACTCCGTAAAAAATCATCTGAGACCCATTTTCGAGGGGCCAGGCTCGGCATGGCACACTAGGCTAGAAAACGCAATTAAATTACTGAAGATTGAGGAAGAAAGCATACCACGGATGGAGATCCCCCTGAATGCCTGGAAGAGAGCTGTTAACAAACAAGTGTGCGAAATCTCCTTTGACCTCGATCTTAAAACGCTCTGTCGAAGCTTTCATCTGGACCCGTTGAACAAATCCTACATGGCAGGAAAAGCACAACCGTACCTAAGTGAGGCTCTCTCCATACAGGCCCGAAGTAAAATCTTATTCATGAGGTTGACCACGCTTGGGATTGCAGATTTTAATCCGGCTTGGGCCCGAAGAGAGGAATCCACAACTTGTAGACTGTGCCCCTACAGGAAGGAATCCTGGCTGCACCTTTTATGCTGTTGCCCCAATTTAAATAACGAACGCCGGCGACTTCTGCGCCCGATCTGCATCAACAAGGGTATAAAGACGTGCAGTGAAGCATCAGCCTTGTGTTTTTCAACCACTAACACAACGGCTCTAGCGAGACTGGCAAAATTTATCCATCAAATCAGGATAGCTCTAAAAGCCGCCTATGAAAGCAGCACAACCCAGGGGAAAAGCGTGGTAAACTCTGCGATCGAATGCTGATGGGACCACTCATCGATGCACCAAGGACTGTGCCCCTCTCGCGCGCCTCCCAAAAGAGCATTTTCACCTGAGAGACACCTAGAGCTCCATAGAGGGTAGCTCAAGAGCTCGGCAATGCACCTTATTTCAGGGCATAAAACGGAGGCCTTAAGATCATGTTTACAAATGCTGGGGAAAGGCTGCTGAACTCGGGGAGGGGTGTTAAATTTTACCCAGAACAAAAGTTTGAAACTACTGTTTTCAGTTTTTATATATTGATTGTTTTTACTGTAATGATTTTAATTAATTATACAGTTAATAAATTCACTACTAGAATATTTAGATGGAGGAGAAGTAAGAAGCTATTAACCGGACAGGAAATTCCTCCCAGCCACGTGCAAGTCTGTTAAAATAGCGCTCTGCTTATGAACGGGGCCCATTTTTATTTTTGGGTCTTGTAAAGAGCCCTTTCACCTAAACCTCGCGTGCCTGGCCAGTCAAAGCACTTTCACTGGTACTGGGAAAGCAACATTCATGTTAAAACGTGCGTTTTCTGGCAAAGGGGGTTCTAATGCATTGAACATTGCGGATTCGACAGCTGCACAGGACGAGAGGGGGGGGGGGGGGGGAGGGGATTCCCCGAATAATCCTCTTTTTCGCCTGAACTCACAATTCTAAACAGGATGAGCTTGGCAGGCAGTGGAACAAATGCCGTCACGCTTGCTGGAGAAGCTCTAACGTGAGCAATAAAGCAGATTGGCCTGGCGCCCCCTGTGGCACTCGGGGCACACAAGGGGCCCTTGGAGCACCGGTTGTCCCCTGCACAGAATCCGACAACCGCCGGGGAGGTCCGGCGTTCCTCCAAGACCTCACATCCGAGGGCCCGTCACCTAGGAAGTGTCTGGAAGAAACAAAACACCGGCGCGGTGCCAGGGGCTGCCCCCCCTTCTGCCAGGGGCTGGCCCCCACCACACTTCACAAAACCCTGCATCCGCGACCAATATAAATGTCTGGTTCACGCGGGATGCTGTTCCTCCTTCGGTTCCAGCTCTGGCCCCTCTGGGGGGACACCGCGTTCCCGAGCCCCCTCCTGGGTTGGGGTCATGTTCCTGCGGCTGCTTGTAGCTCTGCTCCTTCCTGCCCCCCTAAGATGCGCGTCCAGCCCCCCTGGCCCATCTCTGGCCAGCTGTGCGCTCTCACCCTCCAGCATGGCGTCTACAATCCGTGCTAATGGTACCCCGGTGCTCCCCGCTAAGAGCCACGCGCAGCTCTACCAATGCACCTCAATCCGGACTGCAGCGCCCCTTGGTGTTCCATTGTAGGACTGACAAGCAGCTTTGCCAAAGCGCCTCGTACCTGAATCGCAGCACTCCCACAATCGACACGTAGCGCTGTCAAGGCGCTTTAATCCTGAACCGCAGCACCCCCTGCTATTCTATTGTAGGACCGACAAGCAGGGTTGGATTGGGATTAAAAATCGGCCCAGGCACGCTAAAAAAAAGTGGCCCACATTTGCATATTGCCTTTCCTCAAAACACTGCTTCGGCAAAATGTTATTTAAAAAAAAGGGAAGGGGGGGGTCGGATGATAAAAAAAATGCACGGATTAGTTTACACTGGTGAAACACACCTGAAAACAAGTGAGGCCACTTCTGCTCAGGCCCCCTGCCCCCACTCAGTATGCACACATTAATGGGACGGCCCAGCGAGAGAAAGGGAGTGACACTTCTGCATGTTGCTAAACGGGAGGTAATGGACTCCCATCTGCCGCCAGAAAGGCCACTCAGACACCCACTGGGCCGCAGGCGGCATCGAACAACGCAGAAACCACCCAAATCGGCACCCCAGACTGCTAAAAAAAGCAGCCCACAGCTGGAACTGGACACCGGCCCCTCAGCGTTGTCAAAGCGCCTCGTACTTGACCCGCAGCGCTCCCACAGGGATAGACACGTAGCGCTGTCAAGGCGCCTTATTCCAGACCTGCAGCGCCCCTTGGTGCTCCATTGTAGGGCCTACAAGCAGCGTTGCCAAAGCGCCTCGTACCTGGCCCGCAGCACTCGCACAGGCGTCGACACATAGCGCTGCCAAGGCGCCTTAATCCGGACCCTTCATATTCCAGGGCTAGAACTCATGCAGCTCTGCCAGTCACCCACTGCTAATCCAGTGGTATATGCCAAAGCACGTGACCCGCAGCACCCGTACTAGTCCAGTAATGAGACCGCCGCCCCCCCCAGCTCTTCCAGGGCACATCCATGCTGACCCCAACACACCCAGTCCAGCAGGGGGCCGGGGGACCTCGTGCTGAGAGGTGCAGGAGGGGGTCAGCTGCTGAGGGGTCTGAAGGCCAGGCCCAGAAGCTATAACCACTTCCCCCCCCCCCCCACCGGGAGTGGTGGTGGCAGAGGTGGGGTGGGAAGAATTCTTGTGGGTGGGAAGAATTCTTGTGGGTGGGACCGCGCACACCTATGTGTTTGTGAACTAGGTTATCTCTTACGTTCTCTGTATGTAACAATGTGGCGTGCTGCAGGGTAGGAAAGAGGTTGCCAGCCTCTGTGTAGACAAAATGGAGAGTGCAAGTGTAACCATTCACCTGCCCGTTCCCGCACAGCCTGGATGCAAATACTCTATTTGCTCAAATTAACAATTCGTTAAATCAACACTATTCCAAAGTTCAAAACATACTATTCACACATTGTCTAAAGACATTTCTCTTTTTTATTACGGATGCTTTACCGTAATCCTCTTATCATTAACATGTGTTTACCAAAGACATATAGTCATTACAGACATCATATGCATAATATTCACACACAAAAAAAAATCTTTGATGTTTTCCCAATGCATTTCGGGATAATCCTATCCCTTCGCCAGGGGAACTGAAAATCAAACATAAATTTTAACAGATAAAGCGAATCGGATGACGGACCCAAAGAAATCACACCTCACTAGTAATTGTGCCCCTCTCATGTGATATTCAATCATGCACACTTTGACACACGTCACCCTTCAGTGTCACTGTTTCACAGATTAACATATAATACATTTAATTGAAGGTGCACCGAAAATTAAGTAGCACAGTCTTGTTTTGGTATGTTTTTCAACCTTTTATTCTTTATTTCAATTTCTTTTGCAACAGACAGCCAACACGTTTCGTTCCCACTTTACAGTGTGTGGAACTTTATCAGGGCTTATTTGAGATAAATTCAGAACGTAGTTTAATGGATGACCATAATGGATGTACACCCAAGAATCCAAGGAACTGACGACCGGTCCGCTTATTGAGGTGGCAGGTCCTACTTCTGAAAACCCATTAATCCTGGGATTTCCTATGGTCGTTTCTGAATTTATCTCAAATAAGCCCTGATGAAGTTCCACACACTGTAAAGTGGGAACGAAACGCGTTGGCTGTCTGTTGCAAAAGAAATTGAAATAAAGAATAAAAGGTTGAAGAACATACCAACACAAGACTGTGCTACTTAATTTTCGGTGCACCTTCAATTAAATGTATTGAAAATCAAACATAAATGCTCAAGTTAAACATACAAGGAGGAAATGAATCCACTAGATCATCAAACATTGTCTCCTTTTGACATCATGACCAAACACTGTAAGATCACATTATAATGTCCCCAGCTACCCAATAATAGTGATTGAAAACACCCTTCACCAAAGAAAGTGGATGAATAGTGACCTGCCGCCTGTTTATCCCAAACAGCTTGGAAAACTGGATTACCATAACTTACATTCACACCGCCAATTGTGACTGCTGTACGTTGCCCGCAAAATATATGTATCGAACCGCTACCTGAAAACATGAAATAAATCCTTTGTGATCAAAATCGAAACAATGCTAACTTGAAATTTGCGCCTCTGCGGTAGTAGAAACTGACAACTACCTTATATCGTAGCAGTGCACCCGACATACCGTCCTTGAATCTCCTGCACGTCACAAAAACTCAACACTCTGTAACCAATCAAATGTCCATAATCACCATCCCCATCGATGTTCTCATTAAGCATCACAAACTGTAAACCAGAACCAGCTTACCTGAAGCTTTACACCATCGCGACCGCTTCCACCATCGGGCCATGCTGTTCACTGCACAACCAGCCGTGTGACGCGTCCTGTGCCCCCCTCTCCATGAGGCCTCTAAAAGCAGCAGCAGTTGGGGGGCGGGGAGGCACGGCCAGGGCCCCCAGGCGGTGGCCACGCAGAGATCTTTAAAGCGCCAAGCAAAATGGTATTACCAACTCCGAGACCCCGCGTGTACAGAGAGGGGGCCCGGGGCCCCGCTGGAGCACTCCTGGCTCACTTCAGGCAGTGCAGGCCGCGCTCCATGGGAGGTAAACAAACATGCACACCAAGGCTGGTGTGAAACTAGTGAATGCGCATTAACTGGACACCACTGAGAGTCACTGGTGAAAAGTGGAAAATGAAAACAAAGACAGACTTTAAAATAAGAGTCCACAGGCCACCGAAGGAAGTCAGTAGGGCACAATCAAACACCCCATCCGCCGGGGAAGGGGGGGTGCTGTTCACTGGGAGGGGGTGGGAGGACCATCCAAGGCTGGGTCCAGAAGTGTAACAGTTAGCGTGCTAGTTTGTTTGCCGGCGCACGCTCCGGAAATGCTTGCCCCCGCGCTCGCGCCGGAAGGCGGAGCGCAGTGATATAAATAAATGTAGGCGGAGCTGCGGAAGGCAGTCCGCGCCCAGTATAACACTGTGTCTGTGTCCCGTCATTGCTGCGGCGCCCCTACGCACATCAACCGGGCCCGCCCGCTATTAGAGGGCCCAGGGGAGGTAACACTGGTGACGAGGACGGAGCAACCCCCGCTCCTCGATACTCCTGGTACACGGTGCTGCTGCGCACCCCCGTGCCCACACAAGCTGCACGACCGGCAGACCCGGCGGCACAGCGGGAGGCCACAGGATCCGGCATCATGGCAGAGCTGGCCTTTACAACACGGCAGGAGGTCTCCTAAGGCACGGGACCAACAAGAAGGTGCAAGTTTCGCCTCCCAGCACTTGGCAGAAGCGCGCCCCAGCTTATAACACCCTCATCACCACGGGTGAGTCACGCACAGGGCGTGGTGGCACAAACCACGCGCGCATCTGCTCGGTGAGGCCTGACCACGTGCCTACACGCCGCGCTAAGTGCTGAGACCACAACGCCCCACCAGCGCCATGGGTGATCAGGATGGAGGGGCACCAGCCCCGGTGAGGGCCGCAATACAGCACCCCCCCACGGGAGTCCTGCCTCCCTTCAGTGAGTCGGCGGACCTCGCCACGGCGTCTCCAAGATGGCAGGTCTGGCTCGGCCGCCTAGAGAATTACTTTGTTGCCACCCAAGAAACGGACGGCGCCGTCAAGCGCTCCCTGCTCCTCCACTATGCAGGAGAGGAGATCTATTTGCTATTCAAACCTCTCCCCAACACCGGCCCCCCCTGAGGACTATGCAGCAGCAGTAACTGCTTTAAACGCCCACTTCGACCCTCAACTGAATCCAGACTTTGAGCATTTAAAATTGAGGCAAGCCAAACAGAGGGAAGGAGAATCAGTTGACTCGTTTCATGCGAGACTGAGGGAGCTGGCCAGTACTCACCTCGTGGGGGACAGAGTCGCAGAGGAAATCAGAGCTCAGCTGATACTTGGAATCCGCAGCAAAGTCCTGCGAGGCCTCATCCTAAGACAGCCGAATATACAGATGAACGACATACTAGTGCTAGCACGATCCCACGACCTGTCGGCCGCGCGAGCGGAGGAAATGGACCTCACCCTGATGCGCAACACGGAGAAGAGCGTCACCGTTAAGACTGAACGCGCTGATGCGGTCAGGACGCGAGACAAGACCTACCGCTCGACAGACCGCCCACCGCCACACCCAAAAGGCCAGTGTGGGTATTGCGGGTATGAGGAACACCCACCACAATCATGCCCGGCACAAGGGAAGACATGCACCAACTGTGGTATCGCGAACCACTTCGCGTCAGTGTGCAGGAAGAAGGCACAGAGGAAAGAGGGGAAAAGACCCAAGCAAGTACGAAGGATGGTCCGCCAACTGTCGAACATCTCGCGGTCATCCTCGTCAGAGGGGAAAAGGAAAGAACAAACCGTATACCACGCAGACGATTCGTCGTCGGACGAGGAAGGAGAGACATAGCTAGTCTCTTTCACTCAGGCTCTGAAAAGGCGACGACGTCCTCAGCCCCGTTGCACAGTGCACATAGCCGGATCAGAAGTCAATGCTGAGATTGACACAGGTGCGTCGGTCACAGTCATGGAGATACAACAGTATAACAAACTAAAGCCGAAACCTGAGCTCCAGCCGTCAAAGACCAAGATCTTCGCCTACGGGCGCGATACACCTTTGCCCCTCCGAGGCTAAATGACCGTGCCAGTGTGGTCGGAAGGCACCGAGATCACAATTAACATTCACGTCATCAACCAGGAGGCTGACACTCTACTGAGCAGCCATGCGGCAGAAGACCTAGGACTGGTAACATTCGCCAGGAGCGTACAAGCAGACCAGACCAAAGAACTGCTCAGTCAGTTTGAGGATCTGTTCAAAGGGCTAGGCCGGATCAAGAAAGCCCCAATCAAACTACATATAGACCCGACAGTCGCACAAACGGCACTGAGACACAGGAGGATTCCCTTCCACCTCCGACCATTAGTGGAAGAAGAGCTGCAGAAGCTGGAGGATCAGGGAGTCATAGAAAAGGTATCTGGACCTACACCCTGGGTGTCTCCCATGGTGATCGCGGAAAAACCTCACCAACCAGGGAAAATAAGACTCTGTATTGACATGCGCCTCCCCAACAAAGCCATTCGGCGGGAACGCCACATAACGCCGACCATGGATGACATTGTGGCTGACCTGAACGCGTCCAGATGGTTTTCGAAGTTGGATCTGAAGGCTGGATACCACCAATTAGTGCTTGCGAAAGAGAGCCGATACATAACCACGTTCAGCACGCATCTCGGACTGAGGAGATAGAAGCGCCTAAACTTCGGCATATCATCAGCAGCCGAAATCTTCCAAAATGCAGTCAAAGAAATCCTGGTCGGGCTCCCAGGCGTACTAAACGTAAGTGATGATATCCTCATCCACTCACAAATGGCAGAAGAGCACTATCAGCACGTGAGAGCCACATTGAAAAGACTTCAGGACCACGGGATCACCCTACACAGGGAGAAATGTTTACTGTTCCAGCAACGCATAGAATTCTTCAGCTACACTTTCACACAGGAAGGGATCCAAGTCGAACCCAGGAAATCCCAGGCCATCAAGAACGCAGCAGCACCCCAGACAGTAGCTGAAGTACGCAGTTTCCTCGGGATGGCCACATACTGCGGCCAGTTCATCCCGGACTTAGCCACCCTCGCAGAACCTCTCCGGAATCTCACCCGAACTGATGCTATGTGGCAATGGGGCCAGCGCGAAGAAGCCGCCTTCCAAGCCGTGAAGCATGCGCTCCTTGATCACACCACGCTGGTGTACTTTAACCCCGCCAAGCGGACAGATATACTCGTGGATGCCAGCCCAGTAGGCCTCGGGCCGTCCTCACCCAAGAGCAAGAGCCTGGGCGATGGGCCGCTCTAGCATATGCCAGCAAAGCACTCTCCCCGACCGAAAGGAGATACGCTCAGATTGAGAGGGAAGCCCTGGCCATCCGCTGGGCATGCAGACATTTCCATCTGTACGTGTGCGGACATCCGTTCAAGATCATCACAGACCATCAACCCCTAGTACCACTGTTTAAAGGCTCAGCACCCCACCCACCACCACGCATAGAACGGTGGGCCATTAGACTCCAACAGTATGAAATGGACGTAGCCTATTGGCCGGGCGCCAAAAACCCAGCCGATTTTCTCTCAAGACATCCGCTCACAGGAGAAGACACGAGTGAAGAACCGGGTACAGACACCAGGGAGGCACATCTGAACATGATCTCAGCGCTCACGTGCCCTCGAGCGCTGACCCTTGAGGAAGTGGCGGTCGCTGCTGAAGCGGACCCAGTTCTCGCCAAGGTCCGTACTGCCGTTCAAGGAGGACACTGGTGTCAATTCCTACAGTCAGCCAACTCGTGGTCCGGCCCCGAGAAAGAGAGCCCTATACATATATGGAGGGTCAGAGATGAATTGAGCGCTACCCAAGGGGGAATCCTGCTAAGGGGGTCCCGGATCGTGATCCCCGCATCCCTCCAGTTACGAGCGACCCAACTCGCCCACGGGGGGCACCAAGGTGTGGAGAAGATGAAAGCCCGCATGCGGGAAAAGGTCTGGTTCCCGGGGATGGGTGCACTGATCGACAAGATTGTCCGAAGATGCCCATCCTGCCAAGTGACGAGAGGCCCGCACCCATCCACATGGAAGAGCAAGGCCAAAGTCCTTGGGAGAAGTTGAGTGTGGACTTCGGAAGCTTTTTTTATTTTTTTTTATTTATTATTTTATTTAACATTTTTGTGAGAGAACAACCGCATTAGGCATACATGTGTACATTCAATAAACATTTGTAGATATATTACAGATCGACAATGCATCTATTTCGCCGGAGACAATCTGGGCTTCACCATAGAGACAGCAAGCTTCCAATATTGACATTTGGAGGTACGGTGTGTTAAAAACAATCAAGGCTAAGCTTCCCACATCCCAACAGCACATACATGAATCATCCACTCGTAATCATGACCATAATACTTTCCAAGCCCACACCAACACAATAGCGAGTACAGCAAACTAGGTGTCTGAGAGAGAGGGGCAGTTCTCCTTCCGACTGGGTCTATCTCCAGTGGCCTGACTCCCACGCAGACGCAACCAATCACTAAATGGACCCCAGATATCCCTAGGTCTGGACGCTGTCGGCATAAGATCCCAGTAGTTAGCCAGCTGCTCTTGACAGTAGGCCACATCTTTCAGCCATGTGTTTATGTGCAGCTGGTGCGGAGAGCCCCAATGTATGGCCAGTCTACGTCGCGCAAGAACCAGCAGTATTGCAATTAAACAACTGTATTCTGGTTTAGATTGGGCCACATAGCCCAGCAGCATAATCAACGGGGTACACTCCAGCACCTCGCCTGTAATATCTCCTATGACATTTGCCACCCTCCCCCAATATTCAGAGACACTGGGGCACTCCCAAGCAATGTGCATAAAGGCTGCACCCTCTCGCCCACATCTCCAGCAGTTAGACGTTGAACGTATCCCTATTTTAAATAAGTGTTGTGGTGTGCGATAGAAGCGGTGCAGAAATTTAAAGTGGATTAAGCGTAGTTTGTAGTTTGGGGATAGACGTTTCGTTTGTGAACAGCAATAGGCCCATATATCGTCTGTGATCTGGTCTGGTAAGTCCTCGCGCCATTGCGCAAGCGCCCCAGGGTCTGACCATGGCATGTGTAGCTGCGTGTAGGTGTATATCCTGGTAACCAGTTTCCGTGGCGACGGTGTGGCCAGCAGGTTATCCAGGGAGTGCAACGTGGGGGGAGGGGCCGGAAACGATTCATGTTGCTTCTTGCAGGCCGCTTTAAATTGGTGGAGTAGAAGCCTCTCCAACATTGGTACAGGGCCGCACGATTGCGCAGTTAGGTTCAGGTAAGAAAGTCCCCTCTGGGTATAGATCTGCCATTGTCCTAAGTCCCATTTTATGAGCCCTCGCCACTGCCCCCTTATCCTGTAAGAAGGGGAAACTGGGATGGTACGCTAGCGGCACTAGGGGTGCATATAGGCATTGAACTCGGGATCGTCGTCTCAGGCCCTCCCAAGCCCATCTAGCCGTCTCCACTGTGTTAATTTCAGATGGGGATCTACGATAGGGATAGTACACCGCCACTTGCAGTGGTATCTGATCCGCACTATCTCGCTCCGTCGCCACATGTGGTTGAAAAGGAGTAGGATAGACCCAGTAATGTAAGAATTGGGCCTGTGCACTTAAAGCATACAGTTCAAAGTCTGGGGCTCCCAGGCCGCCCCTGGACAGTGGACGTGTGAGAATGTCCCAGCTGATTCTGGGCGGACCTCCCGCCCAAACCATAGAGATCGCAGCCGAGCGAAGCTGTTTAAAAACGCCTGCGTCAGAGGTATCGGAATGTTCACAAACAAATACAAAAATTTAGGGAGGACTATCATCTTCAATATTGCTATGCGTCCTGCCAGCGACAGGGGAAGTGCGGACCAGAATTTTATTCTATCCGTGAACCAGTCAAACAACCTCCCAAAGTTGAGGCTCCAGATAAGCTGGAGGTCCCTGCTAAGCCATATGCCCAAGTATTTTACAGTTTCCTCCTCCCACTTTAGCGGGAAGTCCAAGGATTGGCTCAGGGGGGCGGTCGTCAGGGGCAGTATCGAAGACTTTCTCCAGTTTACTGTGATACCAGAAAGGCCTCCAAACCGAAGCATCTCCCTCAGCAACGGATTTAGGTTGTCATCCGGGTATCTGACATATAGGGTAATATCATCCGCATACATAGATGTGATGAGATTGCGGTCCGTGAAAACCAGGCCCCTCGACGAGTGGTATTGGCGTATTCGGGCAGCTAGTGGCTCCATTGCAATAGCAAATAGCAAGGGGAAAAGCGGACATCCTTGCCGGGTGCCTCGGGAGATCTCAAAAGCGTCTGAGAGGAGTCCATTTGCCAGCAGGCGCGCCATAGGCCGTGTATACAGCAGTTGGATAAGTTTGATAAATTTAAGACTCAGGCCCAGTCTAGTGAGGATAGTGAAAAGGTAAGACCATTCAAGTGAATCAAATGCTTTAGTAGCATCCAAAAAGACTGCAGCAGCTGGAAGCTTAGGCTCTATTTGATGTACAACCGAGAAGAAGGTACGAAGATTGTGGGCTGTCGAACGACCCGGAATAAATCCGGATTGATCCGGTCGGGTAATGAGGGGCATCAGTGGTTGGAGTTTATTTGCGACAAGTTTAGCTAGGATTTTAGTATCCACATTCATCAGGGATAGTGGTCTGTATGAATCACAGCTGGTTGCTGGCTTGTCTGGCTTTAAAAGGTTTATAATAACCGCCTCTCTCAGTGTTGGTGGAAGAGTCCCCGATTCCAGGGATTCCTGATAGACATCAAGAAGGCGAGGGGCAAGTGTCTCAACGTATGTCTTGTAGAAGAGCGTAGTCAGTCCGTCCAAGCCAGGCGCCTTACCTGACGGCAGACTCCTAATCACCCGCGTAACGTCCTCTAGTGTGAATGGGAGATCTAGATATTCCCTATGCTCAGGGCTCAGCCATAGGAGCTGTACAGAGTCCAAATATTCCGTGAGGTCTGCGGAAGTAGACGTGTGCTTTGTGGTATAAAGGTCAGAATAGTAAGCAGTTAGGTGCGCATGTGTGTCCACTTGGCCTCGGACAGGCAAGGCGCCCATATCTGTCAGCTCAGAAATAAATGTAGGTGCTGGGGTTTGTTTCAGCAGATTCGCGAGGGTTCTGCCTGGTCTATCTCCCTCCCCGTAGCTTCTGGCTTTAGTCTCCTTACCCAGAAATCTGGTCTCCCTCTCCGCCTCCTCCCCAAAATCGGATATGGCTTGTTTTATCGAGGCTAGTACTGTTACGTCATTCGTGGTATAGAATGTGTTTTCAAGACCTCGTATGGTGCTCTCTAGCGTCGTTAAGGTTGTGCGTATAGATTTCAAGACCCCCGAGCCCTTGGAGATGCATGCACCCCGTATAACCACCTTGAAGGCCTCCCAGAGCGTTGCTGCAGAGTCTACGGACCCCTCATTTGTAGTGAAATAATTATCTATTTCAGTCGCTATTTCCTCCTGAAATACAGTATCTAAAAGAGCATGTGGGAGAAGCCGCCAGCTAAAGGCCCTCGGGAGTGTATTTGGGGCGCGCCAACTCAGCAACACTGGGGCATGGTCTGAGAGTGTACACGGAAGGTGTCTTGCCTCCACCGTCCATGTCAGCACATCCGCAGAGAGTAGCCAGTAGTCTAGGCGGGACCAGGCCTGCTGGTGAGCAGTGATGCAAGTTCCCTCCCGTAAATTGGGGTTGAATTCCCTCCAGACGTCCCGCAGCCCATTCTCCTTCAATATAGTGTTTAGTAGCTGAGTAGTCTTAGTGTGTGGGTTTCGCGCCGTTCCCTCTCTATCTAGGGTATTATCCGACACGACATTAAAATCACCGCCCCAGATAACAGTATCACAGCCCATTTGTACTATCTTGGCCCATACATCCAACAAAAACTGCGGGTCGTCTGTATTTGGGCCATAAATGGCCACCAATGTCACACGCGTGGAACAAAGACATCCAGTCATCAAGATGTAACGCCCATCTTTATCTGCCAGTGTCTCTATCGTTTTCCAGCCCAGTCCTCGTCTAATCAGTATAGTGACCCCCCTAGCATAATTGGAAAAGGTGGCTGAGTGAACCTCTCCCCAATATCTGTGTTTAAGCTTGGAATCGGTGGCACAACTCAGGTGCGTCTCTTGTAGAAAGCAGACATCAATACGGTGCCTGCGTAAATACGTGTGTACCAGTCTAGCTTTTTTGAAGTCATTTAGTCCTCGGATGTTCCATGTTAGACAGTTAACTACAGCCATGACCAACGGTGTATATCCGTGAGTGGACAAGCTGCCTTGGGATAATCTCCACATTCCCCATGTTGCCCTCCTAGACTAGTGCATTTGAGAAGCCGATCTTTCATTGCCCTCTTGCTCCGTATGAAAATCAAAAACAATAGTACATTTCTCTCTTCTTATGAACTCCCATCCCCTTCCCCCTCCCACTAAAACCTCCCAATTAGGTCGAGAACTACCCTCCCCCTGTGAAACCCTCCCATAAACAAACATATAAAATACAAACTCATGGGAGATCTCCCTGTGAGGGCGTGGAACAACGGCTAATACCCGCCTGGTGGCGGGGTGGTCAGGCTAAGGATATCAACGTGAATAGCCTCCACAATCAGCTAACCTCGGTTTACCAGACATATCGCAAGTCACATAACCGCGTCAACAGTGAATTATTCTCTCGCCCCCCCTTCCTGGCGTTCAAATGTCCCATATCAATGCTTTAGAAGCTGTAAGTAGAAGCAACTATTGGTGCGGAAGTGTCAAACAGTTAATCATTATCAGCAAGCAACGTGTGTGAGTTCTGCCTCTCTTTTGATGGGCTCTGCTGCGAGTTCCGTGGACAAATATGCTTTGTGTATTTGAGAGCGGATTTGGCGTCCGTAAAGAAGTGTGCCTGGCCGTCATAGGTGATTTTTAGCTTTGCCGGGTATAGCATCGCATACGGGATGGAAGATGACTGTAGCATCCGTTTTGTTGGAAGAAACTCCCGGCGCGCAGCCTGCACTGCTGGAGTGTAGTCAGGGAAAAAGTATAGGGTGTTTCCCTGGTGACTTACAGGGCTCTTCACCCGGGCCTCCCTTAGGATTGCATCTCGATCCGCATAGTTCAGTATACGCGCAAGAATAGGCCGTGGTGGAAGGCCCGGTGCTGGCCTGGGACCCAGTGTACGGTGGGCACGCTCCACCGCCAGCAGTGGAGACAGGGCAGGCCCAAACAGTTCTTGGAGGAGAGTAGTGATGTAGGGTTCCATCTTTGAGATGGCTGTTGTCTCTGGAATACCAAGAATCCGAACGTTGTTCCTTCGAGAGCGGGCCTCCAAGTCTTCATTCTTTGCCCTGATCACTTCCATCACTTTCTCCATGTTGGACAGCTGGGACTTGACCTCAGATTGTGAATCCTGGGTATCCGAGAGCCTGTTTTCCACTAGGTCTAAGCGCGTTTCATGTGTGTCTACCCTCTTCCGTACGGCATCTAGGCTAGCCGTCAAGGAATCTATTTTCCCGTCTATTGTCTGTAAGCTTGAGCGCATATCCTTTAGAATGGATCGCAGGTCATCCCCAGGCAGATCTGGTTCCTCCCGTAGTACCGATGCACCTCCTTGATCCGTCGGGGCATCCATGTTGCGTGTCTGGCGTTTTTCAAAGGGAATTTTCGATTGCTTAGGGTCGGTCTTACCCATAGTGTCTTAAGAACAGTCCCCCACGGCCTGACCGTGCAGGTGTATCTAGTGTCCCGCAACGTTTCGAGAAACAAGACAGTATTACTCCTTCCTTCGGGCAGCGTCTGGTGGATCACTCAGTCAGGCAGGG
This sequence comes from Calotriton arnoldi, assembly GCA_963921515.1. Taxonomy (NCBI): domain Eukaryota; kingdom Metazoa; phylum Chordata; class Amphibia; order Caudata; family Salamandridae; genus Calotriton; species Calotriton arnoldi. The sequence goes on from CAWUFW010003087.1 coordinate 1,323,648, forward strand.
CCTCCAACCCTCACCCTTTCAATATGCACGGGCCCGTCTCAAAAATCTCCCCACAGGGGTGAGCCCTCAGACGGTAGATTCAAGACGACAGCACAGGCCCCCAAGATGTAGCGCCCTCACTTCATCAGCAGCAGATATCCAGCCAGGCCGCTCTAGGGTAACAGAGCATGTAGGGTCATTTTATCACTGAATGCGAGCCATGAGGGATCAGGCACTCCGCACCATACAGCCCATGGGGGTCAGTCACCACCTCATCGTGCGCGCCATAGACTCACTGATGGACCTCAGCACTAGCACCACAAGGATCCAGGGCTCCCAGCCTCAGAGACCATCGGTCAGACCGGGCTCAGGACTTCGCATCAGATCTGGGACGGGCCCTGCAGTCACGCACCAGGGCAAGGAAGGCTCCGTCAGGCCACAGCGCGACAAGCCACTCACCAGCCCTCTACGCCGATGAGCGAGCTCCGCCACCGGCCTTCCGTGACCCCCCCCCGCTTCCCGTCACCTGTACCACAGACCGTCCGCCGTCTGTAGAGGCAGGCGAGCACCCCAGCCCCAGTGGAGGATCCCTTCCCCCGGCCTTCAGCAGCCGATCACACCCCTCCCAGCAGCAGCACGCTACCGCTGGAAGCGGAGCGGGCGCCTCAGTACCGCGAGGGGTCTCCCTCGGTGGCCACAAGCACTACACTCACCTCCTCAGCCTGTAGGTATTTCGGGCCGCCCCCGATGTTCAATCGCCTCTTCGTCCGGCCCACGGCCTCCAGTGCGAGTCCAGCCGCGGTCTCAGTTGATGTTGCCAGCCGCAATTCCTCCGGCGGGTGCCCCTCTCCACCGTCCGCCTTCCGGGATCTTGGCAACGCGCCTACGGGTATCTGCCCACAGGAAACCAGCAGTTGGGTCCTCGCCTAGTCCCACAGACAGTTCAGGCGGTCATTACAAGACCTGGATCCCAGATCGGGGCGTTGTGCAGTAGCTGTGGAGATGGCGGCGGCCATTTTCTATATACAGTCGCGCCCGCGGCCCCTCGACAGTTGAGCGGATTCCAGGCCTCCCAGACACACGAAATTCACCACATCGTGTCCGGGGGTGCTGTGTTTGCTATATCGGTCATTTTCCCCGGTTTCCGCCGACCTGGGCCATGGTATTTGCCTTTTGTTCAAGCCCGACCTGCAGAGCCCCTTCAACAGGCGACCATCCTGCAGCGCGTCGTGGCCACGCCCCCCGTGGACTTCGGAAGCTTCCCGGATGGCCGACTCACCCTTGCCCTGATCGACAGCTACTCCAAGTACCCTGTCGTGGAGGTTGTCAACTCAACGGCCTTCTCGCATGTCGGCCCAGCGCTGGAAAAGATATTCGCAATGTTTGGGTGTCCAGAAGAACTCAGGAGTGACAACGGGCCTCCGTTTCAAGGACACGAGTTCAAGGAGTTCCTACAACGCCATGGTATCAGGCACCGGCGAAATCACCCCGCAGTGGCCTCAAGCCAACGGCGAGATCGAACGCTTTATGAGGACCATCAACAAAGCCCTTCGCATCGCAGTGGCTGAACACGCCGACCCAGAACAACACCTCCAAAGGTTCCTAAGAGAATACCGGAGCACCCCCCAGAGCTCCACACGCCAGGCGCCTTGGGCGCTGATGTTTAATGGTGCGCGCAGGGACGGCCTTCCCATCACGCCAGGGTGGGCACCCCCTTCCTTTGACGAAGATAGCGCCCTCCGGAGAAGGGAAAAACGCAACAACACAGCCAGCCAAGCCAAACCAGGAGAGCCGTGTCTCGCCAACTACACCGCGGAGACACTGTCATCATGCGGGACCGAAGGCCGGGAGGGAATTTCCGGACTCTCTATGAACACGGGTACTGGACAGTGATCGACGTGACCATGGTGACTGTTAACAAAGAAGAAGAAACTGTGACCCGCAATATCTCGTGGTTCAAACAAGTAGAGAACCCGTCCCAGTACGCTGAGACAAATGACACAGAGGGGCCACGGGCCAGCCCAGCCGAGCCCAGCGAGGTAGAATCATGCCACCCCGATCCCGCTGCATCACCAGGGACACCAGAAGTCATCCAGGAGCCCACAGCGGGTCCTTCGCCAAACGCCTCAGCCGCTGAGCCCAGCTCCAGCAGGAGCCAGTCCAGGTATGCCCTGAGAGACAATCCCCGGCCGAGCACCCGCCTGAAGGACTTCGCCTGCCACGTGAGTGAACAATGAGACATTTGGGAAGCAGTCAAGGACTGAGTTGGGATGGGATGTAACAGTTAGCGTGCTAGTTTGTTTGCCGGCGCACGCTCCGGAAATGCTTGCCCTCGCGCTCGCGCCGGAAGGCGGTGATATAAATAAACGTAGGCGGAGCTGCGGAAGGCAGTCCGCGCCCAGCATAACACTGTGTCTGTGTCCCGTTATTGCTGCGGCGCCCCATCGCACATCAACCGGGCCCGCCCGCTATTAGAGGGCCCAGGGGAGGTAACAAGAAGCAGCGTCTGCTTCACTCGCTCCGCTGCGCGCGGTGCCATGCTTCCCTGCGGTCCGAGGCCTGCCTGGACTGTGAGAAGGCGCTGGGAGGACCCGCCTCGGGCCCCAAGAAGCCCATGGCCCCCAGGCAGGAGGGGTTAACAAACCCTGATGGGACCCAATGTACCTGACAAGGCCTCATGAGGGCGCCAGAGCCCGATGGAATGAACTCCCCCTCCCCTGGTAATGACCGGAAGTGGACATTCCGCGTCACTACTCCGATGGGTGTGCCTATGCATTTCATGACGTATGCACACGTCACAAGGGCAGTGATGGGGTATAAAGAAAAAAAGACCCTCGTTGCCGCTTCGGCGCACGTGTGCTCATCCGCGTGCCACGCGGGCACTTCCGGAAGGACGTCAGCAGGGCAGCCCTACGGACAGTGAATGTGAACAGCGAGCACCCCTCTCAGAGCTGTACTTAAACCCTTCAGGTGAAGCCAGCTCATGATAAATCCTTTTTATTATTTTTTTTAATAGTTTATTATATAAATATTGACATTCCCGGAAAAAACAAGACCACGCAATTACTAAGGAATCAATTGTGAACTCGACTGAATCCGTTCCAGAGACGTGACTAAAAGACGCCCTTACCTTCCAGAAACGCCTGCCACCTGTGCCCACTGTAGACGCTGCACCACGTCGGTGCCAAGGTCCGGCATCAGCGTTTAAACACAGGCTGACACTACTTCTGAAGTCAGGGCGGGATGACACGGTGCCTTTCATGCCCAGGCTCTGCGTGACAAGCACAAGCTTTAGTGCCCAGAGAGCAGGCGTCCTTTGTGCACCGCTGCCTACCACAGCCAATGAAACTTGAATAATCCAGGGTTCAGCTCCGCCACCAATTAAGCAGGGGCCAACTGATGGCAATGCGCAGGCGCACGATTTACCGCCAGCCCTCACACATCCGCTGCTTGGTATAGGGCACGCGATCTACGTTTAATGGCATCTATCTGCCCAGGGCCACTCTGCCCCGATCAGTGCTATGCAGGGGCTGTCCGGTACTCACTGCCTGCACATCTTTCATTTGGAAGGGAAAGTACCGGCACTTCTCAGCACTGCTGCAATGCTTCTAATGGGAGAGAACCGGCACTTCCCAGCACTGCTGCAATGCTTCTAATGGGAGAGTACCGGCACTTCTCAGCACGGCTGCAATGCTTTTAATGGGAGAGTGAGTACCAGCACTTCCGAGCACTACTGCAATGCTTCTAATGGGAGAGTGAGTACCGGCACTTCCCAGCACTTCCCAGCACTGCTGCAATGCTGTTAATGGGAGAGTGAGTACCGGCACTTCCGAGCACTACTGCAATGCTTCTAATGGGAGAGTGAGTACCGGCACTTCCGAGCACTGCTGCAATCCTGTTAATAGGAGAGTGAGTACCGGCACTTCCCAGTACTGCTGCAATGCTTCTAATGGGAGAGTGAGTACCAGCACTTCCGAGCACTACTGCAATGCTTCTAATGGGAGAGTACCGGCACTTCTCAGCACGGCTGCAATGCTTTTAATGGGAGAGTGAGTACCAGCACTTCCGAGCACTACTGCAATGCTTCTAATGGGAGAGTGAGTACCGGCACTTCCCAGCACTGCTGCAATGCTGTTAATGGGAGAGTGAGTACCGGCACTTCCGAGCACTACTGCAATGCTTCTAATGGGAGAGTGAGTACCGGCACTTCCGAGCACTGCTGCAATCCTGTTAATAGGAGAGTGAGTACCGGCACTTCCCAGTACTGCTGCAATGCTTCTAATGGGAGAGTGAGTACCGGCACTTCCCAGCACTGCTACAATGCTTCTAATGGGAGAGTGAGTACCGGCACTTCCCAGCACTGCTGCAATGCTTCTAATGGGAGAGTGAGTACCGGCACTTCCCAGCACTGCTGAAATGCTTCTAATGGGAGAGTGAGTACCGGCACTTCCCAGCACTGCTGCAATGCTTCTAATGGGAGAGTGAGTACCAGCACTTCTGAACACAACTGCAATGCTTCTAATGGGAGAGTGAGTACCAGCACTTCCCAGCACTGCTGCAATGCTTTTAATGGGAGAGTGAGTACCGGCACTTCCCAGCACTTCCCAGCACTGCTGCAATGCTGTTAATGGGAGAGGTGAGTACCGGCACTTCCGAGCACTACTGCAATGCTTCTAATGGGAGAGTGAGTACCAGCACTTCTCAGCACTACTGCAATGCTTCTAATGGGAGAGTGAGTACCAGCACTTCTCAGCACTACTGCAATGCTTCTAACGGTAGAGTGAGTACCAGCACTTCTCAGCACTGCTGCAATGCTTCTAATGGGAGAGAACCGGCACTTCCCAGCACTGCTGCAATGCTTTTAATAGGAGAGTGAGTACCGGCACTTCCCAGCACTGCTGCAATGCTGTTAATGGGAGAGTGAGTACCGGCACTTCCGAGCACTACTGCAATGCTTATAATGGCAGAGTGAGAACCGGCACTTCCGAGCACTGCTGCAATCCTGTTAATAGGAGAGTGAGTACCGGCACTTCCCAGCACTGCTGCAATGCTTCTAATGGGAGAGTGAGTACCGGCACTTCCCAGCACTGCTACAATGCTTCTAATGGGAGAGTGAGTACCGGCACTTCCCAGCACTGCTGCAATGCTTTTAATGGGAGAGTGAGTACCGGCACTTCCGAGCACTACTACAATGCTTCTAATGGGAGAGTGAGTACCAGCACTTCCGAGCACTACTGCAATGCTTCTAATGGGAGAGTGAGTACCAGCACTTCTCAGCACTACTGCAATGCTTTTAATGGTAGAGTGAGTACCAGCACTTCTCAGCACTGCTGCAATGCTTCTAATGGGAGAGTGAGTACCGGCACTTCCGAGCACTGCTGCAATCCTGTTAATAGCCCTCACACATCCGCTGCTTGGTATAGGGCACGCGATCTACGTTTAATGGCATCTACCTGCCCAGGGCCACTCTGCCCCGATCAGTGCTATAAATGGGCAGGGGCTGTCCGGTACTCAGTGCCTGCACATCTTTCATTTGGAAGGGAAAGTACCAGCACTTCTTAGCACTGCTGCAATGCTTCTAATGGGAGAGAACCGGCACTTCCCAGCACTGCTGCAATGCTTCTAATGGGAGAGTGAGTACCGGCACTTCTCAGCACGGCTGCAATGCTTTTAATGGGAGAGTGAGTACCAGCACTTCCGAGCACTACTGCAATGCTTCTAATGGGAGAGTGAGTACCGGCACTTCCCAGCACTGCTGCAATGCTGTTAATGGGAGAGGTGAGTACCGGCACTTCCGAGCACTACTGCAATGCTTCTAATGGGAGAGTGAGTACCGGCACTTCTCAGCACTACTGCAATGCTTTTAATGGGAGAGTGAGTACCAGCACTTCCGAGCACTACTACAATGCTTCTAATGGGAGAGTGAGTACCGGCACTTCTTAGCACTGCTGCAATGCTGTTAATAGGAGAGTGAGAACCGGCACTTCCGAGCACTGCTGCAATACTGTTAATAGGAGAGTGAGTACCGGCACTTCCCAGCACTGCTGCAATGCTGTTAATGGGAGAGTGAGTACCGGCACTTCCGAGCACTACTGCAATGCTTCTAATGGGAGAGTGAGTACCGGCACTTCCCAGCACTGCTGCAATGCTTCTATTGGGAGAGTGAGTACCGGCACTTCCCAGCACGGCTGCAATGCTTTTAATGGGAGAGTGAGTACCAGCACTTCCGAGCACTACTGCAATGCTTCTAATGGGAGAGTGAGTACCGGCACTTCCCAGCACTGCTGCAATGCTGTTAATGGGAGAGTGAGTACCGGCACTTCCGAGCACTACTGCAATGCTTCTAATGGGAGAGTGAGTACCGGCACTTCTCAGCACTACTGCAATGCTTTTAATGGGAGAGTGAGTACCGGCACTTCTGAGCACTACTACAATGCTTCTAATGGGAGAGTGAGTACCGGCACTTCTCAGCACTGCTGCAATGCTGTTAATAGGAGAGTGAGAACCGGCACTTCCGAGCACTGCTGCAATGCTGTTAATAGGAGAGTGAGTACCGGCACTTCCCAGCACTGCTGCAATGCTGTTAATGGGAGAGTGAGTACCGGCACTTCCGAGCACTACTGAAATGCTTCTAATGGGAGAGTGAGTACCGGCACTTCCCAGCACTGCTGCAATGCTTCTAATGGGAGAGTGAGTACCGGCACTTCCCAGCACTGCTACAATGCTTCTAATGGGAGAGTGAGTACCGGCACTTCCCAGCACGGCTGCAATGCTTTTAATGGAAGAGTGAGTACCAGCACTTCCGAGCACTACTGCAATGCTTCTAATGGGAGAGTGAGTACCGGCACTTCCCAGCACTGCTGCAAGGCTTTTAATGGGAGAGTGAGTACCAGCACTTCTCAGCACTGCTGCAATGCTTCTAATGGGAGAGTGAGTACCGGCACTTCCGAGCACTGCTGCAATCCTGTTAATAGGAGAGTGAGTACCTGCATTTCCCAGCACGGCTGCAATGCTTCTAATGGGAGAGTGAGTGCCGGCACTTCCCAGCACGGCTGCAATGCTTCTAATGGGAGAGTGAGTACCTGCACTTCCCAGCACTGCTGCAATGCTGTAAATAGCAGAGTGAGTACCGGCACTTCCCAGCACTGCTGCAATGCTTCTAATGGGAGAGTGAGTACCAGCACTGCTGCAATGCTTTTAATGGTAGAGTGAGTACCGGCACTTCTCAGCACTGCTGCAATGCTTTTAATAGGAGAGTGAGTACCGGCACTTCCCAGCACTGCTGCAATGCTTCTATTGGGAGAGTGAGTACCGGCACTTCCCTGCACTGCTGCAATGCTTCTAATGGGAGAGTGAGTACCGGCACTTCCCAGCACTGCTGCAATGCTTCTAATGGGAGAGTGAGTACCGGCACTTCCCTGCACTGCTGCAATGCTTTTAATGGGAGAGTGAGTACCGGCACTTCCCTGCACTGCTGCAATGCTTTTAATGGGAGAGTGAGTACCGGCACTTCCCAGCACGGCTGCAATGCTGTTAATGGGAGAGTGAGTACCGGCACTTCTCACACCCGCACTTGCACCGGCTTCTGGAGCGGACCTGGCAGCTCGGAATGGACTGTTTGTATTGCACCAGGACCAAGGCTGATTTGCATATGGGAGGTGTCTGTCTATATTTGCATAGTGGGCGAAAAACGATGGGCAGGAATGCGGCCCGAGGGATCGCCAATGGCCGAGTTTATTTCCAGATTCCACCCATTTATTTTTATTTTAGTTATTGAGTTTTATATAGCGCAACCAGGACCCTTTCGGGGAAAAAAGAATCACCTTATTAGTAATAGGGTAATTTGCGCAAAGTCACACAATGTAGCTACTTCTGGTTAGAGAGGTGACCAAGTAGCCACTGAATAGGCATCACCCTGCTCTGGATAAGCACGTCCAGCCCCCGAGGGGCAGGTGATTTTAAACACTCAAGCAAACTGTTCACTAAATTAAGCGATTCTGCTACCATGTACTAAAGAACTGGCATTAATGTTAGATAAAAGGCCGAGTCTGTCCCACCGGTGGCTCTCTGCAGCCGGGGCTCCACCCACTGAACTATCTTAACAGTGGTGGCGGCTGGCTCCAGAGCTCTCCCGCCTTGCCCAGGCCCGGCCAGGGGCCCGACAGTTGCACAGCCTGGGCACAAACAAGGCCGAGATGCCACCGTGTCCCTGCGAGATAAGACGCTCTTAAGCAATTCCCGCCACTTCTGAGAAACCGAGGGAAGAACAAATACAGGCAGTACCGAGAACATCTCCGTGGGTACGGATACAAGGCAGCTTCATCCGGGTACTCGAGGGTAAGGCAGCTTTAAGCGGGTACTCGAGGTTAAGGCAGCTTCATCCGTGTACTCGAGGGTAAGGCAGCTTCACCCGGGTACTCGAGGGTAAGGCAGCTTTGTGCTGGTACTCCAGGGTAAGGCAGATTCATCCAGGTACTCGAGGGTAAGGCAGCTTCGTGCGAGTACTCGAGGGTAAGGCAGCTTCACCCGGATACTCGAGGGTAAGGCAGCTTTGTGCTGGTACTCCAGGGTAAGGCAGATTCATCCAGGTACTCGAGGGTAAGGCAGCTTCGTGCGAGTACTCGAGGGTAAGGCAGCTTCACCCGGATACTCGAGGGTAAGGCAGCTTCACCTGGGTACTCGAGGGTAAGGCAGCTTCGTGCGGGTACTCGAGGGTAAGGCAGCTTCATCCGGGTACTCGAGGGTAAGGCAGCTTCGTGCGAGTACTCGAGGGTAAGGCAGCTTCATACAGGTACTCGAGGGTAAGGCAGCTTCACCCGGGTACTCAAGGGTAAGGCAGCTTCGTGCGAGTACTCGAGGGTAAGGCAGCTTCGTGCGGGTACTCGAGGGTAAGGCAGCTTCATCCGGGTACTCGAGGGTAAGGCAGTTTCACCCGGGTACTCGAGGGTAAGGCAGCTTCACCCGGGTACTCGAGGGTAAGGCAGCTTCGTGCTGGTACTCGGGGGTAAGGCAGCTTCATCCGGGTACTCGAGGGTAAGGCAGCTTCACCCGGGTACTCGAGAGTAAGGCAGCTTCACCCGGGTACACGAGGTTAAGGCAGCTCCACCCGGGTACTCGAGGGTAAGGAAGCTTCGTGTGGGTACTCGAGGGTAAGGCAGCTTTATCCGGGTACTCGAGGGTAAGGCAGCTTCACCCGCGCACCAGCCATGGGCCCTATTGAGAGCAATGGAAGTGGCCTTCCTGGCTGCTGACCGGTTACTAACTGAAAGCAATACCCAGGGTTCGGTGCGCCCTTCGGTGTTACCCCACCTTCTGCACCGCTGAGCGCAAAGCTCTGCGGGGACCCGAGGACTAGCACAGCTCACCCTATGACCTATAAGAAATCACCACACCGCGCACTCGTGGAAGAACACACCACACCACGCACTCGTGGAAGAACACACCACACTGCCCACTCGTGGAAGAACACACCACACCGCGCACTCGTGGAAGAACACACCACACCGCGCACTCGTGGAAGAACACACCGCACCGCGCACTCGTGAAAGAACACACCACACCGCGCACTCGTGAAAGAACACACCGCGCACTCGTGAAAGAACAAACCACACCGCGCACTCGTGTAAAAACTCACCACACCGTGCACTCGTGGAAGAACACACCACGCCGCGCACTCGTGGAAGAACTCTCTACACCGCAGTCTCGTGTAGGAACATACCGCAAGTGCACTTGTGTAGGAACTCACCACACAGTGCACTCATGTAAGAACACGCTGCGCACTCGTGTAAGAACACGCAGCGCACTCGTGTAAGAACACGCCGCACACTCGTGTAAGAACATGCCGCACACTCGTGTTAGAACACGCTGCGCACTTGTGTAAGAACATGCCACACCGCACACTTGTGTAAGAACTCGCCACACCGCAAATTCGTGTAAGAACTTGCCACACCATGCACTCATGCAAGGACACGCCACACTGTGCACTCGTGTAGGAACACACCACACCGCGCACTCGTGGTAGAACACACCACACCGCGCACTCGTGGTAGAACACACCACACCGCGCACTCGTGGTAGAACACACCACACTCCGCACTCGTGGAAGAACACACCACACCACGCACTCGTGAAAGAACACACCACGCACTCGTGAAAGAACACACCACGCACTCGTGAAAGAACACACCACACCGCACACTCGTGCAAGAACTCACCACACCGCAACTCATGCAAGAACTCACCACACCGCAACTCGTGCAAGAACTCACCACACACTTGTGCAAGAACTCACCACACACTTGTGCAAGAACTCACCACACTGCGCACTCGTGTAGGAACACACCACATGTGCACTCATGTAAGAGCTCGCCACACCATGCACTCGTGTAAAAACACACCACACCGTGCACTCATGCAAGAACGCGCACACCGTTGCACTCATGTAAGAACACGCCACACTGAGCGCTGGTGCAAAAACACGCCACACTGAGCACTGGTGCAAGAACACGCCACACTGCGCATTCGTGGAAGAACTCACCGCGAATTCGTGGAAGAACTCACCACACCGCACACTCGTGTAAAAACTCACCACACTGCACACTCGTTTAAGAACACACCACACCGCGCACTCGTGGAAGAACACACCACACCGCACACTCGTGAAAGAACACGCCACACCGCGCACTCGTGAAAGAACACACCGCGCACTCGTGAAAGAACAAACCACACCGCGCACTCGTGTAAAAACTCACCACACCGTGCACTCGTGGAAGAACACACCACGCCGCGCACTCGTGGAAGAACTCTCTACACCGCAGACTCGTGTAGGAACATACCGCAAGTGCACTTGGGTAGGAACTCACCACACAGTGCACTCATGTAAGAACACGCTGCGCACTCGTGTAAGAACACGCAGCGCACTCGTGTAAGAACATGCCGCACACTCGTGTAAGAACATGCCGCACACTCGTGTTAGAACACGCTGCGCACTCGTGTAAGAACATGCCACACCGCACACTCGTGTAAGAACTCGCCACACCGCACACTTGTGTAAGAACTCGCCACACCGCAAATTCGTGTAAGAACTTGCCACACCATGCACTCATGCAAGGACACGCCACACTGTGCACTCGTGTAGGAACACGCCACACTGCGCATTCGTGGAAGAACTCACCGCGAATTCGTGGAAGAACTCACCACACCGCACACTCGTGTAAAAACTCACCACACCGCACACTCGTGTAAAAACTCACCACACTGCACACTCGTGGAAGAACACACCACACTGCGCACTCGTGGAAGAACACACCACACTGCGCACTCGTGGAAGAACACACCACACTGCGCACTCGTGAAGGAACTCACCACACCGCGCATTCGTGTAGGAACACACCACACCACACACTTGTGTAAGAACTCATCACACCGCCCACTCGTGGAAGAACACACCACACCGCCCACTCGTGGAAGAACACACCACACCGCGCACTCGTGGAAGAACACACCACACTGCGCACTCTTGTAGGAACACACCACACCGCGCACTTGTGTAGGAACACACCACACCGCGCACTTGTGGAAGAACTCACCACACCGCGCACTCGTGTAAAAACTCACCACACCGTGCACTTGTGTAAGAACACACCACACTGCGTACTCGTGGAAGGACACACCACACCGCGTACTCGTGGAAGAGCACACCACACCGCGTACTCGTGGAAGAGCACACCACACCGCACACTGGTAGAAGAACACACCACACCCTCGTGGAAGAACACACCACACCGCGCACTCGTGGAAGAACACACAACACCGCGCACTTGTGGAAGAACACACCACACCGCGCACTCGTGTAAAAACTCACCACACTGCGCACTCGTGTAAGAACACACCACACCGGGCATTTGTGGAAGAACACACCACACCGCGCACTTGTGTAAAAACTCACCACACCGCACAACAATCCTTTTTTTTTTTCCTAGCACACAACAAAATGTTAATGTCTGTAAATTAACTGTGAAAGTATTTCAGAATATATTAGAATTAGGAAAGCACTAATGATTTTTTTTTTTAGAACACACAACACCCCGCACTCGTGGAAGAACACACCACACCCTGCACTCGTGGAAGAACACACCACACTGCACACTCGTGAAAGAACACACCACACCGCACACTCGTGCAAGAACTCACCACACGCGCACTCATTTAAGAGTTCGCAACACCATGCACTCGTGTAAAAACACGCCACACCGAGCACTAGTGCAAGAACACGCCACACCATGCACTTGTGCAAGAACTCGCCACACCGCACACTCATGCAAGAACTCGCCACACCGCGCACTCATGCAAGAACTCGCCACACTGCGCACTCGTGTAAGAACTCACTTCACCGCTTTACGTCATTCCACTCTATGACACTTTACTTAACAACACTTTATTCAATTGTACGCCCTTCCACTCTACTCCAGTCCACAACACTCTACTCCACGAAATGACACTCCATGAAATTACATTCTGCTCCACCCTTCTACACTCTCCTCTATACAACGACCTTTTAGCCATGCTGAACAGCAGCCACGCTGGTGTACAACATGGCTAAGACACATTGGCAAAGAAGACAATAGCAAAACCTATTGGCTTTGCAAATGCTTGTTAAATAAGTGCCAGGACCCAAAGATTTTCTTGGACAGTCATCACCAGTGTCTCTATTGATGCCACTGCTCACTGCCATCTCTGGTGCCCCCGCCCCTTGTGTTCCATCAGCCCTTCTGCAACGTACAACGCTCTACTATAGTCCAACCAGGTCTGCACAGGCGCTGAAAGGCTTGAATTACTGTGAGCCACCAGTAATTACTCTGGGAACCAATATTTATTCTGGGCACCAGTAATTACTCTGAGCCAACAGTAATTACTCTGAGCCAACAGTAATTACTCTGAGCCACCAGTAATTACTCTGAGCCACCAGTAATTACTCTGAGCCACCAGTAATTACTCTGGGAACCAATATTTATTCTGGGCACCAGTAATTACTCTGAGCCAACAGTAATTACTCTGAGCCACCAGCAATTACTCTGGGCACTAGCGATTACTCTGGGCACCAGTGATTACTCTGAGCCACCAGTAATTACTCTGGGCACCAGTAATTACTCTGAGCCACCAGTATTTACTCTAAGCACCAGTAATTACTCTAAGCACCAGTAATTACTCTGAGCCAACAGTAATTACTCTGAGCCAACAGTAATTACTCTGAACCACCAGTAATTACTCTGAACCACCAGTAATTACTCTGAACCACCAGTAATTACTCTGAACCAACAGTAATTACTCTGAACCAACAGTAATTACTCTGGGCCACCAGTAATTACTCTGGGCACTGGTAATTTCTCTGAGCCACCAGTATTTACTCTGAGCTAACAGTAATTACTCTGGGCAGCCAGTAATTACTCTGGGCAGCCAGTAATTACTCTGGGCCGCCAGTATTTACTCTGGGCAACAGTAATTACTCTGGGCAACATTAATTTCTCTGAACCACCAGTAATTACTCTGAGCACCAGTAATTACTCTCAGTCACCAGTAATTTCTCTGAGCCACCAGTAATTACTCAGGGCCATCAGTAATTACTCTGGGCCATAAGTAATTACTATGGGCCATCAGTAATTACTATGAGCCACCAGTAATTACTATGAGCCACCAGGAATTACTCTGAGCCACCAGGAATTACTCTGGGCCACCAGTAATTACTATGGGCACCAGTAATTACTGTGGGCCACCAGTAATTACTCTGGGCACCAGTAATTCATCTGAGTCACCAGTAATTACTCTGGGCACCAGTAATTCATCTGAGCCACCAGTAATTACTCTGGGCGCCAGTAATTAGTCCGATACACCAGTAATTACTCTGGGCCACCAGTGATTACTCTGGGCCACCAGTAATAACTCTGGGCCACCAGTAATAACTCTGGGCCACCAGTATGTACTCTGGGCAACAGTAATTACTCTGGGCCACCAGTAATTACTCTGGGCACTAGTAATTACTCTGGGCACCAGTGATTACTCTGAGCCACCAGTAATTACTCTGGGCACCAGTAATTACTCTGAGCCACCATTAATTGCTCTGGGCACCAGTTATTACTATGAGCCACCAATAATTACTATGGGCACCAGTAATTACTCTGAGCCACCAGTAATTACTCTGGGCAGTAGTAATTACTCTGGGCACCAGTAAGTACTCTGAGCCACCAGTAATTACTCTGAGGCACCAGTAATTACTCTGAGCCACCAGTAATTGCTCTGGGCACCAGTAATTACTCTGAGCCACCATTAATTGCTCTGGGCACCAGTAATTACTCTGAGCCACCAGTAATTACTCTGAGCCACCAGTAATTACTCTGGGCACCAGTAATTACTCTGAACCACCAGTAATTACTCTAGGCCACCAGTAATTACTCTGAGCCAACAGTAATTACTCTGAACCACCAGTAATTACTCTGGGCCACCAGTAATTACTCTGAGCCACCAGTAATTACTCTGAGCCAACAGTAATTACTCTGAGCCATCAGTAATTACTCTGAGCCACCAGTAATTGCTCTGAGCCACCAGTAATTACTCTGAGCCACCAGTATTTACTCTGAGCCACCAGTATTTACTCTGGGCACCAGTAATTACTCTGAGCCACCAGTAATTACTCTGAGCCACCAGTAATTACTCTGAGCCACCAGTAATTACTCTGAGCCAACAGTAATTACTCTGGGCCACCAGTAATTACTCTGGGCCACCAGTAATTACTCTGGGCCACCAGTAATTACTCTGAGCCAACAGTAATTACTCTGGGCCGCCAGTAATTACTCTGGGCCGCCAGTAATTACTCTGGGCCGCCAGTAATTACTCTGGGCCGCCAGTAATTACTCTGGGCCGCCAGTAATTACTCTGGGCCGCCAGTAATTACTCTGGGCCGCCAGTATTTACTCTGGGCAACAGTAATTACTCTGGGCAACATTAATTTCTCTGAACCACCAGTAATTACTCTGAGCACCAGTAATTACTCTCAGTCACCAGTAATTTCTCTGAGCCACCAGTAATTACTCTGGGCCATCAGTAATTACTCTGAGCCATAAGTAATTACTATGGGCCACCAGTAATTACTATGAGCCACCAGTAATTACTATGAGCCACCAGTAATTACTATGGGCACCAGTAATTACTCTGAGCCACCAGTAATTACTCTGGGCAGTAGTAATTACTCTGGGCACCAGTAAGTACTCTGAGCCACCAGTAATTACTCTGAGGCACCAGTAATTACTCTGAGCCACCAGTAATTGCTCTGGGCACCAGTAATTACTCTGAGCCACCATTAATTGCTCTGGGCACCAGTAATTACTCTGAGCCACCAGTAATTACTCTGAGCCACCAGTAATTACTCTGGGCACCAGTAATTACTCTGAACCACCAGTAATTACTCTAGGCCACCAGTAATTACTCTGAGCCAACAGTAATTACTCTGAACCACCAGTAATTACTCTGGGCCACCAGTAATTACTCTGAGCCACCAGTAATTACTCTGAGCCAACAGTAATTACTCTGAGCCATCAGTAATTACTCTGAGCCACCAGTAATTGCTCTGAGCCACCAGTAATTACTCTGAGCCACCAGTATTTACTCTGAGCCACCAGTATTTACTCTGGGCACCAGTAATTACTCTGAGCCACCAGTAATTACTCTGAGCCACCAGTAATTACTCTGAGCCACCAGTAATTACTCTGAGCCAACAGTAATTACTCTGGGCCACCAGTAATTACTCTGGGCCACCAGTAATTACTCTGAGCCAACAGTAATTACTCTGGGCCGCCAGTAATTACTCTGGGCCGCCAGTAATTACTCTGGGCCGCCAGTAATTACTCTGGGCCGCCAGTAATTACTCTGGGCCGCCAGTAATTACTCTGGGCCGCCAGTAATTACTCTGGGCCGCCAGTATTTACTCTGGGCAACAGTAATTACTCTGGGCAACATTAATTTCTCTGAACCACCAGTAATTACTCTGAGCACCAGTAATTACTCTCAGTCACCAGTAATTTCTCTGAGCCACCAGTAATTACTCTGGGCCATCAGTAATTACTCTGAGCCATAAGTAATTACTATGGGCCACCAGTAATTACTATGAGCCACCAGTAATTACTATGAGCCACCAGTAATTACTATGAGCCACCAGTAATTACTATGAGCCACCAGTAATTACTCTGGGCACCAGTAATTACTCTGAGCCACCAGTAATTACTCTGAGCCACCAGGAATTACTCTGAGCCACCAGGAATTACTGTGGGCCACCAGTAATTACTCTGGGCACCAGTAATTCATCTGAGCCACCAGTAATTACTCTGGGCACCAGTAATTACTCTGAGCCACCAGTAATTACTCTGGGCGCCAGTAATTAGTCCGATACACCAGTAATTACTCTGGGCCACCAGTAATAACTCTGGGCCACCAGTAATAACTCTGGGCCACCAGTAATAACTCTGGGCCACCAGTAATAACTCTGGGCACCAGTATTATCTCTGGGCCACCAGTATGTACTCTGGGCAACAGTAATTACTCTGGGCAACAGTAATTACTCTGGGCAACAGTAATTACTATGAGCCACCAGTAATTACTCTGGGCCACCAGTAATTACTCTGGGCACTAGTAATTACTCTGAGCCACCAGTAATTACTCTGGGCACCAGTAATTATTCTGAGCCACCAGTAATTGCTCTGGGCCACCAGTAATTGCTCTGAGCCACCAGTAATTGCTCTGGGCCACCAGTAATTGCTCTGGGCACCAGTAATTGCTCTGGGCACCAGTAATTACTATGAGCCACCAGTAATTACTCTGGGCCAACTAGGTTTCTAGAGCATGGTAGAAATCCTGCCACATACATTGAATTCTGCAATGTATTTCACCTCGGCGGCATAACCCCTTTATCCAGAGGTGGGCTGACCCAGGGTTGTATGTGGTGCGAGGAGCTTGACAAGGTTTTCCTCGCATTCTGATATTTGTAATTCGGCATGCATCATAATAATAAAAAAAACACAAGAATCCCCGGAATTCATTGAAAAACAGGTCAGCTTAAAAGCTCCTACTTGGCTGTATTTCTAAATCTACATCTGAAACATCCCGAGGGGATGCCTGGCCAGCAAGCCTGTCCCCCACTGCCGAGTTATTATGTGGCAGGTGTGGCATGGGCACCACTGCCCATCTGCCACGGTGGCAGTGTCATTCTTGGAGTGAACCTGCGTGTGTCATTCACAACTACCAATGTTTCTGGAGCAGCAGCAGTCTTTCCCACAATCTTTACTACTTGCTGGCTACTGCACGTAAGCGCATGAACCAGTTTGAGCATCTGAAGTCCACCCCAGTGCACCACATGGGTTCTGGAGGCGGTGCGTTGCAGAGCTTGGAGGCTCCTACGGGTTTGTTATTGTACGGTGGGGTGGTGATCTGTGGTGCTGGCCTGGGGCAGGGTGTCCTGTATTGTTTGCATTTTATCTGTAGGGACGGTGATCTTTCTCCTTGGGGGCTCGGTGGACGATGCAAAGTGCTTTGAACATTGAACGTCTAGCTAAAGGTAGCCAGCGAAGTGTTTGCAGGACTGGCGTCGTGTACTCTGGGGAGAAAGAGTCCTAAAGCAGCGTTTTGGGTTTGTTGAGTTTGGTGTGTTATGAAGCCAGGTGCCAAGGTACAGGCTACTGGCAGAGCTGAGCTTGGAGATCATGAAAATGAGGATTGTTTGCAGTGTCGCTGGTATCGGGGTATGGGAAGGTGAGTGACGGCACTTCCATTGTGTAAAAGGTGGTCTTCGAGACATCATTGGCACGTGGTGCCGGCGACAGATCTGAGTCCATGGTTACTCCTCTATTTCTCACTTCTCTCGATGTACTCGGTGGCCTGTAAGTTTCTGGGGCTATATGTCCACAGGGGGTATTGTGCAGTGTCCACAAGTCATGACCTCTCAACGTTGTGGTGTGGAGCCCGCGTCGGCCAATCATCGCCGGTGCATCTATGGCACGGAAACAATCACCGAGTCTTGACTTGTAGAGGTTTTCTGGGCCATCGATTTGTAGAATAATTTGTCTCTCACCTTCACAGTTGTAACATGCGAGGTTGAATGATCCGATCAGGTCCAGTGAGGAGGGTGGACACACGGATGTTGAACAGGAGAGGGGAGATGATGGACCCCTGCTGAACGCCACAATGTTGG
The DNA here is from genome assembly GCA_963921515.1 of Calotriton arnoldi. Lineage (NCBI taxonomy): Eukaryota > Metazoa > Chordata > Amphibia > Caudata > Salamandridae > Calotriton > Calotriton arnoldi. The sequence continues at coordinate 1,341,859 of CAWUFW010003087.1, forward strand.
GTGTGAGGGGCGGATATGAAAGATGGTATGACAACCAGGTTGTCTGTCTTTGAATTTTCGACAATCCATTTTTGGATGTTTTTTGCATTTTCCAAGATGATGGAATCTGTGTAGTAAAGTCTGGTGGTGAACAATGTCAAATGCTACTAGTAAGTCCAGAAGCAGTAGAGTAGCTGCTTCGTGCTTGTCCACCGGGATCTTTAGGTCATCCCATATGGATCAGAAGGCTGACTTGCGCCTCTACCTGGTTTGAATCTAGATTGGTGATCAGATATCCAGTCATTATCCTCAGTAGAAGTGCAGAGTTGAGTATAAACAGCTCTTTAGAGTCATTTACTTACAAACGGGTTGTAGCTTGACTTCTAGTTGCTTGGACCCAGTGGGTGGAGATTCTTATTCTTGAAGAGTGGTCTAATGTAAGAGGTTTTTACTTCGGGTAGGAAAGATCGGAGTTCTAAGGACTTGTTTAGTTTGCTCCTAAGTACTGTCCGTGCAGATGTTGTACAAAGTGGGACTGGTGTTGTGCTTCATCACAGTGGTGCTGGCATGCGTAAGAGGAGTGTTGATCAGGTTTCTCCTGAAGGTTTTCTAACTTTTCAACTTTTTAGATCAGTTCCATGGAGATTTGCTCAGAGAAGGCTTGCGATCGCGAGGTCTCTGCGGTTTGGCACTCCGGATGCAAGAACTCTGCCAGAAACGTTTGATGGGTAGTCAACTTCAAACATGCGCGTGTAGTGTTGTCTTTTTGCGACTCTGATGGCTGCTTTGTAGGCTCCGTTATAGCGCTGCAGCATTAGTCTCACTTTCAAGCCTGGTTTCCTCCACTTGAGTTGGAGGATGTTGATTTGCGTTTTTCAGATCTTTGTTTGCATTAAGCCATGTGGTCTTCTTATGGTTTACTCGGAAAGTGATCTTCAGCAGTACCTGGTTGCCCAGAGTTCAGCAGAGATCCAATGGAAGAAGGGGGGTACTTCCTGACGTCACATATTGTTTGATGTTTTTTGGAGGTGGGAGTTGAGTTTTGCGAGGCCCCGTTTTTTCCGGTGCCCTTATGTGGATTTGTGTTTTATGGTAATTACTGTCTTGGGGGTGTGGTTAATTATTGGTAGGTTGATCCTGAAGGTAATGATGTGGTGGTCGCTGCAGGTGATGTCACTCTTCAAGGACTGCCTTGGAGGAGGGGCGTGTGTGATGTCCCATGTGTGACTGATGGAGTAGGTGGAGACTGATACGATTGGATGGAGGCTGAAGGTCTCAAGATTGGACATGACAGTGGTTGTTGTTAAATACTCTTGTCAAACCAAGTGTTGACGTCTCGTAGCATGTATAGGTTGGGTGGTTTAGTAGTGTCGCGATCACTGCGTCTAGTAAGGTGTCCTTACATTTTGCATTGCTGGGAGGTGGTCTACAGATCAAGAAACAAGTGAAGGTTGGAGTGAGGTGGCAACTTACCAGCACGGATTCACAGTTGGTCACATGGAAGTCTCTGATGTGACATATCTGTAAAGATTTCATGTGGATAACTCCTAGGCCACCTTGAGTCTTGCCCATACGATGTTTTGTTGGTGATGCTGTCATCAGGTGGAACGGATTTATGGCGCAGGGATGCAGAATTCTTGCTAAGCCAGGTGCGGCCTGGTGCTGATTCTGACAGCAGCTGAACTATGTTGTGACAGTTCTTACTCATGGCTCTGGTGCTGAAGAGGGTCAGCTTTGCTGCTGGTTCTTTGTCCTCTTGTTGTGATGATGCAGAAGGATGTGGGACTTTGTAAAGGAGGAGGGAGGCATGCAGGGTATACGTAGAGGTCGATGGGGAGATGATCTGATGGTGGACTGAGGCAGGGATGGTGAGTGGCCTTGTGGGTTAGGGGACCCAGGTATAGAAGGAGTGAGGGAGGGCTTGGGGGGTAGGAGTAAACATGGGGGGAGGGGGGTGCGCTGGCTGTAGCCTGAGGTGGGAGTTGGCTTAGGGAACCAGGGCGTTAGAGGGGTGGGCACTGAGGTGGGGGCTGGTTGTGGGCAGCTGCTGTGGGTTGAATGAGGTGGGGTGGGGCCAGGCAGGAAGGTGTGACCTGGGGATTTAGTGATCACGCCCTCGTGTCTTGCCTTATGGTAATAAAACACTGTCTCTTTCATCATCACACACATCAATACTGGGCAGTTTACAGATTACTCATTGGCCAACACACACTTCACAAGTACAGTAGTACATTTTTTAAAATTAATTTTATTTATAAAGTTTTGTATAGCGCGAACGTGACCCTAGTGGGTATCAGAGCGCTTTACATGACAGGGACTAGTGTAACATTTGATCTGGAAGAAAAAAAACAGGAAATACATGCGTGAGAACCAAACAAATCATAAAGTATAATAGTATAACACAGATTGGTCTTGAATAAAGACAGTAATAGGAGGGGGTAATCCCCATAGGAGTTTGCTGACTGTACATTATCGGTGAGACCGTTATATTGTCTTAAGGTAAAAACTTCGTCAATAGAAAAGATTTGGCTTCTTTTTTGAAGGAGGAGGTAGAGGAGATTAGGCGAACATTCAGTGGTAGAGAGTTCCATATCTTGGGTGCAATAGCCGAGAATGCTCTGGCACCCGTTTTCTTTTTGCGAGTTCGTTGGGGTTTCAGAAGCAGGGTGAGCGCGCTTCGTGAGGATCTGCTGCCCCCTGATTTTCTAGCTTTTGAACCAGGTAACTGGGGGTGTTGAAGTGTAACACCGTATGCGTCATGCAGACAATCTTCAGCTGGATCCTTGCCTCGTACGGTAGCCAGTTTAACGATTTTAGATCCGGTGAGATGTGTGCGTTTATTTTTGCTCCAAGGACAAGTCTGGCTGCCGCGTTGAGCGATGCTCTTAGAGGGGCCAGTTTGTATCGAGGTAAGCCACATAGTGTGGCACTACCATAATTCAGCCTGGGTAATACTAGGGCTTGGACCGCTTGTTTTAGGTCTTTTTGTGGTAGATAGGGTTTAAGTTTCAGCAGAATGCTTAGTTGGTAATGCGCTCCTTTGGTGGCTGCGCTGATGTGATCCTGCATATTTCGGTGTTTGTCTAATGTGATACCTAGTGATCTAGCGGAGTCTATGATGTGGGGAGAGCATTTGAGGGCTGTAAGATGTTTCAACCAAAGATCAATTTTGGGGCTGTATTTCGGTGGGGAGATGAGAAGAAATTCGGTTTTGGCAGCGTTGAGTTTGAGATGGTTAACCGTGAGCCATAGGTGTGTGTTTTGTAAGATGGAATTGAGGGATATGATGTCCTCTGGGGAGGCGATTTTGAGATACAGCTGGGTGTCAACAGCGTACATGTGGTATTGGATATTAGAGGATTTTAGGAGGTAAGCCAGTGGTTCAAGGAATAGGTTAAATAGAATGGGAGAAAGAGCAGAACCTTGAGGCACGCCAAGCGTGATCGCATGGGACTTAGACAGAGATTGATTAATTTTGACTCTTCGGGATCTGTTTTGGAGGAAGGAAGCGAACCATTGTAGTACGACCCCTGATAAGCCCATCCTTTGTTCCAGTAAGTTCAATAGATTATGACGTTTGACCGTGTCAAAGGCGACCGATAAATCAAGCAGTATCAGAAGGCATGATTCATTTTGATCCAGCATTTTTAGTATGTCATCCACTATATGAGTAAGTGCAGATTCGGTGCTGTGATCTTGACGGAATCCGGATTGATGTTGGTCGAGGAGTTGATACTTGTCTATGTGGTTGCATAGTTGACTCTGAACACATTTTTCTAAGAGCGTTGCCAGGGTAGGGATGTTGGAGATGGGTCGGTAGTTGTTAGGATCAGAGCAGTCTGCTATAGGTTTTTAAAAAATGGGAGTTATTTGTCCTACTTTTAGGCAGTCGGGGATAGTGCCTTGACGTAGTGGGCCGTTTACAATCTTGGTCCAAAGAGGGAGACACAGGATTTGATTTCCTGGAGTATGCGAGGAGGTAGCGGGTCCGTGAAGTGGTTAGATGGGTTTAAGGAGGAGAGAATGTTGTACATGTCATGTTCGCTGATTGGGGAGAAGGTGTTTCAAGAGGCATTATTTTTGGAGGGGGGCCAGGGTGTTTCATCCCCTTCCGTGATCTGGGAGGTGTACGAGAAATTGCATGGGGTAGCTGGTAGTAGTTCCTTTTCTAGTTGAAGTTCGTTATCTATCTTTGAGGTTTTTTCCTTGAAGAAGGTGGCCATTTCTTCGCAATTTGGCAGGGGGCTGGTTCCGGAGACTACCGAGTTATATGTGTTACGTGATTGCTGCTTGACTATTTCGAATCGTTTTTTTGGCCTATTTCTGGCTTGGTCAAGCTGTATTCTAAAAAAAATTAGCTTTCTCTTGTCTTATTCTTCTATTGTAAGTATTCCTCGTTGTTCTTAGGCGTTTTAGCAATTCCAGGGATTGAGAGGATCTCCAAGCTCTTTCTGCTGTTCTAAGATTGCGTCTTTCTGTGTACAGGTTGTCGTTGAACCAGGCTTTTGAGTTTTTATTGGATTTATTTTTCTGTTGAAGAGGCGCGATGGAGTCCATGACTTTCAATATGGAAGTGTTGTAGTAGTCAGTGAGCTCATTGACATCCTCCATGTTGGTCTGTGGGATCAAGGTATTATTGCGTAGGGTAGTTAGATCATTGTGGTTTATATTACGAAGATCCCTTTTCGATTGTTTTATTTTCTGTGGTTGTTCATGCTTAGGGATCGCCTTCAGATTGATGAGGAAGGTGATGCGATAATGGTCTGTCCAGTCACAGGGGCTAATAGATTCTAAGGAAATAGTGTCGGTTTTTGAGATAATAAGGTCCAGGGTCTCCCCCTTGTTGTGTGTTGGCCTGTCGCAAATTTGGGATAACTCATGGTTTGATAGAAAAGATTTTAGGTTATTCACCGAGTGGTCGTTGAGGTCATTCCAGTGTAGATTAAAGTCGCCCAGGAAGATCTGGGGTCCTTGAGTATTGTCATTCATTGTGATGATTTCCATGACTTGATCAATGAATAAAGAGTTAATCACCCGGCGGGTGATAGAAGGCACGTATATTACAAATGGGTTTATTGTTGCATGAAATGTTGATGCTAAGATATTCGCATGTCGTGACCACTATTGTTTCCAATTGGCGTACTGAAAGAGAATTGTGGTAGATGCATGCTATTCCACCCCCTATTTTCTCGGGTCTATCTAGTCGAATGATCTTGTGACTAGGTGGGACTAGTAGATCTATGATGGGATGAGATGAGTTGTTCAACCATGTTTCCGTGAGGATAACTATGTCGAACTTGTGTGAGAGGATGAGGTCGTAGATATCTGTTGCGTGTTTATTTGCTGATCTGCAATTGAGGAGCACGCACTTCAGCTGCTTATTATTAAGAGGATAGTCCATCTGTGATAAGGAGACGCTCTTGAGGTTATTCTTGTTTATTCTGTTGTGGTTGAGGCTCGGTTCTCTGAAAGGATTCGCTTGGATGGTTTGTATTCGATTTTTATCGGAACTGTTAGTATTTTTTTCGGACTGATAAGAGAGGAGGAGTTCAAGGATCTCCTTGCTCGACAAATCTTGATTAGCTCTCTTTGGGCGAGAGGCATCATTAGGGTAGGGTGTAGATCCAGATATCAGATTGGCTGTGTGTGGGACAAGGAGTGTGGGGGTGTCTGTGAGGGAATCAGTTCTGTTTATCATGTTATTATTTGAGCTCTGAGAGAGCCGCATATCAAATGTGATGGTCGTAAGTCTCTGAAGTTCCTCCTTAAGATGTTTTAGGCAATGATCAATGTCATTGAATCTCATTACCCAGTAATCCTGTTTACAGGTAGCTGTGGGCTGTGTTGGAAGGTCGGGGCGCTGGGTGATGTTATGAGGGACGTCATGTTGGGAGGGGGGGTCCTTGTTATTAGCTGGACAGTTTTGAGATGAGTGTGTATGAGGAGGATTGGAGGTGAAGGGAGGTGGTGTAATAAGGGTGGAAGTGAGAAGGTTAGAGGATCTGATTTAAGATTGGTTTGTTGAGGAGATATGGGTTTGTGGATATTATTGTTCCCTGTATGAGCGATCGATGAGGGAGTGCCTGGAGGGCTCTCATTGGTACGCTCTGAGGGGGCAAGGGAGGGCGAGTGTCAGAGAGGAAGTCCCATGGAGTCGGGGGTTAAGTTAATTTTTATATTGGTGGGGGAGCAGAAGAGTTGGGTTGCCTACTCCTGGTATGGTTCTTAATCTCCGCTTGTGGGGATGGATCTGTAGTGAGATTGGTGGTAGCGATGGTGGTTAGGCAATCGCTTGCGACCGGAAGTGGGTTGATTGAGCTAGTAGTGGGCGTGTGCGTAAAGGAGGAGGTAGGAGTTTCATCGTGATCGTTAGGGTAGTTTTGGGTGGGAAGAGTGGACTTGTTGTAAACCCATTTTTTTAGTATAGGGAAGATTTTGTCGATTAAGGATAGATTTTCATTCGAGGCCTGTATTAGTATGATCCCATTATTATATATGGATATGGTAGCATTTGCCTTGCAGGAGGGAGAGGGAGAGACCGATATTCTAAGTCCGTGGGGTGTTTTCTTGGTGTTTGTGAGCTTAGCATGGAAAAAAAATTGTTCTCCATTGTGCTCTTCTTTTAGTGTGAAATATAAGGTCATTAGTTCGGGTTCCCTTGGTGGTGCAGAAATAATGGTCTGAAATAAGAGTTTCTGGGTGGGATTTGAGTAATTGGTGTTTGAATTTTTTTGATGCGTTTTGGAAAGATTGGAGGGGTATTTAATAGAGAACGCATTAGAGCTCGCTGGTTCCAGTTTTCTGTCCATTATTTATAGCTGGGAGGTACCTCCTGTGGTTGTGCAAGTTCGTTGGTGGTGCATCAGAAAAACCTTCTACAGTTGTGAGTAAAAGAGGGAGTACGTTCGTAGTATAGACCAGATTATTTGTGTTAGGGCTTCTGTTAGTGGTAATTTTGGGATGTGGGTAATATAGTATTCATCTTGTCCAGAGCTCAATCCAAGATGTCTAGTACAAGGGAGAGTCTGTCAGTGGTGAATGTGCCTTTTTAAAGATGGCCGCTGTTTTAGCAGGGATTTTTTTATTTTTTATTAGTAGCAGTCCTCTTTTTGTTTCTAGGGAGGGATGTATTCTTTTTTCAGTTCAGGTTGTAGGAGGGCGCCATCTTGTGTGACTAGGTTGCTCTATATGTTGCCACGTTAAAATGGTGGTATGATTCTTTTTGGGCGTCACAACCCTCGTGTGAATGGGATGATAGTCTCCTAATTTCCCATCCCGATTTTTCCAGTTTTCTCTCCCTTTTTCCTTTTTTTTTGTTGTTGTTACTTTTTTCCTCCCATTCTTGCCCAGTTTAATGTGTAAATGTTCCAAACTGGTGTGGATGCCCAGATGCAATCCCACAGGCTCTCCTCTGCCCAGTGCGACTCAGCAGCTTCCCAGATGGTCGCTGTTAGGGAGCTGCCGGAAGCGAGGAGCCGTGAGGGAGAGAGAGAGAGAGGCATTGTGCGAGATAAAGTGGCACAGCCCTCTCTCTCGAGCGGCCTTCTATCGGTTCCTACAGGGGACGAGACTTCCCATGGGAGACATTTCCGGACACCACAACGGGGCGGGGGAGAGAGGAAGCACTCACCCGCTCTTCCTCACGGGTGCGGTCTCGAGGGGTAACAAAGTAATCCACACGTCCGCTATCAGGAACATCCGTGTTGCTGGGCCCCGCCGCGCAGCGGTTTCACTCACCCGGTTCAGTCACGGTGTCTGGGAGCAGCTCCAAAGCCAAAGACTGCGGTGGTAGTCCTTCCGCCCACCCTGCAGGTCCTCGCACCACTCCTCCAATGAGCCCGCTCAGCCCAGGTGGCGACAGAGTGACCCAGTCGTCACGATGGGAATGGCCGGCGAACTCAAAAAGTGCAAACAGGTGAGCCTCGAGTCTAGTATTTTCTTCTCGATACTGTGGGAGACGGTATCCAGGGTTAACATGGGATATTTTTCATTTGCGATCCCAATGACCCAGGAGCTACGTCGCGGGGCTCCTTTCCCACATTAGGTCACTAGATTCAAGCCTGCTGCATTAAGAGGTGTGGATTCTACCAGGGCCTTACCGACAAATGGAGTGTTTCAAACCAAGACTAGCCAAAAGAAAACAGGAAAAACACGTGCTCTCTAAAGCCCTTTCCAAGAAATAACAATGAACGTAGAAGACGCATCTCTGTTCTACATCTTTCGGGGCTGCTGCAGAGCCGGTGTCTAAAAGCACATGTGTACAAATTGTCTGGTGAGGCAGGCATGGATAAGGCCTACAGCAGTCACTGGACAACTCCTCCCTGGCTTCGACAACATCAACCGGAGGCGCACAGGGTTCTTACAAGGGGGTCCACCCTGACACTGCCATTAGACTCCAGAAAGAGTGCCATCAGCACATATTCCCATTGGTCCTTACACTTGCAGGAAAACTCCTCACCTGCCATGACACCCTCCTTGTCAACCCTTCCTATTGGTCAGTTCACCCTATAGGAGTCTCCCAATTGGCCACTGTATCTCAGGAAACAACTTTCTCTTTGCCATTTTTGACTGAGTAGCATCTCTCCTCATTGGTCTATACACCCACAGCACAGTGTCCTCATTGGGCAGCAATTACACCCTCGATACATCTTCTCATTAGCTGTTACGTGCTCAGTACCAGGTTTCTCATTGTATCCCGTACAGAGTCCTCACCTCAGTTCAACATCTTCTCATTGCCATTTTGGACTGAGTAGCATTGGCCAATACACCCTTGAAACATCTCCTCATTAGCGGTTTCATGCTCAGGAGCAGGTTTCTCATTGGTCAACAGATATCCCGTGGAGTCCTCAACCTCAACACATCTTCTCATTGGCAGTACTGCGCTCTGGAACATGTTTTTTATTGGTGAATAGACTTTAGATAAGCTCTGTTCACTGATCGCGAGACAGGAGGCCCCAACAATGCCTTTCACCCAGACACATCGAAGCTCCAGTTCCCCCTCAAGCACCCTCAGATTCAACCCAGCAAGGACAGACATACAAAGGGGGGGCTAAGGGTCCGCTCCCAAGCTTCACTCCAGGTGCCCAGTGGGAAAGGTATTCATTGCTGCTAGTGGGGTTCGCAAGCTCCTGCGAGCTCTTCCCAGATCCCAATCACACTAGCAGCCATTGAGCTATCAGCCCCCAGGACTGCTGTGAAGAGCCTTGTTCTCCCGCCTCCCAAAGCCATATTTTCAATTCTAGCTGAGAATGACTAACAGCAAACATGCACTGCTCATCCATACTGAATGCTGGCTGAAGAATCGCTCTGCTGATCCCTGTTCACGTGAAATGCAAGAGCCACTCATGTTTGCATCGCTAAACAAGGCTTTGCTCTTGTTAGCCTCTAGAGCCCAAGCGTCGCTCTGGTTAGCACTGCTAACATAAGCCTTGCTCCTGTTAACATCTGAAACCCAAGCGTCGCTCATATTAGTACTGCAAACAAAGGAGTCACTCCTCTAGACAGCAAGCATGGCTCCTGTTAGCACCATAAACCAAAAAATCACTCTTACCTGTATCACAAACCTAGGCAGCACAACTTGTACCCTCTAGAACACGATGACCACTCCTGTGAGCATCGCCAACCCAGGCATCACTTCTTGAACCCTCTAGAACATGATCGCCACTCCTGTGAACATCAAGCGTCACCGATTGTACCCTCTAGAACATGATCACCACTCTTGTGAGCATCGCAAACCCAGGCGTCACCACCTATACCCTCTAGCGCACGATCACCACTCCTGTGACCATCGCCAATCCAGGCGTCACCGCTTGTACCCTCTAGAACACGATGACCACTCCTGTGAGCATCGCCAACCCAGGCATCACCGCTTGTACTCTCTAGAACACGATCGCCACTCCTGTGACCATCGCCAACCCAGGCGTCACCACTTTTACCCTCTAGAACACGATCGCCACTCCTGTGAGCATCGCAAACCCAGGCGTCACTGCTTGTACCCTCTAGAACACGATCGCCACTCCTGTGAACATCAAGTATCACCGCTTGTACCCTCTAGAACATGATCACCACTCTTGTGAGCATCGCAAACCCAGGTGTCACCACCTGTACGCTCTAGAGCACGATCACCACTCCGGTGACCATCGCCAATCCAGGCGTCACCGCTTGTACCCTCTAGAACACGATGACTACTCCTGTGAGCATCGCCAACCCAGGCATCACTTCTTGTACCCTATAGACCACGATCGCCAGTCCTGTGAACATCAAGCGTCACCGCTTGTACCCTCTAGAACATGATCACCACTCTTGTGAGCATCGCAAACCCAGGCGTCAACACCTGTACCCTCTAGAGCACGATCACCACTCCTGTGACCATCGCCAAACCAGGCGTCACCGCTTGTACCCTCTAGAACAGGATGACCACTCCTGTGAGCATCGCCAACCCAGGCATCACTTCTTTTACCCTCTAGAACACGACCATCACTCCTGTTAGCATCGCAAACCTGGGCGTAACCACTTGTACCCTCTAGAACACGACCATCACTCCTGTTAGCATCCCAAACCTAGACGTAACCACTTGTACCCTCTAGAACAGGACTATCACTCCTGCTAGCAGTGACAATGAAGGTGTCTCTACTGTTAACCTCTAAAAGCTAATCTAGCCTTTAGAACCCAAGCATCACTTCTTTTGCCCCGTGGAACACGATTATCACTCCTTTTAGTATCATAAACCGAGGTGTCTCTATTGTTAACCTCTAAAACCTAACATTTAAAAAGCAGGTATCATTTTTTGTACCCTCTAGAAATCCATCATCATTCCTGTTAGCATCACAAACTCAGGTGTCACCGCTTGTACCCTCTAGAACACGATCGCCACTCCTGTGAGCATCACAAACCCAAGCATCACCGCTTGTACCCTCTAGAACACGATCGCCACTCCTGTGACCATCGCCAACCCAGGCGTCACCGATTGTACCCTCTAGAACATGATACCACTCCTGTGACCATCGCCAACCCAGGCGTCACCGCTTGTACCCTCTAGAGCACGATCACCACGCCTGTGACCATCGCCAATCCAGGCGTCACCGCTTGTACCCTCTAGAACACGATCATCACTCCTGTTACCATTGAAAACCCAGGCATCACCGCTTGTACCCTCTAGAACACGATCATCACTCCTGTTACCATTGAAAACCCAGGCGTCACCGCTTGTACCCTCTAGAACACGATCATCACTCCCGTTACCATTGAAAACCCAGGCATCACTTCTTGTACCCTCTAGAACAGGACTATCACTCCTGTGAGCATCGCAAACCCAGGCGTCACGACTTCTACCCTCTGGAACAGGACTATCACACCTGTAAGCAGCGAGAACCAAGGTGTCTCTACTGTTCATCTCTAAAACCTAACCTAACATTTAGGGTGCAGGCGTCGGTTCTTGTACACTCTAGAATACAACGGTCTCTCCTGTTAGCATCATGAACCCAGGTGTCTCTAGGTTAACCGCTAAAACCCAAGTGTGGCTTCGGTTAGCGTTTAGAAACCAGCGGCCGCTCCAGGTATCGTTTAAGATGCTGCTTTTGGAACCCAAACATTATACCCGTTGGCATTAAAAACCCATGTGTTGCTTCAGGTGGCATGTAAAAGCCAAGCACTCTTGCCATTAGCATGTAGAAGTCGGGCACCCTCCTGATGGCATTCAGAAGCAGGCATCACACCCTTCCATGCCATGCCTGTACGTACCACAGCACTTACCTTATCCCAAAACCCAAACCCCACACCCTAAACGCCACCATAGCTCTCAACCTACTTGAGACAATATTCTAGCGGACGCTTTATGATGTAGCTGAGGATCATCTTTTAGTTCTTACTGATAGTTTTGTATTTGTGGGTTTCAATGAAGAAGATCCTCTTCACAGTTGGGTTCTCTAGCCAACATGAGCTTTGCTATCACTGGTCGCCTTCTTGGGGCGTCACATTATTCAATTATCAAACAAATGATATGTTGACGTCATTTAGTGTTGGTGCAGTCTTTTGCCCTACTTTATTCTGTGTTTATTTTGACTGGTTTCCTTCTTAAATTCGTTAAATTGTGTCACTCAGTATTATTCTGGAATGATATCTCGTATTTATCAAGGGCATGCTAAACTACCCCCAACATGATTGCCAACATTAAAACTAACCTTAACGCCATCTCAAAACTTACCCTAAACACAAAGCTCAACTTTTAAACTTAATCTTTACCATAATTCTAACCTTAACCACAAAACTAATCTAAACCCCTCTTTAATATAACCCTAACACAGAACTAACTCCAAAACTAAACCTCTAAATCAAACTTTTAATATGAACCTACCCTAATCCAGACCCAAAAACTCAACCTCAAACCTACTCTTTAATATAATCTTAACCCAACCCTAACTCTAAAACCTAACCTTTAAACCCAATGTTTAATCTAAACTTAAACCGTCCTTAAACCTAACCCCAAAACTCAAACTTTAACCTCAATAGAATCCTAATCGTAGTCTAATCAAACAACCTAACGCTACTCTTACCCCAACCGCAAAACTCAACCTCTAACCCAACCTTTATTGCAATCCAGGCGCACCGTAACTCGTCAAATACCTGGAACTTTAACTCTTCTTCCAATCATATGCTTAATATTCATGATCCTATTTTTCCACAATGGGTTTCTTTTTAGGTCGAGCCTCGAGTAGCGTGCAAGCGCTGCTCTGGCAAGACTTTATGTTAGGGGTTTCACAAAGCTGACCAGACGCTCATGCGTCATGGCCTTTTCCGTGCGGTTACCCGCAGGGCCGACATCTGTTTTGCATTATCGTGCCCGATAATGCAAAACAGATGTCTCGCTGTGGCGCGCGTGCGCGCACCACTTGTTTTTTTTGTCGCGCATCTCTGCCTGACGTAAACATGGCAGCGGCGCATGCGCAAGGCTGCAGCAGGAGCCGGTGTGCACGAGGGGTGGGCAGCGCATGCTGCTTGTTCTTATTTATTTATTTATGCGTTTTTATATAGCGCGGACTTTACCCGAAGGTGTCAGAGCGCTTCACAACAGGGTATTTTGGTACGGTGCTTACGGCGTGTGCTTCAGCTGCTAGAACACGTTTATCCTCGTACATTTCTCATACAGTGCAGCCCACGCTGAGTGTGGGGCCCGCGGGCCCCACCCTGCCACAAAGAGCGTTCCCTCGTTGTGTTGGCTAAATCTGTAATGCTTAAAGAACACCCCCATAACTTTCTTTTAACTATAGGGGGCGTTCACTCGTGATGTGCACTTGCTCACAGAAGAGGGGTGCTGTCTTCTGTGACAGCCTCACTTACTCTTTTAAAAGGGGCAGTGCATACTCGCGCGGGTCTGAACGATTAAATCAGGGGTACCGTGGAACCCCAGAACCAATTCTGGCAGGCATGGGGGGTGGGGTGAGAAAGTCGGTAATTTGCTCCGCATCCTTCATGCGAAGATTGGAACCAGCTGTTGAACCTTAGGCCCTTCCCCGGACCCCAGCACAACCATCACCGTTTTCTGCTGTGAAGAAAATGGGTACAGAGGATCCTGTGGCGTTGCGTCCTCTGCGGGTCTTAACGGGGATTACTAGCCAGCCCCAGTGACCGGGAAATGACGTGATTTTAGTAAACATTCCACTGAAAAGCACCCATCGCCTTTTAATAATTCGTTAAAGCATAAACAGCCGCGAGCCTATCGGAAAAGATTTCCTCTTGTTGGACCTTGGAATTGTTTTGCCCGTTCCAAAAACAAGAGAATCTTTTCTGGCTAATAAAACAACAACGCAGGCTCTATAAGACGCCAATATCAAGTTCAAAAGTGGTACTGGAATTCTCGTCAATGCAGTTTAGTTACGACCAAATACCCGTCTGCTGCAGTTGGTGCCAGTATAAACCCTTTCTTACTGGTTAACTGAAATGTCCATGAGGGCTGTGCTTGCTTTCGGGCAGAGATTGCGTAGATATGCCCTAGCTGGCACGAGCAGGCGAGCTGGACTTCCTCGTACCCTGCATGAAGGAGAGAAAACTCTCCGGGTTCAAACCTCAGATGAAAGTTCATTGCCCTCTTGTAAGTTATTCTTTACCAGAGCATCTGTTGTGGTTTGGTCAACGGCTGCTGTGCGCTGCTGTTTCTCTATCATGCTATCCTTTTACTTGTGTGTGCAGGGATTGTTTTAGTTTTATTGTATAGTGTTTTATTATCTAACAATTAAGAGCTGGTTATCAGGGCATGTTCTACTGTGTGTTCTAGTGTATAAAATTCTTCTGTCGAATTATTCGTGCACTACAGACTTTTCAAGACAGGCTGTAGGGACACTAAAGACGCGTTTTAAACTACACATGTGCCCCCTCGTCTGTGCTGCACCTACCAAAAACGTATTTTCTTTGCAGCTAAATATGTTTTTACTTTTATTTTAAATCGTAGGCCCAGTCCATACATTTTCAGATTCATGCTTTTGTTGCTTTTAATCTACATAATCTCCGGATTCCATTCACATTTCAAGACTGAAAAGTCAAGTTTGTATTCCATGTTCCTAAATCAACCCACCGGAAGCCTCATTTGGAAGCAATTGCAAGGCAGGGCCAGAGCCAGGGGAAAAAACATGTCACTAATAAGGCCTCAATGGCAATTGAAAGTGCTCCTGAGTCACAAGGAGGTGTCAAAGGGGCATGCCAGCCTCTTTGTTGATCGCAGGCCAGGAATGTAGAAATGCCGTGTGACTGCTTCCGATCTCGCAGAACATGGAATGGTTTACGGACGTTCCAGGACCGGCTATGAAACATGCCCAAAGTGGACGAAACCCGTTTTGGGATGCTTCCAGTGTGAGTCAGTGAGCACGCTTTTGGCATTATGGGGAGCTAATGGCCCGCTTCATGCCCCCACAATAGCTTTTCACAACGTGCCTCTCTGGATACTAGTTTGACACCATGTCAGCTCACCACAAAACTAAACGCTGCGACAGAGAACGCTGACCATTGCAGGCTGCCGCCCCTGCTTTCACTACTGTATGCAGGGCAGGACTGGGGAAGCAAAAGCAGTCCTGGCAATATGCTCAAACAAGCCCGCTCCATTCGCCTCATCACACAATCTCTTTTTCTATCCTTCTTTCTTTCCCCTTTTCTCACCTCTCTCTTCTCCCTCACTGATCGCTTTCTCTCTACCCACCCCCACCTCTCTCCAATCTTTCTCCGGAAGCATCCCAGTGCCTACTGCAATTGTAAGGTTGGGGAAAGTGAGAAAGGTACTAGGGTAGGGTGACCAGATTCTCAAAACAACAAGCATTGGCATAGCCAATAGGTCTCGCCTTGGGGACCTTATAAGTGTTTAGCCATGCAACGGTTGATGTTGTTGTACCAAGGATATTGTGCTGCATAACTAAATACTTATAAGGTCCCAAAAGCGAGACCTATTGGCTATGCCAATGCTTGTTTGTGTACAGTAATTACCTCCACTTTTCAGTGTTGTTCTTACCTCACTATAATGTCTTCTTGTCGGTTGTGGTTGTTCTACTCTCACTACAAAGTCTTCCTGCAGGTTATCCTACCCTCGCTAGAAAGTGTTCTCAATGGTCATTCTGTCTTCTCTTCGGTCGTGCTACTCTCACTACAAAATCTTCTCACTGGTAATTACAGAAATGAATATGGTGTTCTGTCGTTGGTAACTATTTCCACGAATTTAGCATTCCAACGCAATCCCAGATCCAACAGCGAAAATGAAAGTAAAGAACTCAAGACCGCGTGAACGAAGCCCTTCGCCCTCAGTACACATTTACACTGTGGAGCGAACATAGTGCTACAGCGCACTTAAAGTTTTTATTCTATCAGTGAAGCTCTTACTGGCTTCCACTGAGGCTCATGCACACATCCAATGCACTGTAGCGCCACCTAGGGACAGTAACTTTCTCCTGCATCATTTGCCGTCCTCTGTTGTTGTCCATTCGCTTTTTCAATTATAGCGCCACCTAGCAGCAATAGTTGTGTACTGCTCATCTTGCAGATTCCTTTTGCTGACTGTGCACACACGCTAGACACTTTAGCTCCACCTAGTGGAATTTGCTCTGTTCTGCATCACTACCAATCTCTCCTTGTCCTCCATGCACACTTCATCTGTACTGTCGCTCCACGTCACGGCACTTATCCCTGAATGACATCCTTTGTAGTACTGTGCTGTCCAAGGACTCGCCATTTACACAGCAGCTGGGCCTACGGACATGCTCTCTATTCTGCGCCTCTAATGAGGTTCCCTTCTGTCCTTGTCCCTGCTCTAAAGCCCCACCTGATGGATTATCTGTGTATTGACGGCCTACAGTCGCTACCTTTTCACAGTTTACTATTACTTATGTGGTAATTACAAACTTTTTTAAACTTCAAATGGCTTTTGCTAGTTTTCGGCAAGGAGAACATAATTCATATGAACCTAGGTGAAGTTTAAGTTAAAAAAGTTAGTAGTGCAAACAACCTCTCTACTGCAAGGGCGGCTCCTCCGCTAAGAAGGATGTGCGTTGCCCCACTCCTCTGAGTGCAAAAAAAAAATAAAAATAAAATAACTTCATTATTATCATTTTATTTTTCTTTGCTATGGGGCTGGGTTAGGGTGGGGCGGGCTCGGGTCGGAGCCTGGGAGGAGAGGTGAGTGCACACTCTCAAAGTGCGCATGACTGCTTGGTCGGCCGTCGTGGCCCGGCCAAAGCGTCATGCGCACTTGGCATATTCCCCACCAGGCTGCATTACACAGCCTGGTTGGGGAACATGTCCAGGCCCCCAGTCCCCATCTGAGCGCCGAACCACGGTGCTCAGACCAATCACAATGCTGCATTGCAGCATTGTGATTGGCTTTGGGGAGCCTGAGTGCTTCCTGGTTCCAGACTTGCCAGGAAGAGAAGAAACGACAGAGAGGAGGGGGGCCGCAGAAAGGTAAGTGTTTTTTTTTTGGTTGCTTTTTTTTCCAACCACCACCCCTGTTCCCTGCCAGCCGCCACTGCTCTACTGTGGCTCTTCGTAGGGGCAGTACTCTGGTACTCCCGCTCCAGTCTCCCTCTGGTGTCTATTCACACATGGCCTGCACTCTATCTCCACCTAGTGCCATCGTCTTGGTATCAACCCTGTGCTGCCTCCCTCTAGAGTGCACTGTACACACAACTCCCCATTTCCCTCTCTGTTAACTACTCATACTTTGGTGGGCTCTGTCCCCTCATCATCACCCACCCAGTTGTGAATAAAATTCCGCAAACGAGAACATTACCTCAAATGAGTGTAGCCTTGTCACTGCCCTTTTGATATATAAATATGTCATAAATACATAGAACACTGGCAGTCCATTATTTTTTTAGGTCGAGCATTCGAGACCTCTTGTATATACTTTAGTATATATTTATATGTGTATGTACTTAGTGGGCTCTGGAGATCAGCCCTAGGACTTGTCTGCTTCCGCTTAGGGACTTTTTTTCTGTTCACCTGCCTCTATTTAACTGTTTTGATAGAAAACAACCAGCAGAGGTCAGTAAAATACCAGAATTGCTTTCTGCTGAGGGACTTTCTTTTTTTAAATTTTTCTGGCAACTTCCTCTATTTAACTTTCTTGATAGAAAACGACCAGCAGAGGTCAGTAAAATACCAGAATCACTTTAGCATGCTCTAGATTCCAGTCCATAGAAATTGTCTTCCACGAGCACCCGTAGACAATAATATATTTTTCAAATCTTGTATTTTCAGTGATATGACCACCGAAGGCCTTGATTTTATATTAAAAACAGAACTTTGGACTATACCATTTCCCGCTGAAAGGCAATATTTCTCTCCATGTGTTCCCATACTTGGAGTGTCACGCAGTTTGGTGCTTACTTTCCCTCCATGTTAAAGAACAGTAGATGTTTCAGCACCCAGGCTAATGTGCTGCATAGCTAAATATATAGAAGGTCCCAAAGGCGAGACCGATTGCTTTCCAAATGCTTGTTTAATCTTGCACTGCACTGGCTTCCGTCTTTTTTATCTGACAGATGAAAGGCGGTTTTACGGTTTATCTCCCCTTTTGTCTTCCTCCACTAAGACATTGGGGCACTGTGTCCCGCAGGGCTCTGTTTTGAGCCCAACATTGTTTAATGTTTACATGGCCCCTCTCACAGCTATGATCAAGTTGTTTTGCATTAAGGTCATATGCCAATGACACACAGCTCATGCTCTCTTTTTGAAAAACTACTGATCAGTTACAAGAAACATTTAAAGCTGGTCTCATCAGACTGGATGAAAACCAGCTGCTTGATGCTACAATTGGACAAAACTGAAATGTTGTTTTTTTAGAAGCAGTGCTTTGTTTGAGCTGGGTGTCTCAGGTGCTCGGCGCCAGCACTTCATTGTCAACACCAGCATTTATGATAATCTGCCACAATGTGGCCATGTTTCAGTAATTTAGAGACGAGCAAAATAAAAAGTTGTTTGTTAATTCAACATATCTTAAATATGAGTAAGACCTGCCTCCCATGTCATTCCTCTAGCTTTGGGGGCCTGGAATAGTCTGAACTGTCACACTAGGAGGAGTGCGACAATTAGTAGTTGTGTTGGAATTGTCATTGGCAGCGCAGGCAGGGGCAATGGGTAGTGTAACCTGCAGTAGTCTCCTGATAAGTGCCCCCACACTTACTTTTTCACACATTAAGCAGTGTTTAAAAGTTCCCAGTCAATACAGTCTAGTGACTGGTGGCTGAAAGAGCCTGGGAAAGCCACCCACTTCGTCTAATTACGCAAGGAATTTAGGAGTTACATTTGATAGCGAGCTCTCTTTTCACCCACAAATTGTGACAGTGACTGCTACTCGCTTCTCTCTATAATGTTCCTTGAAATAAATCCTGAAAGTTGACCCTACTCACTGCTAGGCTATGCAAGTGATCTGTTCCGGAGTCTGCCACACTACATGGCCCGTCGGCTCCAGGTGGTACAAAATGCCGCAGCCAGACTCTTACTTAATATTCCTCGTCAGCAGTCAATCACTCCCTGCTGGAAGATGGTGCACAGGCTTCTGATACTGACACACACACAGGGCTTTCCATAAGACCCAACTATTTGATGGATAGATTCAGACTCCATCACCCAAGTAGATCGCTCAGATCGTCTAATTTGCTCCTTCTTAAAAATCCTACGGTTGTTCGTACTAGAAAGGGAGGGTGCCCTTTTTTTTTAGGTCTCGCCTAGGCAGCGCCCATGCGCTGCTCTAGGAGATGACCTTTAGAAATCGGTCATCTCCTTTTCAAGCACACTCGTGCTTGTGGTGGCATCCACCTTGCGGGAGCGAGCAGCGGCGCGCCGACCATCTATTAGCATGGCCACGTGCCGCTGCTCCCGCAAGGGGCAAGCTAGCACAAGCATGAGTGCTTTAAAACAGCAGCGGCGCGCCGACCATCTTTTTTTAGGTCTCGCCTAGGCAGCGCGCATGCGTTGCTCTAGGAGGGCCTTTAGCCATCGGTCTTCAGTTTTCAAGCACTGCACTCGTGCTTGTGGCGGCATCCACCTTGCGGGAGCGAGCAGCGGCGCGGCCACGTTAATTACAAACATATGGCCACTGCTCGCTCCCGCAAGGTGGATGCCGCCACAAGCACAAGTGCTTGAAAACGAGTACTCTAACTTTCGCGGCCCCGGGGCCGCGCTTGTGCGCTGGCATTACTGGTTTCTGTTTGTTAAAGGTTGCTCTTTGTCCCACCTTTAAGTGAGTTTTGACTTTGGTAGCGACTGCCCCTGTCACATGTCCCCTTATTGTTTGCTGCACTGTTTTCTTTTTTATATCAATTGGTCCTGTGCCGTTTCTTGTTGTTTGCCTGTCTCTGCTTCTACGTGTTCCACTTCATCTTTCTTTACAGCCGTCACGCATACCTATCAGAGTCGGTCATCGAAGGTGCCATTTCAAATAAATAAGAAACAAAGCAACCAGTAACAATCACCCCTACTTAGTCCAATAAGCAAGTCTCGCCCCCACAAGTACACATCGTGTGTTTCCTCATTTCTTTTGTCCCCCACACCCCCTCATATCCACGTCTTTCCTCACTACCGGTTGTCACTGAAAAGTCTAATAAAAAGTACGGTAAGAGTCCCCGCAGCAGCCCAGTGGAGACGATGAAATAGCTAGCGCCTGCTCTCAAGAGCAGAATAGTCGTTCACACGCTTTCTTTCAGGTGAGTCTGCAGGGCACTCGGTTTCCAGGTTCTCCTGCCAGCCTGCACCCAACAACACCCCCTGGCCCTCCCTGTGCCCCTGCCACGCTCACTCTTGTCTTGGGCCTTGTGCGTTGACGAATAGTGCGCCTCACCCTTGCAGCGCAGGAGCAGCTGTCACCCCTCCTCCACCGCCCTCCCGTTATGCGAACTTTCACTGCTCGCAGCTTCCTGACACCTTTCCTCTCCAGCGAAGGTGATGTCTTCTCTTTTAATCCGTCCCACGCGCCCGCTGCCCTCTCCAACAGGTCTTTACATTGCAGTGGAGTCTGCCCGCTTGTGACTTGCGCGTGTACACCACTCGATTCACGCCACACAATTTCAAAACAAGCAATTCAAATCCAACCCACATAATTCCACTCCTCACCACATCACAAACTCCATAACACATGGCTAAAAGATATGGGCATTAGCAACGCCAATAGCTCTCGGATTGGTAGTTAATTTGGCATGACTGCATCATCATTCCTTATGTTTTTTGCAGGGGCCCGGGGAAGTTTGTTTTCCTCTCTAGTTTATGTATGCTGCAAGTGCTATGCGCAGAGTCTGCTCTATGCATCTTGTGTACAGCATGATTTTCATTACGTTTAGCTGGAGTACTGACATCGGTGTATGTCTTGTGCAGAGTAAAATACATGGCCAGGGTGTGCTGCAGTAGTATATAAAGTTTAGTGGGACGCCGCACATAGAGACACAACAAGTCACTGACTTGTAAGAACCGAATCAGGTTTCAATACTGCTCTACGGCATCCTGAGGAAACTATAAAACGGCATTCTGAAGTTTCAGATACGACAGATCTGATTTAAAAAAACTTAAGTGGTAAGTTAACCACTTTATTAGGAGTCGCAATGAGCACCTAAACATACTTGGTCCTGACGAAAGCCTTAAGAAAATATGAGAAGGCTGAAACATGTTGACCTACTAGTGCGGTAGACTAGTAACTGGGTCTACACACGCACCACCTTTATATTTTAATTTCTCACATCACTGATTTTCTGAATAAAATTCTGTGTCACACAGTGATGTAGGGAATTTTAACCTCACTGCACTTGAGCACATTCACGCCCTCTTTTAATCTCTGGACACTACTGGCAAATCAGTTGGTCTACCTCCAGATGGAGGACAGCATATGTACTATCTAAAAACCCTATGTTGATGCTGTAACAGTACACCAAGGTGGAGAATCAAGATATACCGCCATTTGCCTGTGTACGTTGAGGGTTTTTATACGGTTCCACACTACCAAGACCCTGATTTCACAGGACAAGTGATCCATTCTCCCCCTGATTTCCTGAGCTATAAAGTTTAGTGTGCATCATCTGCCTTATGTGCACTGCATTGTGAGAACCGCATGGTGCACACAGTGTTTCCTTTGTGCAGAATATGCAATATGCGAAGGGCAGGATCTAAGTCGAGTTTGTGAACAGCGTTTTGTTTTGGTAGCTTGATGTAGAGTGTGTGTCCCTTCCCTCTCCCACTACTAAGAGCGATGTGCTGGCTCTCCTTATGCTGCGGACGAGTGTGCATGTTCAATCATACACTAAACATTTTTTATAATAAATCTTTTTTTAATAAGGTTGTTCAATTATACATAATCTCACCTTAATTATAGACAAGCTCACAAAAATGCTTATAACAGTGTTTTAATTATAACTTTGCAACATGCTGCACACAAGACCCACTACTCTACAACATAGCTTAAAACACATTAGCAAAACCAATATACCTGGCTAAACACTAATAAGGTCCCAAAGGCGAGACCTATTGGCTTTGCCAATGCTTGTCCTTCCTTGCCGCCAACCTGTGGAATGAATTACCGTTCTCCCTCTGTGCCACTCTTTCTGAACTTTGTGCGAAAACTTGGCTAATGCAAACCATTTAACACAGTGTCTGCTTCAGTTTCTGCCGTGCTTCCAGAGCGCTGACTCGCCCTTGCTGGGCAGCTGTTGCGCTAAATACATTTGTATTCATTCATTATCTGAAAGTGTAATATGGCATTGATATCAGCCTCAATAGAAGACTTTGGCTACCAGAAACCAGAACAAGCAGTGGCAAAGCCATCAAGTCTCGCCTGCACGAGGTACTGCCTTTGTCAATGTTTTAGCCATATTGTACAGCAGGATGACGGAAAGTTACAACAACAAACAAGCACTGGCATAGCCAATAGGCCTCGCCTTTGGGACCTTATAAGTGTTTAGCCAGAGATATTGGCAATGTTTTTAAGGTATGTTGTACAATGTAGCTGCGGTGTTTAGTACTGTAAAGTTTGTGTGCAAGTTGTGCTTAGTGTAGTGACGTAAGGGCACTGGCATGGTGTGGAATGTAGTGGTGAGCTGTGATATGATGTGTGTTGGTGGGATGTATGTGTGTATATATCATAACAGACTTTGAGATTACAATGCTGAGTACCTCACATATTTCTTTATTTAATGATATACCGAAGCGTAGTGTGCCATGGTAAACACACGGGTAATGCTCTGGAAGTGGAGCGTTTTCAGTAATCGGAAGTGGAAGCATAGTGTGCTATGGTATGCACACCGATAATGCTTTGGAAGGATAGTGTGCCATGGTAAACACTCCGGTAATACTCCGGAAGAAAAAGCCTAGTGTGCCATGGTATACATCGGTAATGCTCCGGAATTGGAAGCATAGTGTCCATGGTATACACACTGGTAATGCTCCGGAAGTGGAAGCGTAGTGTGCCATGGTATACACACACCGGTAATGCTTCGGAAGTGGAAACGTAATGTGCCATGATAAACACAACGGTAATGCTCCAAAAATGGAAATGTAGTGTGCCATGGTAAACACACTGGTAATGTTCCGGAATTGGAAGCGTAATGGCCATGGTATACACACCGGTAATGCTCCAAAACTAGAAGCGTAGGGTGCCATGATATACACACCGGTAATGCTCCGGAAGTGGAAGCCTAGTGTGCCATGGTATACACACAGGTAATGCTCCAGAAGTGGAAGCGTAGTGTGCCATGGTATACACACGGGTAATGCTCCAGAAGTAAAAGCCTAGTGTGCCATGGTATACACACTGGTAATGCTCCGGAAGTGGAAGCGTAGTGTCCATGGTATACACACCGGTAATGCTCCGGAAGTGGAAGCGTTGTGTCCATGGTATACACATGGGTAATGCTCCGGCAGTAAAAGCCTAGTGTGCCATGGTATACGCACCGGTAATGCTCCGGAAGTAGAAGCCTAGTGTGCCATGGTATACACACGGGTAATGCTCCGGAAGTGGAAGCGTAGTGTACCATGGTAAACACACCGGTAATGCTCCAAAAGTAGAAGCGTAGTGTGCCATGGTATACACACTGGTAATGCTCCGGAAGTGGAAGCGTACACACTGGTAATGCTCTGGAAGTGGAAGCGTAGTGTCCATGGTATACACACTGGTAATGCTCCGGAAGTGGAAGCGTAGTGTGCCATGGTAAACACACCGGTTTTGCTCCAAAAGTAGAAGTGTAGTGTGCCATGGTGTACACACTGGTAATGCTCCGGAAGTGGAAGCGTAGTGTCCATGGTATACACACTGGTAATGCTCTGGAAGTGGAAGCCTAGTGTGCCATGGTATACACACCGGTAATGCTCCGGAAGTGGAAGCGTCGTGTCCATGGTATACACATGGGTAATGCTCCGGCAGTAAAAGCCTAGTGTGCCATGGTATACGCACCGGTAATGCTCCGGAAGTAGAAGCCTAGTGTGCCATGGTATACACACGGGTAATGCTCCGGAAGTGGAAGCGTAGTGTGCCATGGTAAACACACCGGTAATGCTCCAAAAGTAAAAGCGTAGTGTGCCATGGTATACACACTGGTAATGCTCCGGAAGTGGAAGCGTAGTGTCCATGGTATACACACTGGAAATGCTCCGGAAGTGGAAGCCTAGTATGCCATGGTATACACACGGGTAATGCTCCGGAAGTGGAAGCGTAGTGTGCCATGGTAAACACACCGGTAATGTTCCAAAAGTAGAAGTGTAGTGTGCCATGGTATACACACTGGTAACGCTCTGGAAGTGGAAGCGTAGTGTCCATGGTATACACATGGGTAATGCTCCGGAAGTGGAAGCGTAGTGTGCCATGGTAAACACACCGGTAATGCTCCAAAAGTAAAAGCGTAGTGTGCCATGGTATACACACTGGTAATGCTCCGGAAGTGGAAGCGTAGTGTCCATGGTATACACACTGGTAATGCTCCGGAAGTGGAAGCCTAGTGTGCCATGGTATACACACGGGTAATGCTCCGGAAGTGGAAGCGTAGTGTGCCATGGTAAACACACCGGTAATGCTCCAAAAGTAGAAGTGTAGTGTGCCATGGTATACACACTGGTAATGCTCTGGAAGTGGAAGCGTAGTGTCCATGGTATACACACTGGTAATGCTCCGGAAGTGGAAGCCTAGTGTGCCATGGTATACACACCGGTAATGCTCCCGAAGTAGAAGCCTAGTGTGCCATGGTATACACACGGGTAATGCTCCGGAAGTGGAAGCGTAGTGTGTCATGGTAAACACACCGGTAATGCTCCAAAACTAGAAGCGTAGTGTGCCATGGTATACACCCTGGTAATGCTCCGGAAGTGGAAGCGTAGTGTCCATGGTATACACACTGGTAATGCTCCAGAAGTGGAAGCCTAGTGTGCCATGGTATACACACTGGTAATGCTCTGGAAGTGGAAGCGTGCACACTGGTAATGCTCCAGAAGTGGAAGCGTAGTGTCCATGGTATACACACTGGTAATGCTCCAGAAGTGGAAGCGTAGTGTGCCATGGTATACACACCGGGAATGCTCCGGAAGTGGAAGCGTCGTGTCCATGGTATACACATGGGTAATGCTCCGGCAGTAAAGGCCTAGTGTGCCATGGTATACGCACCGGTAATGCTCCGGAAGTGGAAGCGTAGTGTGCCATGGTATACACACCGGTAATGCTCCAGAATTGGAAGCATAGTGTCCATGGTATACACACCGGTAATGCTCCGGAAGTGCGGCGGTCTGCTACGCTGACATGACTATGCCTGCCTTGCAGGCGTGCGCTGCCTTTTTAGACGACTTTTAATTAAATAACGTGCTTGCAATCAAATAAACCAATGGGAGATAGCGTGACAAATTAAAAAGTGCAAGAAACAAATAAAGGAGTGAACATGAAAAAGAACCACAGACAAGTGTGGAAGACAAGCACGCGCGGCCGTGAAAGTGAAAGCGACCGCGCTATGTTTAATTTGTAACATGATCCACAACAAGGGAGGAATGCAGCTGGCAGCCTGCGCGCCGCTGCTCGCTCCCGACAGCTGGAGGCCGTGGGAGTGAACATTTAGAGAAAAGGTGGGACATGCACCCGCCTTTGGCCAATTGCGTGCTTTCATTTTTGAAAACCACACGCAAAGGCCAATAGAATGTGTGGAAAATGTAAAGCCACACGCACGAGTTTTCTGAAAGTCTGGAGTGATTCCAAGAGGCCCTCTCCTAGGGCATCGCATGCGCGCTGCGCTAGGCTCGACCTAAAAACACTAGGACGCTGCCAGCACTAGAACTTTTTTTTTTTTTAATTGCTGGCGGGTGGCAACAGAGAGGGCAAGTGGGGAAAATAAAAAAGCGTTGGTGCTTCCAGCAGTGGTGGCATCACAGTGCTTCTTTTAAAATATGGCAGGGGGAGGGGGACACCATAACAGATGGAAGGCAGACGGGTAGGGGTAGCAAGCAACACGGGCAAAAACAGAATGAGGTGGGGCGGGTGGGGGCAAACAACACAGGCGACAAAAGAAGAAGGAAGTGCAGGTGGGGGCAAGGAGACAGATGGCAGAATGGGTAGAAGTACATGAGAGAGTCAGGCAAAAAAAAAAAAACACACTCAGGTAGAGTGGTTAATACAAAGAACAAAATAGTGACTACAAAAATGAGCAGTGGAAGGACACAAGTAATGCGTCTATGCACCAGAGGAGAGACCAAACCACGAAAAGGAAGGACACCTTCGGCAGCTGACCAATAAGAAACAAGCAAATGAGAGCGGGCAGCTGACCAATAAGAAACAAGCAAATGAGAGCGACAACAAAGCCAACCAGTAGTAAGCAATGGGCAGTGTCTAAGCCCAATGATCAAAAACAAAGGTCTAGAAGAGAGAGCGCTTCTTGCGCGGTCTAGGCAAGACATAAAAATTGGTTTTAGGGTTCTGTTAATTAGGCACAATGCGCTTGGCAGAGGAGTCACCACAGCCCTCTTCACTAGCCCAGCAATACGAAGAATATAGAATTGATGCTTTAGAAGAAGAAGTTTGGAAGTGCACTGGCCAACTGTTTGGAACACAACTTTCTTGTGCAATTAAAGGACACTCAAAACAGAAAATGAAAGCTCAAAACAATAAGGCGATTTGTGAATAAAAGTTAATCTTTCTCCACCCCTCAAGCAGCAACCCCAACCTCACCCCGAAACTTCTGTCACCCCTAGGCTAATCACCTCTGCATCAGACACATGTTGGACATTCAATAAAAATACACATAGTAATAGAACTGCTCCCAGTTTCCGCTTCCTCAAACTCAGACACCGCCATACTGCTACCTTCTGATGCTTGTGACTTTGCACATCTCATAACACATAAGAGAGAGGAGGAAAGCCATTGTACGCCCCCCCTATTAAGACACAACCAACACAAATGGGTACGGCAGCGATGGGTAGGATACAAGTTACAGTATTACTACCCTTAAACAGACATATGAAGTCCAAATAGGACTTTCACAGAGTTCCTGTGCGAGTCCAGAGAGAAGGGAAGGTCATCCTTATGGAAGACGAAGCCTCACACATAAAATTATGTCGCGCTTCATCATCGGCATCCTCGTCCCACCCTAGTGGGGCGGTACCACTAGAGCGGACTCGACCTCCTATTAGACTCGGTGCAGGAGGGAGTTCCTAGATAAAACAAGCATTGGCATAGCCAATAGGTCTCGCTTTTGGGACCTTATAAGTATTTAGTTATGCAGCACAATATCCTTGGTGCAACAATATCAAGTGTTGCATGGCTAAACACTTATAAGGTCCCAAAGGCGAGACCTATTGGCTATGCCAATGCTTGTTTTTCTGATGCGACGTGCGCGAGACGCATTTTGTGTAATTCAGAGTAATCTGATGGAATTCTTGGAGAATTCTGTGTGATTACGCTACACAGGATTACGTGAGTTACACCCACCCTTATTCATAATACGGTGGTAAAAGGCATTTTCATCAAGCACTGCCTTACTCACCATCAAGAACATGAAATAGCACTAGTCAAAATGTTTTGTGATCTGGTCCCGGGTGTCAAAAAGCTCTGCCACTATAACGGGTGTCCTCAAAGCGAGGAACACAAGCATTTGCAATGCAATAGGTCTCACATTACTGAAAGTTCGAGCTGCGGGCGTTGCATTATTATTTGCAACACCAATAGCTCAAACTTTCAGTAATGCAATACCTATTGCATTACAAATGCTTGTTTTCTTATTGTATTAGAGCTGAGTGTTTTGAAAGAAGAATCATGAGCGGATAGTCTGTTGTTCATCACACGTGAGCTTGCTGTCAAACACTTCACACACTATAGTTAAGTGTCATTGAGTTCCATCTCTGATAATTATTTGCTCAATCCGTCTGTTTTTTTCTCAGTTTGAAAAACCGACCAATCCACATAACCTCACATGGGATCCCTGGGAAGTATTATGAGTGGATGTGGAAGAAGGTTGTTAAGAAGTTAAACAGAAAAAAACAAAGCATTGGTAAAGCCAATAGGTCACCCTATGCAAAAACTATTGGCTTTGCCAATGTTTTGTTTAGCCATGTTGTGCGGCAATGCAGTTGCTGTGCAGCATGGCTGAAAGTCAGGAAAAATAAGCACTATGAAATGTCCAGCGCTGACCACATTATAATCGCTTTTTTTTCTTAACTTTCAGCCATGCTGCTGTACAACATGGTGAAAAAAATGACAAAACCAATAGCCCTTGCCTAAATCACGACCTATTGGCTTTGTCAATGCTTTTTGTCATCAGGAAGTGAAAAGGGCATAAGCGTCTCATGTAATCTCTTAAAGCATTTCTCCTCGAAATACTGAGTAAAGTACACGCGCTCTCTCACGAAGATGCAATCACAAGCACAAAGGGGAGGTTTGATTGTCAGACATTCGTTCTGAGGCACAGACATACGCGCAAACAGCACCAACTCAAATACATGTGATGATATGACAATATGCAAGCTAAGACCAAAGTAACCAGCGATCTGTATCGGCATACATACTTTTATAGACAATGCATTGATTGCTGTCGTAATGAGTAAGCACACGAACGTGCAGCTACTCCCACAGACATGCGTGCACTGATGCGCTTGGGCAGACATCTGAAGTGAATACAGAGACCGAGAAAGAACACAAGCTTGCAGACATGCCGCCAAGGACCTGCTTGCCGCTCTTCCACTCATTCACAGGTGCACACAGACAAATAAACCACACCTACGGCACCCTAAACAGACCTGCTGAGGTACTCGCCTCACCGTACCCGAGGTAGCCCTCTCACAGAGCTCGGTCATTGCGCATACCCGAGTCTAGCATTGCCTTGGTGACTGCTCAGCGGACTCTGAATGAGTCAGAGCTTTTTCCGCCCAGTCTGCGCTCGACGTACATGAAGTATCGCTAAAATGCAGCGCCCGGGGGCAGGGAAGAGAGGCTGCAAGCCGCAGGTGCCATTGTGGACCGTGGTGATTGATTTGGGCGGGCCGCACATAACAGAAGAAATGCGCGGCCGCCATCCGGAACCTGAAGCGTGCCTCGTGCTTGAAAAAATAGCGCAAAGCGTTCTTAAAACGACAGTGCTTTAAAGAAAATGTATTATGGTGTGAGCAGCATTAATAGCGAGGCCACCATTCTTGAATCAAAAACATAACACAAGTTAAAGAGCACCCGCACTGCTTAAAAAACAAGCATGCGCACATAAGAGAATGCTGCCACGGGAGCGCATGCGTACGACACTGTAATGAAGATTCCTCACCATGACAACAGCACTCACGAATGAAAGCGCACGCAAGTGCACGTTACTGCTACAGCAGATGCGCATGCGTACACAAGAGATTGCTGCCGCGGGCAGCTTAGAACGAGACCTAAGCTGACCACAGGCTCGTGCTCATGGCCTTTTCCTTGCGATTACCCGCAGGGCCAGCATGTGTTTCCAATTATCGCGCCCGTGTCTGGGCACGATAATTGGAAACAGATGTCTGCCCTGCGCGTAACCGCAGGGAAAAGGCCATGACGCACGAGCGTCTGGTCAGCTTTTCAAACCCCCTAACATAAAGTCTTGCCAGAGCACCGCTTGCGCGCTACTCGAGGCTCGACCTAAAAAAACTACTGGACAAAAGGAGGAATCCAGATCAGCGACTTAAAAATACCTTAGGGTTCCCTGACAGTCACCTTTATTAGTGTGAACTGTAGGTACCAGCGGCAGAGAGGGGCCTGATTGCAGGTACTAGGGCACGATGTGCCTTTTGAGGAATGTGTGACTACTAAGGACATCGTCCCACTCTCTGACCAGGAAGCCGGTATCCCCTAAAGTTTAGGGACAATAGCTTGTTGGCCCTCAGGTAGGATTCGCCTGAGTATATACTAAGTTTTTCTTTAAGTTTCCTTTCTTTATTCACCTCCAAAAAAGTCTTAGGCATAGTGGCCTTTAGGAGGTAGTCAGGGATCTCTTGCCCTGAAGAATGTCCCAAACAGGTTTGGGATTCTAATGTGGGCAGAAACATGTTGGCCTAGCTACTGAGACGGTGTGAGCCATTGTCCTCAAGAACCATCCTGTTCATTTTTAATTTTACCTATAGTTCCCACTAATAAAGGTGAACTGCCGGGGAACCGTAAGGTATTTTTAACTCACTCCCTCTTTTTGTCCAGTAGTTTTTTTATCTAAGAACTCCCTCCTGTGCCGAGTCTAACAGGAGGTTGAGTCGGCCCTAGTGGTACCCACCTACCAGGGTGGGGAGAGGTTGCTGACGAAGCACGACACAATTTTGTGTGCGAGGCTTCCTCTTCTATAAGGATGACCTTCCCTTTTCCCTGGACTCCCACAGGAACTCTGTGAATGTCTAGTTGGACTTCCATGTGTCTATTTAAGGGAAGTAATGTAACTTGTATCCTACCCATAGCTGCCGTACCCATTTGTGTTGGTTGTAACATTGCACATTACAACTCCCTCAACTTTCTTGTGAATTTCCCTTGTTGGTCTCAATTTTGCACTGAAATGCCACCCGGCGTCACCCTCTTTATACAGTGCCCTCATGCAGAGTTACTTGGTGCCAATGCATTGCAACGAAGCGGTAGTATTTCTGCACTGAAGTGCCACCAGGGATTGCACAGTTTGCAGTGTCGGCCCATACTGCAACATTTGCAGCTCCCTTGACTTGTTGCTTCTGCACACAGCGGCTCCATCTAGGTGTAACAAACCTGGTACAGCACCATCCTCCATGCCTCTGAATTTCCACTTGGGGCAATGACCCGTTCGGTAGCGTCCACCTCTTGGGATTGCCTGAGCACTGCACCCCATTTCTCCTCCAAACGCCCCAGAGGTCATACCGCCACTTTGCAGTTCTGTCTAGTGAAATTATGTATCTACTGCACCCACCATTCCAACAACCCCTTATTATTTGGACCTCTGGGCTGCATCACCATCTAAAGGAAGGAAATGCTATATGGCGACCCAGCTACCGGTATTATCTTTCTATTGAATAATAATATCTTTCTACTCCACCATGCTCCTTGTTCTCTATACACAGATCCTTGGCAGTGTAACTCCGAGCAGCGACATTTCATAGTAATCTATCCTTTACACTGCTCCTCACTTCCTGCACAAACCTTCTGCAACAACGCGCCACCTCGTGGTATCAAATCTATACTGCACACCTTGCAATCTCGTTGTTGTCCTGGGGCACGCTCTCTGCTATGCAGATCCACCTAGTGGTAGTAAGTCAGTACTACACCACTTCTAGTCTACATAAGTATTCCTTTTGCACTGTGGCTCAATTAAATGGAATGATCTCCCAGGAGGTCACTTACGCAATGAATGTCCACCTGGACAGGAATTCTTTCTGTAGTTCAGATTCTCCTGGTCGTTTCACCTGCGCACTACAGCCTCACATTTTCACTACAGTGCTTCCTAGTCGAATCATTCCTGTCCCACTGCTTCCTCTGGTGCTTTCTTCTATGCACTACAGTTCCACCTACTGGGATTATCCTTCTAGTACTCCCCCTTCCAGCTCCACCTAGTGGTTTCACCAATGCACTACAATTCCGCCTACTGGAATCACCCCTCTAGTACTCCACCTTCCAGCTCAACCAAGTGGTTAAACCAATGCACTACAGTTCCGGAATTATCCTTCTAATACTCCCCCTCCCAGCTCCACCTAGTGGATTCACCAATGCACTACAGTTCTGGAATTATCCTTCTAATACTCCCCCTCCCAGCTCCACCTAGTGGATTCACCAATGCACTACAGTTCTGGAATTATCCTTCTAGTACTCCCCCTCCCAGCTCCACCTAGTGGATTCACCAATGCACTACAGTTCTGGAATTATCCTTCTAGTACTCCCCCTTCCAGCTCCACCTAGTGGTTTCACCAATGCACTACAATTCCGCCTACTGGAATCACCCCTCTAGTACTCCACCTTCCAGCTCAACCAAGTGGTTAAACCAATGCACTACAGTTCCGGAATTATCCTTCTAGTACTCCCCCTTCCAGCTCCACCTAGTGGTTTCACCATAGCACTACGGCTCTGGAATTATCCTTCTAGTACTCCCCCTTCCAGCTCCACCTAGTGGTTTCACCAATGCACTACAATTCCGCCTACTGGAATCACCCCTCTAGCACTCCACCTTCCAGCTCAACCAAGTGGTTAAACCAATGCACTACAGCTCTGGAATTATCCTTCTAATACTCCCCCTCCCAGCTCCACCTAGTGGATTCACCAATGCACTACAGTTCTGGAATTATCCTTGTAGTACTCCCCCTTCCAGCTTCACCTAGTGGTTTCACCAATGCACTACAGTTATGCCTACTGGAATTATCCTTCGAGTACTCTCCCTTCCTGCTCCCCCTAGTGGTTTCACCAATGCACCAGAGTTTCACCTGCTGGAATTATTCCTGTTCTGCTCCCTCTTCCAGCTCACTCTGGTGGTCTAACGTATGCACTCCATCTTTACCCGTTTGAATTATCCTTTCCCTTCTGCCCATCCCAGCTCAACCTGCTGGCTTGACCTATGCACTACAGCTCTGCCAACTAGAATCATACTTGCCCTAGTACCCTTCCAGCTCCACCTGGTGGTTTCACCTATGCACTACAGCTCTGCCAGCTAGAATCATACTTGCCCAAGTACCCTTCCAGCTCCACCTGGTGGTTTCACCTATGCACTACAGCTCTACCTGCTACAATTATCCTCGTCTTAGTACCCTTCCAACTCCACCTGGTGGTTTCACCTATGCACTACAGCTCCACTTGCTAGAATTATCCTTTTAGACCCTTTCCAGCTCCACCTGGTGGTTTCACCTATGAACTACAGCTCTACCTGCTATAATTATCCTTGTAGTCCCTTTCCAGCTCCACCTGGTGGTTTCACCCATGAACTACAGTTTCACCTGCTGAATTATTCTTCTGCTACTTCCCCTCCCAGCTCCCTCTGGTGGTCTCACATAGGCACTGCAGCACCGCTCAGTGGAGTTACACTTGTACAGGTCCCCTGCAAGGGTCCCGCAGTGGTCTTACCTTTGCACTGCAGCTCCAGCATGGTGCTATACCAGGCCTCCTGCTCTTCCTCACCCTCACACGCCACAGAGAAGCTGCTGTCCCGGCTGTAGAGCACCAGCAGGTGACGGTGCTTGGCATCAGCACGCTTGTTAACGTTGAGGGCCGTCTCCAGGTTGACAGTCCGCTTGGGTGGTGGTGGTGGTGGCGGCCCACCAGGACCCCCAGCACCAGCCTTTGGGGACGCTCTGAACTTCTTCTCACTCTCATAGTACTCCAGGCGGGCTGGGCCCCGCTCACTGGCACTCCGCAGCACGAAGAACCGCCTGTGCATGGACTTCTGTTTGCGCAAATAACCACATTTGCGCACATCAGAGAAGCAGGGGTCAGGGGGAAGGTTCTCCATCTTGGAAAAGGTAAAACCTAGAATCAACTGAAAACCTGCAGCACTGGTGCGTACATTTATCCAAGTGTGGCTGGCATATTTGTAAGTGGATTGCACCAACACATCTCAGCTGAACTGCAGCACTTTTAACAGTGCAGTGCCAGCACTTCTCATTGGGACAGTAGCATAACTCTTTGGGAGGGCCACAGCTCTTATAAAAGGGCAGTATGAATACTTCTTAGCAGGATAGTGCAAGCAAGAGGACCGAAGCACTTCAATAACACAGTACCAGCACTTCCTGGTAGGATAGTAGGGATTCTTCGCAGGGCAGTCTCAGCACTTCTACCGAGGACCACAGCACTTTTCAGAGGTAGCAATGCTGCTTAGCTAAACTGCTGCACTTCTACCCAGGGCAGTACCAACACTTAACACTATAGCAGCACTTTTACTAGGACAGTACCAGAACTTTTTATCAGACTGAAGCACGTTTTAACTTCTTAGCATGACTAATGCGCTTTCAACAGAATACCTGAACTTGTTACCCCACGGTAGCACTTGTAACAGGGCAATACCAGCTCTTGTTAGCAAGACTGCAGCACTTTCTGCAGGGCAGCGCCAGCACTTCTCTGCACGAGTGGTGCACTTTCAGCAACCCAGAATTCTCACTTCGTCGCTTTGCGGCACTTTCAACAGGACAACAGCAGCACTTGCTTTTTGCAGGAGTACCACTCTTCACGGAGCAGCACCAGCACTTCTCGGCGAAACAGTCACTTCTCAAGTGCCACTAGGTTCTGCTCAGAGTCTCCCGGTTCCTAAAAAGTCACGAAAAAAGCCAGAGTCCTTGAGTCAAAATGTTTTCTTGGTCCAATGCGACAACAGGCAGTCGCTGGATTTTGCAGTATGCGTTCCCATTCCGAAAACCAAAACACCGTTTTTCACAATTTTTGCTAAGTGCCTAATTCCACAGGAAAAAAATATATATTTTTGACGCGAAGTGTTCGTTTTCCGTCGAAGCGGTGGAATATCGTCAAATGTCTGTCTTTAGTGTTTAAATGAAAAAAATAAGCTCGTGTTGCAAAAACAAAGTCTGAAATGAAAAGTTAGGTAAACACTGTGTGCATTTTTCGGGGTGCGGTGTGGTCCGGCTCCCCGGTGCTGGCCCCCTCCGTTGGCATGCTGGCTGGCATGATCTCACGGCGAGTGCTGAGATGCAAGAAACTCACTGCTCCGGCTGCCTGAACTTTCCAGCCTCCGACAGAAAACACAGCCGCGTCCTGGATGGAGCCCCGAGCCGCCTCTGCGCCTCGCTCTTAGCAATGACCACCTCCCTGAAATTTCACTCTCCTCCCTGGGACCCCTCCGGTTCCTCGTGTGAGCTGAGACAACTCACTCCGGCTGCAAACTTATGGTGCTCGCCTGAGTCCCAGCTGGGCGGTTGTGGAAGAGACCAAAACAACAACACCAGGCGGATGACACAACACAAATAGCGCCAAACTCTGGGTGCGCAGGGGGCGCTACTCGGCAGGCAGGTCCTTTTAAAGTGCCATGTGGCTCGGTGCACAATGGTGGCCGGAGAGAGCTGCAGACGGGAGCTGTGTGTCTTGAGAGAGCTGCAGACGGGAGCTGTGTGTCTGTCCTGCGGCTGCCCCTGCTGGCAGGCAGAGCACGCACACACACACACCGGTGCAGCCCAGCTAGCACAGCAGCATGCTCGTGCAGTGGGCGGTGTTGTGCTCGGACTGGCTGCACAAACACAAGGACAGATGACACAATCAACACGCTGCCTTCCCTGGGTCTTGGTGCGGCAGGGGTGCGGGTGCAGCGCACACCACGCACAGCTCAGAAATACTCATGCACGCAGACGGAAAATGAGAAAAGTGGCAGGCATGGGGGGGATCCGCTCCGGGGGCTCCCACCGGCTGGCACTGCGGGAGACCACCCTAAAGTCACAGGCTGGTGGAGGGGGTGCAGCTGCAGGCAGAGGTCCTGCGGGTGTTGGATTGTTGGCAGTTTTCAGACTAGCAGGGACAGCTGGTGGTTGCAGGAGCCTCGGCCGGTTCCCAGGGACGGGGGTGGGGTGGGGTCCCTCTGGTCCTGGCCAGGCCCTGGGTCCCCGGATCAGCGCCAGGCAGGGCTGCGGGGATTCTGCGCAGGGACCATGCTGAGGGGAGGGGAAGGGAGGGTGAGAGACGCCCTGAGTGTGTAAATCACAGAGTGGATCAAGTTGGCTCCGGCCCCTCCCCCTCCCAGCCAAGCCTCTCTGCTGACATGCAGTGCACACAGCCTGCATGCTGCTGCTGGGTCCTAGAGCGGGTGCAGGCCCGAGAGCGAGGTGCAGGCCCGAGAGCGAGGCGCAGCCGCCCGTCCAACCCTGGGGACGGTGGCAAGTGTCAGGAAGGGACGCGTTCAGCCCTGAGGTGGGACGCGAGGACGAACGTGTACACAGCTCTGGAGAGGGCGCCCAAGCAGGGGGACTCACACCCATGCAGGGGGACACGCACCCTGCAAAGAGAGACCCACTCACATGCAGGGGGACTCAGCACAGGGACGGACACGCATCCTGCAGAGAAAGACACACGCCCCCTGCAGAGAGAGACACACACCCCTGCAGAGAGAGACACACACCCCTGCAGAGAGACACACGCCCATGCAGGGGATCTCAGCGCAGGGACGTACACGCACCCTGCAGAGAGAGACACACACCCCTGCAGAGACCCACATCCATGCAGGGACACACACACACCCCTGCAGAGAGGCACACCCATGCAGGGGGACTCACAGCCCACGGATGGACATGCGCCCTGCAGGGAGAGACACACCCATGCAGGGGGATTCACTCCCATGCTGGGAGACTCAGCCCACGGATGGACACACACCCTGCAGGGGACACACAACTCAGGGACGGACAAACATCCCTGCAGAGGAGCAACCATACAGTCCAGGGGCAGACAAACACGCCTGCAGAGGGACACACACTAGTGCAATGGGATGCACAACCATACAGGGGGACTCAGCGCAGGGACGGACACACACCCCTGCAAAGAGACACACAGCCCAGAAACACACACACAGTGGCAGAGGAACGAACACACCGCCCTGGAGGAGGACACTGGACACAGGGCCCAATGCTGCTGAGGTCTATAGGGCAGGGCCGGTTTTAGGATTTTATGGCCCAAGGCAGAAAGGGAAAGTGCAAGGCCCCTCTAATTAGCATACGGCGTGACATCACAGGAAGGGCCATCAACTGGCTATTAATCCTTTGGCATTCTTGAAGTAACTTGACGAGAAGCAACTTTGCTGGTGCGGATATCAGTAAAACAATAAAAACATCAAAAATAAGTCTAACAAAATAAGTAGATATATTTTTAAGGTTTATTAAGTGGAAACATATCCTATTAGTCACCGTGGGTGGAAAAGCTTGGCCACGGTTTCTCCAGAACTTATATCTTCACTCCAGTGCTAACACATTTTTTCCAGATTGGGGCGTTAATATGTAATATTATGGTTTAAATATAAACAAAAGGTAGCAAAGAGCTGTACAGGAGGTGAAGATGGTTTATTGCTGCCCCATCATAGCTCCTCAGTTTCCCAAGTCCACCTGTGACTAGTTAGCCCTGTTTTTTTCTCTTAGAATTCTGGGACTTGTAGTCCTGGGTTTATACTGGGTTAAATACAACTAAAAGTCAAAAAATTGTAGGAAACAAGCCAGACTGGCCTAAATAGTCACGCATGGACCTGGGAAACTTGGCAGCTATGCACTGTGATGCCGTGTTCCTTAAAGAGGGGATGTACTCGGCAGTTCCCTCAATAGAAGCGGCCTTGCGGCTGTCCGAATGGATTCAGGGATATCGGTGCAGATCCTCAGTGCAGAGATGGAGAAGGCCGTTAACTTCCGTTTTTAGGCCGAGCCTAAGGGCAACGCGCATGTGCTGCTCGCTCTGCGAGGCATGCTGTATTGGAGTATGTACTGGAAGCCCCTCCCACTCTCCGCCCATATTTGTCATTGGCTTGTGTCATTGTCCTTCGTAAATGCTGGCTTCTGATTTGTAAATAGGCTTGTTAGTCCCTCCTTGGTACCACCATGTCTGCATTTGTTACCTCCCATAACGACTGGACCTTTTACTTGGCTTGTTACACGGTCTGCGTTATAAGTGGGTGAGCACTATTTTGTTTATTGACTAATGGGGACAATGGCGGCTGCTTTTTGTATTTGCAGCGCGCCCTCACAGGACTATGGCGGCCGCTTTTCGTATAGAGCGCTATGCTGTTCTAATTTTAAAAGTGGCTGCCCCCTACCCCCACAGCACTCATGGCACAATGGCGAGGCTTTTAAAAAAATTATTACTTTTTAGAAGAACGTAGCGTCCGCTTCAGAGACAAAGCGCGTTCTTTCACTTTAAAAAAAAAAAAAAAATTGCAGGCTGAGCGCGGCGCCCCCTTTAGGGACACCGCACTCAGTTTCATTTTTTTTTTTAACTATAATGTTGAGCGCGGCGCCCGCTTTAGGGACAGCGCGCTCTGTTTCTGTTTTAAATTTTAATGGTGAGCGCAGCCTCCACTTCAGGGACACCACGCTGTTTCTTTTTTTTTTTTTTTTACTTTATTGGTGAGCGCAGCGCCCGCTTGACGGACTCCACGCTCTACAATACAATAGGTCTTGTTTTTGCCAAAGTTTGACCTATTGGTATTGTAAATGACAATGCCTTTTAATATTATAAAAGGCATTGCCATTTACAATGCCAATAGCTCAAAATCTCACAATTGCCAAACCTATTGCATTGTAAATGCTTGTTTCTTTTTTGTCCTTCATCTCCTTGTGAAACATCCTGGCTGCAGGTGTGCGGAGAGCCCCTGGAGATGCTGAGCCTTGTAGTCCAGGTACGCAGGGGTTCTGGTGATGATGGATTTGTGGATGAGGCAGCTGGGTTTGAAGGTGGTGCGGGCTGGCAAGGGCACCCTGCGGAGCCCTATCAGGGTAGGATGATGTAGTGATATTTCTTCAAGACCTAAAGAGGCGGGCTGCAGCCTCAAGGGAGGCAGTGTGGACTGAAACTACAAGATGGCTTTCTACATACCCAGTGCAAGGGAAGGTCTGTGGCACAGAAGGTCTGTGGCACTGTGAGAAAGTGCCCTCTTTCTGCATGGTTGCCCCCACTTTTTGCTGAATTGCTGATGTGCTTTGACTGAGTGTGCCCTGGGCTCCTGCTAATCAGGTACCCAGGGCCTATGTTCTTTCCCTAAAATTGCATTGAAGCCTAAACCCAATTGGCATCTCTGGCCACAGGTTAGCCCCTGGTAAATGGTACCACAGGTACCCAGGGCACTGTGACCAGAGAAGGCCTCTAAGGGCTGCAGCACTTATTGTGCCACCCTTAGAGGTCCTGTACCCTTACACACACACACTGCCTTGCAGGCTGCGTGTTTTGGTGCAGAACAAAGTGAAGAGTCGACATGGCACACATCCCTGTGTGCCATGCCGACAAGCCACTGCCCTGGCCTAGGTCAGTCACCCCTCTTGCGGGGTGCACTATACCAGTGGTGAGGGTACAGGTGCATGAGCCCTGTACCCCTACAGTGTCTAAGTCCATTCTTAGACATTGTAAGTGCAGTGCTGCCATTAAGAGTATATGGTGCTGGGAGTTTGTCATTACGAACTCCACAGCACCATAATGGATACTGAAAACTGAGAAGTTTGGTATCAAACTTCTCAGCACATTAAACCCACACTGATGCCAGTGTGGGATTTAATGAAAATGCACACAGAGGGCATCTTAGAGATGCCCCCTGAAAACGAACCCACCTCTAGTGTCCAGGCTGAGTGGCTGCTTTCAGCTGCCACCACCAGACATGTTTCTGGACCCCTGGGTCTGAAATAATGCACATCCTGGGACGAGGTGTCAAGCCTCCTCCCCCAGGATGGGCAGGGTTCACAAAGGGGAAGCTTCAAAGGCTTGCCGCCTTTGTGAGCTTCCCCAGGCCACTTGCTGCTCTCAGCAACTGGTCCCCACTGATTCTGACCCCCACTTTGGGTGGGAGAACCGGCGGGAAAAACAAGTGAGGAAGAGAGGTGTGCCCACCTCTGCCAACTCCACCCCTCAGGTGGGGGAGGCGAGGTGAAGCACAACTCTCAGTCCATGCCATCTTGAAGATGGGGGGACTCAGCCAACCAGGGACAGGCTCATGCCTCCCTCCCACTGGAGGGTGGCATAATAGTGGGTGTACCGACCCCAGGGAAGGGACCCATTGGTCCCTGCCTTTTACCTACCTGTAACGCCCCTAAATCTGTTATTTAGGGGCACCCCTGAACCTTGCTTTTTCAGACAAGAACCTGCAACAAGAAAAGAAGAAGAAGGACCGAACAGCCGTGCCGAAGCTAACAAGAGGAAGACGCCCACTGACTTGGCCCCAGCCCTACCGGCCTGTCTCCACCTCGAACCTGCTCCTGCGAAATCCTGGTGTGTCCTGCAGCCAGCAACCTCAAAAACTCCGGAGGACCTGCCTGCCTTCAAGCACAAAGACTTTGTCTCCCGTGAACACCGGATTTTTTCACCTGCAACCTCTGGCTCCGGCCGGACACCGCGAATCCGCCCCACTCTGCACCCGCCGTCCACGGCCCGAGCTCGAGTGGGCTAACACCACGAGGAGGTCACCCCGGCGATCCTGACTCGAGATCCGGCGACCCCTGACCTGCCTCAAGCCTCCAGCCGACGCCTGCAGTCTAAATCCAGAAGGCCCCCTTAACCGCGACCAGGAGCTGGTAAGAAGATCTGACCCCAAAAGGCACCCCTGCACCCGACGCCCCACGGCCTTGTATGCCCAAACAGACGGTGCCTAACCAACCCCTAACTTCCCAACTTACCTCTCAAAGTGGTGGTCGCAGCCAGAAGACCTTCGTCTCCGAGCCTGCAGTGTCTTTCCAAACCGGAGGTTCTCCATTGAAAACAACAGGGCGCCCGACGTCAAAACAGCACTCTGCACCCGGCCGCCCTAGTGCCGCTGAGGGTGCACCTTTGGTGCTACTTTGTTTCCCCATTTGCCCTGAGCTAAGATCCAGGAGCTTTGCTCCCACAACCTAGTGGCCTGCTTGCCAGCAGTCACCAAGCGGAGGCCCCCTATCCCCCATTGGATAACATTGGGCCTCAGCACTCTGCACCCGGCCGCCCTAGTGCCGCTGAGGGTGTAACAAGAGTGCATCCTTGACCCTGGGGGACCCCTGAGTCTACCCCCAGAACCTCAACTCCCACTACCAAATACTTACCTCAAAACCGATAACACTATTTTCCTACATAGGATAACATTGACTGTTTTTCTGTGAAAAGTTTCTAAGTGTGGAGTTTGAGAAACTAAAGACATTCTTTAAAATTGCATAATCTAACAAAAACGATTTTACTTACCTGTTTTCAGGAAATGTCCCAGAGTAGTATCTAGGTATACTACTCTGAGTAAGCCTAGTAATCTCAAAAGTTACTTACCTGCTATTTTACTAAAAAGCCTATTCAAGTCTATGTGCTGTATTTACTAAGTATTGCATTTCTCTGCATCCATTCTGTAAATCAAATCAAAGTGCATATACCATTATCATTCAAACTGTATTTCAATTGATTTACTACTGTAAAGTACTTATTGCTTACCTGTGCCAGGCTTGCTTGGTTCTAGAAAATAAAATAACTAAAAGAATATTTTTATACAAAACCAATTGGTCTGAAGTTCAGTCTTTGAGTGTGTGAATTAATTTGCTGACTGAGTGTGTACAACAAATGCTAAACACTGTCCTCTGATACTGCCTTACTGCTCGACCACACTACCACAAATAGAGAGTGAGGTGCTATCTAACTTTACCTCTGCCTACCTTTGGGGTTCCACTGGACTCTGTGCACACTATACCTCACTTTGGTATAGTATATACAGAGCCAGCTTCCTACAGGCACAGAATGGTTCTCCGCAACAAAGATATGAAAGCAAACAAAAGAGCTGAAAATAGCTTGCCCTTTATTACAGGCATTAGTCAAGTCACTGTAAAATGAGGCAACGGGTTGTAGTGAGATAAGTCTGAGTTCTGATAGATTTACCTTTTTATTCAAAAGGTTAGAATGCACAGACAAGACCCATGAAAAGGGCAGCTGAGCGCCGTGCAAACAAAGCATTACTACTTAGGGTTTTCTCTGGCAGTGTTCAGCATTGTGGGGTTTTTCAGCCTAATTTACAGAGGTAAATATGAAAACTACCAGAATGCAGGGATAAGTCGGCTAAAAGAGTTAAATGTCACGTGCCTTGAGCCATAGCTACAACACTTCTATCCATCAACTCTGCAGCCTTTAAAAGTTGTAAAACGAATTATTAGTGTACACTTAAGCGCTTCCAGAGTACATTTCCATTTGTAATTTAGCATGATGTTAGATTAAATTAACAGTTCTGAGGTAGATAGAGTTATAGTTAGAATCTTGTTTCTATCGGAAATTCATTTTTTGTGTTGCTAATAACTTTGGCGGCATTTAACGAATCTCCACAAAACTTTCCAAAAAAGTGCTACTTTTTAACTACTTTGCGCACAGACAGTTTCGGGGTAATCCGTCAAGTGGGGACCGAGAAAAAGGGGGCATCCCAAAACACGTTTTCCCCATTCATTTTTCTATAGGAACTTTAGACACAGATACAGTCCAAACGGTTGAATGAGTTTATACCAAATTTGGCAGAAAGCTAGATCTTGTTCCAGAACAAATGCTTTTTGTGTTTTGGTTTAAATCCGTTCAGTAGTTTTGGAGAAATGAAAGCTAACAAAATTTGTATATATCTTGCCACGGAGGATCTGTGGAGCCAACAGATCCCCTGGTGAGATCTGATTGGCTGCAACCACAATAAACAGGAAGTGGTGGCAGCCATTTTAGGAGGCGGGACTCAGTTCTGAGTCCTAAAAAAATGCAGGAAAAAGACATAGGGGGTAGGGTAGGGATACCCTGACTCCGTAGGCTTGGCAGTGGGGTTCCAGAGGAACTTCGCCTAGGGACAATTAAAAAAAAAAAAAAAACATTTCTGTAAATTTGCAGGAAGTCCATGGCAAAAAAAAAATAAACACGGGCCCTGCGCTTGTTTAAAAAAAACCTGGGGTGGGCCAGGCTCCGGGAGGCACAAATGTATTTATTTTGGTGAAGGGGTGCGTGGCCCTCCTCCCCGAGCCTCTGAGAGGCCTCAGGGAACCCATCCCCCAGAGCTGAGGTAAAAAAGGGGAGGGGGCATGTGACTCCCCTCCCAGAGCCTAATTAGGCCCCGGAGACCCCATCTCCTGGGGCTAAAATGCATTACAAAGGGGAGGGGGCTGTGCAGCCCCCCTCCCCCAGCCTCAAAAGGTCCTGTGGCCCCCACCCACGGGGCAGAGTAATCAAATGAGGGAGAGGGCATGCGGCTCCCCTCATAACCCTAAATAGCCCCTGGGTACCCCATCCCATGGGCCATAATGTAAAAAAAAGGACAGGGGGTGCTGTATGGCCCCCTCTACGAGCTTTAAAAAGGCCCCAGGGACCCCACCCCAGGGGCCTGCTCAGTGACTGTGTCCCAGGGAGCCCCCCCAGACTACAATAGTTTCCCCGCTGACAAGGATGAACTGCGTATGGTTAGTCAGTAGTACACTGACCAAACCATCAATGGCCTGGAAGCCCTCTACAATAATTACCAGGGGCTGAAGTTAATTCAAGCACTCCAGCCTTCACCCTCGTCTTCTCAGTGACATTTCCTAAGTGCAACGGGTGTGCCCAGGTGTGGGCCCCGTGGCTCACTGGACCGTAAGACGTCATCGACACCTCACTGAGGCGGATATCAAGGCTGGGACCAGTCTGGGGTTGTTTGCGTTTCAAGAGATAGAAAACATGACATGCCGTGTCTGGACTGCTCATATTCGAGAAGGAAGGAGACGGATTTATTTGCATAAGGTGCTTTCCAACAGTAGTGTCACAGTG
Source organism: Calotriton arnoldi (assembly GCA_963921515.1). Taxonomy (NCBI): domain Eukaryota; kingdom Metazoa; phylum Chordata; class Amphibia; order Caudata; family Salamandridae; genus Calotriton; species Calotriton arnoldi. The sequence continues at coordinate 1,385,132 of CAWUFW010003087.1, forward strand.
AATAAAACACATGGGCTGGAATTCCATCCAAGTAACGGCCAGTGTCTGAGATTACTCAAGGATTCCTCCCATCACTTCCTGCTTTTCTCAGCAGATCAAAAGAGCAACAATTCCAACCGAACATCTTGGGATAGAACTACAGAGAACAAAAAATCCTTGGTTCTCTGACGAATACAAATCTCTCAAATTGGAAGAGCACAGAGTATAAAGACAATTGGGTAGAGTCTATGCTATAAAGAAAAGAGAGAATATTTCCCCATCACTGCCATCTATAAACGTAAAATCAGGGACGCAAAGAAAAGCTAATTCTATGATCAAATCTCCGAAGCTTCGACCTTATCGAGTTATTCCATATTGTGTCGGGGTTGTAACTCCTTCACCTTCTTAAACCACCTGACAGCAATCCAGACAACTATGAGGTCAACCTGCTCAGCTCCTGAACAAGAGTGAACTCATGTGACAAGAGCTCGGCAGAAGCTGATGATCTTCCTGTCACAACTCACAACATGCAAACTGTGGCTTCTTAAACTCGTTCACAACAACTGATGGAGCCAACCTTGGTGTAGCTGTTTCAAGCGGTCACCCAACTGGTTTATAGCCAGCTAAATTCAAGAAACTTCTTTTCATGTTTCCTCAGACCTAGACTTGTTTAATTCTTCTTTAGGACAAGGTATTTTCTCCATGGCGTGGAAAACTGCCTTTGTGAAATCCCACCTGCCATTCACTCAGTACATATTTTAATCCAATTCAGGAATGCATCAAACCTGGCTCTTTAACCAATCACTTCTGTATTTCTCTTTTTAGGCTAGTTATGCAAAGCTAAGTGTAAGTGCTCTCTGCAAATGTAGCATTACATCTCTTTTATCTCTAGACCTGGGTATACAAAAGTGAGAACGCAAGGGTAAAACTGAAAACCACGTATTCTGAGTATATCCAGAAAGTGTAAAACTGAAAGATTAAGGGGCTGATTATGATGTCGGGCAGAAAACTTCTGCCCGACACCGACTCGGAATTGGGATTGACTGACTCGCGGTCAGTTGTTCCGCCCGCCGCATTATGATGCGACCGAACACTGTTTGGTCGGATTCCCATTGTTTCCTATGGGAGTTCGTTTTCTGCCCTACAACTGGCTGTAACACAGGCTCCTATGGGGAAATGGGGTGTGTGTGTAAAGCCCTGCACCCTGTCGTGGGCGTCCCACGGTATCTGCCACACAGTGCAGGGTTTTACAAGGTGGTCCTAAGGGACTCCCTCGGCCCCCAACCAGTGGCGTAACACAGGCCCCCGCAGCCCCCACAGTACTGGGGGGCCCCCTAAGCTCCAGGGGGCCCCCTCAGCAAAGTACTCTGTCCAGAGAGCTCTCAATTTAATTTGGAGGGGGCCCCTCCACGTTCCTTGTAGGGGTGCCCCCTCAAGTTTCGTTACGCCAGTGACCCCAACCGGAGGCCTCAGGATAAACAGGGCCCTGTCAGGTGCTCCCAAAGTCACTTTCTGACAGCCTTTTTGTGTCAGGCAGGCCGACGCGGAAAGGATGTTGGGAATCGACATCATAATCCCGAGGACGGAAACGCTGTCCATAGGGGTGTACGATGCGGTTCCGATTGACACGAATACTCCGAGAGCCGGTCGGAACCAATTCGGAATGGCAGCGCAGTTTACCTTCTGACCGCGAACATCATAATCGGATGGGCGGATTGTAAACCAACCGAGTCGGTCGGAAGGGCTCCGACACAGTCGAGGAGATTCTGACTGTCAGGAGGAGGCTTTCCGCCCAACATTGTAATCGGCCCCTAAATATTTCTATGTTCAATATACGTCGTCAACCACCCAGGTGACATGCTTGATACAATAGGCTACGCATTTCAATGTTTCAGTTGGTCTTTTCTAGTCAAAGTATGTGGTTTGTCTTTTAGCTTAACACAAATAATTTATTTCATCTTCACACAAATCGAGCAGTTCATTATTGATTGGACATGGCCATGCGTAATATGAAAAGTGGCCATGGCCATGCGTTATATGAAAAGTCGATGTGCAAGAACCTCTTGTGGGGATTTTACACATAGATGGATTGCGATCTAGAAACATCAACACCAGTTTGCAGACAGGAAAGTAATCCAAAGAAATATTCTTTGACCTTCAGAAGTAACCAGAGGTTGATTGACCAAGAGTGTGAGGTCCATGGGAGCGAGGGCTCTCCCCTGGGCCTCACACGCATGGTCCAGCGTTGCGAGGCTCAGGGGAGGGTCCTTCCTCCCCTGGGCTTCACAGCACTGTGAATATTTAGAAGACCTTGATGACAATAATCAACCACAGCCCCTCTGTCATTAACTTCTAAAAGCGAAGAACAGGCTTCACTCTCACCCACCTTGACATCATCACTTCTCAGCCTGCTTGTGGTTTCACGAAAATGTCTATAAGTTGATACCAAAAATTCTATATTTTGGGGTTTTCATCCCATAACACCCTATGGTAAATTAAACCCTAATCTCTTTAACACATAAAGCATGTGGTATAGTGGGAAAGTTATAGGTCTTGGAACAAGCTGTCCTGTGTTGCAGTCTTTGTTCACATACTTAACCACATTGTTTGATCTTGGGCAAATCATTTTCTCCTTGGGCGTTTGCCTCCTTATCTACCATTAGCACACGGGCTGACCTGCTATTATCGCTACTTGGACAAAATATCGAACTTTAAATATCTAGATGCACAAATATCGAGTTTTTATTATCGTGATGTAAATATCGTAATGCGAAATATTGTTGAAAAGAATATCTATATTTTACGTGAGTAATATAGTTTTAAGAATATCTCTGTTTGTAATATAGTTTTCAATAATATAGTTGCTAAAATATCATTTTTAATTATGTTTATGTGTTTTAATTCATATATTAATCTTATATATTAAATATTGTTTGTATAATTGTTGGCAATATTATTATATATAGTTTGAAATTTGAAGTTATTTCGAATTTTTAATTTAATTGCGAATAGTAATTTATAGTGTTGTAGCCGAATGTGACATTTGTAGGGGTACAGGGTCGGAAGTTAATTAAGTATAATTAATTAATAATCTAATTTTTAATTTAGTATTAATTATTTAATTGAAAATTAATTATGTAAGTTGTCTAATTATTATTTTTTTAAGTCATATTGTAGATGTGGGGTGTTGGGTTTGTAGGGGTATAGGGTGGGAAGTTAATTAAGTAATTGATTAATTATTAATTGATTATTAATTATTTAATTGATTGTTAATTATTTAAATTGTGTAATTATTATATTTGTGAAGTTATATTTTAGGTGCAGGTTGTTGGGTTTGTTTGTAGGGGTATATGGGAAGTTATTCAAGTAATACTTGATTAATACTTAATTATTAATTTACTATTAGTTATATAATTGATTGTTAATTATGTAAATTGTGTAAATATTATATTTTTAAGTTTTCTTTTAGGTGCAGGTTGTTTGAATTGTAGGGGTATAGGGTGGGAAGTTAAGTAATAATTCAATAACAATTAATTATTAATTTATTATTAATTATTTAATTAATTATTAATAATGTAAATTGTTGAATATTATATTTTTACGTTATATATTAGGTGCGGGTTGTTGTGTTTTATGGGGCATAGGGTGGGAAGTTATTCAAATTGTAATTTGTAGATTTATATAGCACGGCTTATCACCATGAAGGTAACCAGGTTCTGTCCATGGGCATGGGGGAGATTAGGTGATTTGCCCAGAATCACAGGATGTTGAGCCGACTCTGAGTCGCGAACCCGGATCTTTAGCTCCCGAATCGGCAAATCTGCCCGCTGCGCCACATCCTCTCCATTTAGGCTATAATGAATTAACAATTAATTATTCATTTATTAATAATTATTTAATTGATCATTAAATAGGTCAATTGTTTATGCTTCTTTATTTTAGTTATATTTTAAGTGTGGGCTGCTAGGTTTGTGTACAATAAATTAATAAAATGTGTTCTTAATTCAAAAGTTCTCTACACCTAACGACTCACTCCCCAGCGGTGAGAAGTTCTCTACACACCTCAGAGACAAAACAAGAGAAATTGAGCTAGAACTACAACTCACTGTACCAAATTCACATTTCCCAATCCAACCGACTCCCTCTCCATGTTTACCCTTGGCGAGTTCCCCTCTCTCAAGATACACGGATTATACTCCAAAAAATAATGCGTTGTGGAACACCTTCTCACTATCAGATGATGACAAACTATTCAAAATTATAACCTCCCTGAAACCTTCAAATCATTTCAATGATCCGCTGCCCACCAAGTGCTTCAAAGAGCTTAGATCCTCCGTGCTCCCACTCTGGTCTAAGATTGTCCACAAATCTCTCGTGCAGGGTCTGATTCCTGACTGCCTCAAAATAGGACAAGTCACCCCCATCCCAAAGAAGCCTAATGCAGTATTATCTGATCCTAACAACTTCCGGCCAATCGCTAATAGCATGACCTTAGCCAAGCTACTTGAAAATGCATTCCCGAACAACTCTGTAATCACATAGAACAGTTTCAACTCCTGGACCAATTCCAATCGGACTTCTGATCGGGACACAGTACCGAAACAGCCCTAACAATCATCGTCAATGATGCTTTGAGATTACTTGACCAGAACGGACTCTGCCTTCTTATACTTCTCGATCTCTCATCGGCATTTAACACGGTCAAACATGACAACATAATTTATCACCTCGAAAAAAGGATGGGGCTATCTGGCCCAGTTTTAACTTGGTTCGCCTCATTCCTTCACAACAGAACGAAAAGAATCAAAATCAACCACTCTCTATCTAACAGTACGCCGGTATCAATCGGAGTCCCCCAAGGATCCGCACTCTCACCCATGCTTTTTAACTTACTCATGGAACCCCTCACCAAAATTCTAAACTGCGCAAACATTCAATACCACATGTACGCTAATGAAACTCAATTATACCTAAAAATCTCGTCACCGGATGACATCAAAACTCTTAACTCTGTTCTTCTGAAAACCCAACATTGGCTATCTTATAATCACCTTATGCTAAATACGCTCAAGACGGAATTCCTCCTGATTGCTCCCCAAAATCACTCTGCCTCCATTTAAGACTGGCTCAAACTACTAACGGCGCTCAACTGCGCTCCTCATGTTGTGGATTCTGCTAAATCATTAGGCACAACCCTGGACAAACACCTGAATATGCAAAACCACATCAGTGCAACCACCAGAGGAGCCAATCACCAACTCAACACATCAAGGAAACTCAAACCTTTCTTACCGACGGATGACATGCAGTTAGCAGTCCAATCCCTAATCATCTCCCGCATCGACTACGGAATTGCAACCCTGGCAGGGCTACCTAAAGCCCAACTGGCCCACCTGAGAGCTACGTTGAACTCAGCGGCCAGAGTCATTACAGGATCACGAAAACAAGATCACATCACACCAGATTTAACCCAGCTTAATTGGCTCACTATTGAAGCAAGGATCCAGTTCAAGATAGCCTGCCTGACGCACAAAGCATTATAACACTCCAATTTACCTGGCAAAAAATCTCGAACTATCTGGTCTGAACCGGACCCTAAGAAGCTCAAACACTCTACTACTAAAACCGCATAAATCCAAGAAGAAGAAAACTTACAACTGCGCCTTCTCCGGCCTCGCTCCAAGAACGATGTTTCCCCGGAAATCAGAACTAACCCCTCTACCGCCTCATTCAAAAAAAGAACTCAGAGGGCTGTTCCTGAAAAGCTGCCAGCAACTATAGACTTGAACTCACCAAACAAACTTTTAGCTCATGCTTTACAGCCGGATCTACCTCTTAACCATGTTTTGCTTTGTTCCCTTATATCTATGATGATCTCCCTATGTCTGCTTAACTTCTTTTATGGTTTGCTTACATGTACAGCGCTCTCATACCCTGATCGGGTCATGTTGGCGCTCTACGAAACTGTTCAAATAAAAAGAAATAAATACATTTTTTAATAATCATGTAAATTGTTTAATTGTGTTTTTAATTTTATATTTAGAGTTGTATATTTGTGGTCAACTAATAGGGTTATTAAATTATGTTATGTGTTTGTAGTGAAGTACTTTCCCTACTGTTGCACAGACTGGTATGGAAATAGTAAATTTAACCCTTCTGAAGTCCTATGCGTTCCTTAATGTTGAACAGACTGGAGATGGAATAGTACATTTTACCTCTCTGAAGTCCAACGCTTACCTTACTGTTGCACAGATTGGAGTGGGAAAAGTAAATGTAACCCTTCCGAAGTCCAACGCTTTCCATACTATTGCGCAGACTGGAGTGGCAATAGTAAATGTAACTCCTCCGAAGTACAACGCTGTCCCTACTGTTGCACAGATTGGAGTGGGAATAGTCAATTTAACCCCTCCGAATTCCAACGTTTTTCCTACTGTTGCACAGACTCGAGTGGGAATAGTAAATTTACTCCCTCTGAAGTCCAACGCTTTCCCCACTGTTGCACAGACTGAAGTTGGAACAGTAAATTGTACGTCTCCGAAGTCCAACCCTTTCCCTACTGTTGCACAGACTGGAATGGGAATAGTAAATGTAAACCCTTCGAAGTCCAGCGTTTTCCCTACTATTGCACAGACTGGGGTTGGAATAGTAAATTTTACTACTGCGAAGTCCATAGTTTTCCCTACTGTTTCACAGACTGGAGTTGGAATAGTGTATTTTTTTATTTTCTTATTTAAATATTTACTTTTTAAAATTGTTAAAATATATATTAGTATTATCTGTTTGTTTGTTTGATTTTATATTGTTTGTTTATATATATAGATATTTTTTTAATTTTGCAATATGTTTAATAATTTTCTTTAAAATGTAGTTTTTTCATAGTTAATTTAGTTTGTTTTCTACTTTTGTGTTTTAATATTTTCTATGCTTCATTTAAATATATAATTATATATATTTATGCTTTTCGTAATTGTAAGCTAAAAATAATAATTTAAAAGATGTAATCTAAATTAATATATAAATATTTTTATTAATAGTGTTACATTATATATACGTATATATAAACATGTATATATATATTTATGTGATTTGTATGAGTATATAATTATATATTTTTAAATGTTTAAAATTATTTCTTTTTCGCTATTTTAATGTTATATTTTAAAATATTATGGATTTTCTATTTTATACTATATATATAATGAAAATTGATATTTTTGTATTATTTTTAACGATATTAGTGGGAACGATATTTTTGTTCCGATATTTTTGTGCTTACAAATATATGTGTAGGTAGATTATATTTTTGACATCTATATTTTCGACATGATATTTGTGTAGCACGATATTTGATGTTCCGATATTATGTCGGACAGCCTCATTATCTGAATGTAAATTTTAGGGTGGACGCCTGCTCATTTAGGGCTATTCAATTCTCAGCTTTTACCTTCCGCCAATTTTTAGCACCTCTAAAAGAAAATGTTTTAATAATGTAGCCTGTATAGGTCGTCGTCTATACCGCAAGTCCTCTCTCCAAATTACCAGGTTACCAAATGCTGGCCCTTTGCACCTTTGCACCTCTGTACCAGCAGCATTCGTACACAGATGTACTCTCTAGTAGCACTCAAGTACACTACCTAACACAAATCATCTATATCATTATTACACTCCAGTCCCGTTCGTAGGCACTCATAGTCTCTTGCAGCATTCATAATCAATCATACTCTCCAGCAGCACTCATACACACTTGTAGTCTCCTCTACCACTCATAATGCACTCATCCGCTCGAGCAGCATTCATACAAAGGCAACATCTGCAGCAGCATTCATACACACTCATATTCCTCGGCAGCACTCATACACATTCCTACTCTCCAACAACATATACACTCACCCTGTCCAGGGGTGTAGACACACACACACACACACACACACACACACTCAACATCTGCAGCAGCATTCATACACACTCATATTCCCCGGCAGCACTCATAAACATTCCTACTCTCCAACAACATATACACTCACCCTGTCCAGTGGCGTAGACACACACACACACATGCCCACACACACACACTAACACACACATACACACACACACACACACACTTGACATCTGCAACAGCATTCATACACACTCTTATTCCCCAGCAGCACTCATACACATTCCTACTCTCCAACAACATATACACTCACCCTGTCCAGTGGCGTAGACACACACACACCCACACACACACACACACATGGCGCAAACACACACACACACACACACACACTTGACATCTGCAGCAGCATTCATACACACTCTTATGCCCCGGCAGCACTCATACACATTCCTACTCTCCAACAACATATGCACTCACCCTGTCCGGTGGTGTAGACACACACACACATGCCCACACACACACACACACATACACACACACTTGACATCTGCAACAGCATTCATACACACTCTTATTCCCCGGCAGCACTCATACACATTCCTACTCTCCAACAACATATGCACTCACCCTGTCCGGTGGTGTAGACACACACACACACACACATGCCCACACACACACTAACACACACATACACACACACACACACACACACACTTGACATCTGCAACAGCATTCATACACACTCTTATTCCCCAGCAGCACTCATACACATTCCTACTCTCCAACAACATATACACTCACCCTGTCCAGTGGCATAGACACACACACACCCCCACACACACACACGCACACACGCGCAAACACACACACACACTTGACATCTGCAGCAGCATTCATACACACTCTTATTCCCCGGCAGCACTCATACACATTCCTACTCTACAACAACATATACACTCACCCTGTCCAGTGGCGTAGACACAAACACACACATGCCCACACACACTAACACACACATACACACACACACTTGACATCTGCAACAGCATTCATACACACTCTTATTCCCCAGCAGCACTCATACACATTCCTACTCTCCAACAACATATACACTCACCCTGTCCAGCGGCGTAGACACACACACACACACTCGACATCTGCAGCAGCATTCATACACACTCATATTCCCCAGCAGCACTCATACACATTCCTACTCTCCAACAACATTCATACACACTTGTACTTTACTGCAATGCTCATACACACCCACACGCTTCAGCAGCATTTATAGACATATGTACTCCCCAGCAGCGTCCATTTACACTTAAACTCTCTAGCAGTGTTCACATCATACTGCCCACTGGCATTCATATACACTCACCCTGTCCAGTGGCGTTGACACACACACACTCGACATCTGCAGCAGCATTTATACCCACTCATACTCTCCAGCAGCATTCAAACACACTCATACTCTCCAGCAGCATTCATACTCACTCATACTCTCCAGCAGCATTCATACTCACTCATACTCTCCAGCAGCATTCATACTTACTCATACTCTCCAGAAGCATTCATACTCACTCATATTCTCCAGCAGCATCCAAAAACTCATTGTCTCCAGCAGTATTCAAATACACTCATACTCTCCAGCAGCATTCATACCCACTCATACTCTCTAGCAGTATTCATACCCACTCATACTCTCCACCACCATACTCCCCAGCAGCATTCAAAAACACTCATACGCTCCAACAGAACTCAAACACACTCATACTCTCCAGAAGCATTCATACCCACTCATACTCTCCAGCAGCACTCATACACACCCATGCTCTCTAGCAGTATTCATACCCACTCATACTCTCCACCACCATACTCTCCAGCAGCATTCATACCCACCCATACCCTCCAAAGGCATTCATGCTCACTCATACTCACTAGCAGCATTCATACGCATTCATACTCTCCAGCACCATACTTTCAAGCAGCATTCATACCCACTAATACTCTCCAGCAGTATTCATACCCATTAATACTCTTCAGCAGCATTCAAACACACTCATACCCTCCAGCAGCATTCAAACATACTCACACTCTCCAACAGCATTCATACCCACTCACACTCTTCAACGGCACTCATACACACTCATACTTCCCAGGAGTCATTCATACCTACTCATTCTCTCCAGGTTCATTCAAACACGCTCATACTCTCCAGCAGCATTCAAACATACTCATAGTCTCCAGCAGCATTCATACACACTCATACTCTCCAGCAGCATTCAAATATACTCATAGTCTCCAGTAGCACTCATACACACTCATACTCTCTAGCAGTGTTCATACCCACACCTAGTCTATTACAGCACTCAAAAATACTGACACTCCAGCACTTTTACTCTTCAGCAACGTTCATAGACACTCATACTCCCTGGCATCATTTAGATGCACTCATACTCTCCAGCAGCATTTATACACACTCATGCTTTCCAGTAGCATTCATACACACTCATACTCTACAGCAGCACTCATACACACTCATACTCTCCAGCAGCATTTAAACACACTCATACTCTCCAGCAGCATTCAAACACACTCATGCTCTCTAGCAGCATTCAAACACACTCATACTCTACAGCAGCACTCATGCACACTCATACTCTCCAGCAGCACTCATACACACTCATACTCTCCAGCAACATACTCCCAGCAGCCCTCATACACACTCATACTCTCCAACAGCATTCATACCCACTCACACTCTCCAACGGCACTCATACACACTCACACTCTCCAACGGCACTCATACACACTCATACTCCACAGGAGGCATTCATACCCACTCATTCTCTCCAGGTTCATTCAAACACACTCATACTCTCCAGCAGCATTCAAAATTACTCATAGTCTCCAGCATCATTCATACCCACTCATACTCCCTGGCATCATTCAGATACACTCATACTCTCCAGCAGCACTCATACACACTCATACTTTCCAGTAGCATACATACCCACTCATTCTCTACAGCAGCATCAAACAAATTCATACTCTCGAGCAGCATTTAAAAACACTCATACTCTCCAGCAGCATTTAAACACACTCATACTCTCCAGCAGCATTTAAACACACTCATGCTCTCCAGCAGCATTTAAACACACTCACACTCTCCAACAGCATTCATACCCACTCACACTCTTCAACGGCACTCATACACACTCATACTTCCCAGGAGGCATTCATACCCACTCATTCTCTCCAGGTTCATTCAAACACACTCATACTCTCCAGCAGCATTCAAACATACTCATAGTCTCCAGCAGCATTCATATACACTAATACTCTCCAGCAGCATTCATACACACTCATACTCTCCAGCAGCATTAAAACATACTCATAGTCTCCAGCAGCATTCATACACACTAATACTCTCCAGCAGCATTCATACACACTCATACTCTCCAGCAGCATTCAAACACACTCACACTCTCCAACAGCATTCATACCCACTCACACTCTTCAACGGCACTCATACACACTCATACTTCCCAGGAGGCATTCATACCCACTCATTCTCTCCAGGTTCATTCAAACACACTCATACTCTCCAGCAGCATTAAAACATAATCATAGTCTCCAGCAGCATTCAAACTTACTCATAGTCTCCAGCAGCATCCATACCCACTCATACTCTCCAGCAACATACTCTCAGCAGCCCTCATACACACGCATACTCTCTAGCAGTGTTCATACCCACACCTAGTCTATTACAGCACTCAAACATACTGACACTCCAGCACTTGTACTCTGCAGCAACGTTCATACACACTCATACTCCCTGGCATCATTCAGGTACACTCATACTCTCCAGCTGCACTCATACACACTCATACTTTCCAGTAGCATACACACCCACTCATTCTCTACAGCAGCACTCATACACACTCATACTCTCCAGCAGCATTTAAAAACACTCATACTCTCCAGCAGCATTTGAACACACTCACACTCTCCAACAGCATTCATACCCACTCACACTCTTCAACGGCACTCATACACACTCATACTTCCCAGGAGGCATTCATACCCACTCATTCTCTCCAGGTTCATTCAAACACACTCATACTCTCCAGCAGCATTCAAAAATACTCATAGTCTCCAGAAGCATTCATATACACTAATACTCTCCAGCAGCATTCATACACACTCATACTCTCCAGCACCATTAAAACATACTCATAGTCTCCAGCAGCATTCATACACACTAATACTCTCCAGCAGCATTCATACACACTCATACTCTCCAGCAGCATTCAAACACACTCACACTCTCCAACAGCATTCATACCCACTCACACTCTTCAACGGCACTCATACACACTCATACTTCCCAGGAGGCATTCATACCCACTCATTCTCTCCAGGTTCATTCAAACACACTAATACTCTCCAGCAGCATTAAAACATACTCATACTCTCCAGCAGCATTCAAACTTACTCATAGTCTCCAGCAGCATCCATACCCACTCATACTCTCCAGCAACATACTCTCAGCAGCCCTCATACACATGCATACTCTCTAGCAGTGTTCATACCCACACCTAGTCTATTACAGCACTCAAACATACTGACACTCCAGCACTTGTACTCTGCAGCAACGTTCATACACACTCATACTCCCTGGCATCATTCAGATACACTCATACTCTCCAGCTGCACTCATAAACACTCATACTTTCCAGTAGCATACATACCCACTCATTCTCTACAGCAGCACTCATACACACTCATACTCTCCAGCAGCATTTAAAAACACTCATACTCTCCAGCAGCATTTGAACACACTCATACTCTCCAGCAGCACTCATACACACTCATACTCTCCAGCAGCATTTAAAAACACTCATATTCTCCAGCAGCATTTGAACACACTCATACTCTCCAGCAGCATTTAAACACACTCATACTCTCCAGCAGCATTCAAACACACTCACACTCTCCAACAGCATTCATACCCACTCACACTCTTCAACGGCACTCATACACACTCATACTTCCCAGGAGGCATTCATACCCACTCATTATCTCCAGGTTCATTCAAACACACTCATACTCTCCAGCAGCATTCAAACATACTCATAGTCTCCAGCAGCATTCATACACACTAATACTCTCCAGCAGCATTCATACACACTCATACTCTCCAGCAGCATTCAAACATACTCATAGTCTCCAGTAGCACTCATACACACTCATACTCTCCAGCAGCATTCAAACACACTCATGCTCTCTAGCAGCATTTGAACACACTCATACTCTCCAGCAGCATTCAAACACACTCATACTCTACAGCAGCACTCATACGCACTCATACTCTCTAGCAGCATTTAAACACACTCATACTCTCCAGCAGCATTTAAACACACTCATACTTTCCTGCAGCATTTAAACACACTCGTGCTCTCTAGCAGTATTTGAACACACTCATACTCTCCAGCAGCATTCAGACACACTCATACTCTCCAGCAGTATTAAAACAAACTCATACCCTCCAGCAGCATTCATACCCACTCATACTCTCCAGCAGCATTCAAACACACTCATACTCTCCAGCAGCATTCATACTCACTCATACTCTCCAGCAGCATTCCTACTCACTCGTTCTCTCCAGCAGCATTGAAACACACTCGTACTCTCCAGCAGCATTCATACTCACCCGTACTCTCCAGCAGCATTCATACACACTCATACTCTCCAGCAGGATTCAAACACACTCATGCTCTCTAGCAGCATTTGAACACACTCATACTCTCCAGCAGCATTCATACACACTCATACTCTCCAGCAGCATTCAAACACACTCATACTCTACAGCAGCACTCAAACACACATACTCTCCAGCAGCATTCATACTCACTCATACTCTCCAGCAGCATTCATACTCACTCATTCTCTCCAGCAGCATTCGAACACACTCATACTCTCCAGCAGCATTCAGACACACTGATACTCTCCAGCAGCACTCATACACACTCTTACTCTCCAGCATCATTCAAACACACTCATACTCTCCAGCATCATTCAAACACACTCATACTCTCCAGCAGCACTCAATCAATCAATCAATCAATCAATCAATCAATATTTACTTTATTCGATTTGGAACACAAATCATATAAGCATTTACATTTAAATACATCCAAGAGATTCACAACCCAATATTTCATAATATCTAAAAAATACTAACAAGTCATTTCTCAATATCATTAACCACTCTCGTGGATCTTGATTTAAGGGCCATTCGTAAAAATTTACCACACAAGACAGCGTTAAAACATCAGCAGAAAGTTTTAAAAAGAGCAGAGCCACACGTGCCTGTCTAATCCCGGTGGTCTGCAATAAAGACTTCAAGAACCTTTTTCTAGGAAGGGCATAAAATGAACAATTAAAAGGAAATGGAGGGTATCCTGCGGAGACACATTGTCGCAGCCGCAGGGCCCTCTTTCTCCTAGCTTTACTCTAAAGCCTGCTGGAACCGCTAAAATATGGTGAATAAAATTAAATCTAAAACGTGTGATTAAAAATCTATCATGGGCATTTGTCATAATGGTTAAGTATGGTTCTATCCTCAAGGAGGTTTTAATTAGGACGTATTCTCTTACTGTGGGTTTAACCAACTCATTGCCCTCACGTTGCGCCATACTAAACTGAAGAAACAACTTTTTAACAACTGCCTTGTCCTTCTGTCTTATATTATCTGGCTCATCGAACAGTGCCTGCCGTCCCATTTTTTGTAGGCAATCCCACACATATTTTAACCATGGGATCTTCATTACGTTGGCCAGAGACAAGCAATCCTGAACAACAAGCCTTGTTAGGCCTATCTCTTCATTTAACCAGACCTTCAACCAGTGAATTATAGGTCTAACAGCCACTGAATCTGAAATATAACTAGCTCCCAGTTCTTCGTGGGCAATAAATGCCGGGGTGCTGTGGGGAACCCTTAACAGACGCCTCATATATTTGTTTTCTTCCGTTTGTAGGCTGTTGGTTTTCACAAAGCCCCAGACCTCACTACCATGCAACACCTTGGCACAGCAGATTGAGTTGTACAGTTTCAAAATCACATCCTGGGTCCACAACCCAAGTCTGCTTGCAAAATTCGCAATTGAACCTGTGGATCTGATTAAAGACAGAGATTTCTCTTCTAGTAAATGTTTAAAATTAAGCTTCCCATCAAATAATATGCCTAGGTAAGCAAAAACTGGGACTTTGCCTAAAACATGCGAACCTATGGTATATTTATATGATTTGGCTGGCTTTTTCCCCAGCTCCATTACATATGATTTGGTGAGATTGGGGGCCATCTCGAGTTTTTCCATGAACTCTACAAAACCATTAATTAAAAGTTGTAGGCTATGAGGGGTGCGGGCCAATAGCACCGCATCATCTGCGTATAATAAAACCGGCACAGTTCTTTCCCCTATTCGTGGTAAGTCTGCCCTAATATCCCGCAGTGCCGCATCCAGGCCGTTGATATATAAAGTAAATAAGAAAGGTGCCAGAATGCATCCCTGCCTGACACCGCTTGAACATCTAAACCGATCCGTGACTTTTCCCTCCTGAGTGTACCTTACTGCAGCCGTGGTATGATTATGCAATGATTGAAGTATGTTTATTAGTTCTGGGTCCACCCCCTGATTAGCCATTACTAGCCACAGCTTATTCCGGTTCACACGGTCGAAAGCCGCCGATAGATCCATAAAAGCCAAATAAAAAGCCCCCCCTTTTACCAGCGTATATTTAGCGGAAATAAGATAAAGATTAAGACACTGGTCCACAGTTGATTTCCCTGGGCGGAATCCGTATTGAACATCAGTAATTATGTTAGCAGACTCGGCCCACTCCATTAGTCTATTTAAAATTACCCGCCCCAGGACCTTGGCTGAGACATCTATCAAAGATATTGGTCGATAACAGTGCGGACTATCTCTGTTACCCTTCTTAAAAATCGTTACTATAATTGCCGAGGACCAAGATATAGGCATTGAGACACTTATCGCTGCATTTAGGACCCTTGTTAATAAAGGTGCCCAGACCTGTAAATTCGATCTGAAGAGGTCGGGCGGAATCCCGTCTGGGCCTGGGGCCTTATTTCGCATCAACCCTTCAATACCGATAGTGACTTCCTCCAACGAGAAAATAACAGAGGTAGCCCTTGTGGGTATCGTTGACAACTGCGCCTCTACCTGGCCGGACGAGTGGTTATATAGACCCTGAAAATACTCCTGCCATTGTTCAGGGAGTATATTACCACTTAGCCCTGGTTTATTTGGGTCCGAGAAGCAGGGACTATTTATAACCCTCCAAAACCGTTCTAAATCGTTCTGCTCCGCTGCTTCAAGGAGTTCCTCCCACGCTGTCCGCTGCAGTTGACCTCTACGTTGTTTTAACGCTAACTTATAACTTGCGCGACGCGCCATCACCCTCTCTCTATCCCTATGAGACTGCTTAAGAGCATCCTTCAAGTTCCTAAGGGTAAGCGAACATTGGTGGTTAAACCATCTTGGGGAGTCCCCCCTGTGCCCACGTGACTGTGTTTTCAACAACTTAGTGACAATGACAGCAATATTTGTAAAAGCCTCAATCAAATCTGCCCCTTCAACCTCTAGATCCAAGCAATTCATGATATCTTTAGCTCCTTGACTAAATAAAGCCGCATTGAACCCTGCTTCATCTATCTGGGCCCATCATAATTGCCTGCCTTGATCGATCGTGGATAATAATTGATCCTCTGTCTGTCTGACCACACTCTGACTATATACATCAACTACTAAAATTAGTGGGTTGTGATCGCTAAATGCACTATGTAAAATATTAAATTTGCTAACGGATCTTTTCATTGCCTGTGAAATCAAAATATAATCGATAACTGAATGGCACCCTCTTCCCTTAAAAGTGGGGGCCAACAGGGAGCCTTCCGCGATGTCGGCCATATCCAGCGTGTGTGATAACCCATGTGTGTGTAAAAGACACGTCAGCTCCCTACCCATCCGGGTGTGTTCCATATGCATACCCTCACTTAATGCACAAGAAGACCAAACGCCATAAGCCACCCTTAGGTCCGGGCATAGATGACAATTAAAATCGCCTGCTACTATCATATGCATTGCACCATGCCCACTCCTAGTGAGACGATCCAGCCAACCATCTAATTCATATATACTATTTAAGCCCTGTGGTGTACATTGTATGGCATTATAAAAATTCAAAATGGTTATCCTAAATCCCTTAGCTATGAGTCTAACCCCTTGTACATTGTGTGAATCACAAGCCAGATCCTTCCACCTTCCCTGAGTGTTCAGATCCACAAACACAATCAAACCCCCCTTTGCTCTTCCGGCTCGGGGTTTAATTGCTGGGCAAAAGAAGGTTTTATATCCCTCTATAAAACACGTATTCTCCGTCGCCCAAGTTTCTTGGAGACAGATTATGTTAAAGTCCCTTACCATGGCGAGCCAATGCGCATCCTCTAGTTTACTTGCTAGGCCAGCTATATTCCAGGATATAATTTTTAAAGGGCCTTCATTCTTGCTCCTATCGATGCAATGCACCCCACTATTTACCCCAGATTCAACTAGACTGCCCTCTCCGATCTCCCTATTCTCCTCACTGGTGGTTGATTCCCTACGCTCCAATAATGGGACTGCCACCAACTCACCGGCCCGCACAAACTTCCCCTTCTGGACGACCACGGGCCCCAACGAACTCAAGGTCCCCCCACCCCCAGTCCTACATTCAGGCAGTCAATCATTTTCATTCAGATCACCCAGGGGGCAAAAACATTACTTAGATGAACAGGTCTGCCCCTACCCCCCCTGGTGTTATATTGATCCTGGTTCTCCCCAACCTGATTGACCATACCTCTTGTGCCTGATCTATAAAAAAAGCCCAAAGTCAAGGGTTTTATACCAGTCTCCAAATCAAATACATTTTCTGCCTGGGAAAGGATTGACTGTGCCAACCGTGGATATCTAAAGGTGACAATCACACAGTCTCCAGAAAAGGATTTCCTTGTGCTGCCTATCCAGGTCACCCTTCTTGCCATTAAAATATGCCGAAGATCACGTGTGTTGAATTTCACAAATTTGGATAGCCAATGTGCTACCTTATTAATTAATTGTAAGGTAGACTCCTCATACGTGATTGTTTGGGTGGGTACACCTACAAGGACAACCACGTATGGACAACAGTCTGGTGGAAGATTTATTATTGGCAGGTCATCTCTCTGATGCAGAGCAACTCTACTCGATGTTTGTTGGCTTAACAATAATCTTTTATCACTAATATCCCTCGGGCAGGCTACTTCCCCATCCACACCGCCCTTGAGCACCCTACTACCCTTCCCAGTCATGTCCCTGCCACTTCCATCCCGCATGTTAGAAACTACTGTGTTACCATGACTGTTAGTTGTCTGTCTCCCCCGCCTTGAGCATAATGTTCATTTACAGACTCTCCTGAGAGCGCAACACGTGCCTCTGTCGGCATGTTGGTCCCTGGCACCGAATTACCCCTCCCCCATCTGCCTGCATACCTCGTTGATGTTCCGCTTGTGCTGGCCGAGATATCTGTATTGGGATCTCTTGGCCATGCGTGCACCGCCCTCTTTCCTGTGTTGATTTAATATGACTACTACACACTTTCTCCAGCCCTAACGATTTCTCCTCTAGGCTATTTAACTTACTAAGTATGGGCTCAAGTAGGACAGAAAACAAGGTCTCCAATCTTTTCCAGGGATCATTATCACAATCCCCCAAAGTTGATATCAGGCAGTTCAATTGGGTTGGAACTACTCCCTGACATACCGGAGGTCCCTGTGGAGCATCACTATTATCCTGAGTGATTAACTTAGATTGTGACTTCTTGGACCTGGGCTTCTGTTTAAATTTTTGTTTTAGTAGTGCACCACCCCTATGATGTTTCGACGAGGGTTCTGGGCTAGTTATTAGCATCTCTGTTAGCCCAGCCCTTTGGCCCCTTTAGATCTAGTGATTCTGATGCCGCCCTCGTCATCACTTCCGTCTGCTACGCTCTGGGCATCGGACACAATCAGCGGAACCGGGACGGGATCAAGGCCTGGGCAAGAATGCAGATCCCCACTACCCCTCATCCCTGGGTCAGGAACTCCTATCCGGGCACCCAGACCTTCGTGCTCCCTATTTGATGAAGGTGTCAGCATTGACATACCCCCATCAACACACAGTAGGCTCCTCTCGCCCCCTCCGATATGTTGCACACATTTGCTAATAATTGCGGAGCGGGTGCCATGGCTCCTGCAGGCGAGATCGCAACACTAATGCCCCTAGCGAGGATCTTTTACAGGCAGTCACCGAGTCCAAGGAACGTCTCCTCTCGATGAGCAGTATTTCATGAGTCAGTAATGATTCCGCCCGTGTTAAGAAGGCGTCCAGAGTCCCCGTTAAACCCCCCCCCCCTTTTTCAGCATTCGCTTCGTCATACCCCCTAGATATCAACAGTACCTCAAAGACTGTATTCCAAAGGCGTAGTGTTCAGGGGGGTGGCCCAGCCCGGCCTCCTCCGAACTCTGACGGGCGCGGACGGGCCCGCCCTTGGCCCGGGCTTCGGAGAGAGCTGTCGTTGGCCGTTCCCCTCACGGCTGGTGCAAAAGCGAGAGTGTTTCCCGCGCTGCGGGAGGCCCGCTGGACCTTTAACGCGCCTCCAGGCGCGGAAAGCGGCGTCACGGCTGGCGCCGCCGCTTGGGCTGCTGGGGGTTGGAGTCTCCTCGCGGTGGCCGTTCCCCTCACGGCAGCGGGAGCAGGAGAGAGCTGTCGTTGGCCGTTCCCCTCATGGCTGGTGCAAAAGCGAGAGTGCACTCATTCCCACTCACACTCTACAGCAGCACTCATACACACTCATACTCTCCAGCAGCATTTAAACACACTCATACTCTCCAGCAACACTCATACACACTCATACTCTCCAGCATCATTCAATCACACTCCTACTGTCCAGCATCATTCAAACACACTCATACTCTCCAGCAGCATTTAAACACACTCATAGTCTCCAGCAGCATTCAAACACACTCATGCTCTCTAGCAGCATTCAAACACACTCATAATCTCCAGCAGCATTCAAACACACTCATGCTCTCTAGCAGCATTTGAACACACTCATACTCTCCAGCAGCATTCATACACACTCATACTCTATAGCAGTATTCAAACACACTCATACTCCACAGCAGCACTCATGCACACTCATACTCTCCAGCAGCACTCATACACACTCATACTCTCCAGCAACATACTCCCAGCAGCCCTCATACACACTCATACTCTCCAACAGCATTCATACCCACTCACACTCTCCAACGGCACTCATACACACTCACACTCTCCAACGGCACTCATACACACTCATACTCCACAGGAGGCATTCATACCCACTCATTCTCTCCAGGTTCATTCAAACACACTCATACTCTCCAGCAGCATTCAAAATTACTCATAGTCTCCAGCATCATTCATACCCACTCATACTCCCTGGCATCATTCAGATACACTCATACTCTCCAGCAGCACTCATACACACTCATACTTTCCAGTAGCATACATACCCACTCATTCTCTACAGCAGCATCAAACACATTCATACTCTCCAGCAGCATTTAAAAACACTCATACTCTCCAGCAGCATTTAAACACACTCATACTCTCCAGCAGCATTAAAACATACTCATAGTCTCCAGCAGCATTCATACACACTAATACTCTCCAGCAGCATTCATACACACTCATACTCTCCAGCAGCATTCAAACTTACTCATAGTCTCCAGCAGCATCCATACCCACTCATACTCTCCAGCAACATACTCTCAGCAGCCCTCATACACACGCATACTCTCTAGCAGTGTTCATACCCACACCTAGTCTATTACAGCACTCAAACATACTGACACTCCAGCACTTGTACTCTGCAGCAACGTTCATACACACTCATACTCCCTGGCATCATTCAGATACACTCATACTCTCCAGCTGCACTCATAAACACTCATACTTTCCAGTAGCATACATACCCACTCATTCTCTACAGCAGCACCCATACACACTCATACTCTCCAGCAGCATTTAAAAACACTCATACTCTCCAGCAGCATTTGAACACACTCATACTCTCCAGCAGCATTTAAACACACTCATACTCTCCAGCAGCATTCAAACACACTCACACTCTCCAACAGCATTCATACCCACTCACACTCTTCAACGTCACTCATACACACTCATACTTCCCAGGAGGCATTCATACCCACTCATTCTCTCCAGGTTCATTCAAACACACTCATACTCTCCAGCAGCATTCAAACATACTCATAGTCTCCAGCAGCATTTATACACACTAATACTCTCCAGCAGCATTCATACACACTCATACTCTCCAGCAGCATTCAAACATACTCATAGTCTCCAGTAGCACTCATACACACTCATACTCTCCAGCAGCATTCAAACACACTCATGCTCTCTAGCAGCATTTGAACACACTCAGACTCTCCAGCAGCATTCATACACACTCAAACTCTCCAGCAGCATTCAAACACACTCATACTCTACAGCAGCACTCATACGCACTCATACTCTCTAGCAGCATTTAAACACACTCATACTCTCCAGCAGCATTTAAACACACTCATACTTTCCTGCAGCATTTAAACACACTCATGCTCTCTAGCAGTATTTGAACACACTCATACTCTCCAGCAGTATTCAGACACACTCATACTCTCCAGCAGTATTCAAACAAACTCATACCCTCCAGCAGCATTCATACCCACTCATACTCTCCAGCAGTATTCATACTCACTCATACTCTCCAGCAGCATTCAAACACACTCATACTCTCCAGCAGCATTCATACTCACTCATACTCTCCAGCAGCATTCATACTCACTCGTTCTCTCCAGCAGCTTTGAAACACACTCGTACTCTCCAGCAGCATTCATACTCACTCGTACGCTCCAGCAGCATTCATACACACTCATACTCTCCAGCAGGATTCAAACACACTCATGCTCTCTAGCAGCATTTGAACACACTCATACTCTCCAGCAGCATTCATACACACTCATACTCTCCAGCAGCATTCAAACACACTCATACTCTACAGCAGCACTCAAACACACATACTCTCCAGCAGCATTCATACTCACTCATACTCTCCAGCAGCATTCATACTCACTCATTCTCTCCAGCAGCATTTGAACACACTCATACTCTCCAGCAGCATTCAGACACACTGATACTCTCCAGCAGTATTCAAACACACTCATACTCTACAGCAGCACTCATACACACTCATACTCTCCAGCAGCATTCATACACACTCATACTCTCCAGCAGCACTCATACACACTCTTACTCTCCAGCATCATTCAAACACACTCATACTCTCCAGCAGCACTCATTCCCACTCACACTCTACAGCAGCACTCATACACACACATACTCTCCAGCAGCATTTAAACACACTCATACTCTCCAGCAACACTCATACACACTCATACTCTCCAGCATCATTCAATCACACTCCTACTCTCCAGGATCATTCAAACACACTCATACTCTCTATGCAGCACTCATGCACACTCATACTCTCCAGCAGCATTAAAACACACTCATACTCTCCAGCAACACTCATACTCTCCAGCATCATTCAATCACACTCATACTCTCCAGCATCATTCAAACACACTCATACTCTCTAGCAGCACTCATGAACACTCATACTCTCCAGCAGCACTCATACACACTCATACTCTCCAACAGCACTCATACACACTCATACTCTCTAGCAGCACTCATGCACACTCATACTCTCCAGCAGCACTCATACACACTCATACTCTCCAACAGCACTCATACACACTCATACTCTCTAGCAGCACTCATGCACACTCATACTCTCCAACAGCACTCATACACACTCATACTCGAGTCTCCTCAGTCTCCCTTTATCTGTGCACTGTTCTACAGACCGCCTTGTCATATGCCGTCATTCCCCCAGTTATTGGGCGAAACGATCTCCCATTTAGCCATTAACTATGCAAAAAACCTTATAATTAGTGATTTTGATTATTGGGCTAATGATGTCAGGGAGAGTACTAGCTCTGTTGAACTGGCAGATCTACTCTCTGGGATGAATTGTACCCAGCATGTGACTGCTCCATCTCACAAAAAAGGCCATATTCTTGACTAAGTTTGGACATCCAATCTGACGATCTCTAATTTACTGATCTCTCCGTGTATTTGGTCAGATCACTCTCTTATAACATTCACCCTCTCCAATGATCACTTAACCTAGTCCCATCTGAAGGGGAGCCATATGGCAAGAAACTGGAAACGCGCTGACAAAGGCGACTTCTGCACATTGCTGGCTACTAGAGCCCCATCAGAGCAGGAGTCACCTAACAACCAAGCAGAAAGTATTAAATCCTGGCTTGAATCTGCCAATGACAGCTTCGCCCCCTTCAAGAAAACCTAGATTATGAGACCTCATGATGCTCAACGTTGGTTCTCTGATGATCTAAAATCAAAGAAACTTGCCCTGCGTCAAGCATAACGCAACTGGAGACGATATTACTCCTCAAACAAAAAATATATATTCCTAATCCAGCTTAAGGAATATAAAAATGCCATTTTACAAACCAAGGCTGACTATTTTTCTAACAAGATTTTAAGCTCTGCTAATAAGTCCAAGGAAATTTTTGCTATTCTGGTTGAACTATCTAAGCCAGATAGGGTCACAACAAAACCTGCCCCCTCTCAAGCCCTATGTGATTCTCTTAACTCCTACTTTATCGAAAAAATCGCCATCATCAAGTCTAACATTCCTACTAATACCTTTCCTACAACCCACCGCTCATATGTAGAAACCCTCTTTTGTTAGATCAGGTCCCTTTGATTTCCAGGGAAGTATTTTTTAGCCTCCTAAGGAAGGTTGAATCCAGCTCCCCTACTGATTGCTGTCCCCCACAAATATTACGGGAAGCTTTCCTCACCTGCCCGGATCCCCCTCTTTCGCTCCTGAATAACTCCCTTAAGCAGGGCATAGTCCAAAATGTATTTAAAGATGCGGAAATTGTTCCAATCTTAAAGAAACCAGAGTCAGATCCCCTAGCCCTAACTATCGCCCCATCTCTCTGCTCTCCTATTTAGCTAAAGTTCTGGAAGCTCACGTGGCTAGTTGCCTCAGCTCCTTTATCGAACGTTCCCACTGTCTTGACCCTCACCAGGCAGGCTTCCGACCGGCGCACTCGACAGAGACGGTCATCCTCACGGTCATGGACGAACTTAGAAGGGGGGCTGATAAGGGCATCACTCAGGCCCTGGCAGTCCTTGATATCTCAGCGGCTTTTGACACAGTCGACCATGACCTTTTGATCGACCGCGTCAGTAACACCGGGATCCAGGGCCTGGCTCTTAAGTGGCTCTCATCTTTTCTTAGTAACCGCTCTCAAGCAGTTCGCCTTGCTAATATCTCTTCCACCAAAATGAAACTGACCTGCGGAGTACCCCAGGGTTCTTCCCTTTCACAGCTTCTTTTTAATTTGTACCTATTGCCCCTGATCCGCTCTCTCGGAGAAAGGAAGGTGGGCTCCTTCAATTATGCCGACGACCTCCAATTGTTATTTGATATCGATCAATCAGCATCTTCTGTCCTCAATTTTCAATCCACCATGCGATTTATCAGTGAATGGTTGAACAGTAATCATCTAAAATTAAATCCTGATAAAACGGAGCTGATCCTAACTGGTGGGCCAGCTAACCCTTGGAACTCCAACTTCTGGCCACTCCAATTGGAAACACCCCACTCCCAGCATGTTCTATCAAAAGTCTGGGTATTATTATCAGCAGTGACCTCTCTGTGAAAGCCCAGATTGGGACAGTGGTCTCCTCCTGTTTCTTCCAGTTGCGAAGGATCAGGAAGATCAGTAGATTTCTGACTACAGAAGCCCTGACCCAAGTCATCCTGGCTTTGGTAATCTCCTGCATCGATTATGCCAACTCACTTTATGCAGGTATTCCGGCATATCAACTAAAACGCTTGCAGCTGGTGCAATACCAAGCGGCCAGATTAATCTACCACCAGCCCAAATGGCACCATGTTAAGCCATTAATGAAAAGTCTACACTGGCTCCCAGTAGCCAAACGCTGTGCATTTAAGCTGGGGTGTATCAGCTTTAAAGCTCTCCATGGCAACAGTCCAGCATTTATATCCTCTGGGATTCAGCATCCTCTCGGGACCTCAGGTCCTCTCATTTGAGTTTTTTGGTCATTCCGTCCTTTAAATGTAAGAAACATGGGGGACTAAGATTTGCGGTCTTTGTCCCCCAATTCTGGAACTCTCTTCCTGTGGAGATAAGATCAGTGACCTCCTACGCGCACTTCAGGAAACAGTTAAAGACCTGGCTGTTCCGCCAAGCATAAGACTAACCCCCTCACTGCTGCAGTATTCCCTGGACTGTAGCGCCATGAAACCGTTTGGTGTAAGTGCATTTTACAAGCTCATTTAACATAACATTTAACATAACAGCAGCATTCAAACACACTCATACTCTCCAGCAGCATTCAAACACACTCACACTCTCCAACGGCACTCATATACACTCATACTCTCCAGCAGCATTCAAACGCACTCATACTCACTAGCAGCATTCAAACACATTCATACTCTCCAGCAGCATTTGAACACACTCACACTCTCCAGCAGCACTCATACACACTCATACTTTCCAGCAGCATTCAAACACACTCATGCTCTCTAGCAGCATTCAAACACAATCATACTCTCCAGCATCATTCAAATGGACTCACTCTCTAACAGCATTCAAATACACTCATACTCTCCAGCAACATTCATACCCACTCATACTCTCCAGCAGCACTCATACACACCCAAGCTCTCTAGCAGTATACATACCCACTCATACTCTCTACCACCATACTCTCCAGCAGCATTCATACCCACCCGTACCCTCCAGCAGCATTCATGCTCACTCATACTCACTAGCAGCAATCATACCCACCCATACTATCAAGCACCATACTTTCCAGCAGCATTCATACCCACTAATACTCTCCAGCAGCATTCATACCCAATTCATAGTCCTCAGCAGCATTCAAACACACTCACATCCTCCAGCAGCATCCAAACACACTCATACTCTCCAGCAGCATTCATACCCACTCCCACACTCCAATGGCACTCATACACCCTCATACTCCACAGAAGGCATTCATACCCACTCATTCCATCCAGGTTCATTCAAACACAATCATACTCTCTAGCAGCATATAATCCAGCAGCATTCATACCCACTCTTACTCTCCAGCAGCATTCATACCCACTCATACTCTCCAGCAGCATTCAAACTTACTCATAGTCTCCAAAAGCTCTCAAACACACTCATGCTCTCTAGCAGTATTCATACCCACTCATACTCTCCAACAGCATTCAAATACACTCATACTCTCCAGCAGCATTCATACCTACTCATACTCTCCAGCAGCATTCATACCCACTGATATACTCCACCACCATACTCTCCAGCAGCATTCATAGCCGCTCATTCTCTCTAGGTTCATTCAAACACACTCATGCTCTCTAGCAGCATATTATCCAGCAGCATTCATACCCACTCACACTCTCCAGCAGCATTCATACCCACTCATACTCTCCAGCAGCATTCATACCCACTCATACTCTCCAGCAGTATTCAAACATACAAAAAGACATATTCATACTCTCCAGCAGCATTTAAACACAAGCATGCTCTCCAGCAGCATTCATACACACTCATACTTTCCAGCATCATTCGAACACACTCATACTCTCCAGCAGCATTCATACCCACTCATACTCTCCAGCAGCATTCATACCTACTCATACTCTCCAGCAGCATTCAAACACATTCATACTCTCCTGCAGCATTCATACCTAGTCATACTCTCCAGCAGCATTCATACCCACTCATACTCTCCAGCAGCATTCATACCCACTCATACTCTCCAGCAGCATTCAAACATACAAAAAAACATATTCATACTCTCCAGCAGCATTTAAACACACGCATGCTCTCCAGCAGCATTCATACACACTCATACTTTCCAGCATCATTCGAACACACTCGTACTCTCCAGCAGCATTCACACCCACTCATACTTTCCAGCAGCATTCATACCTACTCATACTCTCCAGCAGCATTCAAACACACACATACTCTCCAGCAGCATTCAAACACACTCATACTTACTAGCAGCATTCAAACACATTCATACTCTCAGCAGCATTTAAACACACTCATACCGTTATATTTCATATAGGTACCCCGATATAGGTCTAGGTATCATCATAAGCCTTCACCTACATTCTCTCCTATACTATATACATAATGGATTTGGAGGACTGACCTTTTACCCAGTTACAATACTACACATAAGTGCGTAGGGTTTTTCCCTGGACACTGGCCTCATAAATTATGCATGAGAATTCTTAGTTTCTTGGAATCACAACAGGACCATCATCTCCTGCATAATAACTGTGTATAAAGTTTATTCCCGACGTCATCCTAAGTCCGACACTGGCACAGCAAGGTAGAACCCCTGGGGATACCTTAGGGTATATAAACCCCACATCTTGCTGAGATAGAGAGGGGAGATCACGACTTCCTGGCCGACAAACTGACGCGAGACGCTGAGTCCCAGCTCGCAGTGGTCTGACATCCCTTGCGGGGTGTTCAGCTCGGGACCAGAACGGGGTTCCGCAGGCTAACATCAGGTAATGGGGTTGGCTATATCCTAGAGGGATTCTTGGCTTTACACCTACTCACATGCTAGGTACACTTAGGTACATCTAGTTAGGGTGCATCGTAGGAGTGCGCATTTTATTGCCATGTATTTTATATAATCGCCTATATTTATGATTTTAGCAAAATGGTAGAAACCTACCACCTGTTTACTTTCTTATTGCTGCTACTCATTTATATATGCTACCGTCTACTGGTGATTTCAGTGCACTTATTTTACGCTAGAATAACGACTGTTCAATAAATACTTATTGAAAACGTCCCAACCGTTTATTCTGTGTATCTCTCTGAGAACAAGTGAGCACGAGTGACTGAGCGAAAAGTAAGTTACTGTTTCCACGGTCCTTAGGGATCAGGGTTGTCATGTTCGATAGTTGCCAAGAACTATTCTCTCCTTGGTAAGAGGAGGTTATAGTGGCATTTCGAGCTAGCTGGCACACAGGCCAAGATACCCGGTGGGGGTGTCTGGAATCAGTCTGGACACCAGTCCCGCGGTGTATGTTGTCTAAACGCGCAGATCCTATATAGGTCTTATAGGAACTACACGACATGGCGCCGCCAACGTTGGTATTGGCACTTATTTAACAGTCAAATCTGAGTAGTTCAGTCATGCTATTCTCAGAGACCCCTACTCACATTTTCCCCAGAGACGTCTGGAGTGAGAGGGAACAAATCCGCCGCAGCTGAGTAGGAACATTCCTATGTATTGGCTGTTGGTTTAATCAAGCATGAAGGATACAGTGTTCCTAATTGTGCATAACACCTTATCTCAGTTCCCTTGAACCGCTCTCCTTTCTAAAAATAATGACTGAACAGAGAGACATAGATCAAGGAAATGCACTAAACTTCTCAGCCGAAGAAGACGATGCAGATGCAATATACATTGCAGATAATGTTAGAAATGCTGTCACTCTAAAAATAGTAGCATATGGTGTTACAATTAGGGGTGGGCAAGTGACTTTCGTGATTGAGGCACACGAATCATATAGAACAGAGGTATTCTATTCATGGATTAAATTCCCGCAGGCAAATGCACAAACAAAAACATTTCACTACTACGTAGAATATGATATAACAAATAAGTATAGTCCATATGAGGACATTGAAATTCCACTCACTTACGAAGAACACCTCTACTGGTTTAAAGGCGCCCTACCCCATACAAGAAATAGAGTAAGACTCGGTCCGCTCGGAAGAGACGGAGCAACATGGCCAGTTTTAGCGGCATACACACCACATCCTGATATTGACACAATGCCAGGAGGAGACTTACTTGTACAGCATAAAGAATTAATAAGACTTTACAGAAACATGACACAGTTTGTGTTGAGAACAATCACACTTCAGCCCACACCGGCTACACAACCAGGACCAGTCCAAGCTCCTACAACAAAAATTACACCACAGACACTGCATGCAGTAATGGGTAAAATGCTCACAAAACGTGAACAAATGCCCTTCTGGATAGCACAGAAAATTACACAACTGGAGGCGGTGTTTCCACACACTGGTCCTAAGGAAAAGCATAGAATACTTACTATTTGCTTGCCAATGGGGATAGCTCCCTCTATAGAGGAGTGTACCTCTTGGGGCACAGTCTTCGCTGCAATATATACCAGGACTCATGGTATCCCTTCTTTAGCGGTAATACCAGATGTATTAAGACAAATACAGAACGAGTATGGAGCAGAGCCTGCTCTAAACTTGGGGATGAAGTTGTTAAATAACTTTGCCCAGGTATCTGCGATAATATTGGCGAATATTAAAGGTGAAGCAGCATCAGTGGTAATACGCCAACGCCTTAGAGAGTTCACTCCATTATAACAGGAGACAGAACTACCTAAAATAATTGAAACTGCTTATGCAGAGTTAGGTAGAGACAGTCTGGGAGCTAGACCTGTAAAACCCCAACTAATGGGGAGTTCAGATAAAGAACAGGCAAAGCAAACACCAGTTTCTTCAAAGAAGAAATGGGACAATAATAAACAGCAAAATAACAGATCTCACTCCAGGGGAAGGTCTCCTCAACAGGAGCCCCCAGAAAGGAGATATAATCTTATGAATAGAGATAACATTAAAAAACCTGACAGGTATCAGGATACTGATACTCGTTCCTCTCGTTCCTTTCAGGGTTCATCAAAAAACTCTGAGAGGGAAGGACGGTCAGAACAAAGATAAGAAGAGCGTACAAAGTCCAGAGACAAGCAACGCACTTCAGGCTACGCTTCAAAGAAAGAAGAAACCCCTAAAGCAAAACCTCAATTTAAAAAGAAGAAGGTAGCAGGTCTCAAAGTTAGACATGCCCAGAATTCTGAGGACTCAGTTACTGAATGGGGAATGGGCTCTGATGATGCTAGACAGCACGGCAGAGGTAACAATAGCACGCCGGAACCTCTTGGAATTTCTGGTGACAGCGGAGTTGAGTGAGTATATCACGGTGGAAACTAGGGTGAGTGTCCCACACAAGTTACATGAAATAACACTCCAAATGGAGGGGGACAAGCCGAGACAAGTTAAGGGTCTCTTTTGGGAGAACCTGACTTCGGGCTATGACATCCTATTAGCGGAAAAAGATTGGCCGACTACTATTGTTAAGGAATGCCCAAAGGGGGAAACTGTAATTTTTCCAGCTTTCTCTGACCTAGTCCCCGCACACCTAAGACATACATACGCGCAGGAGTGGGCGGTAGCTCTTGCTCCAGCATTATACCGCAACCGTTTAGGGTGGGATGAAGAGTCACCCCACCACGTTATTCCAATAAAAACAAACCCAACTCCACAAAGACAGTATCCCATAAAACAGGAAGCTAAAAAACAGGTCAGGGAGATCTTGGATCAACTTGAATACCAAGGTGTAATTGAACCATGCACCTCATCAATGAATAATCCTTTGTTTCCCGTAATGAAACCCGACAATTCATATCGTCTAGTGTTAGACTACAGACACTTAAACTCATGCACAAAAACATTTGCAGTTCAGAATGCACATAGTGCCGCATTAATGAATAACATTGTGCGGAAAAAATACAAAACGTTAGATATCTCAAATGGATTTTTCTGCCAAAACATAGCACCTGAAAGCAGATATTTGACAGCCCTCTCAGTGCTAGGGTCCCAGTGTCAATTTTGTCAACTCCCCCAAGGGTATAAGAATAGCCTGGGGTTATTCTCAAGGAGGGTTAACAGAGTTACTACAGAATTTGGATGAAGAAGCATTATCGTATGTAGATGATATTTATCTGACAGATGATGACTTAGAGGAACACTTGACCAGGGTAAGCACCATTATTTTGGGTTTCGCCTCTGAGGGCTACAAATTTAACTATAAAAAATCAAAGATAGCCCACCTCAATGTCCTATTTTTGGGATATGAGCTTTCAAGTGAAGGTAAAAGCCTGGCAGCCCACTTTTTAGAAAAGTGCGCACTGCTACAACCTCCAAAATCATTAACAAAATATCAGTCCATACTGGGATTTTTGAATTTTGGCAGAACATACATTTTGGATTACGCAGAGAGAGTAAAACCTTTCTACGACCTAATTAGACCTGACTTTTCAGTTAGACAATGGACACAGGAACACACGAATATCCTTCGTTCCGTACAAGCTGATATGATATCATCAAAACACTTACAGACGCGTAAACGTACGCAACCTGATGATCCGCGTAGTCGCAGGTCAATCTGGATACACTTACTTAACCGTTAATGAAGGTGAAACAGTACCAATTGCAAATAAATAGCATTTGTACACCAACGCTGAAATGCGTTTTGCTCCTACAGAAAAAATTCTGACAGCAGTACAGACTGCTGTAGTGAGAGAAAGAGCACTGGCTCAGGGGAAACGAATAATTGTCGTGACCCCGGTACCGGCCTTAGAGGCTGCCACATAGGCAAGTGTCCCAAATGCAAAAGCGTTACATCCAAGATGGATACAATGGGCTAATTCTCTCACTGCAACAAATGTAGAATACAGATATGACCCTAGTTTAAAAACACAAGCATTCCTGCAATATGAACAAGAATATCCTCTACCAAATTAAATAATGCCTCTAGATCGGTATGAATACATTATTTATACTGACGGATCTGCTCAACCGGCCATAGGGAGTAAGCAACAATACAGTGCAGCATGCGCTATTGTAAAAGGTAGGATGCAGGACGGCAAGTTCCATCCAAGCTGTACAAAAACGCAGTCTCTCGGAGAGTGCACGGCTCAGTTGGCAGAATTAAAAGCACTACTACTGGCACTGATAAATACGGATCCAGAATTCGCCACACTACTAGTGTGTGATTCCTTTTACTGTGTCCAGTTGTATAACGAATACCTCCACTATTGGGGACAAAATGGGTTCAGAGATTCAAAAGGTGGCACAATCAAGCATAGGAAACTATGGGAACAGGTAGCAGAGTTGAAGAACGAACTACCAAGAGCTCACGTGATACACGCGCTGAGTCATCAACGTGATGGCGTTCACGTTGAAGGGAATTCATTGGCTGATGAAGCCGCGAAGGGGGCAGTACGCACTGCGTCTGTAGCTGCAATCACCCGTTCAAAAACGAGGGTAGACGGTAGCACAATGGTAGCTGTGATTGCTTCACGCAATAACAGCAAAGCACTACCTAAAGGTTTTCCACTCAAGTACTCCTACAAGTTAGATGCAAACAACGTTCCATTTGCTCAGATTCCTGGAGTGGGGGATAGAGTAATACCAAACATGGATTGCAGGTTAGGTTTAATCTTGGCTGCACACAAGGGTCTGGGTTCTGCGCACACAGGAGTTACGGCGACAGTTTCTTTACTGAAACAACGCTATTGGTGGCCAGGGTTAACAAAGCAGACCAAAGACTTCGTCTTAAAATGCGATATCTGTCAACAGATAAAAGGGTCCTCCGTAGCTCGCCCAGCGCAGACACCATTGTTAATATCAGACAGACCGCTCGCGTGCATTTACCTGGACCACTGCGGCCCCTTACAATCTGACGGGGCTTACAAGTATATCATGGTTGCAGTGGATTCCTGTTCAAGATTCTTATGGGTATGGCCTCAGCGCTCGGCTGACGCCCAAACTGGTATAAAAGATTTGTGAGTCTAAATAGGGACATCCGCAGTTGGCACATTACATTCTGATCATGGCCCCGCGTTCAGCTCTAGGGCTTACAAGGAAGCCATGGGAAGTTTGGGTGTAGCATTGCGGTACTCCTCTCTGAACCATCCAGAGGGAAATTTGGTTGTGGAGAGGAAAAACCGGGACTTAAAGCAATATTTAACAGCTAGGGTATTAGGCTCGGGTGGTAGTTGGGTCAATCACCTATTTGGGGTCCAGCGGGCCCTTAATAACCAGCCAAGAAGCTCTCTGGGAGGTGCAACTCCTTACGAGGTCCTGTTTGGGACAAGAATGTGGGTACCTGATTTCAATTATGAAGGCACAGTGGCGGATGAAAAACCGTTTGACATCAATAAATGTTTGGCTGTTTTACAGGATCTGAATCAATCCAGAGCCTCCTTAAGTAACGTTGAGACAAAGAAAAACGCCACTGGGGAAGTCAAGTCAGCCGCGGCAAGACCTGCCTGGATCCCTAAAGTTGGGGATCTGGTCAGAGAAAAGATTGTGGACAAGAAAGAATTCGGGCCATCCTATCGAAAGCCTGTACCTGTCCTGGCTGTTGAAGGATCAAGAACTGTACTTCTACCGCCTCTTGCCGGAAAGGAAAAGAGATTTGTCTCAATCGATCTGATCAAACCACACTATGTGGCCGATACTAAATAGTAGGCCTCGTGGGCTCCTGAGTAGTCGACGTCCTCCTCTCGCTACAATACAGGAAGTACAAACAGAAAGACTCATAACATTTGAAGAATCACCTTTACAAAGCAACGGAATCAATAACAATGCAATGGAACTAGTTCCCCTTGACACAAATTCTCAAAATCAAAGTGAAAGACAAATTTCAATTCAAGCTAATAAAGATGTCTACGTCAACATGCCTCAACAAGAGCAATCCACAAGTTCAACAAAACCTGCTGAGCTACCAAAGATAGATCGGACTGCATCTGGCTATTTCATCGACTTCGATACCTTTTCATTGGATCCAAGTAAACCTGAAACGACGCCAGCCCAAATTTCTCGCAAACAACGGATCAAAGACTTGTTTAACTTTCTTAGAAAAACTTATTTAGTATCAGCTTGGCTAGAACTTTGGATAAACACCGGTATTTTCTTTTTTCTTTTCTGGTTAGGATTAGTAATAACTTTCCACTTGCTCATCAATTGAACTTATCTTACACAGAGCTCTGCAACATCAAAAGTAAACGTAATTTTAAAACCTCATGTTTCATCTCATCGTGAACAAAGAGACTTGTCCTTCGTGAACATTTCAGCAGTTCCTATACCGGATGGTATGGTGTGAGACAAAGTAAATTTTGATATATTTGGACCGACCGAGCTTTTAAAAATTCCACATTTGTTTAAAATTCATTGAACGATATCATTACCTCCAGTACATTTTCTGATGATTGGAATTTTGAAACTGTTAATAACTTATTGTCTGATTTAGAACAATCTGCCACATTTTCTAGCACTGAAATGCTAGAGGATAGATCAGATTTTGAGAAAATGTATTGTTACCAACATTATGGACATCATTTCTTGCATAAATCTAGCAAACCCAGAAATGTTTTCACATACCACCAGTGGGAACATTGTCCTACACCACCGAAAATTAGTTCAAAAACATTTGCACAGAAATTCTCATATTTTTCAGGGTTTAACACTTCTGACCCAACTTCGTACTATTATAATGTTGCACCCACATCTGCACAGAAAAATATGTTAACAAACACCAAACAGATTTACTCTGCTTCCTTTATCACCCAGCTGTCTGAACAGGGTTTTGACTTTAAACACCGAGGGGAATTTTACATCAGAAAGAGGGGCTACGTTGGATAGCATATTGCAATACAATAGATCAGACCCCAGTTGGAAGGGATGGTTGGTTTGGCCTACTGACACAAACAGATGTCAGGAAAGATTCAGGGGTACCACCGAAGGGTTTAGTATCCACAGACCAGACCCACGTTATGTACAACGAGAACATCCGGGGGTAGTGACATCATACAGTGTTGGGAAGTTGTGCCTTGATTGGCTAAATACCTCAACACTACCCCAGTTGAAGCAACACTTGTCCTTACTCTCAGAGGATGTGGACCTACGGGATTTTTTATTAGGTCCCAGGAAACCACGTCAGAAGTGCTTTTTGTATGCTATCTATAACAAACTCTGGAAAATCTCTCAACAAGAAGCTGCAGAGAGATTAAGAGAAATAGATAGAGTTAACCTAGAAAAGGCGTTAGCCGTAGTTGACAATGGTATGACTACATTAACATCCAGGATATATTCACTGGGCAACATTGTATCTTCTGCTATCGATGTAATGGAACAGGATTTGTCCATATTGCAACACAGACAGTCGCAGTTACGTTCTATTATTTTGTTAAGCTGGACGCTGCAGTCATTGCGCTCCGGTTATGTGCCTTGGCGTTTTATAAACATTACGTCATTATTTTCTGCATACAATCTAACGGAAAAACAGATGAAAACGGCACAGAGGGGAGCAAAATATACAATGCTGCGTATTGAGAAACTGGATAGGTTACCCTTTACTGTGGCTGAGTCACCGTCCACAGAATGGTTAGAACACGGCCATATAACATAACCGGTCACAACTTTCCAGTTTCAATATTGCCTAGAACAACAACAGGCAGGCAGATATGAAAAGATGGGTAAGGAATTCATCAGGGAATCCTGGGATTTACCATACAGATTTCGATGCAGGAGTGGGGATTTGGAAGTGTTTCTAAGCGGAATTAACTGCGAGAACGCTTTAAGTGGATCTCTCATATGCCAGGATATTATGCTACACGGGGCTTGTAATGGGTCTGTGGCGAACTTGTCCTGTCACTTGAGGGGTACCCCGGCAGCTGTGATTAATCCGGTATTCAGGCTTCTCTCGAATGGGAGTTACTTGATGCTGAATGATCAAGGTTGTTGTGGGATGCTTCCGGGCATCGCATATCTAGTCACAGTGAGCTCCAGGGTTACTTGCTGTATGCAAGTATTGTTTCCTCCAACACATACAGTCAGGGAGGCGCCGTTATGGCCTTCGCTAAATGTTTCCTTTATACGGTTTGATACTCTGAGCAGAATGAAAGCCGTGCTTTTACAACGAACTGTGCCCTTA
This sequence comes from Calotriton arnoldi, assembly GCA_963921515.1. Taxonomy (NCBI): domain Eukaryota; kingdom Metazoa; phylum Chordata; class Amphibia; order Caudata; family Salamandridae; genus Calotriton; species Calotriton arnoldi. Next base: position 1,421,123 of record CAWUFW010003087.1, read on the forward strand.
ACCTCCGCCTGGGAGACTTTTGAACCTCCAGATCGCAAGGTCCTCGGCTGAGATACAGGCACTTATACGTACAAACTGCCCTTTCCATTTCACAAAAATGGTAAGTCGCATCTTTAACATGTCCGATACAACGGGTATTGTACACCTATTTAAGACCATAGGTTCCGGACTGTTAAGCACCTTTCAGACGGTCCTCGGAGTTATACCAAACTTTATACACTCAATCTTTGGAAGCATTTTTGGAGGGCTTCCGCTGATTCTGTTTCTAATAGCAGGAATCCTGATTGTTACCTTTCTGCTACGCAATGGACGTCCCAGCCACCAAGGAAGTAGCAACAGCTCTCCTGGAGTGCAAATACCGTGATCGCATGGTACAACATCTGGGCACACCTCGCCTACGGGAACTGAGCGCCTCTTGGTTCCTGTCATTTAGACCAGTCTGGATGGACTGTGTCCTACCTGTTCTCCGGTGCCTGTTCTGCGGAGAAGAATGCATGTTGGGCCACTGTCTGACACTTCCATCTGCTGCGCCACCGGACGTTGATGCTTTACTGGACCCGATAACGGCCCATGTTCTGCAGTGTCCTCAGCGCATTCCCATGTTGTTGGCAGCTTTCTTAGAGCCACCACAGGTAGTTTTTGCTCCTGTTGGTATGGACACCGGCTCCTCCAACACTCAGGCCTTGGATGTGGTACAGGCTGCCAGGCACCTGCTGCAGGCAGTACGGAAGATCATCTGTGCTCCATTGACATTCTTTGTGAGGTGTTACAGGGATCATCAGCTGTGTATGCAGACAGCAGCAATATTGCGTCTACCAGCAAGGACACATAAACATTTGGCATGTCGCACGCTGGGAAGATTTGGCTTTTAACTTTTTCGAAATTCCAAATTGAAACCTTTTGACCTGCATGGCTTTTAGATGCTTGTAGTTGTTTGGACTATATAAACGGACACTTTAGAGCCACAAGTTGACTTATTTTTTTGTAGAACACTTTTTAAAGTTTTTTTTTTTTTTAACGCTTTTTAACTTCTCTTAAAAACTGTTTTTATTATTTGTTGCGTACAAAACTCTAGACGCCTTGGTAGTACGCTAGAATTTAGCAATGTCGTCCAGTCCGATGAGGAGTAGGTATTATATTTCATATAGGTACCCCGATATAGGTGTAGCTATCATCATAACCCTTCACCTACATTCTCTCCTATACTACATACATAACGGATTTGGAGGACTGACCTTTTACCCAGTTACAATACTTCACATAAGTACGTAGGGTTTTTCCCTGGACACTGGCCTCATAAATTATGCATGAGGATTCTTAGTTTCTTGGAATCACAGCAGGACCATCATCTCCTGCATAATAACTGTGTATAAAGTTCATTCCCGATGTCATCCTAAGTCCGACACTGGCACAGCAAGATAGAACCCCTGGGGATACCTTAGGGTATATAAACACCACATCTTGCTGAGATAGAGAGGGGAGATCACGACTTCCATGCCGACACACTGACGTGAGATGCTGCAGGTCCTGCATGCAGATAGTCCAGCTGGCAGTGGTCTGACATCCCTTGCGGGGTGTTCAGCTCGAGACCAGAACGGGGTCCTGCAGGCTAACAACAGGTAATGGGGTTGGCTATATCCTAGAGGGATTCTTGGCTTTACACCTACTCACATGCTAGGTACACTTAGGTACATCTAGTTAGGGTGCATCGTAGGAGTGCGCATTTTATTGCCATGTATTATATATAATCGCCTATATTTATGATTTTAGCAAAATGGTAGAAACCTACCACCTGTTTACTTTCTTATTGCTGCTACTCATTTATATATGCTTCTGTCTACTGGTGATTTCAGTGCACTTATTTTACGCTAGAATAACGACTGTTCAATAAATACTTATTGAAAACGTCCCAACCGTTTATTCTGTGTATCTCTCTGAGAACAAGTGAGCACGAGTGACTGAGCGAAAAGTAAGTTACTGTTTCCACGGTCCTTAGGGATCAGGGTTGTCATGTTCGATAGTTGCCAAGAACTATTCTCTCCTTGGTAAGAGGAGGTTATAGAGGCATTGCGAGCTAGCTGGCACACAGGCCGACATACCCGGTGGGGGTGTCTGGAATCAGTCTGGACACCACTCCCGCAGTGTATGTTGTCTAAACACGCAGATCCTATATAGGTCTTATAGGAACTACACAACAACACTCTCCAGCAGCACTCATACACACTCATACTCTCCAGCAGCATGCAAACACACTCATACACTCCAGCAGCACTCATACACACTCATACTCTCCAGCAGCATTCAAAGACACTCATGCTCTCTAGCAGCATTCAAACACAATCATACTCTCCAGCAGCATTCAAACACACTCATACTCTCCAGAGGCATTCATACACACTCATACTCTCCAGCATCATTCAAAAACACGCATGGTTTCCAGCAGCTTCCACATACACTCATACTCTCCAGCATCATTCAAACACACTCATGCTCTCCTGCAGTATTCATACCCACTCATACTCTCCAGCAGCATTCATACCCGCTCATACTCTCCAGCAGCATTCAAACATATTCATACTCTCCAGCAGCATTCATACACACTCATACTCTCCAGCATCATTCAAACACACTCATGCTCTCTAGCAATATTCATACCCACTCATACTCTCCAGCAGCATTCAAACACCCTCATACTCTCCATCAGCATTCAAATACACTCCTACTCTCCAGTAGTATTCATACCTACTCATACTCTCCAGCAGCACTCATACACACCCATGCTCTCTAGCAGTATTTATACCGACTCATACACTCCACCACCATACTCTCAAGCAGCATTCATACCCGCTCATTCTCTCTAGGTTCATTCAAACATACTCATAGTCTCCATCAGCTCTCAAACATACTCATGCTCTCTAGCAGCATATTATCCAGCAGCATTCATACCCACTCATACTCTCCAGCAGCATTCATACCCACTCATACTCTCCAACAGCATTCAAACATACTCATAGTCTCCATCAGCTCTCAAACATACAAATGCTCTCTAGCAGTATTCATACCCACACATACTCTCAACCACCTTACTCTCCAGCAGCATTCATACCCACCTATACCCTCCAGCAGCATTCATGCTCACTCATACTCACTAGCAGCATTCATACCCACTCATACTATCCAGCAGCATTCAAACACATGCATGCTGTCCAGCAGTATTCAAACACACTCATACTCACTAGCATCATTCAAACAGATTCATACTCTCCAGCAGCATTCAAACACACTCACATTCTCCAGCAGCACTCATACACACTCATACTCTCCAGCAGAATTCAAACACACTCATTCTCTCCAGTAGCATTCATTCACACTCATACTCTCCAGCAGCCTTCAAACACACTCATACTCAATAGCAGCATTCAAACACATTCATATTCTCCAGAAGCATTCAAAAACACCCATGCTCTCTAGCAGCATTCAAACACTCTCCAGCAACTCTCAAACATACTCGTACTCTCCAGCAGCATTCAAACACATTCATACTCTCCAGCAGCATTCATACCCACTCATACTCTCCAGCAGCATTCATACCCACTCATAATCTCCAGCAGCATTCATACCCACTCATACTCTCCAGCAGCATTCAAACATACAAAAAAACATATTCATACTCTCCAGCAGCATTTAAACACACGCATGCTCTCCAGCAGCATTCATACACACTCATACTCTCCAGCATCATTCGAACACACTCATACTCTCCAGCAGCATTCATACCCACTCACTCTCCAGCAGCATTCATACGCACTCATACTCTCCAGCAGCATTCAAACATATTCATACTCTCCAGCAGCATTCAAACACACTCATACTCTCCAGCATCATTCAAACACGCATGCCCTCCAGCAGCATTCAAACACACTGATACTCTCCAGGAGCATTCAAACACACTCATACTTACTAGCAGCATTCAAACACATTCATACTCTCCAGCAGCATTCAAACACACTCATACTCTCCAGCAGCATTCATACACACTCATACTCTCCAGCATCATTCAAAAACACGCATGCTCTCCAGCAGCATCCATATACACTCATACTCTCCAGCATCATTCAAACACACTCATACTCTCCAGCAGTATTCATACCCACTCATATTCTCCAGCAGCATTCATACCCGCTCATACTCTCCAGCAGCATTGAAACATATTCATACTCTCCAGCAGCATTCATACACACTCATACTCTCCAGCATCATTCAAACACACACATGCTCTCCAGCAGCATTCAAACACACTCATACTCTTCTGCAGCATTCAAACACACTCATACTCACTAGCAGCGTTCATACCCACTCATACTCTCCAGCAGCATTCATACCCACTCATACTCTCCAGCAGCATTCAAACTTACTCATAGTCTCCAAAAGCTCTCATACACACTCATGCTCTCCAGCAGCATTCAAACACGCTCATACTCTCCAACAGCATTCAAATACACTCCTACTCTCCAGCAGCATTCATACCTACTCATACTCTCCAGCAGCACTCATACACACCCATGCTCTCTAGCAGTATTTATACCCACTCATACACTCCACCACCATACTCTCCAGCAGCATTCATATCCGCTCATTCTCTCTAGGTTCATTCAAGCACACTCATGGTCTCTAGCAGCATATTATCCAGCAGCATTCATACCCACTAATACTCTCCAGCAGCATTCATACCCACTCATACTCTCCAGCAGCAGTCAAACATACTCATAGTCTCCAGCAGCTCTCAAACATACTCATGCTCTCTAGCAGTATTCATACCCACACATACTCTCCAGCAGCATTCATGCCCACTGATACCCTCCAGCAGCATTCATGCTCACTCATACTCAATAGCAGCATTCACACCCACTCATACTATCCAGCATCATTCAAACACATTCATGCTGTCCAGCAGTATTCAAACACATTCATACTCTCCAGCAGCATTCAAACGCACTTATACTCACTAGCAGCATTCAAACACATTCATACTCTCCAGCAGCATTCAAACACACTCACATTCTCCAGCAGAACTCATACACACTCATACTCCCCAGCAGCGTTCAAACACACTCATACTCTCCTGCAGCACTCATACACACTCATACTCCCCAGCAGCATTCAAACACACCCATGCTCTCTAGCAGCATTCAAACACACTCATACTCTCCTGCAGCACTCATACACACTCATACTCCCCAGCAGCATTCAAACACACTCATTCTCTCCAGCAGCATGCATTCAGACTCATACTCTCCATCAGCATTCAAACGCACTCATACTCACTAGCAGCATTCAAACACATTCATATTCTCCAGCAGCATTCAAACACACACATGCTCTCTAGCAGCATTCAAACACACCCATGCTCTCTAGCAGCATTCAAACACACTCATACTCTCCAGCAGCCTTCAAATACAATCATTCTCTCCAGTAGCATTCATACACACTCATACTCACTAGCAGCTTTCAAAAACATTCATACTCACCAGCAGCATTCAAACACACTCATGCTCTCTAGCAGCACCCATACACACCCATGCTCTCTAGCAGTATGTATACCCACTCATACTCTCCACCACCATACTCTCCAGCAGCATTCATACCCACCCATACCCTCCATCAGCAATCATGCTCAGTCATACTCACTAGCAGCATTTATACACACTCATACTATCCAGCACCATACTTTACAGCAGCAGTCATACCCACTCATACTCACTAGCAGCATTCATACACACTCATAATCTCCAGCATCATTCCAACACACTCATAATCTCCAGCAGCACTCATACACACTAATACTCTCCAGCAGCACTCATACACACTCATACTCTCCAGCAGCATTCAAACACACTCATACTCACTAGCAGCATTCAAACACATTTATACTGTCCAGCAGCATTCAAACACACTCATACTCTCCAGCAGCATTCAAACGCACTCATACTCACTAGCAGCATTCAAACCCACTCACTCTCTCCAGCAGCACTCATACACACTCATACTCTCCAGCAGCAATCAAACACACTCATGCTCTCTAGCAGCATTCAAACACACTCATAGTCTCCAGCAGCATTCAAACACACTCATACTCTCCAGCTTCATTCAAATGCACTCATACTCTCCAACAGTATTCAAATACACCCATACTCTTCAGCAGCATTCATACCCACTCATACTCTCCAGCAGCACTCATACACACCCATGCTCTCTAGCAGTATACATACCCACTCATACTCTCCACCACCATACTCTCCAGCAGCATTCATACCCACCCGTACCCTCCAGCAGCATTCATGCTCACTCATACTCACTAGCTGCATTCATACCCACCCATACTATCAAGCACCATACTTTCCAGCAGCATTCATACCCACTAATACTCTCCAGCAGTATTCATACCAATTCATAGTCTTCAGCAGCATTCATTCCCACTCCCACTCTCCAATGGCACTCATACACACTCATTCTCCCCAGGAGGCATTCATACCCACTCATTCCATCCAGGTTCATTCAAACACAATCGTACTCTCTAGCAGCATATTATCCAGCAGCATTCATACCCACTCATACTCTCCAGCAGCATTCATATCCACTAATACTCTCCAGCAGCATTCAAACTTACTCATAGTGTCCAAAAGCTCTCAAACACAGTCATGCTCTCTAGCAATATTCATACCCACTCATACTCTCCAACAGCATTCAAATACACTCATACTCTCCAGCAGCATTCATACCTACTCATACTCACCAGCAGCACTCATACAAACCCATGCTCTCTAGCAGTATTTATACCCACTCATACACTCCGCCACCATACTCTCCAGCAGCATTCATACACGCTCATTCTCTCCAGCAGCATTCATACCCACTCATAGTCTCCAGCATCTCTCAAACATACTCATGCTCTCTAGCAGTATTCATACCCACTCATACTCTCCACCACCATACTCACCAGCAGCATTCATGCCCACCTATGCCCTCCAGCAGCATTCATGCTCACTCATACTCACTAGCAGCATTCATACTCACTCATACTATCCAGCATCATTCAAACACATGCATGCTGTCCAGCAGTATGCAAACACACTCATACTCTCCAGCAGCATTCAAACGTACTCATACTCACTAGCAGCATTCAAAGACATTCATACTCTCCAGCAGCATTCAAAAACACTCACATGCTCCAGCAGCACTCATACACACTCATACTCTCCAGCAGCATTCAAACACACTCATACTCTCCAGCAGCATTCAAATGCACTCATACTCTCCAGCAGCATTCAAACACACCTATACTCTCCAGCAGCATTCAGACACGCTGATTCTCACTAGCAGCATCAAACACATTCATACTGTCCAGCAGCATTCAAACACACTCACACTCTCCAGCAAGACTCATACACACTCATACTCTCCAGCAGCATTCAAACACACTCATACCCTCCAGGTGCACTCATAAACACTCATACTCTCCTGCAGAAATCAAACACACTCATGCTGTCTAGCAGCATTCAATCACACTCATACTCTCCAGCAGCATTCAAACTCACTCATACTCTCCAGCAGCATTCATGCACGCTCATACTCTCCAGCAGCATTCAAATGCACTCATACTCTCCAGCAGCATTCAAACACACCTATACTCTCCAGCAGCATTCAGACACACTGATTCTCACTAGCAGCATCAAACACATTCATACTGTCCAGCAGCATTCAAACACACTCACACTCTCCAGCAAGACTCATACACACTCATACTCTCCAGCAGCATTCAAACACACTCATACCCTCCAGCAGCACTCATAAACACTCATACTCTCCTGCAGAAATCAAACACACTCATGCAGTCTAGCAGCATTCAAACACACTCATACTCTCCAGCAGCATTCAAACTCACTCATACTCTCCAGCAGCATTCATGCACGCTCATACTCTCCAGCAGCATTCATACTCAGTCTTACTCTGTAGCAGCATTCATACCCACTCATAAACCCCAGCAGCATTCAAACATATTCATACTCTCTAGCAGCATTCATGTACACTCATACTCGCCAGCATCGTTCAAACACACTGATGCTCTACAGCAGCATTCAAACACACCCATACTCTCCAGCAGCAATGCCAACACACTCATATTCACCAGCTGCATTCAAACACATTCATACTCTCCAGCAGGATTCAAACACACGCATGCTCTTTAGCAGCACTCATACACACCCATGCCCTGTAGCAGTATTCAGATCCACTCATACTTTCCACCACCATACTCTCCAGCAGCATTCATGCTCACTCACACTCACTAGCAACATTCATATCCACTCATACTATCCAGCACCATACTTTCCAGCAGCATTCATATCCACTAATACTCTCCAGCAGCATTCATACCCATTCATACTCTTCAGCAGCATTCAAACACACTCATACCGTCCAGCAGCATACAAACACACCCATACTCTCCAGCAGTCAAACACACTCATACTCTGTGGTATCATTCATACAAACTCATATTCCCTGGTATCATTCAAACACACTTATACTCTCAGCACCAGTCATGCATACTGATACTCTCCAGCAGCATTCAGACACACTCATACTCTCCAGCATCATTCAGACACACTCCTACTCTCCAGCAGCACTCATACACACTCATACTCTCCAGCATCATTCAGACACACTCATACTCTCCAGCATAATTCAGGCACACTCATAATCTCCAGCAGCACTCATGCACACCGATACTCTCCAGCAGCACTCATGCACACCCATACTCCCTGGCACCATTCAGACACACTCATACTCTCCAGCAGCATTCAGACACAGTCAGACTCTCTTGCAGCATTCAAACGCACTCACACTCACTAGCAGCATTCAAACATATTTATACTCTCTAGCTGCATTCAAACGCACCCATGCTCTCTAGCAGCATTCAAACACACTCACACTCTCCAGCAGCATTCAGACATATTAAAACTCTCCAGCAGCATTCAAACGCACTCATACTCACTAGCAGCATTCAAACACATTCATACTCTCCAGCAGCATTCAAACACACTCACATTCTCCAGCAGCACTCATACACACTCATACTCTCCAGCAGAATTCAAACACACTCATTCTCTCCAGTAGCATTCATTCACACTCATACTCTCCAGCAGCATTCAAACACACTCATACTCAATAGCAGCATTCAAACATATTCATATTCTCCAGCAGCATTCAAAAACACCCATGCTCTCTAGCAGCATTCAAACACACTCATACTTTTGAGCAGCCTTCAAATACACTCATTCTCTCCAGTAGCATTCATACCCACTCATACTCTTCAGCAGCATTCATACCCACTCATACTCTACAGCAGCATTCAGACATATTCATACTCTTCAGCAGCATTCAAACACACTCCTTCTCTCCAGCAGCATTCATTCACACGCATACTCTCCAGCAGCATTCAAACACACACATGCTGTCCAGCAGTATTCAAACACACTCATACTCTCCAGCAGCATTCAAACGTACTCATACTCACTAGCAGTATTCAAACACATTCATACTCTCCAGCAGCATTCAAACACACTCACATTCTCCAGCAGCACTCATACTCTCCAGCAGAATTCAAACACACTCATTCTCTCCAGTAGCATTCATTCACAGTCATACTCTCCAGCAGCATTCAATCACACTCATACTCAATAGCAGCATTCAAACACATTCATATTCTCCAACAGCATTCAAAAACACCCATGCTCTCTAGCAGCATTCAAACACACTCATACTTTCCAGCAGCCTTCAAATATACTCATACTCACTAGCAGCATTCATACCCACCCATACTATCAAGAACCATACTTTCCAGCAGCATTCATACCCACTAATACTCTCCAGCAGTATTCATACCCATTCATATTCTTCAGCAGCATTCATACCCACTCCCATTCTCCAACGGCACTCATACACACTCATTCTCCCCAGGAGGCATTCATACCCACTCATTCCATCCAGGTTCATTCAAACACAATTGTACTCTCTAGCAGCATATTATCCAGCAGCATTCATTCCCACTCATACTCTCCAGCAGCATTCATACCCACTAATACTCTCCAGCAGCATTCAAACTTACTCATAGTGTCCAAAAGCTCTCAAACACACTCATGCTCTCTAGCAGTATTCATACCCACTCATACTCTCCAGCAGCATTCAAACACACTCATTCTCTCCAACAGCATTCAAATACACTCATACTCTCCAGCCTTATTCATACCTACTCATACTCTGCAGCAGCACTCATACACACCCATGCTCTCTAGCAGTATTTATACCCACTCATACACTACACCACCATACTCTCCAGCAGTGTTCATACACGCTCATTCTCTCCAGCAGCATTCATACCCACTCATAGTCTCCAGCAGCTCTCAAACATACTCATGCTCTCTAGCAGTATTCATACCCACACATACTCTCCACCACCATACTCACCAGCAGCATTCATGCCCACTTATACCCTCCAGCAGTATTCATGCTCACTCATACTCACTAGCAGCATTCTTACCCACTCATACTATCCAGCATCATTCAAACATATGCATGCTGTCCAGCAGCATTCAAACGTACTCATACTCACTAGCAGTATTCAAACACATTCATACTCTCCAGCAGCATTCAAACACACTCACATTCTCCAGCAGCACTCATACTCTCCAGCAGTATTCAAACACACTCATTCTCTCCAGTAGCATTCATTCACAGTCATACTCTCCAGCAGCATTCAATCACACTCATACTCAATAGCAGCATTCAAACACATTCATATTCTCCAACAGCATTCAAAAACACCCATGCTCTCTAGCAGCATTCAAACACACTCATACTTTCCAGCAGCCTTCAAATATACTCATACTCACTAGCAGCATTCATACCCACCCATACTATCAAGAACCATACTTTCCAGCAGCATTCATACCCACTAATACTCTCCAGCAGTATTCATACCCATTCATATTCTTCAGCAGCATTCATACCCACTCCCACTCTCCAACGGCACTCATACACACTCATTCTCCCCAGGAGGCATTCATACCCACTCATTCCATCCAGGTTCATTCAAACACAATTGTACTCTCTAGCAGCATATTATCCAGCAGCATTCATTCCCACTCGTACTCTCCAGCAGCATTCATATCCACTAATACTCTCCAGCAGCATTCAAACTTACTCATAGTGTCCAAAAGCTCTCAAACACACTCATGCTCTCTAGCAGTATTCATACCCACTCATACTCTCCAGCAGCATTCAAACACACTCATTCTCTCCAACAGCATTCAAATACACTCATACTCTCCAGCATTATTCATACCTACTCATACTCTGCAGCAGCACTCATACACACCCATGCTCTCTAGCAGTATTTATACCCACTCATACACTCCACCACCATACTCTCCAGCAGTGTTCATACACGCTCATTCTCTCCAGCAGCATTCATACCCACTCATAGTCTCCAGCAGCTCTCAAACATACTCATGCTCTCTAGCAGTATTCATACCCACACATACTCTCCACCACCATACTCACCAGCAGCATTCATGCCCACTTATACCCTCCAGCAGTATTCATGCTCACTCATACTCACTAGCAGCATTCTTACCCACTCATACTATCCAGCATCATTCAAACATATGCATGCTGTCCAGCAGTATGCGAACACACTCATACTCTCCAACAGCATTCAAACGCACTCATACTCACTAGCAGCATTCAAACACATTCATACTCTCCAGCAGCACTCAAACACACTCACATTCTCCAGCAGCACTCATACACACTCATACTCTCCTGCAGAAATCAAACATACTCAGGCTGTCTAGCAGTATTCAAACATACTCATACTCTCCAGCAGCATTCATGCATGCTCATACTCTCCAGCAGCATTCATACTCAGTCTTACTCTGTAGCAGCAAGCATTCATACCCACTCATACTCTCCAGCAGCATTCAAACATATTCATACTCTCTAGCAGCATTCATGCACACTCATATTCTCCAGCATCATTCAAACACACACATGCTCTGCAGCAGCATTCAAACACACTCAAACTCTACAGCAGCATTCAAACACACTCATATTCACTAGCTGCATTCAAACACATTCATACTCTCCAGCAGGATTCAAACACATGCATGCTCTTTAGCAGCACTCATACACACCCATGCCCTGTAGAAGTATTCATATCCAATCATACTCTCCACCACCATACTCTCCAGCAGCATTTATGCTCACTCACACTCACTAGCAGCATTCATACCCACTCACACTATCCAGCACCATACTTTCCAGCAGCATTCATACCCACTAATACTCTCCAGCAGCATTCATACCCATTCATACTCTTCAGCAGCATTCAAACACACTCATACCGTCCAGCAGCATACAAACACACTCATACTCTCCATCAGTCAAATACACTCATACTCTGTGGCATCATTCATACAAACTCAAATTCCCTGGTATCATTCAAACACACTCACACTCACAGCACCAGTCATGCATACTGATACTCTCCAGCAGCATTCAGACACACTCATACTCTCCAGCATCATTCAGACACACTCCTACTCTCCAGCAGCACTCATACACATTCATACTCTCCAGCATCATTCAGACACACTCATACTCTCCAGCATCATTCAGACACAGTCATACTCTCCTGCAGCATTCAAACGCACTCATACTCACTAGCAGCATTCAAACATATTCATACTCTCTAGCTGCATTCAAACGCACCCATGTTCTCTAGCAGCATTCAAACACACTCACACTCTCCAGCAGCATTCAGACCTATTAATACTCTCCAGCAGCATTCATACACACTCATACTCTCCAGCATCATTCAAACACACTCATACTCTCCAGCAGCACTCATACACATTCAAACTCTCCAGCAGCATTCAAACACACTCATACTCTCCAGCAGCATTCATACCCACTCATACTCTCCAGCAGCATTCATGCACACCGATACTCTCCAGCAGCACTCATGCACACCGATACTCTCCAGCAGCACTCATGCACACTCATACTCCCTGGCACCATTCAAACACACTCATACTCTCCAGCAGCATTCAGACACAGTCATACTCTCCTGCAGCATTCAAACGCACTCATACTCACTAGCAGCATTCAAACATATTCATACTCTCTAGCTGCATTCAAACGCACCCATGCTCTCTAGCAGCATTCAAACACACTCACACTCTCCAGCAGCATTTAAACACACTCATGTTCTCTAGCAGTATTCAAACACTCTCATACTCTCCAGCAGCATTCAAACACACTCAAACTCACTAGCAGCATTCAAACATATTCATACTCTCTAGCTGCATTCAAACGCACCCATGCTCTCTAGCAGCATTCAAACACACTCACACTCTCCAGCAGCATTTAAACACACTCATGTTCTCTAGCAGTATTCAAACACTCTCATACTCTCCAGCAGCACCCATACACACTCATACTCTCCAGCATCATTCAAACACACTCATGCTCTAGCAGAATTCATACCCACTCATACTCTCCAGCAGCATTCAAACACACTCATGCTCTCTAGCAGCATTCAAATGCACTCATACTCTCTAGCAGCATTTAAACACACTCATGTTCTCTAGCAGTATTCAAACACTCTCATACTCTCCAGCAGCATTCAAACACACTCAAACTCTCCAGCAGCATTCAAAGACACTCACACTCTCCAGCAGCATTCAAGCGCACTCATACTCACTAGCAGCATTCAAACACATTCATACTCTCCAGCAGCATTCAAACACACTCATGCTCTCTAGCAGCATTTAAACACACTCATACTCTTTAGCAACATTCAAACACACTCATTCTCACCTGTAGCATTCATTCACACTCCTACTCTCCAGCAGCATTCAAATGCATTCATACTCACTAGCAGCATTCAAACACATTCATACTCTCCAGCAGCATTCAAACACACTCATGCTCTCTGGCAGCATTCATACACACCCATGCTCTCTAGAAGTATTCATACCCACTCATACTCTCCACCACCATACTCTCCAGCAGCATTCATACCCACGGATACCCTCCAGCAGCATTCTTGCTAACTCATGCTCACTAGCAGCATTCATACCCACTTATACTATCCAGCACCATACATTCCAGCAGTATTCATACCCACTCATACTCACTAGCATCATTCATACAAACTCATACTATCCAGCACCATACTTTCCAGCAGTATTCATACCCACTCATACTCACTAGCATCATTCATACACACTCATACTCTCCAGCATCATCCCATCACACTCATACTCTGCAGCAGCACTCATACACACTTATACTCTCCAGCAGCATTTAAACACACTCATACTATCCAGGAGCATTCATATCCACTCATACTCTCCAGCGGCATTCAAACACACTCATGCTCTCTAGCAGCAGTCAAATGCACTCATACTCTCCAACAGCATTTAAACACACTCATGTTCTCTAGCAGCATTGTAAAACACACTCATACTCTCCAGCAGCATTCAAAGACACTCAGACTCTCCAGCAGCATTCAAAGACACTCACACTCTCCAGCAGCATTAAAGCGCACTCATACTCACTAGCAGCATTCAAACACATTCATACTCTCCAGCAGCATTCAAACACACTCATGCTCTCTAGCAGCATTCAAACACACTCATGCTCTTAAGCAGCATTCAAACACACTCATTCTCACCAGCAGCATTCATACACACTCCTACTCTACAGCAGCATTCAAATGCACTCATACTCCCTAGCAGCATTCAAACACATTCATACTCTCCAGCAGCATTCAAACACACTCATGCTCTCTGGCAGCATTCACACACACATGCTCTCTAGCAGTATTCATACCCACTCATACTCTCCACCACCATACTCTCCAGCAGCATTCATACCCACTGATACCCTCCAGCAGCATTCATGCTCACTAGCAGCATTCATACCCACTCATACTCCAGCACCATACGTTCCAGCAGTATTCATACCCACTCATACTCACTAGCATCATTCATACACACTCATACTCTCCAGCAGCATTCAAACTCACTGCTCTATAGCAGCATTCAAACACACTCATACTCTCCAGCAGCATTCATGCTCACTCATGCTCACTAGCAGCATTCATACCCACTCATACTATCCAGCACCATACTTTCCAGCAGTATTCACATCCACTCCTAGTCACTAGCAGCATTCATACCCACTCATACTCTCCAGCAGCATTCAAACTCACTCTGCTCTATAGCAGCATTCAAACACACTCATACTCTCCAGCAGCATTTAAACACACTCATGCTCTCTAGCAGCATTCAAACACACTCATACTCTCCAGCAGCATTCAAACACATTCATTCTCTCCAGCAGCATTCAAACACACTCATAAACTCCAGCAGCATTCAAACACACTCATACCCTCCAGCAGCACTCATAAACACTCATACTCTCCTGCAGCAATCAAACACACTCATACTCTCCAGCAGCATTTAAACACACTCATGCTCTCTAGCAGCATTCAAACACACTCATACTCTCCAGCAGCATTCAAGCACCCTCATACTCTCCAGCAGCATTCAAACACACTCATGCTCTCCAGCATCATTCAAACACACACATGCTCTCCAGCAGCATTCAAACACACTCATACTCTCCAGCAGCATTCAAACACAGTCATACTTACTAGCAGCATTCAAACACATTTATACTCTCAGCAGCATTCAAACACACACATGCTCTCCAGCAGCATTCAAACACACTCATACTCTCCAGCAGCATTCAAACACACTCATACTTACTAGCTGCATTCAAACACATTCATACTCTCCAGCAGCATTCAAACACACTCATACTTACTAGCTGCATTCAAACACATTCATACTCTCCAGCAGGATTCAAACATATGCATGCTCTTTAGCAGCACTCATACACACCCATGCTCTCTAGCAGTATTCATATCCACTCATGCTCTCAACCACCATACTCTCCAGCAGCATTCATGCTCACTCATACTCACTAGCAGCATTCATACCCACTCATACTATCCAGCACCATACTTTCCAGCAGCATTCATACCCACTAATACTCTCCAGCAACATTCATACCCATTCATACTCTTCAGCAGCATTCAAACACACTCATACCGTCCAGCAGCATACAAACACACTCATACTCTCCAGTAGTCAAACACACTCATACTCCGTGGCATCATTCATACAAACTCATATTCCCTGGTGTCATTCAAACACACTCATACTCTCAGCACCAGTCATGCATACCGATACTCTCCAGCAGCATTCAGACACACTCAAACTCTCCACCATCATTCAGACACACTCCTCCTCTCCAGCAGCACTCATACACACTCATACTCTCCAGCATCATTCAGACACATTCATAATCCCCAGCAGCATTCAAACACACTCATACTCTCCAGCAGCATTCAGACACACTGATTCTCACTAGCAGCATCAAACACACTCACACTCTCCAGCAGCACTCATACGCACTCATACTCTCCAGCAGCATTCAAACACACTCACACTCTCCAGCAGCACTCATAAACACTCATACTCTCCTGCAGCAGACAAACACACTCATGCTCTGTAGCAGCATTCAACCACCCTCGTACTCTCCAGCAGCATTCAAACACACCCATACTCTCCAGCAGCATTCATGCATGCTCGTACTCTCCAGCAGCATTCATACCCAGTCTTACTCTCCAGCAGCATTCATACCCACTCATACTCTCCAGCAGCATTCAAACATATTAATACTCTCCAGCAGCATTTATACACACTCATACTCTTCAGCATCATTCAAACACACACATGCTCTCCAGCAGCATTCAAACACACTCATACTCTCCAGCTGCATTCAAACACACTCATACTTACTAGCAGCATTCAAACACATTCATACTCTCAGCAGTATTCAAACACACACATGCTCTCCAGCAGCATACAAACACACTCATACTCTCCAGCAGCATTCAAACACACTCATACTTACTAGCTGCATTCAAACACATTCATACTCTCCAGCAGGATTCAAACACACTCATACTCTCCAGCAGCACCCATACACACTCATACTCTCCAGCATCATTGCTTGCTGCATTCAAACACATTCATACTTTCCAGCAGGATTCAAATACATGCATGCTCTTTAGCAGCACTCATACACACCCATGCTCTCTAGCAGTATTCATATCCACTCATGCTCTCAACCACCATACTCTCCAGCAGCATTCATGCTCCCTCATACTCACTAGCAGCATTCATACCCACTCATACTATCCAGCAACATACTTTCCAGCAGCATTCATACCCAGTAATACTCTCCAGCAGCATTCATACCCATTCATACACACTCATACTCTCGAGTAGCATTCAGACACAGTCATACTCTCCAGCAGCACCCATACACACTCATACTCTCCAGCATCATTCAAACACACTCATGCTCTCTAGCAGAATTCATACCCACTCATACTCTCCAGCAGCATTCAAACACACTCATGCTCTCTAGCAGCATTCAAATGCACTCATACTCTCTAGCAGCATTTAAACACACTCATGTTCTCTAGCAGTATTCAAACACTCTCATACTCTCCAGCAGCATTCAAAGACACTAACACTCTCCAGCAGCATTCAAGCGCACTCATACTCACTAGCAGCATTCAAAACACATTCATACTCTCCAGCAGCATTCAAACACACTCATGCTCTCTAGCAGCATTCACACACACTCATGCTCTCTAGCAGCATTCAAACACACTCATACTCTTTAGCAGCATTCAAACACACTCATTCTCACCAGTAGCATTCATTCACAAGCCTACTCTCCAGCAGCATTCAAATGCACTCATACTCACTAGCAGCATCCAAATACATTCATACTCTCCAGCAGCATTCAAACACACTCATGTTCTCTGGCAGCATTCATACACACCCATGCTCTCTAGCAGTATTCATACCCACTCATACTCTCCACCACCATACTCTCCAGCAGCATTCATACCCACTCATACTCACTAGCATCATTCATACGCACTCATACTATCCAGCACCATACTTTCCAGCAGTATTCATACCCACTCATACTCACTAGCATCATTCATACACACTCATACTCTCCAGCAACATCCCAACACACTCATACTCTCCAGCAGCACTCATACACACTTATACTCTCCAGCAGCATTTAAACACACTCATACTATCCAGGAGCATTCATATCCAGTCATACTCTCCAGCGGCATTCAAACACACTCATGCTCTCTAGCAGCATTCAAATGCACTCATACTCTCCAGCAGCATTTAAACACACTCATGTTCTCTAGCAGCATTCAAACACACTCATACTCTCCAGCAGCATTCAAACACACTCAGACTCTCCAGCAGCATTCAAAGACACTCACACTCTCCAGCAGCATTCAAGCGCACTCATACTCACTAGCAGCATTCAAACACATTCATACTCTCTAGCAGCATTCAAACACACTCATGCTCTCCAGCAGCATTCAAACACACTCATGCTCTTTAGCAGCATTCAAACACACTCATTCTCACCAGCAGCATTCAGACACACTCCTACTCTCCAGCAGCATTCAAATGCACTCATCCTATCCAGGAGCATTCATATCCACTCATACTCTCCAGTGGCATTCAAACACACTCATGCTCCCTAGCAGCATTCAAACACATTCATACTCTCCAGCAGCATTCAAACACACTCATGCTCATTGGCAGCATTCATACACACCCATGCTCTCTAGCAGTATTCATACCCACTCATACTCTCCACCACCATACTCTCCAGCAGCATTCATACCCACCGATACCCTCCAGCAGCATTCATGCTCACTCATGCTCACTAGCAGCATTCATACCCACTCATACTATCCAGCACCATACTTTCCAGCAGTATTCATACCCACTCATACTCACTAGCATCATTCATACACACTCATACTATCCAGCACCATACTTTCCAGCAGTATTCATACCCACTCATACTCACTAGCATCATTCATACACACTCATACTCTCCAGCATCATTCAAACACATGCATGCTCTCCAGCAGCATTCAAATACTCATACTCTCCAGCAGCTTTCAAACGCACTCATACTTATTAGCAGCATTCAAACACATTCATACTCTCCAGCAGCATTCAAACACACTCATACTCTCCAGCAGCATTCATACACACTCATACTCTCCAGCATCATTCAAACACATGCATGCTCTCCAGCAGCATTCAAATACACTCATACTCTCCAGCAGCATTCAAACGCACTCATACTTATTAGCAGCATTCAAACACATTCATACTCTCCAGCAGCATTCAAACACACTCATACTCACTAGCAGCATTCAAACACACTCACTCTCTCCAGCAGCACTCATACACACTCATACTCACCAGCAGCATTCAAACCCACTCATGCTCTCTAGCAGCATTCAAACACACATATACTCTCCAGCAGTATTCAAACACACTCATCCTCTCCAGCAGCATTCAAACGCACTCATACTCACTAGCAGCATTCAAACACATTCATACTCTCCAGCAACATTCAAACACACTCATGCTCTCTAGCAGCATTCAAATACACTCATTCTCCTCTGTAGCATTCATACACTCTTAAACCCTCCAGCAGCATTCAAACACACTCATACTCATTAACAGTATTCAAACACATTCATACTGTCCAGCAGCATTCAAATACACACATTCTCCTTATCAGCAGTCGTACACACCCATGCTCTCTAGAAGTATTCATACCCAGTCATACTCTCCACCACCATACTCTCTAGCAGCATTCATGCTCACTCATACTCACTGCAGCATTCATACCCACTCATACTTTCGAGCACCATACTTTCCAGCAGCATTCATACCCACAAATACTCTCCCGCAGCATTCATAGCCATTCATACTCTTCAGCAGCATTCAAACACACTCATACCCTCCAGCAGCTTCAAACACACTCATACTCTCCAGCAGTCCAACACACTCATACTCTGTGGCATCATTCACACACACTCATATTCCCTGGTATCATTCGAACAAACTCATACTCTCAGCAGCACTCATGCATACTGATACTCTCCTGCAGCATTCAGACACACTCATACTCTCCAGCAGTACACATAGACACTCACACTCTCCAGCATCATTCATACACACTCATACTCTCCAGTATCATTCAGACACACTCATACTCTCCTACAGCACTCATACACACTCATACTCTCCAGCATCATTCAGATACACTCATACTCCCCATCAGCACTCATGCACACTCATACTCTAGCAGCATTAAAACACACTCATTCTCTCCAGTAGCATTCATACACACTCATAATCCCCAGCAGCACTCATGCACACCGATACTCTCCAGCAGCACTCATACACACTCATACTCCCTGGCACCATTCAGACACACTCATACTCTCCAGCAGCATTCAGACACAGTCATACTCTGCAGCAGTACCCATACACACTCTTACTCTCCAGCATCATTCAAACACACTCATACTCCCTGGCATCATTCAAACACACTCATACTCTCCAGCAGCACTCATGCACACTGATACTCGCCACCAGCATTCAAACACACTCATGCTTTCTAGCAGCATTCATACCCACTCATACTCTCCAGCACCATTCAAACACACTCATGCTCTCGAGCCGCGTTCAAATGCACTCATACTCTCCAGCAGCATTTAAACACACTCATGCTCTCTAGCAGCATTCAAACACACTCATACTCTCCAGCAGCATTCAAGCGCACTCATACTCACTAGCAGCATTCAAACACATTCATACTCTCCAGCTGCATTCAAACACACTCATACTCACTAGCAGCATTTAAACACACTCACTCTCTACAGCAGCACTCATACACACTCATACTCTCCAGCAGCATTCAAACACACTCATGCTCTCTAGCAGCATTCAGACACACTCCTACTCTCCAGCAGCACTCATACACACTCATACTCTCCAGCATCATTCAGACACACTCATAATCCCCAGCAGCACTCATGCACACCAATACTCTCCAGCAGCACTCATGCACACTCATACTCCCTGGCACCATTCAGACACACTCATACTCTCCAGCAGCATTCAGACACAGTCATACTATCCAGCAACACCCATACACACTCATACTCTCCAGCATCATTCAAACACACTCATACTCCCTGGCATCATTCAAACACACTCATACTCTCCAGCAGCTCTCATGCACATTGATACTCGCCAGCAGCATTCAAACACACTCATGCTCTCTAGCAGCATTCATGCCCACTCATACTCTCCAGCAGCATTCAAACACACTCATGCTCTCTAGCAGCATTAAAATGCACTCATACTCTCCAGTAGCATTCAAACACACTCATACTCTCCAGCAGCATTCAAAGACACTCATACTTTCGAGCACCATACTTTCCAGCAGCATTCATACCCACAAATACTCTCCCGCAGCATTCATAGCCATTCATACTCTTCAGCAGCATTCAAACACACTCATACCCTCCAGCAGCTTCAAACACACTCATACTCTCCAGCAGTCCAACACACTCATACTCTGTGGCAT
Source organism: Calotriton arnoldi (assembly GCA_963921515.1). Lineage (NCBI taxonomy): Eukaryota > Metazoa > Chordata > Amphibia > Caudata > Salamandridae > Calotriton > Calotriton arnoldi. The sequence goes on from CAWUFW010003087.1 coordinate 1,442,834, forward strand.
CATTCACACACACTCATATTCCCTGGTATCATTCGAACAAACTCATACTCTCAGCAGCACTCATGCATACTGATACTCTCCTGCAGCATTCAGACACACTCATACTCTCCAGCAGTACACATAGACACTCACACTCTCCAGCATCATTCATACACACTCATACTCTCCAGTATCATTCAGACACACTCATACTCTCCTACAGCACTCATACACACTCATACTCTCCAGCATCATTCAGATACACTCATACTCCCCATCAGCACTCATGCACACTCATACTCTAGCAGCATTAAAACACACTCATTCTCTCCAGTAGCATTCATACACACTCATAATCCCCAGCAGCACTCATGCACACCGATACTCTCCAGCAGCACTCATACACACTCATACTCCCTGGCACCATTCAGACACACTCATACTCTCCAGCAGCATTCAGACACAGTCATACTCTGCAGCAGTACCCATACACACTCTTACTCTCCAGCATCATTCAAACACACTCATACTCCCTGGCATCATTCAAACACACTCATACTCTCCAGCAGCACTCATGCACACTGATACTCGCCACCAGCATTCAAACACACTCATGCTTTCTAGCAGCATTCATACCCACTCATACTCTCCAGCACCATTCAAACACACTCATGCTCTCGAGCCGCGTTCAAATGCACTCATACTCTCCAGCAGCATTTAAACACACTCATGCTCTCTAGCAGCATTCAAACACACTCATACTCTCCAGCAGCATTCAAGCGCACTCATACTCACTAGCAGCATTCAAACACATTGATACTCTCCAGCTGCATTCAAACACACTCATACTCACTAGCAGCATTTAAACACACTCACTCTCTACAGCAGCACTCATACACACTCATACTCTCCAGCAGCATTCAAACACACTCATGCTCTCTAGCAGCATTCAGACACACTCCTACTCTCCAGCAGCACTCATACACACTCATACTCTCCAGCATCATTCAGACACACTCATAATCCCCAGCAGCACTCATGCACACCAATACTCTCCAGCAGCACTCATGCACACTCATACTCCCTGGCACCATTCAGACACACTCATACTCTCCAGCAGCATTCAGACACAGTCATACTATCCAGCAACACCCATACACACTCATACTCTCCAGCATCATTCAAACACACTCATACTCCCTGGCATCATTCAAACACACTCATACTCTCCAGCAGCTCTCATGCACATTGATACTCGCCAGCAGCATTCAAACACACTCATGCTCTCTAGCAGCATTCATGCCCACTCATACTCTCCAGCAGCATTCAAACACACTCATGCTCTCTAGCAGCATTAAAATGCACTCATACTCTCCAGTAGCATTCAAACACACTCATACTCTCCAGCAGCATTCAAAGACACTCATACTCTCCAGCAACATTCAAGCACACTCATACTCACAAGCAGCATTCAAACACATTCATACTCTCCAGCAGCATTCAAACTCACTCATGCTCTCTAGCAGCATTCAAACACACTCATACTCTCTAGCAGCATTCAAACACACTCATTCTCATCAGTAGCATTCCTACACACCCATGCTTTCTAGCAGTATTCATACCCACTCATACTCTCCACCACCATACGCTCCGGCAGCATTCATACCCACCGATACTCTCAGCAGCATTCATGCTCACTCATGCTCACTAGCAGTATTTATACCCACTCATACTATCCAGCGCCATACTTTCCAGCAGTATTCATACCCACTCATACTCACTAGCAGCATTCATACACACTCGTACTCTCCAGCATCATCCCAACACACTCATACTCTCCAGCAGCATTTAAACACACTCATACTATCCAGCAGCATTCATACCCACCGATACTCTCCAGCAGCATTCAAACACACTCATACTCTCCAGCAGCATTCAAGCATATTCATACTCTCCAGCAGCCTTCAAACACACTCATACTCTCCAGCAGCATTCATACACACTCATACTCTCCAGCATCATTCAAACACATGCATGCTTTCCAGCAGCATTCAAACACACTCATACTCTCTAGCAGCATTCAAACGCACTCATACCCACTAGCAGCATTCAAACACATTCATACTCTCCAGCAGCATTCAAACGCATTCATAATCACTAGGAGCATTCAAACACACTAACTCTCTCCAGCAGCACTCATACACACTCAAACTCTCCAGCAGCATTCAACCACACTCATACTCTCCAGCAGCATTCAAACGCAGTCATACTCACTAGCAGCATTCAAACACATTCATACTCTCCAGCAGCATTCAAACACACTCATGCTCTCTAGCAGCATTCAAATACACTCATTCTCCCCAGTAGCATTCATATACACTTATACCCTCCAGTAGCATTCAAACGCACTCATACTCACTAACAGCATTCAAACACATTCATACTGTCTAGCAGTATTCAAATACACACATTCTCTTTATCAGCAGTCATACACACCCATGCTCTCTAGCAGTATTCATACCCAGTCATACTCTCCACCACCATATTCTCTAGCAGCATTCATGCTGACTTATACTCACTGCAGCATTCATACACACTCATACTATCGAGCACCATACTTTCCAGCAGCATTCATGCCCACAAATACTCTCCAGCAGCATTCATACCCATTCATAAACTTCAGCAGCATTCAAACACACTCATACCCTCCAACAGCATTCAAACACACTCATACTCTCCAGCAGCACGCAGACACACTCATACACTCCAGCAGCACTCATACACACTCATACTCTCCAGCAGCACTCATACACACTCATACTCCCTGCCATCATTCATACCCACTCATATTTTCCAGCACTCATACACACTCATACTCCCTGACATCATTCACACACACTCAGACTCCCTGGCATCATTCATGCACACTCATACTCCCCGCCATCATTTAAACACACTCAGACTCCCTGGCATCATTAAAACACACTCAGAACCCCCGGCATCATTCATACACACTTATACTCCCTGACATCATTCACACACACTCAGACTCCCTGGCATCATTCATACACACTCAGACTCCCTGGCATCATTCATACACACTTATACTCCTGACATCATTCACACACACTCAGACTCCCTGACATCATTCATACACACTCAGAATCCCTGGCATCATTCATACACACTCATACTCCCTGGCATCATTCATACACACTCATACTCCCTGACATCATTCATACCCACTCATACTTTCCAGCACTCATACACACTCATACTCCCTGACATCATTCACACACACTCAGACTCCCCGGCATCATTCAAACACACTCAGAACCCCCGGCATCATTCATACACACTCATACTCCCTGACATCATTCATACACACTCATACTCCCTGGCATCATTCACACACACTCACACTCCCTGGCATCATTCAAACACACTCAGAACCCCTGGTATCATTCATAAACACTCATACTCCCTGGCATCATTCACACACACTCAGACTCCCTGGCATCATTCATACACACTCATACTCCCTGGCATCATTCATACACACTCATACTCCCTGGCATCATTCATACACACTCATACTCCCTGGCATCATTCATACACACTCATACTTTCCAGCACTCATACACACTCATACTCCCTGACATCATTCACACACACTCAGACTCCCTGGCATCATTCATACACACTCATACTCCCCGGCATCATTCAAACACACTCAGACTCCCTGGCATCATTCAAACACACTCAGAACCCCCGGCATCATTCATACACACTCATAATCCCTGACATCATTCACACACACTCAGACTCCCTGGCATCATTCATACACACTTATACTCCCTGGCATTATTCATACACACTTATACTCCCTGACATCATTCATACACACTTATACTCCCTGGCATCATTCACACGCACTAACACAAAGTCCAGACGGACAGTGTAGCGATTCCCAGAAGAGTAAAACTACCGGGTGTTTTACATTCAAAGATTGAAGATTTATTTCGGAAGTTGGCAGAACTCTTCAGAAGTGAAATGTGAACACAGAATTACTTATGGGTAGATTGTTTTTACAAACAATAATCAAGAGCCGAAATTGCTAACTTTGCACCACACACGTATTTCCAAAAAGAGTCATGTGTGATCTCCTCAGACATAACAGTATTTACTGAAAAAGAACGTTAGCTAAGTTTTATTTAAGGACGATGAGTGACGCAAAACCTAAAAACACAAGAAACTCAGCAGTGTTGTTACTAGCTTACCTTCAACTCCTATCCCCAACAAGAGGTCTAGAAGAATGAATACATGTGTGAATAAGAGAGTGAGTGAGACTGGGTGAATCTGTGAGAGGTTCATTGATCATTTTAATGAACTCATGGAGTGAGAAATTAAGGGCCTTGTTTATATTTTTGCGGAACACCGAATTTCCACTGAATGTCAGGGTCTTTTAGACTAAAATCCCAGTCTCACAGCTGTAAGTGCCAGCAGCATTATGAAGCATCAGTGGCCCAAGCAGTAATGATTCCCAATGGCCTTAGGCGTTACCAAGGATTAAAGGCCTCGGACACTAAAGATCCCAAAGGTCCCTGGCAGTAATTAACCTCAATGGTTCCAGGTAGCAATAAAAATCAATGGCCCATGCATTAATGAGCACCAATGGCCTCAGACAGAAAAGATCATTAATGGCTCCAGGAAGTAATAAGCATCAGATGGCCCAGGCAATAACGAGCATCAAAGGTGCCAACCAGCAACTAGCATCAATGCCCCCAGGCACCGAGGCTCCTCAGTGCCTCCAAGAAGTATCATGCATAAAAGACACCAGACAGAATGGCTGGGTGGCTCAAGGCCTTAGTGAGCATCAATGTCCCCAGGCAACGAGGATCCTCAGTGCCTCCAAGAAGTATCATGCATAAAAGACACCAGACAGAATGGCTTGGTGGCTCAAGGCATTAGTGAGCATCAATGCCCCCAGGCACCGAGGATCCTCAGTGCCTCCAAGAAGAACATGCATCAAAGACACCGGACAGAATGGCTGGATGGCTCAAGGCATTAGCGAGCATCAATGTCCCCAGGCACCGAGGATCCTCAGCGCCTCCAAGAAGAATCATGTATCAATGACACCAGACAGAAGGGCTGGATGGCTCAAGGCATTAGTGAGCATCAATGTCCCCAGGCACCGAGGATCCTCAGTGCCTCCAAGAAGAATCATGCATCAATGACACCAGACAGAATGGCTGGATGGCTCAAGGCATTAGTGAGCATCAATGCCCCCAGGCACCGAGGATCCTCAGTGCCTCCTAGAAGTATCATGCATAAAAGACACCGGACAGAATGGCTGGATGGCTCAAGGCATTAGTGAGCATCAATGTCCCCAGGCACCGAGGATCCTCAGTGCCTCCAAGAAGAACATGCATCAAAGACACCGGACAGAATGGCTGGATGGCTCAAGGCATTAGTGAGCATCAATGTCCCCAGGCACCGAGGATCCTCAGTGCCTCCAAGAAGAACATGCATCAATGACTCCAGACAGAATGGCTGGATGGCTCAAGGCATTAGTGAGCATCAATGTCCCCAGGCACCGAGGATCCTCAGTGCCTCCAAGAAGAATCATGCATCAATGACACCAGACAGAATGGCTGGATGGCTCAAGGCATTAGTGAGCATCAATGTCCCCAGGCACCGAGGATCCTCAGTGCCTCCAAGAAGAATCATGCATCAATGACACCAGACAGAATGGCTGGATGGCTCCAGGTATTAGTGAGCATCAATGTCCCCAGGCACCGAGGATCCTCAGTGCCTCCAAGAAGTATCATGCATCAATGACACCAGACAGAATGGCTGGATGGCTCCAGGCATTAGTGAGCATCAATGTCCCCATGCACCGAGGATCCTCAGTGCCTCCAAGAAGAACATGCATCAATGACACCAGACAGAATGGCTGGATGGCTCAAGGCATTAGTGAGCATCAATGTCCCCAGGCACCGAGGATCCTCAGTGCCTCCAAGAAGAATCATGCATCAATGACACCAGACAGAATGCCTGGATGGCTCCAGGTATTAGTGAGCATCAATGTCCCCAGGCACCGAGGATCCTCAGTGCCTCCAAGAAGTATCATGCATCAATGACACCAGACAGAATGGCTGGATGGCTCCAGGCATTAGTGAGCATCAATGTCCCCAGGCACCGAGGATCGTCAGTGCCTCCAAGAAGTATCATGCATCAATGACACCGGAGAGAATGGCTGGATGGCTCAAGGCATTAGCGAGCATCAATGTCCCCAGGCACCGAGGATCCTCAGTGCCTCCAAGAAGAACATGCATCAAAGACACCGGACAGAATGGCTGGAGGGCTCAAGGCATTAGTGAGCATCAATGTCCCCAGGCACCGAGGATCCTCAGTGCCTCCAAGAAGAATCATGCATCAAAGACACCGGACAGAATGGCTGGATGGCTCAAGGCATTAGTGAGCATCAATGTCCCCAGGCACCGAGGATCCTCAGTGCCTCCAAGAAGAATCATGCATCAAAGACACCGGACAGAATGGCTGGATGGCTCAAGGTATTAGTGAGCATCAATGTCCCCAGGCACCGAGGATCCTCAGTGCCTCCAAGAAGAATCATGCATCAATGACACCAGACAGAATGGCTGGATGGCTCAAGGCATTAGTGAGCATCAATGTCCCCAGGCACCGAGGATCCTCAGTGCCTCCAAGAAGAACATGCATCAATGACACCAGACAGAATGGCTGGATGGCTCAAAGCATTAGTGAGCATCAATGTCCCCAGGCACCGAGGATCCTCAGTGCCTCCAAGAAGAACATGCATCAATGACTCCAGACAGAATGGCTGGATGGCTCAAGGCATTAGTGAGCATCAATGTCCCCAGGCACCGAGGATCTTCAGTGCCTCCAAGAAGAACATGCATCAATGACTCCAGACAGAATGGCTGGATGGTTCAAGGCATTAGTGAGCATCAATGGCTCCAGGAAGGAAAGGTCTCAATGGCCACATATAGTTATGAGTTTCATTGACCCAGGCATTAATGAACATGAATATTGGTCCCATTCAGTAATCAATATCAACCCCGGCAGTAATCAAACACAATAGCCAGAGTCAGCAGTAAGTGCCCATGGCTCAGGATATAGTGAGCATCATGAAGTAAAAAACATCAGCTTCCCCAGGAAGTAATACCCTATGACCCACACTGGGGTGCCCACCTAATTCCATGTCATTAATGAGACAGTTTCTAGTCTTACACATTTGTGTGTCAGCCTAATGCATTTTGGGTATTGTAGTCCTGTTTTCCCTCACTCAAATAACTTAGATGGTCACACCTGACAGAAATGGTTTGTAAGTAAAAATTTCAGGACTGGATAATCTGTCTTTGATGACTTGGAGGGAGGTGCTACCCAAGCTCAGAGGGCAGGGAGCGCCAATGACCAGCGCCTCTCCCAGTACTAATGAACACAAAGCAAGATGTCCAAAAAAGCGCTGAACTACAACAGTTCTGGAACCACAATTACCAGAGTACCATAGTTAGGGAATCTAAGAGGTGTTTCCTTTTTATAAAAATAAAAATCCTTATGTCTCCCAGTATTCGCAAACCCAGAGAGTTTAAAAAGCTACCTTTTTTGTTTTCATATTAGATTGTAATGATCAGTGGTGAGATCATCTCCCACAAAGCTAATTTGTGTTTTATTTTATTTTCTAAAGTGCTGTGGGGATGTTAGCCTTGCCCAAGAAGCGGTATTATTTTCAGTAACCCCACACACCTGCCCCAAGGTCGATGGAGAATTCTCCCCTTTTTTTCCTCCAAGCCTTGACCAGGGCCAAAAAAGAGGTGCCCCCTTACAAAAGTAGTAAGGCAGCAGTAGAGCAGCTGCAGCTCCTGGAAAAGGTGAGAAAGTGTTTGCGGTCAAAGAGAAGTTCCACCCCAGCTCTTGTGTAAGGCAGGGGGGGTTGTCTGGTGGAGGGGGTACCCATGAAGAGAAACCACCTTGGCCCTTGAAGATGGCCGGTGGGGTAAATGTTGTGGGTGTAAGCTCATGGACAAGGTGGGCTCAGTTTAGTGAGGAGGTGGACGACTGCACAGGGTGGAGGCAACACTTCCAATCCCTTGGGTGATATCGGGGGGGGGGAGGGGGAGGAAGGAGGCAGAATGGGCAAGAGCACCCTAATCTTGGGCAAGGATGTAGCCTAATGGCTAGGGCGGTCAACCGTAAATCCCGGGAACCAGGTTTGTGTCTCGGCAACGACGCTCAACATCCTGTGATTCTAGGCAAATCACTTAATCTCCCCGTGCCTAACAAAAATGAATGTGTCCTTGTGTAACACAACTGGTACTCATGTAAAGCGCTCTGATACCTGATACCTTCGGGTCAAGTTCGCGCTATATAAAACTCTGGGGGAAAAAAAGGAGTAGGGATGGCATTACTGGAGGGAGAGGTACAGACACGCCTCCCTGATCATTTTGTTGTATTCCGCTTTAGGTGTACGTATATAGGTTTTCCTGAATCATGTCCTTATATAGGCACAATTCGCATTGCCCTTATAAAGGCATAGAATCCCACTCCTTATTTAGGCATTAAACCGTGCACTTCAAATACAGGCATGGTCACCGACATCCGTCCACCTTAACGTCACAACGAGTTCTTAGAAACCAGACCCTTAAGCTTCGGGAGTTCCCCTATCACAGGACTATTGATTTCTCCAAGAACTCATCTATTATGTATGAACCGTTATACCTTAAGGGTTCATTCCTGACGTCTTCCTCTGTCTGACTTCACGTCAATGCTAACATTCCGAGGCACCTATCAGGTATAAATATACCTTCCCTCGCCCAAGCAAGTTAGAGGAGACCTCGACTTCAGAGGAGCCCGTATCCCGGCCTGACGCACTGAGAAGACGCTGTCATTCCTGCACGCAGACAAATCCAGCTTCCAGTGTTCTGACTCCCTTCGCGGGGTGTTAGAGTTCCAGATCCGGCAAGAGATTCCCACCTCTCTCATTCTCAAGGTATGGAGCTGACTAGAACCTAGAGGGACTCTTGGCATACTTGGCATACTAGACTTAACATACTCTTAGTATACCGTAGTAAGGAATACTTCACCTACTTCCTACCTCTCCCTACACCTAGACTAGGTTAGGTACATTGGGGTAGAACTAGCGTAGATACCCATCGTAGGAGTACTCGCATTTTTAGTACATGTTATTTATGTGTGTAAACATCTACTAAAAGATAATGCTAGCGCAGTATTATTTATTTCTACTGCTTACGCTGTACATTATTTATCTTGCATAAAGTCTTGTGATCATAACAGCACATATCTCTTACACGAGAAACAAGACTGTTCAATAAATCTTTTATTGAAACGCCCGTCTATTCTTTCTGTGTAACTCTGAGGAAAACTAAGCATGCACAATTGAGCTGGGTGAAACGGTTATCTATTGTTTCCACGACTCTGGGATGTTCCGATTCTAAAGGGAAACAAAGTTGTCATGTTTTGCGGCTGCCAGAAACTACTCGCTTCTTGTTAGTCAAGGAGTTTCTAGTGGCCTCTGAGCTAGCTGGCACAAGTAATTAAGTTTAATATACTCGATAGGGACATACCGACCTCAGTCCTATGTCAAGCCTATAGGGTATATTATTCCAATGCGCAGAGCCTATTATGGAAATAGGAGCTACACTACATGGCGCCCAACGGTTTGGTAAGGCGGTAATTTAACGTTAGATACTGAGTAACTCAGACGTGCTTTTTCTCTCAGAGACCCCTACCCATATACTCCATAGGACGTCTGGAGTGGGCAGGGTTAAGTATCCGCCAAAGCTAAATAGGGAAGCACCCTATATATTAGCTGTTTGGTTTGCTCAACGTTGAAGGATACAGTGTTCCAAAATATTGTGCACCTTATCTTTTGTTTCCTTGAAACTTGTTCTACATTTTTCAAAAAACAAAATGTCCATAAACGGGGACAATAACACCGGGAACGGTGGAGCTGCGGCTGACCCAGTCGTAACAGCTTTTAAATTTACAGGTTTAGACGAAACCGAGGAGGGTGTTATAGACATCCATCCAAACTTAAGAAGAGCCATCACTCTAAAACTAATAAAACACGGCCTACCACCAAGAGGCGGTAGAGCAGTTTTCGTGATAGAGGCACACGAATCCTTTCAGACAGAGGTATTCTATTCATGGATAGTATTCCCTGAATCAAATCCAGTCACAAAAGTGTTTCACTTCTACAAAGAAGATGATCCACCAGAGGAATATATTCCTTTCGAGGATATTGAAATTCCACTAACATACCAGGAGCATCAGCTCTGGTTTAAAGGCACCCTAAAACATCACAGAAACATTACCAGGCTCGGTCCACTAGGTAGACCAGGAGCAACTTGGCCGATTCTAGCCGGCTACACTCCTCATCCTGAACTGGATATAATGTCAGACGAGGAGTTACTTACTCAACTGCAAGAGTTAATAAAAATTTACAGACAATTAGTCCAATATGTCATGCGGACTTTCACAGTCCAACCACCAATGACCATTCCAAATCAAACCCCTCAACAGGGGAATACACTAAAAATTACACCACAGACTTTATACGCAGTCATGGGTAAAATGCCCACAAAACGTGAGCAAATTCTATTCTGGATAGCTCAAAAAATTACTCAAATAGAAGCAGTATTTCCAAATACTAGCCCTTATGAGAAACACAGAATCCTAACAATCTGTTTACCAATGGGGATCACACCACAACTGGAAGACTGCACCACTTGGGGCTCAGTCTTTGCTGCCAGCTATACTAAAACACATGGTATTCCATCAATTGCAGTAATACCAGATGTCCTGAAACAAATTCAAAACGAATACGGGGCAGAGCCTGCTCTGAATTTAGGTATGAAATTACTGAAAAATTTCGACCAGGTCTCAACAATAATATTATCTAATATTAAAGGGGAGGCAGCAGCAGTGGCGATACGCCAACGATTAAGGGAATTCGATGTTACAGAACATCAAACTGAACTACCCAGAATAATAGAACAATCTTATGCAGAATTAGGCAGAGATAGTTTGGGTGGAAGACCAGTGAAGCCAAAACTATCTGACAGTCCTGAGAAGGACTCTATTAAACAAACTCCTACATCTTCTAAAAAGAAGTGGGAAACTAATAAACAAAATTCAAACGAGAAACGTTCTCAATCCCGAGGTAGGTCTCCTCAAAAGGAGCCCTCTGAAAGGAGGTATAACCTCAGGAATAGGGATAATTTGAAAAAGCCTGACAGGTATCAAGATACTGATACACGTTCCTGTCGTACCTTTCAGATATCGTCACAGACATCGGAAAGAAGAGGACGGTCAGAACATAGAGAAGAATGCGTGAAATCCAAGGAAGATAAACACGTTCAGAAAAATAAAACAAAACCTCAATTCTCCAAAAAGAAGGTAGCAGGTCTGAAGATCAGACATGCCGAGGATACTGAGAACACAACTCAAGAACGGAGAATGGGCTCAGACAATGCTGGACAGTGCAGCAGAAGTCACAATAGCTCGCCAGAACCTGAAGGAACTTCTGGAGATAGTGAACTTGAATGAGTACATTACAGTTGAGACTGTAGACACCAGGGTTAGTACTCCACAAAGGTTATATGAAATAACACTCCGAATGGAGGGAGACATACCTAGACAGGTGAAAGCACTCTTTTGGGAAAAACTTTCGAGGGGCTATGATATACTTCTAGCAGAAAAGGACTGGCCACCACAATTTGTCAGGGAGTGCCCACATGGCGAGGACATTATTATGCCTGCCTTCTCCAACCATATTCCAATTCACCTAAGATATACTTATGCCAGGAAATGGGCAGTTGCCCAGGCCCCAGCATTATACAAAAATCATGTAGGATGGGATGAGGACTCACCTCACCATAAAATACATCTAAAAAATGAACCAACTGCACAAAGGCAGTACCCAATAAAGCAAGAAGCTAAAAAACAGGTCAGGGAGATCTTAGATCAACTTGAATACCAAGGGGTGATTGAAACATGCACCTCTTCAATGAACAATCCTTTGTTTCCTGTCTCCAAACCAGACAATACATATCGTCTAGTTTTGGATTACAGACACTTAAACACTTGTTCAAAAACATTTGCAGTGCAAAATGCACATAGTACAGCATTAATGAATAACATTGTGCGTAAAAAATATAAAACCACATTGTACATCTCAAATGGTTTCTTTTGTCAAAATATAGCACCTGAAAGCAGGTACTTAACAGCTTTCTCAATAATGGGGACCCAGCGTCAATTTTGTCGACTCCCACAAGGGTTCAAGAACAGCCCGGGGTTATTCTCAGCGAGGGTAATGGAGTTACTACAAATTTATGATAATGAGGCATTGTCATATGTCGATGACATCTATCTGACAGACAATGACCTGGATAGGCACTTGAACAGGGTGAGTACCATTATACTGGGCTTCGCCTCTGAGGGCTATAAGTTCAACTTTAAAAAGTCCCGAATTGCCCATCTCAATGTCCTCTTTTTAGGATATGAGCTTTCAAGTGAAGGCAAGAGCTTGGCAGCCAACTTTTTAGAAAAGTGTGCGCTGCTCCAACCTCCAAAAACGCTGAAAAATTTACAATCCATCCTGGGTTTCCTAAATTTTGGAAGAACTTACATTCTAAATTACGCAGAAAGGGTTAAACCTCTCTACGCATTAATCAAACCTGATTTTTCAATCAAGAATTGGACACAAGAACACACAGAAATCTTGCGTTCACTCCAAGCTAACATGTTAGCAACAAATCACTTACAAACACGCGTAAGTCAACGCAATTTAGTGATCTGAATAATTTCGGGTCAATGCGGATTCACCTACTTAACATTTAATGAGGGTGAAAAAGTACCAATTGCATGCAAATCTCATTTGTATACACAAGCAGAAATGCGCTTCACTTCAACTGAAAAAATTCTGACAGCAGTTCAAACCGCTGTAGCAAAAGAAAGAGCCCTAGCCCAAGGGAAACGCATTATTGTCGTAACCCCGTTGCCAGCCTTAGAAGCTGTCACAAAAGCGAGCATTCCAAATGCTAAAGCATTATATCCTAGATGGATACAATGGGTTAATTCTCTTGCTGCAACAGATGTTGAATATGTTTTTGATCCCGATTTAAAAACACAAGCGTTCCTGCAATACGAACATGAATGTCCTCTGCCCACTGAAATTCTGCCTCTCGATCAGTATGAATTAATAATTTACACTGACGGATCCGCACAACCCGCAACAGGGGGTAAGTAACCTTACAGTGCAGCGTGTGCAATGGTTAAAAGTCGCATGCGAGATGGTATCTTCAGACCTATGGTCACAAAAACTCAATCTCTAGGAGATTGTACAGCTCAGCGAGCTGAACTACAAGCATTCAAACTGGCACTTGAAAGTACAGATCGAGAATTCCCCACACTAATAGTGTGCAATTCTTTCTACTGTGTGCAGTCGTATAATGAATATATGCAAACTTGGCTTGAAAATGGGTTCAAAGATGCAAAAGGTGGCACAATAAAGCATAAAACGCTTTGGGAACAAGTAGTTCAGTTAAAAAGCGAACTACCAAAGGCTCACGTGATACATACACTGAGTCATCAACGTGATGGCGTTCACGTTGCAGGGAATTCATTGGCTGACGAAGCCGCAAAGGGGCGTGTTCAGACGGCTTCCGTAGCTGCGATCACTCGTTCAAAAACGAGAATAGACAGTGAGATAATGTTGGCTGTCAATGCTACGAGCAAAGGCAGTGGTGCAGCGTTACCAAAAAAGTTTCCACTCAAGTACTCTTAGGTAATTGATGCGAACAACGTTCCTTTTGCTCGAATCCCTGGAGTGGGGGATAGGGTAATTCCAAACAAGGAACGTAGATTAGGACTAATCCTAGCAGCACATGAAGGGATAGCTTCTGCCCATGCAGGTGTTTCTGCAACAGTATCTTTACTCAAACAAAGATATTGGTGGCCTGGCATTAGGAAACAGACCAAGAACTATGTTTTAGAATGTGAAATATGCCAACAGATGAAAGTCTCCACAGTGAAACGTCCTGCACAGACACCCCTGTTAATTTCAGACAAACCATTAGCTTGTGTTTACCTGGACCACTGCGGTCCCTTGCAAAGGGATGGAAACTATAAATATGTAATGGTCGCAGTGGATTCATGCTCTAGGTTCCTATGGATATGGCCTCAGCGCTCGGCTGACGCTCGAACTGTTATAAAAGATTTGCGAGTCTTTATCGGCACATACGCAATAGGCACGCTACATTCTGACCAGGGCCCTGCGTTTAGCTCTCGGGCTTACAAAGAAGCCATGGCCAGTCTGGGCGTTGCATTGCGGTACTCCTCTCCATTTCATCCTGAGGGAAATTCTGTTGTGGAAAGGAAATACCGGGACATAAAGCAGTCTATAACAGCTAGGGTATTAGGTTCGGGTGATGGGTGGGTCAAACATCTTTATGGGGTCCAACGCTCATTAAATAATTTGCCAAGAAGTTCTCTAGGGGGGGTCACTCCATATGAGGTCCTATTTGGGACAAGAATGTGGGTACCTGATCTCGAATATATAGGCACAGTGGTGGAAAATAAACCCTTTGATATCAAAGATCGTTTGGCTGTTTTACAGGATCTAAATGAACTAAGATCGAAACAAAGCAACGTGTTCCTGCAGCCAACCACAACTGGGGAAAAACCGGCAGTCCCAGCAAGGCCTGTCTGGATCCCAAAAGTTGGGGATCTAGTCAGAGAGAAGATTGCGGACAAGAAGGAATTTGGACCTTCTTACAGACAACCAGTACCTGTCCTAGCTATCCACGGAACAAGAACAGTACTTCTGCCGCCCCTTCCTGGAAAAAAGGAGAAAAGATTTGTGTCCATCGACCTCATCAAACCACAGTATGTGGCCAATACTAAATAGTAGGCCTCGTGGACTCCGACCTAGTAGCAGACGCACTCCTCTCGTTACTATCCAAGAGGTTCAGACTGAGAGACTGATAACTATCGAGAATTCAACTGTAACAGATGAAGGACTGAGCAACAATGCTATGGAACTCATCCCTCTTGAAACTCAAGTAACAGTTCGTCCAAATACACCTGTCTACACCAATGTAACAAGTGATCAACTGGTTCCAGCGATTTCAACAAATCCTGATGCAATTTCAACAATTGACAGAACTGCTTCTGGCTATTTCATTAACTTTGATACGTTTTCAGAGGATCCGAGTGAGCCTGAGACGTCGCCAGCATCAAAAACTTTTAAACAGCAAGTACAAGACTTTTTACATTTTTTGAGAAAGACTTATCTGGTTTCACCATGGATTGAACTATGGATTATTTCTGGAATATTTTTCTTCCTGCTTTGGCTAGCTTTGGTTATGACTATGAGCGTGCTTATAAATGGCAGATACATCCATGTGAACACTGAAAGAAAAGAAGTGAACTTACTTTTGAAACCTCACAAATCTTCCCATCATGAAGCAAGAGACTTGTCAGCAGTGAACATCACAGCCGTTCCTATACAGGATGGTATAGTGTGGGACAAAACTGATTTCAATATATTCGGCCCTATGGAACAATTGAACATTCCACATTTGTTTAAAATTTCACTAAGTGATTTTATTTCGTCCAGTACCTATTCTGATGGTTGGGACTTTGAGACTATAAACGACATAATGTTTGATCTAGAAAGGTCTGCTGCATTTTCTAACAATGAATATTTAGAGGGTTCATCAGACTATGAACAGCTGTATTGCTATAACCACTATGGTCATCATTTTTTGCATAAATCTGCAACTCCTAGAAATGTGTTTATGTTTAACCAATGGGAACATTGTTCTACACCACCTAAAGGTAGTTCAAAAACATTTGCTAAAAAGTTTCCATATTTTTCAGGATACAATACATCTGATCCAGAAACATTTTTCTATAAAAATGTAAACAAAACAGGACTGAAAATTATGTTAACTAATACAAAACAGATTTACTCTGCAACATTTATTGCCCAACTGTCTAGACAGGGTTTCAACCTTTGGAAAGACACAATAGACACAAAATCGGTCTGGGGTACTAAAGAATGGCAAGTGCAGGGGACAGAAGCTTTATTTAGAGCATGTATGATCCCTCAGCAAATAATGTTTTTGAATGACACTGTCCAACAAACGTCTTGCCTTGGGTTAGCCAAGATCAAAGACATGAAAACACCTTCTGTACCAACACCTGCAAGTGATAACAATACACAGGCAGCGGTTACAGTTGACACAATACTACAACTCAACAGAACAAATCCTGATTGGAGAAAATGGTTGATCTGGCCCACAGACACGAACAACTGTCAGGAAAGATTCCTGAATAAAACTCAGGGGTTTACTATTCACAGGCCAGACCCACGATACGTCCAAAGACAACATCCAGGGGTAGTAACAACATACAGTGTGGGAAAATTATGCCTCGATTGGCTGCAGAAATCTACACTTAAGGATGTGAAACAACACTTATCCTTACTTAAAGAAGACGCAGACCGTAGGGAATTCTTGCTTGGACCAAGAAAACCGCGTCAAAAACGTTTCATATATGCCGGCATTTATGCTGCTTATAATGAAGCATGGAAGGTGTCACAGATGGAGGCCGCAGAACGAATACGTGAACTTGATCGTATTAACTTAGCGAAAACTCTCACTGTGGTCGACAATGGGTTAACAACTTTGTCCTCCAGGATATATTCATTGGACAACATTGTATCCTCTGCTATCGACATACTAGAACAAGATTTAGCCATGTTACAACACGGCCAATCTCAGTTACGTTCTATTGTGTTATTAAGCTGGACGCTGCAATCTTTGCGTGCGGGCTATGTGCCTTGGCGTTTTATCAACGCGTCGGCTCTGTTTGCAGAATACAATCTAACTGATAAACAGATGGCACAAAGGGGAGCAAAGTATACAGTGTTGAGCATTGAAAAACTGGAAAAGTTACCATTCACAGTGGCAGAAAAACCAGCTACAGAATGGCTTATTCATGGAAAAATTACTCTACCTGTGACTACTTTTCAGTTTCAGTATTGCCTCAAACAAATGCAAGCAGGCAAATATGAAAGGTTGGGTAAGGAATACATTAAGACATCCTGGAATTTGCCGTACACATATAGATGTTGGAGTGGGGATCGTGAAGTGTTTCTGAGCGGTGCACACTGTGAAAGTGCACTAAGCGGTTCACTGATTTGTCAGGACATATCTTTACACGGGGCTTGTAATGGTTCTGTGGCAAATTTGTCCTGCCACCAGCAGGGTACACCATCTGCTGTGATTAATCCAACATTTGGACAACTTTCTAATGGGAGTTACCTCATGTTGAATGATCAGAGTTGCAGTGGCATGTTGCCAGGCATCCCATATCTAGTAACGGTCAACTCCAGGGTCACTTGCTGTATGCAAGTATTGTTTGCCCCAATAGACACAGTCAGGGAGTCGCCTTTGTGGCCTTCGTTGAATGTCTCTTTTATAAGATTTGATACTTTAAGCAGAATGAAAGCCATGCTTATACAACAAACAGTGCCTTTGACCTCGGCCAAAGAAATCTATGATTTACAAGTTGCAAGGACTTCGGCTGAGATACAGGCTTTAATACGTACGAACTGCCTTATACATTTCGTAGAAATGATAGGACGTATCTTTAACATGTCAGATACAAGCGGAATTGTACATGTATTTAAGACCATCTGTTCCGGACTATTAGCACCTTTCCAGGCGGTCCTCGGAATCATCCCAAACTTTGCACATTCGGTGTTTGGTGGTGTGCCATTAATTCTAGCACTTGTTGCAGGAATTCTATTTCTCTTCCTACTGTTACACTATGGCCAGCCTATTCACCGACATCACTCCGAGCGAAGTGGAGAAAGCTCTCCTTGAACGTGAGCGAATAGTACAGCTTTTGGGCATGCCTCGTCTACGGGAACTTAATACAACGTGGTTCCTGTCATTCAGACCAATCTGGCAAGATTGCATCTTACCTGTTCTACGCTGCCTGCTATGTGGTGAAGAATGCGTGCTAGACACCTGTCTAGCACTTCCATCGGTTATGCCAACGGATATCGATACTCTGCTGGACCCAATAACGGCCCATGCTCTGTGTTGTCCCCAGAGGCTACCAATCCTGATGACGGCATTCATTGAGATCTCACAGACGCTTCCGGCTGCTGCTGAGGTACGAGACGAATCAACAGGCACACAGGTAACAACGGACGCGAACATTGCTGCGGCATCTTATGCTGAGAGCGATGCTTCACATCTCTGTGCAATTAATCTCCTACACGAGGTGTTCCAAATGTCACCAACTTCGGTGGATGATATTTTGTCTACAGAAATAGATGATCTCATGTTTTATGCCAGACCCATACACTGACTCTGATTCAGCTCACAGTGTACCAGAGACGCAATGAATTTGGCCATCATGTTTTCCAAACTTGGAACTCTTCCCAAAATTGAACTTTTTTCTTTTAGAAATACATGGCAAATCAATCTGCTTGCAGTAGAACTATTCTTATAGTACGGACTTCAAAGTACTTCCAGGGACACATTGTCACCTTATCTGTGTAAAAATCTTATTAATTTCTATGATATGAAATGACTGATTTCTGAACAACTTATCAATCATTTCGTCATATGTGAATACTACTGCTTATTCATTCAAGTTGCATTTTTATTTTCAATATATGCTTGAAATGAAAACAAAACAACGTCTCAACAGGTATATCAAGCAGGGGACTGTTCAAAAAGGTGTATCAATCACACAGCACAGGAAAGAAATAAGGGAGACCAATGAGATTGAAAAGGTTGTTATTTGCATATAGAAGCACAGAAATCAACTAAATTGCAGTAACCATAACAACCAGATGTGCACTGGAAGTGTTGTAGTGAATAAACGGCGCAGTGACACACGTGATTAAAAACAACGTGAGGCGGCGAAAAATTATAATAATAATCAGTGTAGGTCAAACAAAAATATTTACAATCACAAACATAATTCCATTATTTGTGAATGACCCTTTGGTTGCCGCAATTGGCGTTGTAGAGTCGACGGCGTTTCGACCTCTCTAACTCAAGGTCATCATCAGGACGATGGTTACACGATTCATTTAAAGTGCAACACTTCCAGTGCACATCTGTTGAGACGTTGTTTTATTGATGTAATACTTACCCGGTCTCAACTGGGTTAACGGGTTTACTCCTGTTTTTTGTTTTTTTTAAGATTGAGCAATCGTTGGATTGCGAGAGTATAATTTCAAATATACAGTACACAACCTTGTGTCACGTAATGTGCAATTAATCTGCATATTATGTCCTCTAGGGAGACCCCCTCCTATTCGGAGGACTACATCCGAAATATCCTCAGTGGCCCCTCTCTTTTGTCTCATACTTCAACACCTCTCCCTTTGGCACCCAACACTTCTAGGGTACTATTCGAGAGACTAGAAAATCTCAAGAAAAAACAAATTCGCACCGACCTGCATGCTCGCATGCTTACTGAGTACCTTAAATCTAACACCATACCTCTAGGACTACAAATACGTAACGTCCCTGCTATTTTTACCCAGGACCCCAAGTTTCGTACTGGCTTTAGCCATCTGGCTACTACTTGCTCCAGGCACTGGATGGTCCTGGGTATTGATACGGCGATAGAACACAGTAAGAAAGAGTTGGAAGAAATAGCAGAGTTAGAGAAGCTTATCCTAGCTGACACTACCATCATTGACGCTAAGGGCCTCCTAGACAGAGTAAACGCTACTATCGCAACCTTCCATACTTTCGAACAAAATGAAAAAGTAAACAAAATTCAGAAGGATATTAAGAACTACAATAGAGACCAGACGTATCCATATTTACACGACACATTCTACAACACACCCTACCAGCCACTTAGAAATAGAAACTGGGGCAGGTACCGCAATAATCAGCTTATAACTTTCTCTGATTCCTCCAATACATCCATCGAGGACTTAGACGGTGGTGAGGGCACAAGCTCAGGTGCACATAGGCGTCCTCAACCACCGCCACTCCTCTCTACTGGTTTTTTAGGAGTGGACCGCGGCCGCGGACGCGGCCGCAGAAAACAAAACTACCAAAGCCAATACGCAGGCGAGAGACAGACCCGCCAAAAATTCTACCAATGGGGGCCCCAGCAATGATAGTTGGAACACAGCCTGACACTATGACACTCTTACCGAGGGATATTTCCATCCCTTCCAACTTTAATAATGAAAACAGGATTCCATCCACCATTTCCAGGCCATCTATTACCACTCTTGCAGGGCTAACCGATCCACCCATGAATAGTGTGGCTGCACAACCAGTAATTCCTTTAACACTTCAGTCTTCATCTCCCCCCAACCTGTCCATACCCATCTTCAATCTCTCCACCCATCTTCAATCTCTCCACCCATCTTCTATCCTCTTATGAAATCTCCCTACTCAGTAAAGGCCTTTCCTTTGTCCCTACGGCACGCAGTAATTTTTTCAAGCTTCAGGAAGATTTACTCCTGTTTTTCAGACATATCCGTCTGAAACAGTTTTTCTCTGACAAACCTGAAACTAATATGCCTTTTGTAAGACAATTCAGACCGGCCTCCACCTTCTTGCCACCTACTTCAATGATGCCGCCTGAAATTTTAACCTTTGAGAAACTCGTTCTACACGAGGTGAAGGAACTCCAAAACCAATCCGAATTTGTACCCTACAATTTGCCACTCACGGAAAAACTTGCCATAAACATTTTAAGTGACAACAAGAATATAGTCATCAAACCCGCCGATAAGGGCGGGGGTATAGTTGTAATGGATCATGACAAATATGATGGCGAGATTCTTCGCCAGCTCAACAATGCCACACATTACCGCAAGTTGACTTCAGACCCACTCACTACTATCCAAAAGAAAATATCCACAATCACCTCTCATGCTCTTCATAGTGGCATCATCAGTAAAAAAGAACATGCTTTCCTCAATAACCCACATCCCAGAACACCTGTGATCTATATTTTGCCTAAAATACATAAAAACCCATCGACCCCACCCGGCCGACCCATAGTCTCTGGTTGTGGTTCCATTTTGGAACCTTTGGGCAAATACATTGACGCCATCTTGAAAGAATTTGTTCCACTCACCAATACCTTTGTCAAAGACAGCACCCACTTGATCAATATCATTGAGGATCTCCCATTCAACACCGATACTGACCTTATGGCCGGCCTCGATATTGAATCGTTGAATACCAACATTCCCCAGACAGAGGGCCTGGCAGTGATTGAACATCTATTGAATACACGATTGAGACCCATGCTTATTCCGACGAGTTCATAATTCAACTTCTTAACATTGCATTGACTGACAATTACTTCCTGTACAAAGACACGTACTACCTCCAGATTAAGGGAGTTTCCATGGGCGCTTGTTTCGCCCCCAATTTTGCTGTCCTTTATGTTCACCACTTGGAATCGACATTCATCTTGTCAATTCAAAACCCTTTCTTGAATAATATTATATTATGGCGTCGCTACATAGACGACATCCTCCTCCTATGGCAAGGACAACAAGAAGACCTTTCCTCTTTTGTCACTTGGCTTAACACCAACCAACCCCACCTTACTTTTACCTCTGACATCAGAAGAAATGATCTTCCCTTCCTTGATCTCACATTACACGCAGAGGAGGGCACCATTGGCACTATCTTGTATCGAAAACCCACTGAACGCAATACCTTGTTGCTTTATTCTAGCTACCATCCACGCGGCCTGCGGGACGGCCTACCATATGGGCAATTCCTCCGCATACGGCGGAATTGTAAATGGCGCAAGGATTATTTCCGTGAGGCAGCTATCCTCTCCGAGAAATTGACTAGCAGAGGCTACCCTAAACACCTAGTAAAAAGGGCGCTCAAGCGTGCTTGGTATAGTCATAGAGAGATAATCTTGACACCATCAATCAAACGCCAAAACACACGTATTCCTTTTGTCTCAACCTACAGTCCTTGTAGTAACAAGGTTGGCAAAATAATCAAGAAAAACTGGACATTGCTCCGTACCTTTGCACATTTTTCTGAACCCCTTTACTTTCTTACAAAAGAGGAGACAATCTCTCGGACAAACTGGTCCATGCTATTACATGGCCTTCCAAAGTAAAGAATGACCAATCAGTGACATCATTGTGGGGTCTCCCACCCATCATAGGCCATTATAAATGCCAGAATTGTAATGTTTGTGACCTTACCAGTAACATCAAGGTATTTTTCACCACAGACTGTACCTACCAACTAAAGCATTTTTCCAACTGTCGCACTAATAATGTCATTTATGCGATTCGTTGCCCTTGCAATCTACTTTACATAGGCCAGACCACACAGATGGTGAAACAACGCAACTCCCAGCACAAGAGTCGCATTAGATGCAATGTCACCACTGCACCATTGGTAACACACTACAAAGAAAACAATCACTCAGAAACAGATTTGACATGGCAGGTCATAGACCGTCCACTACTACCCATCCGTGGCGGTAACCTCCAACTCTTATTGAACAAATGTGAGTGTAGATGGATCACACGATGCAACTCTGTAGCCCAAGGTCTGAATTCACTTGATGAGTGGAACACAGTGATCACTACAACATAGAACTCCTAGTCTTACATTCATCGTGTGATAGCTGTTTCTTGCTCTAATTCGGTATGTTCATTTTCTCCGAACTGGAACCTAATTCATAAACTTTTTTCAAATTGTTTTTATTCATACTATATGTTTTAACACCTACATTGGTAGTGTAACACTTGTCAACACAGTTGGTCGCAATACACAAGCCCAGAGTTCGCCAAATACATTAGTGATTGTTTCCGCTGTTTGTAAACTGTTTATGTATTCGATTTCACTCTTTTTTACTATTTTGCAAGTCACACAAGATGCATCATGTTGTTTTTATTCCCTCCTACATGGTATAAACTTTCTGTGAAAGATCATCCAAATGGACTTGGTAGCCAGTATATTGTTTCCGCTTTTGGTAAATTGTTTAATGTATTTGCTTTCGCTTAACTTCCCCCTCCCTTTTACATTGATCATCAGATGCAATATGTTGGTCTAATTTCCTAGTGCATGGCACACAATTCCCATTTAGGTTCATCCGAATATATTCGGTAGCCTCCGTATTACCATTTGTATGTATTGCGTTGCAGTCTACCGAATAACTGTGTAGTTATACTATTATCCTCTGATACTGTAACTCACTGTTTTTGCTGTAATAATACCCTTGAATGTTGTCTGAATATGTATACTGTCACTCCTTCTCGGTGTTTTTCACATACGGCCATGGTTCTGTGCCGTTATTTATTTCTATTTATTTCTATCTTTTCCCGTCCCCCCGGGGCATTGAACTCTTGTACCACGCTCTAGTTCTTATTGCCAGGACCCACGCGTTAAGCATTCTCACGTGACCCTGCCGGCTTCTATATCTTAGACATGCCGTGCAGCACGCTTGAGACGCTTCACTCGTCCTACCTGCTTTTGGACTTATCCCGGCATCCTGATCCCATATTCCTCCAAACGCGACGAATCAGTGGACCCAACCACCCGCTGCCCATCGGAATTTTTCTCCGGTAAGACCACGGCGGTTTTTGTCCTTTTCGTACCAACATTTAAACCGTCGGTCTATCGCTATGTCTAATCGTCCCTCCCCTTTCCTTTTCTTATCTCGTTTCTTTTCAGACCGCTGCCCAGCTTTCCGCACGCTCTCCCCCTTGGCGCAGGACCTTCCATAATTGGTAAGTCCACGGCGCCGTTTAAACCTCTGTCCTTTTACTCGGCCCTTGTTCCTTGATAGCCATTGCCTTCTTATTTTCCTTCCCTTCTTTAGACGACATCCCAGCCATTGAAGGCTTCCCCAAATCACACCGCTTACAGTTCCAGACGTGTAGGACTCACCTTCTGGATTTCCCCCTCCCCACCTAGTGCCACCAGGTATTGCCCCGACTTTCCTTCTCGCATTTTAATCTCTTCTCTCTGGGTT
The DNA here is from genome assembly GCA_963921515.1 of Calotriton arnoldi. Taxonomy (NCBI): domain Eukaryota; kingdom Metazoa; phylum Chordata; class Amphibia; order Caudata; family Salamandridae; genus Calotriton; species Calotriton arnoldi. The sequence goes on from CAWUFW010003087.1 coordinate 1,466,903, forward strand.
TCAGTCCTATTGATTTTTCTCCCTTCCCTTTTGATTCTATAGAGCACTTTAAATGAATCGTGTAACCATCGTCCTGATGATGACCTTGAGTTAGAGAGGTCGAAACGCCGTCGACTCTACAACGCCAATTGCGGCAACCAAAGGGTCATTCACAAATAATGGAATTATGTTTGTGATTGTAAATATTTTTGTTTGACCTACACTGATTATTATTATAATTTTTCGCCGCCTCACGTTGTTTTTAATCACGTGTGTCACTGCGCCGTTTATTCACTACAACACTTCCAGTGCACATCTGGTTGTTATGGTTACTGCAATTTAGTTGATTTCTGTGCTTCTATATGCAAATAACAACCTTTTCAATCTCATTGGTCTCCCTTATTTCTTTCCTGTGCTGTGTGATTGATACACCTTTTTGAACAGTCCCCTGCTTGATATACCTGTTGAGACGTTGTTTTATTGATGTAATACTTACCCGGTCTCAACTGGGTTAATGGGTTTACTCCTGTTTTTTTTTTTAAATGAAAACAGTGCTTAAAATGTACAGTACCTTTTGCATTTCAATGGTTTTTAACTCCTTTACAATGCTTTTAGAATGTTTTTAGCAACATGTGGTACTCAATTTTATGTTTAGCATTTTAATGTTTAGCATTTTAGTATTATCGTACATATGAAAGTGGAGTGGGTGTTGTATTCCGCTTTAGGTGTCCGTATATAGGTTTTCCTGAATCATGTCCTTATAGGCACAATTCGCATTGCCCTTATATAGGCATAGAATCCCAGTCCTTATTTAGGCATTAAACCGTGCTCTCCAAATACAGGCATGGTCACCGACATCCGTCCACCCTAACGTCACAACGAGTTCTTAGAAACCAGACCCTTAAGCTTCGGGAGTTCCCCTAGCACAGGAATATTGATTTCTCCAAGAACTCATCTATTATGTATGAACCGTTATACCATAAGGGTTCATTCCTGACGTCTTCCTCTGTCCGACTTCACGTCAATGCTAACATTCCGAGGCACCTATCAGGTATAAATATACCTTCCCTCGCCCAAGCAAGTTAGAGGAGACCTCGACTTCAGAGGAGCCCGTATCCCGGCCTGACGCACTGAGAAGACGCTGTCATTCCTGCACGCAGACGAATCCAGCTTCCATTGTTCTGACTCCCTTTGCGGGGTGTTAGAGTTCCAGACCCGGCAGGAGATTCGCACCTCTCTCATTCTCAAGGTATGAAGCTGACTAGATCCTAGAGTGACTCTTGGCATACTAGACTTAACACACTCTTAGTCTACCATATTAGAGAATACTCCACCTACTTCTACCTTTCCCTACACCTAGATTAGGATAGGTACATTGGGGTAGAACTAGCGTAGGTACGCATCGTATGAGTACTCGCATTTTTAGCTCATGTTATTTATGTGTGTAAACATCTACTAAAAGATAATGCTAGCGCAGTATTATTTATTTCTACTGCTTACGCTGTACATTATTTATCTTGCATACTGTCTTGTGATCATAACAGCACATATCTCTTACACGAGAAACAAGACTGTTCAATAAATCTTTTATTGAAACGCCCGTCTATTCTTTCTGTGTAACTCTGAGGAAAACTAAGCATGCACAATTGAGCTGAGTGAAACGGTTATCTATTGTTTCCACGACTCTGGGACATGTTCCGATTCTAAAGGGAAACAAAGTTGTCATGTTTTGCGGCTGCCAGAAACTACTCCCTTCTTGTTAGTCAAGGAGTTTCTAGTGGCCTCTGAGCTAGCTGGCACAAGTAATTAAGTTTAATATACTCGATAGGGACATACCGACCTCAGTCCTATGTCAAGCCTATAGGGTATATTATTCCAATGCGCAGAGCCTATTAGGGAAATAGGAGCTACACTACAATTTGAGCAGGCCGGAGAAGAGTTTCTTTAAGAGTCACCTCACTCCTGGCCAAGCCAGGGAGATTTGGGGGTGAAGCTCATTTTTATTCATCTCTCCCCAACTTGTCTGACAGCCCAGGGTGATTTTTACTCCCCTCGTCCTTTCCCGGCCAGTGGCTTGAAATGAATGCCCTCAGCGTTTTGTCTCCCTCCGTGATCCCTTATACTGGCCAGGGAGAGATCTGAATGAATAAGTGGGTCCAAGGCTAGCCCACTTCTGCATTATGCGGCGTTGACTTTCCATCTCTGCTGCTTTTCTTGTTGTGGCTGGACTCTTCATATTGGAGCAGGACCAAGGCTGATTTGCATACGGCTGCATATCATCTGTGGTGGAATAGTGGGCTGGAATGCTAACCTGAGCACTTGCCAGTGGTTACATTATTTGCAAGCGTTCCTCCCACAACAGTTTTATGGGTTTGGGTTTTTGTTCAGCCATTTTTGAATTCTTTGCACAGGAAGTTCCCTATGGAATTTCTCAATGCAGTCATGAAAAACACTTTTTCTTGGTGTTAATCCCTTTGATCAATTTACTGTGTCAGAGGTCAGTGGAGATCTCTCGCGGCAGAGCACATGTACTAGCAACACAAAAATGGCGTTCTCTTTGGCGTGTTGTGTCAGCCTCAAATACAATAATGCAGATGCAACCTCTTTAATAAACTTGACTGGTAGCTGTATAAAAATTCCTTTGTCAAGCCAGTGACTTATCTTTTTTGATGTCGACGGGGCATATGAGCTAGATTGGCATAGAGCCAATGCTTATTACTCAATTGTGTAACTGTTCTTTAATGCTGGCAGTTACAGGTGGAAAATAAAAATGTTCCCTGTTTCGAAATCTAGCCAGCAAGCGTGGGAGGGAGGAGAAAGTGTCTGGACCTTGCACACTAGATAAGATATTTGCGCCGGACCCTGTCTGTGGGTCATAGGATAGAGAGAAGCTACTGGGCCCAACCGTGGTGGTTGAGGGCGTTTGCCATTGGTACCATTGACCGGTTCTACTACGGCTCTGCAAACTGGACCAAGTACAATCTCTTCCGCATTTGGCTCTCAGGGTAGCAAGATCGAGCAGTCCCAGGCTTCCTACGGAAGTGGTGTCGTCGACAAGAGCTCAGGAATTCAACATTCGATCAACAGACACAATAACACATTTTGCATGTTCAGTGCTTATCTTGTCGTTAAAAGAAAGTACTTTAATCTCACCACAAAACTAAATACTACACAGATCCATAAGAATGCAGGCATGGTGTTGTTAGGCAGTAAGACACAAGACCCCCTTCTAGTACATGAGATATATGCTGGCTACTGTGGGCATTGATTAGGCACAGGTGTCGATCACTTTAGATAGTCCAATGATCAGATGCGTAACTCAGTTCAACATCTTGGGTTTACACTGAAACAAAGTCCATGCAGCAGAGACAGCTCTGCAGTCTGGTCTCACATTCTGGCTGCATGCCAAGTCCCGCCTTTACATGGTGTCTGGCATTGCATGCCTAGTGGTGGAGTGGGTGGAGTTTGCTTACCCAACCATGCAGCCACAGCTTCACTGCTACAGGGGCCACAACAATGGCCTCAGTTTGGAACAGGGACTCTCAATTGAAGTGGCGGTACAGTGGCACTTGATGGCAGCAAGGGTGGCTGACAGGTCCTCAGATACAGCAGGTGCGGCCTCTGGGACGATTAATCCAGGATGTGGGTCATGGCTTTTTCACTTCTGCAGGGACGTGGCTCCTCTCCCCGAAGCCAGCAGCAGCACCGGTCTCTCAGGCTCACGCTGCACTGCTGGTTCACACCGCCATGCTCGAGCTTCCGAAAGTCTTGGCACAGTTGACATGGGAACGGCTCACAGAGACTGGGGCCACCTCACAGCAAGAGTCGCTCCTTGCATTGCTCGCTGCAGTAGTTAGATTTCTCTGTGTGCCCCCATGCCGAGAACATGCTGTGCTTCTCCTCCTTGACCGTGTGCCCTCTTGCAGGACCAGGCACACTCTTTCCCTCTTCCAACAGGCAGCCAGGCTTTTAGGCTGTCCTGTTCAGCACATCCTCAACTCCGCCAACAGAAAGTGCAGACTTTAGGTGATATCCCCTCACTGCTGGGAGACTAGTTGTCAAGCAGACACCATCCATGGATACAAAGCAGCTCTTCTAGTACTCTGTAGAGTACTCTCTTCCTTAATTAAGAAGAACTTGGAACTGGAACAAAGTGGGGTAGATTCCACTTATTTGGGCATTTTATCGACAGGGGATGGGGACCCACTATCTAGGGTTCAGAACCGCTATGAATTGGTTCTCTTTCAAATGTCATTTTCTTGCTCTTACTTAAACACAGCCTGTTAGAAATGGGGGGTCTCTAGTTGGCAGAGGTTTGCACCCTGTCCAAGTAGGGACCACTATTCTAGTCAGGGTAAGGGAGTCACACAGCTAAGATAATCCCTGCTCACCCTCTTGGTAGCTTGGCACGAGCAGTCAGGCTTACCTCAGAGGCAATGTGTAAAGCATTTGTACACACACACACAGTAATACAGAGAAAACACTACAAAATGACATCACACCTGTTTAGAAAAATAACCCATTTTTATCTGAATAAAACAAAACCAAAACGACAAAAATCCAACATACACAAGCAAAGATATCACTTTTAAATGGTTCCAAATAATTCAGTCCATAGGATGTGTCACTGTTATCACAAAGTACCTGGGATGCGTCAAAATCATAGATGAAAGCAGGTGCAGGGAAGATGAGGCACCGGAAAAGCAAAGTGATGAGTCGATTCCTTACGCCCAGGGAGGTGATGGGTAGATTCCTTGCTGCCAGGGGATGTGATATGTCGATTCCTTACTGCGAGGGGGAGTGATGTGTCGATCTCTGGACACACGTGGTCTCAGTTCCTTACTGCTGGGCTACCTTGATGAAGACTTGGCATACAGGTGCGATGCGTCAAAAATCCAGATGCGCTGGGTCAATGCGACGGCGGTGAAACAGGCACTGCATTGATTTTCCAGCCGCGTAGCAGGTGATGCGTCGATTTCTTCAGCCGCACAATAGGCCTGCGTCGGAGTTGGAGCGGGTGCCTCGGACGTCAGAGACATGGTGCTCAGGACTCGGGCTACGGCAATCTTTCAACCGCAGGCGCTGCACCGATTCTTCGGCCGCGGTGATGCATTGGTCTTTTAGCCACACAGCAGTGCTGTGTTAGGAAAAACAGGTGCTGTAGGTCAATGTGTGCATTTTCTCAGACCTTTGCAGCCAAAACCACCTCCAAGGGCCCAGAACTGGAGTTGGCACCACCTGGCAGCACAGGACTCCCAGTAGAGGAGTTTAGGGGCTGCAAATGTCCCTAAGACTTCTTAACAGAAGGCAAGCACACACAAGCCCTTGGAGAACCTTGGCAAGCAGGATGTAGAGTTGACTTCTGAAGTGTTTCTATTGTTTCTACGTGTCTTGTTTATTGTTGTTGTTCAAAAAGAACACAGTCTCACAGAATGAAAATAAGTGAAAGGGTATAACAGCTCTCTCTGTTAATTGTTTATTCTCAGATTTTTTACAGCAGTGAAATAATGTTATAAAAGCTGAACACAAAGAGCGCGGCCTTAGAGTGTAATCTTCATATCATGCGGCAATTGCACAGGTCGTGCAGAAACATATCACCAATTCTAACTGAAGGATACTGGGAAGTGAGACACTTAGCCTTCACTTGCGGAACTTATCAGAGCAGCTGGCCTCGAGCAACAAGAATAGCAAGCTTTGACATTATATTGAACATAAGCCCTATTGTTCGAACAGGTATGGGGGTGTGAATCATAATCCGCACACAATAGATTAGTATGAAGCCAGTGCCAAACTAAAAGTCAGGATAACTATATCACATGCAATTGGGCACTTAGGGCAGGCGTAAATTCCTGTTTACCATGCAGAGGACAGTGTCATCCAAATAGCCGAATAATGAAGAAGAATGAAGGAAATAAGCATAACTGGGAAAAAGTGATGCTCTGTCTGCTTCTTTCCTCTTGGCAAAACTGCAAGCAGGAAACCAATTATGTCCTGGCTAAAACAGTAGAGGTGGGCAAGCCATTGTACGCTTGAGCCAAGCTCAAGCCAGTTGCCTGTCTCTTGCTCAGCTTGAGATTCTCTTAAATCCTCAAGCCCAAAATGAGCGGAGCTTTAATGTGGTTTCTCTCTGGCACCCACCCTCTAATTTTATGCACCAAGAATTAACAGAATAACATTAAACTTTCATGTAAAACAGGAGCGGTAAATGGATATCCATCTTGTGGTTGAATGGTACAATGTGAAATCAGAAAACCTAGGATTTTTCCTGGCTTCCCTCATGGCCAAACTGTGTGATCCAAGGCAAATATTTTATTTCACCATACGTCCTTTTTCTTATGTCGTTTGAGAGCACTTTGAAATAAGTGAGTTTGGGTGTGTCCTATTCAAGCACCTCTCTTGTGTATGATTTAAATATAATGTTGCTGTGCATAAGAATCTCAGCTTGGGTGCATATGACAATCGACTTACCTCCTAATTCAATAATTGCATTGATGTCATGGCAGGGATATTAATGTTTTTAATTTCGTGTTTAAAAACTGTCACTTTTAATAAATGCTTTTCAAAGCAGTGATATAATCTGACGTTCCAGGATGAAACGCTTCTGCATGTTAAAGAAATTCCGTTTTTTTAAAATTTTGAAATCTTTATCATATTTTTATATAGTACATTGGTGCTTTATTTTACACATAAAACACAAAATTTAGGATAGACTAGTAAAAACACTCCCAAAACACAGGTGAGGGGTGTGCCTGTTTTTCTCCACAGAGCCAGTCAATGTGTGGATGGATTTCAATACAAGACCGGAGGCTAACATTATGCATAACCTTTTCATTGCTACTCCTGACAGCAGCCCCTTTAAAGAACTTCACCACAACAATCCAGAATGGAACAACAAAGTCAATAAATGTCCACAGCGTAGAACACTCATCCTCTTTTAAATGCTGCTCCTGTTACAGATAAGTGGCTTCTATGTTCAATTTGATAGTGTGCTTTATGTGTAATTTTGATTTATTGTGAGTAGTTGTGTGTAAAGCTTCTAATTTTTGGAAGCAGTATGTGTGGATAGAATGTGGAGAGATATTCTTGGTTAATTTATTGTAGGTGGTTAATATGTATTTTTAAGGGTATTTTTAAGTTGTGTAAAAATATTTTATGAATATCTGGGTAGCGTTAGAATCGCTTAGATTTACAAAAGGTATTTTGAGGAAAATGCGGACGCTTTCCGTGTCAGTTTCTTACTGACGGTTGCCTCTCATGTGAGGTTCAACCGATGACGAGCTGATGGGCTCGTGCTTGTGCGGCTGCCTCGCAACGTATTTTCGAGTTTTTGAGATGCTGCTGGCAAAGAGCGAACGTGCGCTTACCGTGTCAGCTTTGTTGATGACGGTAGGCTCGCGTGCGTAAGCTCATGAATGGGAGCCTGTTTCAGGCAAGATCAGGCAGTGGGACTGATGGTGTGACGTAGTAAGGTCACACCATCAGGATTGAGTGTAATTGGCCGCCATAGTCTCTCGTGAGAACGGCGGCCATTTTGGATTGGTGACAATACAAGGTTAAAGGCCTATTTCGCCGGAGCGTGTACGCGAGATGTGTGCTAAATAAAAAAACAAAAAAACAAACAGCTGTTCCTTTGACAGTTCGCTAGGATATTTGAGGCGAGTGCTATCAGGTGTGTTTTTGAGAAGCCAGAGTTGTATTGTTTTTTGGGAATTTTTCAGGAAAGTTTATTAAGACTAAGGAGTATGGCATCAGAGGAAGGGAATGTCAGTCAACAGACTGTTGAAGGAAGAGTTAGAGAAGAAAGTTTGAGGAGACTAATTCAGAGTGAAATGAAGAGTTCAATTAGAGAGGTGGTAGAAATTGTAATGGATAATGAGAGAAAAGAGGCTAGATCTGAGGAGGATTTCTGGTCTTTTTCAGAGGATGAAAGTGAGAGAAGGAGGCCAATTAAGAGAGCTAGAAAATCCAAGCATTTAGATAAGAGGGTGAAGGATGGATTTAACTCCAATAAAAAGAGTTGTGTCCTTGGTGGCATACAAAAGAAGGGTGTCCTTGGAGGCACGCAGGATTGCTCCGATGAGGAGTTCAATATGGAATAGAGGAAAGAAGCGAGAGAACGTACGATGAGTATGTTTTTGATATGGATCATGAAGATGATCTGAATGATGGCTTAAGAAATGATCTACCCTCTACTTCTAAGACTGTGGTTAAAGATCCTCTTGGTGAGGAGATGTTTAGCCCTTAAGATATACGGCGTCCTAGAAGTGCAGACTGGTGGCCTTTGGACCATGTGACGAAGTTTATCAAACAGCGGATTCGCAAGCCTTTGGAGAAGGAAGTTAGGGGTGTGTTGAGAGCTGAGTGCATCAGATAGATAATAAGGTTTGCTACACGCCAAATATGGATCCTGATTTAATTTCTTATTTATTTAAATTGGGAAAGGATCCACGTAAAGGTCTGGAACGTTCTTTGAAACAGTGCCAGGACTGATTGTTAGATGTCTTGAGTCCATTGGCAAAAATAATGGACATGGCAGAGGAGGCTCACATTAACGGAGAGCAAGTTGATGTACAACTATTACGCGGTTGGAGCCAGAGAGCCATGGTTTTCTTAGGAAACGCGAACTCTAGCTTACTAGCTGAAAGAAGGAAGTCAGTTTTATTAAAAATTAGTCCTATGTTGGGTGACATAGCTAACAAGGAAACTAGTGAGGATCCAAAAAGGTTACTTTTTGGAGATGGTTTTGTAAAAAGTCTAGGTAAACACGTTTCGACTTTCACTGCGCTAGAGAAGGCGCAGAGCAACATGAGGAAGGTGTTTAAAGGTGTTTTTGGCAGGGCGGGTTGACGGGGACCGTATGCTGGCCGAGGATTTCAGAGGTCACAATATAATTTTACTCACAGAGGAACAGGAAGGGGATTCCAGGGTTCCTCAGGATTCTTCCCTCAGAGAGGGAGATACCCCAGAGCAAGAGGAGGAAGAAGAAGAAGTCAGTCGGGACCAAACACATGAGGTGAGTATGCAGATTATTTCTGGTTCTTCCCTAGAATAAGTAGGAGGACGTTTAAGATTTTTTAAGGAAAATTGGCAGAAGATAACAAGGGATCCCTGGGTTTTAAAGGTAGTTCAAGGATTCGAAATAGAATTTGTAAAACATCCAATTCAGATTGCAGAGCCAAAGGCATTGGTTTTATCAAGGGATCAGGAAGAGGTAGCAGATGTGGAAGTAAGAGAAATGTTAAAGAAGGGAGCGATCTGTATGGTGGAAGAACATTTAAAAGGATTTGTAAGCACTTTGTTTTTAGTGGAGAAAAAAGACAAAGAATGGAGGCCAGTGATAAATTTGAGAAATCTAAATCAATCATTGGTTTACAGGCATTTCAAAATGGAAGGGATTCATCTTCTAGGGGCATGTTGCAGTCGAAGGATTGGTTGGTGAAGTTAGATTTGAAGGATGCTTACTTCACGGTTCCTGTGGGAGTAGGAAGTCAGAAGTATCTTCAGTTCAGGTGGAAAGGCAAATGATATCAATTCCTATGTCTACCTTTTGGTCTGTCCTCAGCACCATGGTGCTTCACGAAATTGATGCGTGTAGTTGTGGCTTTTTTCAGAGAAAGGGGTTTTCGAATGATTGTATATTTGGACGACATTTTGTTAATGTCTCAGGATTCAGTGAAATTGGAGAGTCAGCTAAGATTTGTGATAGATGTTTTAAAAAGCTTGGGATTTTTTAATAAATCAGGCCAAGTCTGTTTTTATTCCAGGACAGACTTTGGAATTTCTAGGTTTTTCGATAGATACAGTAGGAGAAGTGTTGAGGTTACCAGAAAAGAAGGTGAGGATGATAAAGAAAGAAGTTTTAAGAGTTTTGCGGAAGATGTCATTAACCTTGAGAGATTTAGCAAGTATTCCAGGTTTGTTTTCTTCTTCAATTCAAGCAGTGTTTCCAGGTCCATTGCATTATCGGGCTTTGCAAAGGGTGAAAGCAGAGGCCTTGAGAGCAGGATTATGGTATGGGGACCAGTTGGAGTTGAATTCGGATGTAAAGGAGGAGTTGGAGTGGTAGTTACACAATTTAGAGGTTTGGAACCGAAGGGAGATTTTTGGTTGCCATCCGGATGTGATCCTGGAGACAGATACCAGTCTTTTAGAATGGGGGCTCATTTGGGTCCTCAAGAGACAGGTGGTGCATGGTCAAAGGAAGAGAAAGACCTACATATAAACTGTCTGGAATTGACAGCAGGATTATATGCATTGAAGAGTTTCAGGGAGATGTTACAAGGCAAAACAGTGCTTTTGAAGATGGACAATATTTCCACAGTTTCAATCATAAACCGTTTGGGAGGTTGCAGATCAAAGAATCTTTCAGATGTGGTGAAGGAGTTGTGGATATTTTGTTTGAGGAACAAGATAGTGTTAAGAGCAGAGTATCACCCAGGGGTTCGGAATGTGGTAGCGGATTGGAATTCCAGGCATGTGAAAGATTACAGCGATTAGAGGCTGGGATGGGTATATTTCGTGAGGATTCAGGAAGTTTTAGGTCCATAGGATGTGGACCTGTTTGCAACAAGGTTGACATGCCAATTGGAGAAGTATTACAGTTGGCTACCGGACCCAGAAGCTCTAGCAATAGATGCTTTTCAGCAGATCTGGTCAGAGATGAAAGGTTATGCTTTCCCTCCGTTTGCATTGATTCAGAGGGTACTATTGAAGGTGAGGAGAGAAGGTTGTCAATTGGTTTTTAGTAACACCTTTCTGGGTTTCTCAGGCATGGCTTCCAGCAGCGCTGGAATTGGCTTGCAAGATTCAATTTTTGATAAGGGCAGAAGAGGATTTGCTGGTAAACGAGTTAGGAGAGGTTCATCTTTTGATTCGGAGCGGTGCTTTGGACCTTCTTGTTTGGAAGGTATCAGGAGATCCAGTGCAGTCGAGGGACTTTCACAGGAGGCTACAGTTCTACTCAAATAGTCTTGGGCACCAGGAACAAGGAGAAGGTATAGAGGAGTATGGAAGTTCTGGGTTTGTTGGTGCTTGGAACGGAGTTTGGATCCCTTGGAGGCTCCTGTAGTGGAGGTGGTTAATTTCCTGGTGGAACAGTTTAATAAAGGATTGAGTTATAGAACAGTTAATTGTTATAGGTAAGCTGTTTCAGCAGGACATGCTTTGTAGGGGGTAGATCTGTGGGTAGTAATGCTTTGGTGTGTAGAGGTTTAAAGAGTATGACGTTGAAGAGACCTCCTAAGGCAAGATATGATGTAATGTGGGATGTTAATTTGGTTTTGAAGTTGTTTGTGCATTGGCCTATGAATAGGTTTTTAAGTAATAAGAATATTACTATTAAGTTAGCGACTCTATTGTGTTTAATTTCTTGTAAAAGAGTGTCTGATGTGAAATGTTTAGAGGTTAGTAATAGGCATTTTTGTCTGGATGGTGTGTTTTTTGAGATTCATAAAAGGACAAAGACTATGTCTAATTCAGTTTTTTATCCTAGGTATGAGGAGTGTAAGAAATTATGTGTGGTGGAGTGTCTGAAGGAGTATGAGTGTAGAGTAGCGGAGAATTGAAGAGATGGTGTTGATCAGCTTCTTATTTCTTTTGTGAGACCCTTTGGGGCGGTAAGCACAGCAACGATCTCTAGATGGGTTAGGAGTGTGATGGATCAAGCAGGTGTGAATATGGATAAGTTCAAAGCACATTCCATCAGAGGAGCTATGGCAAGCAAGAGTTGTTGGTATGGTGGAAGTTTGGAGAATATTTTAAAAGCGGCGGATTGGTCAAATGTGGGCACTTTTGCGAAACATTATTTCAGACCAGTGGAACATATGTCTGAAGTGGTGTTAAAGGGCTTTCAACATGCATAATGTTAGCCTTCGGTCTTGTGATGAAATGACGATTCTCAAATTAACATGACAAGAGAATCAGGATTTCATTAAAGACGCGGAGGCTAACATTATCCCTCCCTCCGCTCCCTTGTTTCGAGTTTTCTTAACTTTTTGTGATGCATGTTGAATTTTAAAAAAGAAAAGAGAAAAAGGGGTATTAATTGTGGTATTATGGTTATAAGTATGTTGGATTGATGGTTTATTTGCAGGGTTTTAAGTTTTGAATGTATTTTATTAATAAGATGTTTTTGATTACAGATGTTCAGTCGTAAGGATATAAGACTGGCGCGGACTTGGAGGTGGAGCAAGATAAGAAGTTGTGTTTGCAGAATCGCATTTAAAAGAGGATGAGTGTTCTACGCTGTGGACATTTATTGACTTTGTTGTTCCAATCTGGATTGTTGTGGTGAAGTTCTTTAAAGGGGATGCTGTCAGGAGTGGCAATGAAAAGGTTATGTATAATGTTAGCCTCTGCGTCTTTAATGAAATCCTGATTCTCTAGTCATGTTAATCTGAGAATCGTCATTCTTGCTTCTGCCATCCTATGGTTGTGCTCCACCTCCAGTCTTGAGCAGTACCTTGAAACGGGAGTGCTCACAAAATTCTGTAATATCTTTTTTGCAGTTTTATACAGCACGTACATGACCCAAAGGTATTGGAGCGCTTTACAGGAGCATCTTTTACATTACACAAGCACACATTCATTTTTGTAAACACAGGGAGATTAAGTGATTTGCCCAGAATGACAAGATGTTGAGCAGAATTGAACCTGATTCCCCAGCTCCACAGTCATCAGCTCTGGCTGTTGCGCCACATCCTTGCCCCTAAACAAGATATCAGAAAAAGGGGTTCCACAAAACATGCTTTCTGACACAATTGAAAAATCCATGATTATGTGGAGTATGGCCAGGTGTTGCCATGCCAGTAGGAGGCCAGCCACAGTTTTCCAAGAAGGCCTAGGGGACATTAACATCATACACATGTGATATAAGTGATTCAAGAGGATATATACATCTTTATTCTCTAGCAGCATCAAGAGTCAATTTGTTAGCATAGTTGGCTTATAAATAAGATCGCCTTCCAAAGCTTCAGAAATAGCTGCACAAGAAAGCATTTAAATTTGGTCTACGAAAGAAGTGAGGACAGATGGTAGGCATACTTCACAATATTTGTTATATTAGGCTTGTGGACTCAGCTCTAGGATTTTTGAACATGTTAAACAAGCACCAGCGACGTTAATCAAGGTCAAATTCAATTTTTTGTAAGTCACTGGTAAATTAAGTGATTTTGCCCAGGATCACGATGTTGAGCCGATGCCAGGACTCAAACCCAGGTCCCCAGAACCAAAGTCAGCACCTATGGCATTAATGCCAAATCCACTCCTCCTTGAACCACCAACGTTCCTACTAGTAGTGGGACGAAGGGAAAGGAGCGAGGCTTTAAAAAACTAATACAAAAAGATCTTCACTCTTACTTGCCAGAGAATGGAATCTTCAGGAAGGATACAACCGTTGTAAATTCCTTGCAGTGAAATGCAGTAGCTGTGAGGGTACAAACCAGGATAACCTTGAGGGGGAAGGGTTCAAGAGCAAGGCGAACGGCAGCAACCAGAGGTTAAATTCAGCAACCACGAGGCAAAAGGCAACAGTGAAGAAGTGCTGTTTCATCAGCAAAGTTAAAGTATTTTGCAGCTTTATGTATACAAAATTCGCGGCACTCCCTGGCATCTCTCTTGCTGCCCCGTTCATTGGAGGAACGTCAGTGCTGACATCAAAGCAGTGCTCTGCTGCAGGAACTACATGCCGATTGGCGGTTCTGAATGACTACTCCAATCAGAGAGCCCTAACTCGAGATTGGGGTATGAAAAACAGGCAGCAAATGAACTTCTGACGTGGGAAGCAACCAGGGGCGCAACTAGACCCGAACTTCGGGGGGGGGGGGGGCTAAGACTCCTAGCCAGGGCTGGCCCTAACACTGGTCGCGCACGGTGCAACAGTCTTTTTGTGCGCCCCCCTCTCCCATTTCCTCCTTCTCCATGAATTCCCTCACTACCACTCGCCAACAATGCACCTCATCTCTCTAAAGCCCCTTTCTGACCAACATTTCACTGTTTTATAGGGCTACCCGTAGTTTACTAACACTCAGTTCTGTGATCTGCATGGCACACATTCTTTGCAGCAGGCACATTAGCCCTCTGCGCTGTGTGGGTGACAGGAGTGCCCATGTGAGTGCACGGTGAGCAATGCAACAGTGTGAGAGGAGGGTGAGAGGAGTGACTGCAGGGTGAGTGAGGTGACCATATGAATTTGGGTGCAGATGTAAGTACAGAGTGGGACAAATGAATGTATGGTTAGTGATGGGCTTGTTTGAGTGAGATTGTGGAGTGAGCAGTGAAGGGGACAGGTGAGTGAAGTGTCACATGAGCAGGGTGAGTACAGTGCTCGTGTGACTGCAGGGTGAGGTACATGGTGAACCACGCAAGAGCATTGTGAGTGCAGAGTGATCACTGTGAGTGCAGAGTGAGCGGTGTGCTCATGTGACCGCAGGGTAAGTGGAGGGAGAACGGTGTGAGTTTATGGTGAGTGGCATAAATGCAGTGTGGTCACTGTGAGTGCAGGGTGAGCGGGTGGTGTGAGTGCATAGTGGTAAGTGTGAGTACATTGTGATCCCTGTGAGTGCAGGGTGAGTGTGAAAGTGAAGGGCGAGAATGAGTAAGTTGTCTGAATGCAGGGTGCATTCCCAGACACAGTTGAAGTTACTCAGCATGTTTTTGAGGGCTGGCATAGGGTTTCAGATATAAGTTAAACTATTGCTTTTATGGCATTATTCAGGGTCCAGGGATCAAGGGTGGAGGAAATTGTATATTGTGCTCATCCTGCAACAAACTTCCAGTCTTTCGATTAGGGTTGCCAGCTCATTATATTGAAAATAGGCTTTAGGGGACAAAAATAAGCAGTCCCCTAAAGCCTATTTTCAGCACTTATCTGTGCATACTTGGAACAGCAAAAATAAATAGAAAGCATTTTTAATTGTGTTTAGGGCTGCCTGAATGATCCATGACTGATAATTAAAGGGAACAAAGATTGAAAAGTCACATTACAAATGAATACATACTATTTTATTCATAACCCTATTTAGTGTCAAGACAAGGCCTTTGCAGGCTCTTTAGACAACACATGGCTGACATTTTTCTTTTGGTAAACCTACTTTATATTCCTTTTCATGAAATGCATTCTCACACTAAGGCAGTAAAAAGTATAATCCAAATGTAAGGAATAGGCAGAGTGGGGGCCCAGGGGGTACTGGAACCAGAAAACAAACAGCCTCTGTAATCAGTTTACAAAGGTTTGTAAATATTCACATGGTCTTTAAAGACCTTGGAAAAACTCGGACGTGCCGGAGATAAGACTCCAGACACTGCCCAGCCGAGCCCCCAGCAGCTCGAGCTGCAGCAGCAGACCGGGCTGAGACACAGGACGGCGGGGACTGAAGCCCTTTCAGCCTAATGGGCGTTGCGCACCTGGAAGCAACAATGGAAGGTGAAGTGGTGGGGTGGAGTGCGCGCCCCACAGTTTGAAGACCTATGGTGTACAGTGTAAGCACCTGAAATGTGAGGAAGCAGGCACTGGTACTCCACATGGAGATAAGCAAATAAAAACTATTGTGTGAAGCAGAAAACTATGGCCTTGCATCACTTTAACCCCTTCACTGCTCTTATGACATCTATTTATAAAGCCAAAACCACAAGGTGATGGATGGAATGCTTGAATTAATCTCAGACACTGGCTATCGCTCGTGCCGCATTCCCAATACATCGTTTTTGCTCACCATGCCACCTCAGTTTGGACCCAGCCATATGCAAATCAGTCTTGACCCTGCTCCTCATGGGAACAGTCCAACCTGAACTGCCAGACCAGGTCCTCCCTGAGCCTGATTGGGGCTCTTCAGACAGGTATAGCTTGGTTCTAGTGGCACAGTAAGCCCGGGACCCATGTCTGGGCATACCTGATGCACTTAGGGCAGCAAATGCAAAACCAACAAAGTGATGAATGGAATGCTTGAATTTATCTCAGCCACTGACAATCACTCGGGCCAGTCCTGCAATGCATGAGAGACTAGTTTACTCTTTGGGTCATCACACAGAAAATGATTTGTCTTGTAGCCGTATCGCATACAGAAGGCATGTTTTGTTATTTTCACTGCAGTGGGCGGTTTAGTGAGGAATCAGATGCAAGTCAGACATATTGGCTATCAATTGCTTATTCTAATTTAATATCAACCCTGGTCTGGATCTTACGTTTCCCAATTGTATTCCATTATGCTTGTTACTTCCTTTTGAGGCTGGAACTCACACTTCACTACCTGGGGGTGATCCAAGGAAACTTGAGCTTGCCTCTGTGAACAGATGGATCTGGGTATTGTGGGAGGTCAGCTGATGTGTGTAAACCTCTGACCGCTCTCCTTCTGTTCTGATATGTACCTCTTCACAAGAGTCGCTCCGTGGTACCAGTCCAGGGCAATGTTTGTGAACTCTTAAAGTTGTACATCTACATCCGTTCACAGGAGTACATGTACAGTTGTAAAGGCACCATTTTTTATAAATCGAGGTCTTTGCATCATTATGGGAGAGGGAAAAGGCTGGTGGGAGAGATGTACCGTAGGCACCTGGTTCAATCAATCAAAGAGTAGATTTGTAGAGTGCTACTTGTCACCCGTGAGGGTATCCCGGCGCTGGCAGATAGGGAAGCTTCAGCATCACGAGGTTAGCCCTATGTGTAGGTATGCAGGTCACACACAATGTCTTACATTTACACCCATACACATACTCCTAGCCACAGGTCAGGTGTAGAAGTATAGTTCTTGGTAATGCACAAACATCCCTGTAGTATCTTTGGAAAGTTGCTCCAGTTGTACCGTTCATAGGGGGATATTCTCAAGAACGTGCGATAAACATCGCCAAAATAGGTTAACGCAAGTTTTCATATCGCCGTCTATCGCGGGAAAATAACTCTGTGTTAACGTCGTATTCTCAACACGGCGGTAACATGCGATAGTCTCCCAAGAACGCGTCAAATGTCCGCGATAACATTACCGGGACGGCGATGAAAATCCAAACCCGAACGCGAAAAAAGTTGCGATGGGCCCATTTGCAATAAGACAGTCAGCGAAAAGCAGAGCCAGGCCTGCAAATCACACACGTCAGGCGGGAAAAATCACTACAGAAGCATTAAAAAAAAACTACAGCGAAGCACAATGGAGGCAGCCGGAGCAGGTACAGAGGACGGCCAGAACCCCACAAGCCCCCAGGAGGAGCAGCCTGGGACCTCGGGGACAGCGAAGGGCAAGGACAAGAAGAAGAGGAAGACGCGGTTCAGTCCGCAGGAAAACAGGATCCTGATCACGGAGGTGATAGAACACCATCAACAACTGTTCATCACCTCCACTGTGTCATTGGCAACAAAAAATGCAACATGGCAGTCCATCCTGGACAAGGTGAATGCAGTCGGAGTGCTGAGGAGGACAATGGAAGAGCTCAAGAGGCGCTGGAATGATGTGAAGCGCAAGACCAAGCAGAAACTCGCCAACAACCAGAAGGCAGCAATGCAGACTGGAGGTGGGAGTCCAGCGCCACAGGAGGAGCTGGATGAGATGGAGGAAATGGTGGCCACAGTCATCAGTGTGGAGACGGTGGCAGGAGTTGGGGCACCGGACACTGCTCAACATGACCTGACACAACAGCAACAGGGTGAGTAACCACCAGGGACTAGGGGAACGGGGGGAGATGGGCACAATGTCACACATGCACAATTAAGTATAGCACAGTGCACACCCACAATGACTCTGGATCATGTCCCTGATCCCCTTGGCACACTGCAGCACACCTAGAAACAGCAAGTAGGCCCCCGTCGACTATGTGCCCAGAGGGGACCCTTCCCACACATCACCAATCTCACAACCAACCCATGCACATGTGCCAAACCCAGCAAAGCGGCGTGTCTGTGAGCCACACTGACAATGCAAGTGTCACTGCATGACGAATAGCATGGCTGCAGTCAATATATCATGACATGTTGCACGCCACAACACTGAGGTGGCTGAGTGTCGACCACATCCGTAAAGGAGCAGGTCACACTCTGACACATCCACGTGCACAAACAACCCCTGACGTCAACAACACATCTGCGGACAAACCATGCCCCAGAGTCCCAACTCCCACCAAGAGCCCAATTTACCTAAGAATGCAACATCTCAGCACTGTATAAGCACAGAAGTCAAAGGCACACCGCCTGAAAGGGATAAGGGCCAGCCAAATCAGAGCTGCAGGGACGACTCTCTCAAAATGCAGCACACACACATAACATTCAGAGCACATCAACATTGACAACAATGTGGTATAAACTGCAACACGTTCACAACAGAACAGAGGACACAACTGGTGCCGCTTGTGTGTAGAAACTGGTCAATCACATTTGGCATAGCAGGGAAATGTGAGATGATAATGTACAAGTACAAACACACATCCGTGATGTAGTCGAAATGTCCACTGTCCCGCATCAAATAGGTAGCTCCTCCCAAACAGTCACAATGTACATTGTCATGCAGTTTGTATGTAAACTTGTACAATGCGTCAACATACATGTGAACACAATGTTAAACTGCATCTCCCCTTCACATTGCAGAGGGAGAACCAACACCTCCTGCAGAGCAGACCCAACAGCTCTTCACTGATGACGAAGAGGACCTCCACACCTTCGACACCGACGCCCTCCAAGAGTTCATGGACAGCTACGGCACCTCACCTCCAGGAGCAGGGCAGCCCAGCTGCATCGAGGAGACCCCACCCCCTGCACAGACCACAGCAAGAAGCACCCACCACCCCGGCTGTCTCCCAGGACCCCCACGAACAACACATGGCCTTCCAACGCCGTGTGTTAGAGGTCCAGGAGAAGATGGCTGATCAGGTGCGGGTGGGGTTCGACCTCATGGCAGCCAAACTTGATGCCACACATGGGTGTCTGAGTACCATCAGGGACCACTTACAGTCCCTAACGGACACCCACAGTCCGCTCCATGCTCTCCAACGATCCATGGCTGACATCGCTGGAGTCATGATACTGAGACAAGAACAACTGTCCAGTCAGAGTGGCTCCAGCGATGTCAGCCGGGAGTTGGGACACATGCAGAGGATCATGGAGAACAGGGAGCGGATGCAGGCGGAAAGAATGGCTGCCACGGCTGCACACCAGCGAGATGTAGCTGGGATCTTCCATGCCCTGCAACACATCGTCATGGCATTGCTGCCTCAAGGCCTTGCGCAGATGAATGCTGCTGCTGCTTCTACATCCACATCTCCGCCCCCTGATGTGTCAGTGCCTCACAGTGCGGCAGGCAATCCACCACCACCCACGTGTGAGGCACGTGTGACATCAGAGGACGAAGATGCAGGTGAATCAACCTTACTGGTAAGGAGGAGGCAGTAGCATTCATTTCCGCCATATGGCCTGTTTCTGCTTGGTTCTGCCCTTTGCATCATCACCTTCCACTGTCCCCCGATACACTCTACGACACTCACCTTGGACCTCGACATGGACTGCCATTTTCTGTTTGGTTACCAATGACACAGCGATCAGACTGTGGACTGAACTCTTCCTCTTCCGATGTACTTGTCATTCCCTGAAGGACTCAGGCTGGCCCTCCGCGGGCCAATAATGTGAAGTGGGGTTTGCATGGCCCTGTACTGCTCCAGCTGCAACACTCCACTGGATGTGAATTAAACATTCAGAATCGCACAGATGTTTCATGCCTTTGATCATTCAAGTATGAGAGCATGGATGAATGTAGGGTCAGTGATTCCCCCTTAAGTCCATGTTGCACATGTCGTGAGGCTTGAGTCACAGGGTGCAACATTGCCGATTGCGGTCCGGGTGGCGTAGACACTACAACAGAGACACAAGCATCAGTTACTTCCTTGTCCAGCCCAGAACTGAAGCACGCCCAGAGCCCCGGGCTCATTGTTCCCACCCCTACGCTGGCCTGCCATACGCCAGGCCAGTCCACTCCGCTTACGTTCAGAGGGGGAGGGGACAAAGCTACATGTCCCATGTCTTCCCTTTAGTGATCTGCTGATCACTGGTCTAGTTGTCAGCATGCCACAGCCACTGCCTGAGGGCTGGTTCACACCCACACCACACCCATCCAGCACAGGCATCACAGGACATGTGACCCTGCCAATAAAAGGGGCCTAGCACGTCATATTCCCCACTGCCGGAGATGACATAATGGTGTCCGCACCACGCGACCCAATCATGAAGGGTACATGACTTGTGGCACACTGAGTTGGTGGCGCCCGCTGCACTGCAACCGGCAGGGGCCTACCACCACGGGACGATGACTTGTGGCGCACTGAGTTGGTGGCACCCGCTGCACTGCGGCCGGCAGGGGCCTACCGCCACGGGACGATGACTTGCAGTGCACTGAGTTGGTGGCACCCGCTGCACTGCGGCCCGCACGGGCCTACCGCCACGTGACGATGACTTGCGTTGCACAGGGTCAGTGGCACCCGCTGCACTGCGGCTGGCAGGGGCCTACCGCCACGTGGCGATGACTTGCGTTGCACAGGGTTAGTGGCACCTGAAGAGCTGAGCGGGTGTGCAGCCTGCGATGATGCGTTGGCCTCGATACGGCGTCCAGCGAATCAAGACTCAAATTGAACAGTGTGCCCTGCTGGACCGCAGTGTACACGCAGGCAGCAGTCAGCACACACATGACTCCGAGGTGCGGTGCCGCAGGGTGCGCTGGGGGCCTGTGGCGCAGAATCCAGCAATCGGCTGAGGAGGATGCACCGGCACGTGGTGGGCCCTCTTGGAGACATGCCGGTGGCGGCAGGTGAGCATTGAGGCCTGGGTGCGCAGGGGCAGCCAGTCATCGCTGGGCGGAGGACCGGTCTGGGGACCAGGGCTGGGGTGCATCAGGCGCACAGGATCGCGCAGGCACCACCTGTCACGGCGGCGGACTCGTGGCTGGGTGGGGGGCGCCGCCCTTGCTGACACGACCCTGCATGCGATGACGTGATGTGCGCGGGTTGGTTTGAGACGTAGCCACCTCGTCTCCAGTGTGAATGTGCACGTTGGAGGTGGTCGGCCACGTGTGTGTAGGCCTGTGGGCAGGTTGTGGCGGAGACTGAGACACATCCAGTAGTCACTTTGGTGGTGAATTGGTGACGTGTGCATTCCCACAGTTGTGATTTGGGGGATTGTGGAGTTGAGGTGTGTGGTGTGTTCAGTTGGTACTTGCCGATGGGCAGTGCATTTCCATGGGGGCCATCCTCAAAGCGCTGGTTGGTGGTGGACTTGTGGACATGTGGGGATCAGGCACACTGCCTGGGGAGTTTGCAACGACATTGGTGGACAGGCCACGGTGGTCCACTTCTGTATGCACAGTGATGGCATGCGTATGGTTGCTGTTGCGGTGATTGTGTGCAGTGTCGGCAGGGGGCACTAGTCATACACGTGTGCTGTGAATTGCCCCCAACACGTGCGTAATGCCAGCTATGGCGTAGTTCCCTTGCGTGGTCTCAAGATGTTTGTGCGCAGTGTGGGGGGAGTGAGGGGCAGGGGTATCGAGCTGACACACACCGTGATGCTTTCAGGTATGATGAGTCCTGCATGATGTGACCGTAACAGCAGTTCGTGTGGTCGTTACCTTCCTCTTCATTCCTATGACGGTTACGGCCACACGTAGTTCTGTTACGGTCTTCTCATGCATGGTTTATCATGCCTGTGAGCATTCCGGTTTGTCCAAGTGCAGTACACTGTACCAGATTAGGCATGTGACTATACGGAAGTTTGACCATTGTCACTATTTCTCCCACAGGTTTCTGGAGACACGTTGCCCTGTTGAAGTTCCCCGTTGGGAATGGAACGCATTGGCTGAGCTTTTTGTTTTGTTTGTTTGTGTATTTGTAATAAAGTTCTGTTTTTACGCTACTCTTGACTACTGGACTTCATGACCTGGCGCACCCACATTTCGGTTACTACGATCTTGGGCATGGGGCACGGAGGCGTCTAGCACGGCTGGAGTTGGGGTTGGTTGCGCAGGTGCAGTACGAATTGGAACTATCGTGTGGTGCGGATACAGGGGCCCGCCGTTGCTTTTGTGGACATGCATCCATGACATATGCGAGGGAGTTTGATGGGGCTGGCTGTGAGACTCCTCCGACTCCGGCAGTTGTTGGTTGGAAGGTACCAGGGGCCAACAGGCGCAGCACAGCCAGCAGCTTTGTCTGCGGGTGGATGTGGGTTGTCCGCTGTGTTGGTACCGTCATCCTGTGGGCAATGTGGGTCAGGATGCGGTGGATGGTTGTCCTTTTGAGCCTGTGTTGGCCAATGGCTTCCTCTGGCATTGAGTCTCTGGGGCTGGTGCGTTTTAGGGTCATCCGCTGTCCTGCACTGCCTAGGTGGTAATCCGGGGGGAGTGGTCCGGGGGGGGGGGTCCTGGGAGTGGTGGCGGTGGGTGTTGTGGCCCTCTTGGTTCTCCGAGCTGAATGATCATTGGCTCCATGGCATCTGTTGGTCTTCAGATGTGGCTCTGGGCTGGGCTCCCTTTCATACTGCAGGTAGTCGTCCTGCTTAACACCAGCAAAAGGCAGGTGTTAAATCCCTGCTGCTAACGCGCCTTATCGCCTGTTCTTGGTTCGCATCGCAGATCTGGCTGGTCGTTGAGAATGTCGCGAAATGGTGTTTTCGTGTGTTTTTGCACGGGAACGCCTACTCTGCATATCATTAGCGTTAGTTGTCGCACTCATCCGTGGCGATGTTTTTTGCAGCAGCTATCGCTGGTAAACTGGCGATATCGGCAGTTTGCACCAGCTTGAGAATAGGGTGATAAGTCTATCGCCACTTTTGCGGCGCTAAAGTGCCGATAAGTCCTTGAGAATATGCCCCATAGTGTACTAGTGGGAAAGTCATGTGACATTTCCAGACACTGATATTTCTTCAGTGGAGAATTGAATGCAAGGCACAGTTACATGATAGGAGAAAGCAGTGCCCTCTCTGAACATGCAATTGTTTCCCTTTATTCTCCGCAGGAAAAAACATTTTTCTTAGCGAAGAAACCCTTCCTCTACACCCTGCCTCGTTCGAAGGTTTTCAGTTTCCCTTCCAACTTCATTGCAGGAGCAAATCTCTGTCTATTCCCAGGGTAGGAAAGAACCAGAGTAGGAAAGAATCAGAGCATCAGAGCAGGAAAGAATACGAGTAGGAAAGAATCAGAGTAACAGAGTGGGAAAGAATCAGAGTAGGAAAGAATCAGAGTAGGAAAGAATCAGAGTAACAGAGTGGGAAAGAATCAGAGTGGGAAAGAATCAGAGTATGAAAGAATCAGAGTAGGAAAGAACCAGAGTAGGAAAGAATCATCAGTAGGAAAGCATCAGTGTAGACAATAACCAGAGTAGGCAAGAACCAGAGTAGGAAGGAATCAGAGTATCAGAGTAGGAAAGAACCAGAGTAGAGTAGGAAAGCACCAGAGTAGGAAAGAATCAGAGTAGGAAAGAATCAGAGGAGGAAACAACCAGAGGAGCCAAGAACCAGAGTTGGAAAGAATTAGAGTAGGAAAGCACCAGAGTGGGAAAGAATCAGAGTAGGAAAGAATCAGAGTAGGAAAGAATCAGAGGAGGAAACAACCAGAGTAGGAAAAAAACAGAGTTGGAAAGAATTAGAGTGGGAAAGAATCAGAGTATCAGAGTAGGAAAGAATCAGAGTAGGGAAGAACCAGAGTAGGAAAGAATCATAGTGTCAGAGTAGGGACGAATTAGAGTGGGAAAGAATCATAGTGTCAGAGTAGGAACAAATTAGAGTGGGAAAGAATCAGAGTGTCAGAGTAGGGAAGAACCAGAGTAGGAAAGAATCAGAGTAGGAAAGAATCAGAGTATCGGAGTAGGAAAGAATCAGAGTCAGAAAGAACCAGAGTAGGGAAGAACCAGAGTAGGAAAGAATCAGAGTAGGAAAGAATCAGAGTAGGAAAGAATCACAGTATCAGAGTAGGAAAGAATTAGAGTAGGAAAGAATCACAGTATCAGAGTAGGAAAGAATTAGAGTAGGAAAGAATCACAGTATCAGAGTAGGAAAGAATCAGAGTAGGAAAGAATTAGAGTAGGAAAGAATCAGAGTAGGAAAGAATCACAGTATCAGAGTAGGAAAGAATCAGAGTAGGAAAGAATTAGAGTAGGAAAGAATTAGAGTAGGAAAGAACCAGAGTAGGAAAGAATCAGAGTAGGAAAGAACCAGAGTAGGAAAGAACCAAAGTAGGAAAGAATGTCTGTGAATGCTCAGAAGCTGCAGTGGTATCTGGCATTCACATACCATAACTAGAGAAGAAGAGAAACAACTATTGTACTGCATGAGTACCAAACTAAAAACAACAAACAAAATAAAACAATAAACTAAACTATCCTTTGCTCTTGTAACCTGAGAGCCATTTGGAGGGTTATTGCATCCCTTCTGATTAGCACAGATTTAAGTCTAGCTCACACTCATTTGCAGCACCATCACTATAATAGTTATTCCCCAACTCCTTGTCACTACGGACACTTGAGCCGTCCGCATGCTTGTTTACAGCTACACCCTGACCATGTACCCCACCGCTCTTAATTTATCGTGCACCAATATCACTAGACACAACAGAGTAAGCAGTATTTTGAGCCTTTGGTGGACTGTCATTAGTGCCAATGTTGAAAATTAAGTTTCTGTGCCAAGCACCGGAACCACTGGCTCAAATTAAGCACTGCTCTTACCCCATCTCTTACTCTTACTCCTGGGCCCAAATAGGACTCTTAGTTCTGGCCCCATCCTTCCAATCTCATATAGAGAGCTCCTAATCCTTATCCCCTGAATCACCTATCCAAGATCATGATCTCTTACTCCTTGGCCCATTCCATACTCTTACCCCTAGGCCCATCTCTTACTCTTACTCCTTGGCCCATCTCTTAATCTTAGCCTGGGCCATCTCTTACTCTTACCCTTCGGCCCATCTATTTCTCCTACCCTTGGGTCCATCGCTTACTCTTTCTTACCCTTGGGCCCATCTCTCACTCTTACCCTTGGGCCCATCTGTTAATCTTGCCATTGGTCCATCTCTTATTCTTACCCTTGGCCCATTTCTTACTCCTTCCCTTGGCCCATCTCTTACTCTTACCCTTGGGCCTATCTCTTACTCTTACACTTGGCCCATCTTTTACTTTTGCACTTGGCCCATCTCTTACTCTTACCCTTGGGCCCATCTATTACTCTTCGTTCTAGGCCCATCTCTTACTCTTCCCCTTGGGTCCATCTCTTACTCTTACCCTTGGCCCATCTAATTCTCTTACCCTTGGTAATATCTCTTACTCTTACCATTGGGTTCATCTATTATTCTTATCCTTGGCCCAACTATTACTCTTCGTTATAGGCCCATCTCTTACTCTTACCCTTGGGACCGTCTCTGAATCTTACCCTTGGGACCATCTATTACTCTTACCCCTTAATATCTCGATGTAGGGTTTTTAGTAAGACAGGAAGCTTGGCGCTCAGGCTGATGTGCGTAATGTATGAGATGAGGAAAGTAAGTACGGTGCTACCAGGTTGGAGGAAATACCCTGTAACCCCCGTAGATGTGTGGGTCGTGAAAACCCACCCCAGTAAATAAGAAAAAAGTCCCGGGCACACGTAATGAGGATAAGATACTGGTAGAAATGTCTCGTATTTATATTCAAATGGTCAACACCAGTGGATTAGTTAGAAAGTTTTAATGATGCAACAACAAAGAAACGACCAGCCGACACGTGTTTCATCACAAAAAGGGAAGTATCCCGTGACTCTTCAGGGCTGGGAAGGATACAAGACATTGAGTGAGAAAAAATATATACATGGAAACTGTAATGTTCCCGGACAAAAACTGGACATCTTTGTACGTGGATCAGAGACACACCCTGTAACGTGGAAACCCTACGTGCAAAGGAGTGATCAACACAATATATTGGTGACTTGGTGGCTTCACAGCTGGAGCACAGGAATTATTCATATTCATATTAATAATTCCTGTGCTCCAGCTTAGTCACAGTTCTGAGGTCACTTCAACAGTATCACTTACAGTGTACATATTTTTGTCACCTGTTGGTCCGCCATTTTTCTCTCCAGTGTACAGTCACTTTTCGACCACAGGTACGTCTGTGAAGCCACCAAGTCACCAATATATTGTGTTGATCACTCCTTTGCACGTAGGGTTTCCACGTTACAGGGGTGTCTCTGATCCACGTACAAAGATGTCCAGTTTTTGTCCGGGGAACATTACAGTTTCCATGTATATATTTTTTCTCACTCAATGTCTTGTATCCTTCCCAGCCCTGAAGAGTCACGGGATACTTCCCGCTTTGTGACGAAACACGTGTCGGCTGGTCGTTTCTTTGTTGTTGCATCATTAAAACTTTCTAACTAATCCACTGGTGTCGACCATTTGAATATAAATACGAGACATTTCTACCAGTATCTTATCCTCATTACGTGTGCCCGGGACTTTTTTCTTACTCTTACCCCTTGACCCATCTATTACTCTTACCCTTTGGCCCATCTCTTACTCTTACCCTTGGGCCCAACTCTTACTCTTATCTCATCTCTTACTCTTACCCATGAGCCCATCTATTACTGTTCATTCTAGGCCCATCTCTTACTTTTACTCTTGGCCCATCTTTTACTTTTGCACTTGGCCCATCTCTTACTCTTACCCTTGGGCCCATCTATTACTCTTCGTTCTAGGCCCATCTCTTACTCTTCCCCTTGGGTCCATCTCTTACTCTTACCCTTGGCCCATCTAATTCTCTTACCCTTGGTAATATCTCTTACTCTTACCCCTAGACCCATCTATTTCTCTTACCCTTGGGCCCATCTCTTACTCTTACCCCTTGGTCCATCTCTTACTCTTACCCTTGGGCACATCTCTTACTCTTACCTCATCTCTTACTCTTACCCATGGGCCCATCTCTTACTCTTACCCCTTGGCCCATCTCTTACTATTACCCTTGGGCCATCACTTACTCGTACCCTTGGGACCATCTCTTACTCTTACCTTTGAGACCATCTATAACTCTTCATTCTAGGCCCATCTCTCACTCTTCCCCTTGGGCTCATCTCTTACTCTTACCCTTGGACCCTCTCTTACTCTTACCCCATGGCCCATCTCTTACTCTTACCCTTGGGCCCATCTCTTACTCTTCATTCTAGGCCCATCTCTTACTCTCTCTTCCCCTTGGGCTCATCTCTTATTCTTCCCCTTGGCCTATCTCTTACTCTTAGCCTTGAGACTATCTCTTACTCTTACCCCTTGGCTCATCTCTTACTCTTAAGCCCATCTATTTCTGTTCATTCTAGGCCCATCTCTTACTCTTACCCTTGGGCCCATCTCTTACTCTTACCCTTGGGTCCATCTATTACTCTTACCCTTGGCCCATCCCTTACTCTTACCCTTGGGACCATCTCTTACTCTTACCCCTTGGCCCATCTCTTACTCTTGGGCCCATCTATTACCTTTTGTTCTAGGCCCATCTCTTACTCTTACCCATGAGCCCATCTATTACTATTCATTCTAGGCCCATCTCTTACTCTTACCCTTGGGCTCATCTATTACTCTTACCTTTGACCCATCCCTTACTCTTACCCTTGGGACCATCTCTTACTGTTACCCCATGGCTCATCCTTTACTCTTACCCTTGGGCCCATCTATTACGTTTTGTTCTAGGCCCATCTCTTACTCTTACCCTTGGGACCATCATTTGCTCTTACCCCTTGACCCATCTATTTCTCTTACCCCATGGCCCATCTCTTACTCTTAAGCCCATCTATTACTGTTTGTTCTAGGCCCATCACCTACTCTTACCCCTTGGCCCATCTCTTACTCTTACCCCATCTTTTACTCTTAGTCTTGGGCCCATCTCTTACTCTTACCCCTTGGCCCATCTCTTACTCTTACCCTTGGGTCCATCTATTACTCTTCATTCTAGGCCCATCTCTTACTCTCTCTTCCCTTTGGGCTCATCTCTTATTCTTATCCTTGGCCTATCTCTTACTCTTACCCTTGGAACCATCTCTTACTCTTACCTCTTGGCCCATCTCTTACTCTTAAGCCCATCTATTACTGTTTGTTCTAGGCCCATCTTTTACTCTTACCCTTGGGCCCATCTCTTACTCTTACCCTTGGGCCCATCTATTACTCTTACCCTTGGCCCATCCCTTACTTTTACCCTTGGGACCATCTCTTACTCTTACCCCTTGTCCCATCTCTTACTCTTACCCTTGGGCCCATCTTTTACTTTTTGTTCTAGGCCCATCTCTTACTCTTTCCCTTGGGACCATCTTTTACTCTTACCCCTTGACCCATCTATTTCTCTTACCCTTGGGCCCATCTCTTACTCTTACCCCTTGGCCCATCTCTTACTCTTACCCTTATCCCATCTCCTACTCTTACCCTTGGGCCCATCTCCTACTCTTACCCCTTGGCCCATCTCTTACTCTTACCCTTGGGCCCATCTATTTCTCTTTATTCTAGGCCCATCTCTTACTCTCTCTTCCCCTTGGGCTCATCTCTTACTCTTACCCATGGTCCATCTCTTACTCTTGGGACCGTCTCTTACTCTTACCCCTTGGCCCATCTCTTACTCTTACTCCTTGGCCCATCTCTTAATCTTGGGCCCATCTATTACTTTTTGTTCTAGGCCCATCTCTTACTCTTACCCTTGGGACCATCTCTTACTCTTACCCCTTGACCCATCTATTACTCTTTCCCTTGGGTCCATCTCTTACTCATGGGCCCAACTCTTACTCTTACCCCATCTCTTACTCTTACCCTTGGGCCCATCTCTTACTCTTACTCCTTGGCCCATCTCTTACTCTTACCCTTGGGACCATCTATTACTCTTCGTTCTAGGTCCACCTGTTACTCTTCCCCTTGAGCTCATCTCTTACTCTTACCCTTGGCCCATCTCTTACTCTTGGGACCATCTCTTACTCTTACCCCTTGGCCCATCGCTTACTCTTACTCATGAGCCCATCTATTACTGTTCGTTCTAGGCCCATCTCTTACTTTTACCCTTGAACCCATCTATTACTCTTACCCTTGGCCCATCCCTTACTCTTACCCTTGGGGCCATCTTTTACTCTTACCCCTTGGCCCATCTCTTACTCTTACCCTTGTGCCCATCTATTACTTTTTGTTCTAGGTCCATCTTTAACTCTTAGCCTTGGGCCCATCTCTTACTCTTACCCTTGGGCCCATCTATTAATTTTTGTTCTAGGTCCATCTCTTAATCTTAGCCTTGGGCCCATCTCTTACTCTTACCCTTGGGCCCATCTCTTACTCTTACCCTTAAGCCCATCTATTACTCTTACCCTTGGCCATCCCTTACTCTTACCCTTGGGACCATCTCTTACCCCTTGGCCCATCTCTTACTCTTGGGCCCATCTATTACTTTTTGTTCTCGGCCCATCGCTTACTCTTACCCATGAGCCCATCTATTACTGTTCGTTCTAGTCCCATCTCTTACTCTTACCCTTGGGCCGATCTCTTACTCTTACCCTTGGCCCATCTATTACTCTTACCCTTGGCCCATCTCTTACTCTTACCCTTGAGCCTATCAATTACTGTTCGTTCTAGGCCCATCTCTTACTCTTACCCTTGGGCCCATCTCTTATTCTTACACTTGGCCCATCTCTCACTCATATCAGTGGGCCCATCTCTTACTCTTTTTTTTGCTGTAGTTTTATATAGCGCAAACTTGACCCAAAGGTATCAGGTATCAGAGTGCATTACACAAGGACATATTGGTTTTTGTGAGGCACAGGGAGATTAAGTGATTTGCCCAGAATCACAGGATGTTGAGCGTCATTGCTGAGACTCGAACCTGGTTCCCCAGATTTGAGATCGACCGCCTTAGCCGTTAGGCTACATCCTCTCCCTCTCTTACCCTTGGGCCCATATCTTACTCTTACCCTTGGGACCATCTATTACTCTTCGTTCTAGGCCTATCCTTCCAGCCTCGTATTGCAAAGGCTTTCTTTAAAAGTTATTTTTTCACACTCGTACTGGTTTGATGGCTTGTTTTTGCCTCTTGGGTGTGGTTTTAGGGTGTTTTAGAGTTTAGGCACCACCAGCCCCAGATACTGCCCTTTAAGTTTCTGAGATCAGGTGTGATGAAGTCAAATGTAGGTTTGTAAACAGGATTGTAGTTGGCGCCGGCTTTATGACCATTCTCCATTAGGCTTTATGGGTGATACAGAGACACTTCAATTTTATCCTAATATCAGCTGGAAGCCAATGGAGCCCTTTCCAGAAGAAAAGGCACAACTTTGTGGCTTCACTTTGTAGTCTGTGTGGTCTTTTTGCCAAGATCTTTGGCGGGCCTGTATAAACCACATTACATTAGTTTAGCCGTCCCAGCACAAGACACCTTGTTAGTACACTTCGGTGTGAGGTTTGCAGGAGCAGGAGGACGTGACAGAGTAAGGATAGTTGCATATTGACCCCATCACCACTTCTACTGATCTACAGGATGAATGAGAGGTTTGAGTCAAAGATGATCCCAGATTTTTTGCTTTCTGAGTAGTGGGGAGTAGGAGTGAGGCCCGAAACTGGAAGGTCAGTGAAATTGAAGACATGCAGTATCTTAAAAGGGGGCGTGGCACAATGACTGGCATGCCACCGCACAATTTGCCCCCATGCATTATGGAAACTGCAGTGCATAATAACATTAACTTTAGTTGAAACTCTTTAGTATTCACCATTCTTGGTGCAGCCAGTGCTGTGTGTCTCCACACACGTGTTTCAGGGTATTTGTCCTTCTTCAGTAGAGAGTAACCACCTCAATGTAGGGGTGCTGTCAATGCTCCTGTCATTCGTCTCTGGCTTCTGTACCGATCCCAGAGCATAGTTGCCTCCCAGGGGTCGTCGGCTCGACAAATCAACGAGGAACCAATCACAAAAGTGGGGGAGGGAGCACACTGCTTGGCATACTAGCACACAATTCGCCCAGATGCACGGTGGTAAATAAAGTGCATGATAGCACTCAATTTAGATGAAAATCTTTAGTATTCACCATTGTTGGTGCAGCCAGTGCTGTGTATCTCCAGACACGAGTTTCAAGACATTTGCCCTTCTTCAGTAGTAGAATCTTGACCAGCTAGGATTGAATTTTGTGTTTTAATTAATTAAGATACAGGAAGCTCTCACCCTTCCACTACTTTATGTGTTCTAGGCAGCGGAAGTTGATGTTGTCTCCAGGCGACTATAGACTTACGCGTCATCAGCATACATCCAGAAGGATAAGACTATGACCTCTTACCCGCTTTTAATATAGCGTAGCACTGGTAATTTCCTGGACTTTTTGATGCTTTTAGGACTCTTTGTTGTCTAACTGTAGTATGCAAGTCAGACGTTTCCCATGGTGGTAGCTCCATGGGTGGGGGTGGTTGCGTCTGTCGAGGCTTCATAGATCATGTGTGAGTCTGATCAGTGGGTATTGCTTTTTGGTTATGGTGTGGGTATCAGTATCTCCTGATCACAGTGTATGCGTACAAGACAGCTTTGTGCTGCTCCCACTGGTGGGAGGGTGCATTCAACCATGAACGCATTCCTAATAGGATTCCCACCTGGACAATTTTTACTGGCCTGCTCTGTATTTTAAGTCCAGGCTAGTAAAAATATTAAGAAAAAAATTAAATTGGGTATTTTTGTCTCTTCACAAACATAAACCCCAAACAGCAAACTCATGAAAAATAGTCATAAACTATCCGAGAGGCGTCTAAATTGTTTCAGAATGATTATTAGTGCAAACAGATGGACCATTGCCATGTAACAAAAAATGCTGTGGATTGTACACCAACTTGTTTTCACCTACCAGCTCTTGGATGTTGCAGAACAGCAAATCTTAAACCAAATGGCCAGTATTTTTGTAAGAACGATGTCAACCCTAATTCCTAAGTCCCTACCTTATTGCCTTGTTTAGACAGTCGCAACCACTCTCTCCTTTAGACTGTGGACCGATGCAACTGTAGAAGTGCGACCACTCGCCATTATAGCCTTAAAGCTTGGGCCTTCAACAAGGGAGCAGGCCTTTAATGGCCGGTATAGCCCGCTACGGAGGGATATAAGGCTATTAGAACACTCTCCCCTAGAGGGCAGAATGTTCTAATTAGTAAAACAAAGGCCGCCCGGAGCCCGAGGGGGTTGAAATCCCTTCGGGCTCCGAGAGGCCTTTGTTCACAGCAAAAGCTGTGAAAGGAAAACATTGGAATGTTGATGCTCCAGGCGTCTACCAGAGCACTCAACATTCCAGTGTTCTAATTCATGAAAACATACTTCCTACTAAGAAGGGCCAGTTTTGCCCAATTGTGTTATAATAACTTGTTTTTTTATACGGTGCTTTATACCCTACTTCTGCTGTTCCTATCTACTGTAAATAACAGGTGCTACTATTACCTAGTTTAATGCCACTCAATTTGCCACCCTCTTAAGCCTTAAGATTGCTCTATCAGGACTTGGATGTGCGATTGGCAGATCACACCAGAAGTCAACAGCAAGCGTTTTACTCAGAGGTTTATCTGGGGAAACTGTAAATGCACTTTGTTTTCACTGTTATTTTTTTTTCACTCTATTGATTTAGGGATACCAGGTTATACACTCGTGTTTATACGGTCAACAATTTAGGAGCTGCAAGTTTGCACAAAGAATAAATTAACTTTAACTGTTTCTACCTTGAGAAAGGAAGCTATCAGTTCAGTTGTATTACAGAATATCGACTGCAAAAATATTGTGATACAAAATAAAATGCTGAAAAATATTGAGGTCCAAAATATAAATCTTACATACATGTAACACAATTATCGACCTCAAAAATTAAGATTTGGTGTAAATCTTTTCAGTAGTTTTTGAGAGATTAAGGATTAAAATGTACTGATATATTGACAGTTGAGTTCCATGGAATTCAAACAATAAAGCATTCTGATTGGCTGAGTGGCCTTTTTGTTCGTCAGCAGTCTTGCTCCCGCTGGAGCCCAAAGATCCTGTTGGATGTCGTGCTCTGATTGGCTGGCAGCAACCTCAAGAACTATGATTCAGCCACCATTACACGATTCAATGACTCAGTTCCATGTCCTGATAATTTTACAAAATACGGTAGAAGAGGCAGAGTAGGGGTAGCCTGACCCCTGGACCTTGTGAGGGGTCCCAGAATGACGATCCCACAGGAGTCCTGAGAGAGCCAACATGACCCGGGGCTCCTGCGGGACTCCTGTTGGATCAGGAAACAATTTAAAATAAAATAAAAAGAGGGTGGGTGTCCAATGGTTGGTCGTCTGCCGGGTGGGGGGGGGATGGGCGCAGGACCTGGCTGCACATGGCCAGTCTCTCACCAAACCCTACTACTCACAGCCTTTGCCCTGTACAAAGGTCCTTGCGGACATGCCAGTCCTACACCAAATCCTACTACCCATAGCCTTCACCTTGTACAGAGGTCTTCACAGAGAGGCCAGTCCATCACCACATCCAGCTGCACACAGCATTCACTTTGTATAGACGTCTTTGTGGAGAGGCCACTCTCTCCCCAAACAATACAGTGCACAGCCTTCATCCTCCAGAGGGTCTTCACGGACAGACCAGTTCCTCACCAAACCCTACTATGCACAGCCTTCTCCCTGTCGAGAGGTCTACACCAAGAGGCCAGTCCCTCACCAAACTCTACTATACATAGACTTCACTCTGTACAGAGACCTCCTAACGAGAGGCTAGACCCTCACCACATGGCCGTTCCATTACATAGGCAAGTCTCTGATACGCACAGCCTTAACCCTATACAGAGGTTTTTACAGCAAGACTAGTCCCTCACTAAACCATACTATGACATCCCTTCACTCTGTACTGATCCCTTTGCAAATAGGCCATTCCCTCACCAAACTTTACTACATATAGCCTTCACTCTGTACAGAGGTGTTCATGGAGAGGCCAGTCCTACACCAAACCCTACTATGCACAGCCTTCTCCCTGTATAGAAGTCTTAATTGAGAGTCCAATCCCTCACCAAACCCTACTGCTCACAGCCTTCACCCTGTACAGAGGTCTTCATGGACAGGTCAGTCTGTTACGAAACCCTACTACGCACAGCACTCACCCTGCTCAGAGGTCTTCGCTAAGAGGCCAGTCCCTCAGAGGTACAGCTCACTCCCTCCACACACCTAAGCCCCATTAGGTGGGAAGCGTCTACTACACACAGCCTGTGCTCTCTTCGCCGCTCTTCACGGAGAGCCCACTTCCTCCACATATTGAGGCTTCCTTATGTACCAAGGTCCTACGTTGTGCACTTGGGTATGGTAGTCATCCTGCACTTTACATAAAAAAAAAACTAGAAATGCATTGAAAAAAAAGCTTAAAATTACTTTATATTTAGATGTGGTAATAATTTCTTATTTCACGTTAAAATCCCTCGAAATTTGCTGAAAAAAGCAAAGTTTAAAGTGACATCAGAGGTGCTGGAACAATTTTCAGAGTGGGGGCACTGCCTTTAGTGTTGCATCACTGAAGTCATAGGGATTGTGAAAAATCCAAGTGACACACCAAGAACAAGTATAGCAAACAAGTCACACCCATTCCGCAGGAGAGGGGTAAGGGTGTGGTATGTAGCGGGTGGCGCATTGTGATGCACACTGTCACAAATGTATTACTAAAGCATGGTGTGGTATCACACTGTCAGTTACAGACAGGACATTTCCCTTTGAAATGGCAGCAAAATTTGCGCTGACGTAGTTTTACTGATAAAACTATGTAGAGCACAAATGGAAATGTGTGTAAATTGGGTTTTAGCAAATATTTCACATTTCCAACTAAAATACCTCGATTTGTTTAGATCCTATTAACATCTTTGTTTACATCATGCTTCAGAATTACAAAAAAATGAACTTCATTTGTGCTTTCCAAACTGCTGACATATTCTGAAATGCTAGCAGTTAAATGACATCTTACAACCTTTCCTTTCACACTCCCTGCATCCCAGCAAGATTGTCAGATTGTTCCCTTTTCAAAATCCTATAGCTTTGCAGCGAGAGAAAGAAAAGTAAAGACCAATCTACATGTTAAAAGAATAAGTACCAATTTGTCAGGCTTTTGACCTCTGTCTTTGGACATACAGCAAACATGAATAGATACAAACAAATTATAAAGGCATCTTTATTGCTCCTCCACCTTCTGAACTCCAGCATGTTTATTTTTGGGGTGCTGTAGCACCCCCAGCACCCCTACTTCCAGCGCCTATGAGTGAAATTATAGTTAGGTCTGGAAAAAATAAACAAAGTTGCAAGTGACGTTTTAGTTAGGTTTGGTAGTAATATCTTACTTTATATTAAAAGAAAACCTTAAATGCACTGAAAAAAGTGACTTTTGGTGAAAATATCGTTTATAACATAACAATTTAAACAAAAAAACACTGGAATTTACAGTTATAGTTTACTCAGCTAAGTATAACTTGCAGCCCCACCATGCACTGCTTATGACCTCGCATATTACATCACTCGCGGCATGTGCAATGACATCATTGAAGCAATCACTGATGACATCTCAAATTACATCATTGATGACACTCATCCTACAAACATTGAGAACAATTCTCACATTTTGGGGGGAAGCAATCAAATTGACTGTTCTAGGCCCACTCTAACAGACATTGGAGAAATTACGTATAAAAGGGTGCAAATATACCATTTGAGTCCGGTCCAACAAACATTGGGAAGAGTGCACACACTGGTGTGTAGGGGGCAGGTGTGTATTCAAACTCCAATCTAACAAACATTGGGAAGAGTGCACACACTGGTGTGTAGGGGGCAGGTGTGTATTCAAACTCCAATCTAACAAACATTGGGAACAGTGCACACACTGGTGTGTAGGGGGCAGGTGTGTATTCAAACTCCAATCTAACAAACATTGGGAAGAGTGCACACACTGGTGTGTAGGGGGCAGGTGTGTATTCAAACTCCAATCTAACAAACATTGGGAAGAGTGCACACACTGGTGTGTAGGGGGCAGGTGTGTATTCAAACTCCAATCTAACAAACATTGGGAAGAGTGCACACACTGGTGTGTAGGGGGCAGGTGTGTATTCAAACTCCAATCTAACAAACATTGGGAAGAGTGCACACACTGGTGTGTAGGGGGCAGGTGTGTATTCAAACTCCAATCTAACAAACATTGGGAAGAGTGCACACACTGGTGTGTAGGGGGCAGGTGTGTATTCAAACTCCAATCTAACAAACATTGGGAAGAGTGCACACACTGGTGTGTAGGGGGCAGGTGTGTATTCAAACTCCAATCTAACAAACATTGGGAAGAGTGCACACACTGGTGTGTAGGGGGCAGGTGTGTATTCAAACTCCAATCTAACAAACATTGGGAAGAGTGCACACACTGGTGTGTAGGGGGCAGGTGTGTATTCAAACTCCAATCTAACAAACATTGGGAAGAGTGCACACACTGGTGTGTAGGGGCAGGTGTGTATTCAAACTCCAATCTAACAAACATTGGGGTTCCTGCATACATTGTGGGAGGGGCAGATTTACTCTACTAAATCCAACCTAAAGAATATTATTAAAAGTGCTTCCACTGGGGGTGGGGGCTACTATTCAATGTCCAATCTAACAAACATTGGGAATGAGCCTACATTGGGGTGATAGATTTACTATTCTAACTCTAGCCTAACAAATGTCGGGGAAAGTGGGTTCATGGTTGTGGGTGTAGATGTACTGCTCTAACCTTAATCTAGCACATATTGGGGAAAGTACATACTTTGGGGGGAAGTCAGTCAGGTTTACTATTCTAACTCCACTCTTGAAACCCTGAGAAAAATGTTGCAAACATTGGTGGGGGGGAGGGGGTGCTGATTTACTATTACAACTCCACTCTAGAAAACATTGGGAAAAGTACAAACATTGGTGAGGGGGAGGTTATCAGATTTACTGTTCTAATTACAGTCTAACAAACATTGTTCACATTCACTACAAATAGTATAATTTCCCCCTTAAAATACTATAAAAATAAAAGTGCAACGTATTATTTTTGTATTCTATTGTGTGGAACCAAGGTACACCCAGCAGATGAGCCCATAACAAGAGTGAAATTGGTTCTGGGTTGCTTGTGTTCCAGAACAGGAAGGACTTGGCCTGGCAGTCCAGGCTGGACTCTGTTCCCATTGGAGAAGGGTCAAGACTGATTTGCATATAGCTGCTCCAAACTGAGTTGGCATGGTGTGCAGAATACCGATGGACTGGGATGCATGCAGCTCAAGTAATTTCCAGTGGCTGAGATTAATTCAAGCATTCCACCCATCACTATTTGTATTTTTAGTATGTTGTATTTCCAGGACAGTGAAGGATGTATGTGCTATGTAATTATATTTGGGTTCCATAGTATAACTACTTATTTGATGCAATGTTGCCAGTGATAACTATACTGCGGACAGATAGAATCCACAGACTTGATTAGTGTATATATCCAGCAAATAATTTTATTTGGAAAGCCAGAGAGCTGTTTTCACACCAGATGTGTAGGTATATTTCTCTAAAATGTGTATATTTATGTATTTGAGGTATTTGTAAAGTGCGCTGTTACCCCAACATCCTGGCACTGGTGTTGGTTAAACTGGCCTCCCAGGTGTCAGCAGATTCACACTGGGTTTGTTTTGTTCCACTAGGTCTTACCATCAGTGTTTTTAAAC
This sequence comes from Calotriton arnoldi, assembly GCA_963921515.1. Taxonomy (NCBI): domain Eukaryota; kingdom Metazoa; phylum Chordata; class Amphibia; order Caudata; family Salamandridae; genus Calotriton; species Calotriton arnoldi. Next base: position 1,504,535 of record CAWUFW010003087.1, read on the forward strand.
ATTAGCTAGATTTGCCATATGAAAGTACGCCCATTGTAAGTATTGCATCCTGTGCTGAGAAGTGCTGGTGTTCACCTGCTGTGTGTGTTGCACACCCTCTGAGTAAAAGTACTCTCCTTTTCAGATAAAGGTACAGGTTTATATAGCCTGTCAATACCTGATCACATAAAAAACAAGGACTAGGCTACAGACCAAAAGAAGATGGATGGAGCATCAGGGGAGCTGTAGTGGGCTGGGCCATAATGTACGATACTGATGAAGCCCACCAAGACCGAAACATGTCACGGATTGTTTGTGTTCAAGTGCAAGAAGTGACCTAGCCAGCAGTTTGGACTGGAATGACCCTCTCAGGATTGACAAAGACTAGTTTGCAGAGGTTGGTCCCGGTCAGTAGAAACACAATGAGTAAATAAAAACACAATGGAATGGAATGGGGCCCAGAGTAATTACTCACAGGGTGAGATTAGGTCAAACATTTCATCCATCACCTTTCTGTTTCTCTCTGTAACAGACCCGCCCAGCTTCCAAATATACCCATATACAAGGGACTCTGTAGTTTTACCAGGTGATTGCTTGCCAGTGGGCCATCGTGTTCAATTCCCAGGGCCACCCTTCTTTCCTTTTACAAATCACTGTTGCCGGGTCTGGTAGCTCAGTCGACTAATGTGCCCACTGTTGGGGCCTGTGTTTGACCTCATGGTCACTGATTCAAATCACGGCGGGTCCACTCATTCTTCTGAGGTCAGTAAAATGAGTACCGTTGGGTAACAACAAACATCTGTTATTCAGCGCCAAGATACCCTTCTGGGTGAACGTGCACTTTACAAGTTCACATGTTATGTTAGGTTAATCGCTGGCTTTCATGTAATTGGTTAATCTCCAGTGAAGGAAATGTCTACATCTCCCAGTAGGCCTTAGGTACATGAGTGAAAGAATGAGAACATAGGGTTCACGCTGACATGATGGTCCGATTCTCTGAGTCTTTTCGTCAAGGTATCCCTCTGCCCAGCTGATCCCTCGACCTGGAGGGCTCTAACAGACAAACTCTGAAGTGAAAGGGAAGTAAGTGGGCAATTCTGTGTGTTCTTGTTTCCTTCTTCATGGGTGAAGTGAAGGGACTGTCTCCCCTGTCCCTACAACTTAATATCCACTTGCAGGAACTCATACTGAGGCATTTTAAGGCATGGTGAAAGAGGGCAATTGTCCAGTGCCTTCACCTTCTGAGGGGCCCCAATAAAGCATACATGCCAACATTCTCAAATAAAAAGAGGTAGGGTTTGTAATGTTTATAAACGTCATAACTATGTTACATTGGTACCTCCTCAAACGTATGGCTGCAGCCTGTCAGACACAAGTCTCCTCATATTCATCAACTGTAAGCTATGAGCACAGATCCAATTTATTCTAGCTATTTTTTTAAATTGGAGAATCACATCTGAGAATCATCATTTCTCTTAAATAGTTTAGTATTTTATCCAAGTCCCCTCAAATCTCACTCAGAGGTCCCACTCTAAAATGTTCAACCTGTTTTTCAGATATCAAAGTACAATGGTTTCTGGCTATAGTAGAGTTTCTGGATGTTTTTTCAATATGCATTGCCTTTATCTCAAAGTCAATAATTATATATTTCAAAGTAAAATCCGAGTGGGGGTATGTGTCCACACCAGCATCCAAGATGGCTGCCCAGCGTGCAGTTCCGGGGCTGGCCCTGAGGCAAATGACCAACACCGGGGTTTAAAATGCACAAGGATTGCTTACCTTAGGTGAGGCAGTGGTCTGTCTGCCGAGCAGGAGAGGTCTTTTGATCTGTGTATGGACAACCTTACAATCCATGCTTACAATCCATGCAAGGTCTGCAGCAGCGCTTCGACGCGCTGCTGCAGACCTTGGAGGCCTGGCGGTGACAGGGGCTGTTGGTGAGCTTGAGGCTGTGATCTGTGGTGGTGGCACTCCTGCTGAGCCAGAAGATGTTTGTATGTCTTGGGATCTGTGAGAAGTCCTCGGAACAGATGACAGGATACTTCTGTAAGTCTCTATAATTTATTGTATATCGGAGATACACAGTTCAGCTGCTTCAACAAGCCTGAGCTAACTGTCCTTCTGTGGAATCTGGACCACACATACAGTGTTCCAGATTCCACCCAAGAACTGAAGGATGCCACACATCCCCCTTCGTCACAGAACATTTACAAGAATTGATAAATGAAGAAACTAGAATAAAATTTAGAACATGTAATTAAGAAACACCAATTACGGTAGAACAAGGCACAAAAAAAAAAAAAAGATAAATAAATAAAACTTATACACTCATGTGATAATCTTTGCACCATATGGGTGCCTGTCTCTGTCTCACATTAACATGACTTTTCCCATATCTGGGACGTGGTTGAATACATTTCCGCCAGTTCATATTTTCACGCAGTGCCTTGTGGTCACGCAAAGGCTGGAACTCAGAGTTAACATCATTCGGAGAAAGCCAATTTGGAACTTTCACAACTTTGGAAAAACTCCACACATTTCCATCAGTCAACTCCACTACTTGTCTTCCAACCCTGACAACCTTCATGGGAGCAGAAAACCTAGACTCACCTGTCCTCACCTGTCCTCACCATTCTCCCTTTTTTCACACGCACCCAATCGTTGACTCGCACAGGGCAGAAGGACACATTGTCTGAAACTTTATCCGTAACACTGGAATGATCTATAACAGGTTTCCTGAATACTTCTTCTTTGTAAACTAGATTCCACATCCATCTCTGACTCAAATTGCATAAACTCTTCCTCCCTCTCATTTTTTCAAAGGGAGATACACCCCCTTCGCTTCTGGGAGTGTTCATGTAATTCCATAGTAATTTTTTGATAGCATCATGGCAATTCTTTCCATTACTGATAGCAAGCTGCAATCCTTCTTTCAATACTCTTATCCACCTTTCTACAATTCCATTGCTTTGGGGATAGTAGTCTGAAGAACGCTTATGTGTAATACCATGACCTTCCAGAAATGACTTCATTTCAACCAAAGTTAATTGCACCCCATTGTCCGTTAGTTACGATTCAGGAAAACCTTCCTTCTCAAATACTTCATTTAAAAACTGTATAACAACTTTGGAGGTAACTTGTGGAACCAACTTAACTTCAGGCCACTGTGAAAATTGATCAATTAAAACAATGGCATACAAAGGATTATGACCCAAACACATTGGTCCAGCTATGTCGAGTGACACGCATTCCCACACTTGTGTGGGTCTAGAAACAGGTGTGTGATGATAAACAAGGGTTTTTTGTGATTTGTCACTAATACTGCATTCAATACAAGACCTGACTTTTCTTTCAATGCATCTATCAACAGCAGGCCACCAAAATTCACTCCTAATCCTCCTCTTCATACTGGTCATACCAGGATGTCCTTCGTGTGCCATATCTAAGACAATTTGTATGAGGTCACTAGGCACAACCAACTGTAAACCCCTCATCAAAATGTCATCCTGAATGGACAATTCTTGTGCGACCTGATGAAAAGGTAAGAGGCTATGAGGTAAATCGGATTTCTTAGGCCAGGATGATCTTACAAAAGACATCACTTTGCTAATATCCTCATCATTATTACAGGCCGTTCTCCACTGATCTTCTTTTATGCACCCATTAGACACTTCACATATGGACACAACTTTTTCAAATTCACAATGATCTATAATGACACTATCATCTTTCACAGGCAATCTTGACAAACAGTCAGCAAGTACATTTTTTAACCCGGGAATATATTCTACCTTAAAGTGAAATTATTGTAATTTGGCAATTCTAGGCGTCGCTTTTCCACACCCTTTAGTTGTAAATAAATCTACTAATGGAGGATGATCAGTCCTAACTTTAAATACTGTACCATACACATATTTGCGGAAATATTCAATGCCCCACCAACAAGCAAGGGTTTCTTTTTCAAGTGTGGAGTACTGATCTTCAGCACCTCTTAGAGGCCTTGAAGCAAATGCAATGGTGACAAGATGTCCTTTTTGATTTTGCATAAGCACTGCACCAATACCAACGTTGCTGGCATCAGAAATGATAACAGATTCACATGCAGTATCAAAAGGAGCCAGGGCAGGTGCTGAAGCTATGCATTTTTTAAGATGAGAAAATTCATCAGTACAATTGAGATCCCATACAAACATTTGTTGCTTTTTCATTAGATTCCTCATGTGCACTGTTTTGTCTGCAGAAGTAGGAATAAATTTGGCATAGTACTCCGCCAGACCTAGAAAAGATCTCAACTGATCCTTATTTTGAGGTTCGGGAGCTTCTTCAATAGCTTTAACTAAATTTCGTTTGGGGGAAATACCATTCTTACTGATGGAATGACCCAGATAATCAACGGAGTCTACTCCAAATTTGCATTTCTCCTTAGTTAAAGTTAAACCATTGTCTTGAAGAATAGATAAAACTTTGTGTAATATCTCAGTGTGTTCTTGGGCATTCTTTCCAAAAACAAGGATATCGTCTTGAAAATACAAAACATTATTAATATCCTTGAACAATTTAGGCATTACCCTCTGAAATACGGAGGAAGCTGAAATTAGCCCAAAAGGCATCCTTTTGTATCTAAAGGCACCTTCCGATGTGATGAAAGAAGTATATTGTTTGCTATCTTCATGTAAAGCTATCTGATGGTAAGCGTTTGATAAATCTAGAGTAGAAAATATTGTGGCCTCTTTAAGTTTAACAAACATCTACCCAATATTTGGCAGGGGATGTCTGTCCACCCATACATTAGCATTCAGATCTCTTAAGTCCACACATAACCTAACCTTTCCGTTAGGTTTGTGCACGACAACAACAGGCGAAAGCCACTCAGAAGATTCAATTTCTTCTATGACATCTAATTGACACAATCTTTCTAATTCTTTCTTTACAGCATCTCTCAAAAGTAAGGGAATATTCCTGACCTTATGAACTTTGGGAATTGCATTGCGTTTTAAAATGATCTTATGCACAAACTTTTTTAGTAATCCCAACTGCGGGGAAAACACCTTGGGGAAAATGTTTTCCCTTTCCGTTGCAGGACCATTACCAACCTCTAGGATCAAGTCAGAATAACCCAACACTTGATCAGGATGATTGGGGTCTAATGTGATCATTAAGTCTCTCTGCTGTGGCCAACCCAATAGACAAGATCCCTCTTTGGCCACATAAATTTTAGCAGTTATGGTTTTACCTTTAAAACTAAGATCAGAAGAGAAAAACCCCAAAACTTCAATCGGTTTTTTGCCGTATCCCACTAGTTTGATGTCAGGAGGAAGCAGGCGTACATCAGGAAACTCCTTTAGCCACTCATCACCAATAAAAGTGTGCCTTGCACCTGAATCAGCCATGACTTTTACTTCCTTATTACCTATTAGTACCGTACAAAATGGCGCATCTTTCCCATTATCATTAATTTCATATACAGCTAATAAAAATTCAGATTCATCAATGTCACTATTAACTTCTTTAACATATTCTGATCTAGGGTTCCTGACTTCCATGTTTTTGTTTCTAAATCTGTTCCTGTTTCTGCACATTCTAGCATAATGACCTTTAGACTTCCAATGTCTGCAAACTTGACTTATTGCGGGGCATCTTTTGTCAGTGGCCAAATGATCGGAATTCCACATTTGAAACAAATATATTCTTTTTTTCCAAATTGTAGCTAGAAGAAGTTGGTTTGCTTAACGATTTATTGTTGGTGTTTTCATCAGAAGTTTTCTTCTTTACTATATGCACCTCAGCTGTGGTATTTTTTTTTCTGACAGTTCTTTCATGCCTAGTTTCATATCTTCAAAGCGATGGGCAATGTCAAGAGCTTTGGACAGAGATAACTCATCAGCCGAAAGTAATTTTTCTTGCAACTTAGCATCAGCTACATTATGTACCATCTGATCACGTACTCATCTGATCATGGAAAGTAGAATAGTTGCATTTGGCAGCCAAAATTCTTAAATCGTTTACAAAAATGTCAATAGGCTCATTGGCTAATTGTTGTCTGCTAAGAAACTTGTGTCGCGCAACAACTTCATTCATTTTCTTGACATATTGTTTGTCAAGTTGTTTAATGGCATTATCATAAACATCACCGTCGTCATCGCTGGAATTATCTGTAGGTATGGGGGGTAAATGGCCTAGACAATGTTTTAAAATGGCAAGTTTGCGTTTGTCAGTGTAATCATCCCCACCAATTGCCTCAATGTAGGCTTCTAAGCCTTCTTTCCATTGTTTCCACTCCAAAGGAGGTTCTCCTGGCGTAGCTAAAAATGGGGGCGGAGCACCAATGCCCTCCATGTATAAAATGACACACTAAATAATAAAAGTGTGTGCAAAGAAGATGCAGTCTTGAGAGGAAAAATAAAAAAATATTGTTGATTTATCACTTCTAGACTGGATATCTCTTGAGTGAAGAATTTCAGCACAGAGAAAGAAAGTTGTCTCAGGAAGATAAATAATTAAATAATCCACCTGTGAAAAAAATATGTTCCTGATGAAGACAGCACTTTGAAAATTACTATAATAATATTAATTGCAGCAGTGTTGGTTGAAACAGGACTTTAAAATTAATAACAATATTTTGAGCTGTGTGTGTCAGCGAGAACTTGAAAACACGGTGGCACACGCTGTTGCAATAATAATCCTATAGCTGTGTGTGTCAGCGAGGACTTGAGATTGCGGTGACACACGATGAAAATGAAATTTAGCAAGAGCAGAAGTCGCTAGGCAACGCCGATTGTGACGTGATTAAAATAGCACTTGGCAACATCGGGCATGTAAATTGGTTGACGTCATGCGTCGAGCGTCACAATCAGGGCAATCGCGCTGGATACGCAGAGAAGAATGCCAGCACGAGCGTGAAGCGGGAGATAAATGCGCGTAGACGCCGGCAAACTTTCCAAGCGCGAGGCACAGCAGTTCTACATAAAAATGTATGAAATTAGATAAAGTCTCACCGCAGACACCAACAAAGACGGGGTTTTCACGGTTGCCTCGTTAACAACGAAGAGATGAAGCGGACGAATTCCGGAAGGGAAATTATATAAGCTGACAGTCAACAGACTCACGATCTGCATAGTATGCAGAGCTTCAGGCTTGAAAGTCTTCAGGGTTCGTGTTCCACTCGTCGCCAGTGAGAAGTCCTCGGAACAGATGACAGGATACTTCTGTAAGTCTCTATAATTTATTGTATATCGGAGATACACAGTTCTGCTGCTTCAACAAGCCTGAGCTAACCGTCCTTCTGTGGAATCTGGACCCCACATACAGTGTTCCAGATTCCACCCAAGAACTGAAGGATGCCACAATCTGCTTGTCATTTGGGCCGGTGTGGACAGCCGATTCGTTGGGAACTGTGTACCTAATTTGCCTAATTCTACCTTTGCCAGAAAATCAAGATGGCGGGAGGAGACAGTAGATCTCCCAGGCTCGCAGGCTACCAATATGCTGAGGCCTGATCCATCCGGGCCATCCTACTGAGCGCCGATCTGGTATGAGTACTGAGATTCCTGTTATCTAGCAGAATAAATCCCTTTGTCAGCTGATATAGTTGTGAAATACTTGTTTAGGAACTGATGAAGATTGGCTGCCAGATCTATATTTAACTTGCTGCTGACTATATATTACCTGTAGGGCAGACACTGTGCATGCTGCCATTTTTCTGGTGCAGTTGGCAAGGACCTCTGTGCCCATACCCCTTACTTTGTGTTGTGAAGTCACCCAATTGTATTAAGCATGAGGAAAGGGGACCCTAAACAGAGTAAAAATCTCTTTGACCAGAAAGAGATCACCCACAGAAGCACATCCGCTTGGAATACCGAGTAAGACCCCTGCGGCAGGGGAATGGATTCTATTCTCTGGATCTAAAAACGGGCTACAATCTATAGATGCTAAGACAGACTGGCCCTGTACTGGCGGCTTGAGAGAAGCTGTCATCTACGCCGGCAGTGAACAGGCTTGTGACCCGACGCTACTGCTCAGCGCCAGATGACCCACCATTGCTTTCTACGCATCCCTCCCCGGAGAGCCTGGTTATACAGGCGTCCTGCTTAACTTTGTAGCTAGGTGGCACCTTCCCCACTGCGCCATCATCCAAAAGATTAGAGGGTTGGGGTAAGAAACCTTTTTCGGCCAGAAGTATAGCCTTGAAGTTGTTAAGCAACTGCCTTCTTGCCTAGTATACCCATGCATTGTGGGACATGGCCCAAATGATGGCACCGCACATTCTTCCAGACATGAACAGACCATTTTCAGGAGGTCAGCACCAATGGCCAAAATACTTCTTGCCACATTATTTTGTCGGGTCTTGACACGGCTGACTCTCTCGCCTGGGTCATGGGATCCTCCGTTTCAATCTGCTGCCATGCTTGGCTCAGAACATCTAATTTTTCTTCTGTCAACCAGTCCAACTTAATGGATCTTTCCTTTGACAGGCTATGCCTCTTCCGTGATAAGGCAGATTCAGCACTGGAGAGATTCAAGATATCAAGGGCCACGGCAGGTTCATCGTGAACTAAAGCTTCCACCACCAACCAAGGAAATTCGGTCCATTCGCCTCCTTCATGACTTTGGGAGAGGTTCCTCCTTTTGTTCCAGACAATATCAACTGCTCCAGTAGCCAAGCCTCCTGGTTCGCCAATACAGGGGTTGTTCCAGAGGATGGGCCATGGTCCTACCTTGCAACCCTCCTCCTCCTCGTCCTCCCCAGTGCCTCAAGGAAAGCAGGCCTAGTTTGCCTCCCCAATTCCACACGGAACCTGTGGGAGGGCGGGTGTCCTATTTTCAGGTCATTACTTCGGACCAGTGGGTCCTTCAAATTATAGAATAGGGTTACTCCCTTCCCTTCTTTAAGGTTCCACCTTCCATCCCACTCCCCCCGCCTCACCGCCCCCAGATCATTTGGCTATTTTGCAGCAGGAAGTGGATGCTCGCCTTCTGAAAGGATCAGTGGAATTTGTGCCAGACAAGGAAATATGCCATGGTTGCTACACATGTTACTTCCTGGTGCCTAAGGAGGACAGTGGCCTGTGTCCCATCTAAATCTCAGGAGCCTGAACTTCTTCCTCAAAAAGGAGAAGTTCAAGATGCTGACCCTAGTTCAATGTCTACTGCCGTTGGAGTTTGGAGACTGGATGGTGTCACTGGACTTACAAGATGCGTACTTCCAAATTCGTCTCATCGGAAGTATTTGCGATTTGTGGTGGGTTCTATTCACTACCAGTTTGTGGTACTACCCTTTGGATTGACATTGGCACCTCGAGTCTTCACCAAGGTTATGCCCGTGGTGGCTGCCCATCTCGGACGGTTGGGTTTGCTGATCTATCCATATCTGCACGACTGGCTCCTCAAAGCCAACTCACCAGTGATGGTGTTGCACCCCCTGTGGTCGAAGACGTCTCGATTATTCAACCTGGGCTTTTCGTTCAACAAGCCCAAATCTCATCTGTGGCCCTCCTAACATCTCCAGTTCATAGGGTTGGTACAGGACACTTCCCTTCTCCGCACCTTCTCTCCTCTACAGAGAATCTCAGACATCCAGGAGATGATTCCATCTTTCCAGTCAGGCATGAGAGTTCCAGTCCTGAGGGTCTTGCGATTCCTAGGTCTGCTGACTTCATGCATTCTCCTAGTCACACACACATGTTGGCACATGAGGGCCCTGCAGTGGTGCCTCCTCTGTTGTATTGTGATCTCCCACAGTCCTGCCTCGTGAAATCATAAAATCTGGATGTTTCTCTGGATTGTTGATTAATTGGAACAAATCCGAGTTATTTGCCCTTACTGACAGTAAAAACAGATTTCAAATTACTCATACGATGGATGGATGAATCTGTTAAATATTTAGGAATATCACTTCATAAAGACAAGAATATGGCACTCCGATTGAACTGTGTTCTTGTAATGGATAAACTACAGGCACAAATACAAGGATGGATAAAGTTGCCTCTGTCCTTGGCTGGCAAAGTTGCCATTATAAAGATGGTCCCTAAATTGCTTTATTTATTTATGAATATTCCCATCCCACTCACACGGCATTTCTTTCATACTCTCAAACGCTTTCTGATTAAGTTAGTGTGGGTGGGCAAACATCCAAGGATCAGTTGGGAAACACTCAAGCCGTCTTTTGCTTACCATGTGGTAGCACAGGGACATTTTGCTAGACACTGGTACTATCCAGACACCAGATTACCATACCTTAGACCCTAAAGGGACTTGACTGAAGGGTTGCCACTTACGGCTTTACTACCGGTTGGCCTATCCAAAGATCCGAGAGAGTCCCAAACAATTGCTACCGCATGTTGGGCATGGAAAAGACCACGCAGGAGGGCAGGATTACCATTTCTACACTCACCAGCACTTCCATGAGCAGAAACCCGCTCCTGTCACTATTGGAGGAGACGCTGGTTCTTTGGAAGGATGATGCGGGTGGTTGGTAGATAACATTGGACCACATGAAAGTCCCAAGTGTATTCAAGACCACGCTCACCTTTACCACCCGGCATGGCACTGCTGATATATAAAGACATTCTGGGAGATGTGGTGGAAACTACATAAGGAATAACAGAATGTCGGTATTGAGGTATGTTAAAGGGATACTGCAGTGTGTTTGCAAATTGGCGATGATCTCTTTCCTTCCAGCGAAAATTGCAATGGACTGGGGTGGTACATGCACTCCCAGCTAAAGTAGCAGAAGGACCGTACCCAATGCAATACCAGACGTGAAATATACGCAGGATTACAACCCCCACCTCGAGACCTAGAGATATCTGGGGGTCCCCCTCACTCATGGACTTCCGAAGGAACCTCAAGACATGGCTCTTCCAGATGAAACAGGCAGGATCTCCTCTGCCCTCCCCCCTCAGGCCTGCCCTACTCAGCGTCTGGATACCCTCGTGGGTGATTAGCCGCGCTCTACAAATTCACATAACATAATTTAACTTAATATAACATAACATAGCATAAAATAACATAACACAACATTGTACACATTTTTACCTACTCCAGTTGCAGATGACGTGACGTAGGCGGGTCTTATTAATGGACACCGATACATAGATACTACGGATTACACGACACCCATCTATAACATTGTTCCAAGATTACGGAAGGAATATGTTTATGTAACTTATTTCTGTATTACATTGACTATATAACATGGATATCATGGGCACTATGTGCTTACACTGCCATATCTACACATGTTTACTGATCTCAGTGGAGAAGACATCCTTACTGTCATGTATTGTATTTGACTTGGAATTTTACATTGTGTAATAAAATTGAAAAAAAAAAAAAAGTAAAGATCTGAGTCTTGCAAAAATAGAATAAACAGATCTTTTCTCTACAAACAGAAACATTTTAAAACTAACAGGTCCTTTTGTAAGCAACACATCCGTCATTTTCAAAGTTCAGAAATATGTGTCAGGGGGTTTAATGAACAAGCTCATAGCAGTGTTGTGGGACCTTGCCATACCAGCTCGGGTTAATCCAACAATGCTGAGTGATTCAGGAGTTTGAAATTACAATAGTGAATTAAAATATCCCAGAAGCGATGCAGGGTTCCATGCTGCCTTCAGGGTGAAACGGGTCACCTTTTGTGATTACGTTACTGGACACTGAGCCCACACATATCTTAAGTTTTGGAGACATTCGTCTCCACATTAGCAGGAGTATTGAAGGCGCATCTTCATCGAACATATTAAAGTATTTTTATTGCACTTTATAAACCTGGAAGAGATACCGTTTTATTGTTTCAAAGTTTCCCACACGTGGCCTCTGCCCTGTGCAGCAGCTCCTGCCAGGGTTCACTTCTGATCCGACGTCACTTTGCCTGCTACGAGTTTTAAACCCACACATACAGTGGTAACATCTAAATCACAATTCCAAGAATGCAAAGTGCTGTTGACATTACAGTCAGAAGTGTCTCTACGTGTCACACCTGGCATGGGGCTGCGGAGCAGGTTTGGTTCTGTAGAAAATGTATCCTTGAGATCAGATCCAGTGTTTACTCACTCCCTTCCTGGAGGACAAATACTGAGGGAAGGAGAAAGAGGGAGAGAAAGGCAGAGAAGGTGTGAGGGGGGGACAGGGTGAGAGCAAGAGAAGGAGACCTTGTAGCAGGCTACAGCAGAGTGACAGTAAGAGAAAGAGAGTGTGTGAGACAGGGTGCCAGAGCAGGAAGAGAGAGGGTGAGAATGAAAGAGATGGTGTGTACTCTAAAATACATTTCCAGCTGTGTAGCAAGGGTGTGATTGGCCCTAAAGCAAGAAAGGAAAATTACCTCCCCTAGAGACCCCCAACCCTTCTTGCTGGGCAGCAAAATAAGGTCATGATTGGTGTGCAATGGGTCTTTCACACCTTGAGCACTGGTGCCACTGCACCTGCTACACTAGTGATAGCTACATATCTGCAAGTACAATTAAGTACTGGGTAAGAGGGGGGGACCCACACCCCCTAGTGGTGATTTTTGAACTGGAGGCAGCTTGCAGCCCATGGGTCAGTGGTGTAAGGAAACCTTTGGGGGCCCCTTGCAAGGGATGATGAGGGAGCCTCTGGCAATACCCATACACTCGAACTGACAAGCTGAGGGGACCCCCTTTTATGCATAGAAGACTGGGGGGCCGCACCATGGGGGCTGCAGGGGTGTCGGTTACGCCCCTTCCATTGGTCCTCCGCCCTGCTGCAGCTCACAAGCGTGACCAGCTTACATGCCTACTCTCTAAGTTAGAGGCCACAGAGGGAAGCAAGAGTTCTAGGAACACCTCTGAACTCTGTTTACAAAGCAGAGGGGTGAACTTGTGACTGGTCCCACAGCAGCCCATCCCTGCACATCTGATCTGGCTCCCCTACAGACCGAGCTTTGCACATGCTCGTTTCAAATAACCCAACGAGTCAGTGGCGTAAAATTAGCCCCCACTGCCCCTGCGGAGCAGGGGGACCCGAGCTCCAGGGGGCTCCCTCTGGCACAGTGCACAGGCGGGGGACCCTGACTTGAGAGCTCCCGACTGGGTCTGGAGAGTGGAGGGCCCCCCTATGTACTTTGCAGGGGGGCCCCCTCACGTTTTGTTGCCCCACTGTACGAATGCATGTATCTATGTATGTGGTATTTGTAAAGCACAAACCTACACAAAAGCAGCAGAACACTGTACAGGATGCAGTCAAAACAAGAGCACAAACTATATCAGTGAATGTGAAACTCACAACTGCCACATTTTCCAATAAATCGGTAACTCCAAACTCTAGCCTGGCTGCACATGAACATAAGGTGCTTTCACTATCGTCATATCATGCAGACCTCATAGAAGGCATGCAGTCCAGGCTAATCTCCATGCAGAGTTAGAGGAAGGCACGCAGTCCGGGTCAGTCTCCATGCAGACCTCGGAGAGGGCACGCAGTCCAGGCCAATCTCCATGCAGACCTCGTAATAGGCACGCAGTCCAGGCTAATCTCCATGCAGACCTCGTAATAGGCACGCAGTCCAGGCTAATCTCCATGCAGACCTCGTAATAGGCACACAATCCAGGCTAATCTCCATGCAGACCTCGTAATAGGCACGCAGTCCAGGCTAATCTCCATGCAGACCTCGTAATAGGCACACAATCCAGGGTAATCTACATGCAGACCTCGTAATAGGCACGCAGTCCAGGCTAATCTCCATGCAGACCTCGTAGAAAGCATGCAGTCCAGGCCAATCTCCATGCAGACCTCGTAATAGGCACGCAGTCCAGGCCAATCTCCACTCAGACCTCGTAGAAAGCATGCAGTCCAGGCCAATCTCCATGCAGACCTCGGAGAGGGCACGCAGTCCAGGCTAATCTCCATGCAGACCTCGGAGAGGGCACACAGTCCAGGCCAATCTCCATGCAGACCTCGTAGAAGGCATGCAGTCCAGGCTGATCTCCATGCACATCTAGTAGAAGGCACGCAGTCCAAGCCAATCTCCATGCAGTCCTCGTAGAAGGCACACAGTCCAGGCCAATCTCCATGCAGACCTAGTAGAAAGCACACAATCCAGGCAAATCTCCATGCAGACCTCGTAGAAGGCACGCAGTCCAGGCCAATCTCCATGCAGACCTAGTAGAAACCACACAGTCCAGGCCAATCTCCACTCAGACCTCGTAGAAGGCACACAGTCCAGGCCAATCTCCATGCAGACCTAGTAGAAGGCACACAGTCCAGGCCAATCTCCATGTAGACCTCGTAGAAGGCATGCAGTTCAAGCCAATCTCCACTCAGACCTCGTAGAAGGCACACAGTCCAGGCCAATCTCCACTGAGACCTCATAGAAGGCACGCAGTCCAGGCCAATCTCCATGTAGACCTCGTAGAAGGCACGCAGTCCAGGCCAATCTCGACGCATACCTAGTAGAAGGCACGCAGTCCAGGCCAGTCTCCATGCAGACCTAGTAGAAGGCACACAGTCCAGGCCAATCCAATCTCCATGCAGAGCTAGAGGAAGGGATGCAGTCCAGGCCAATCTCCTTGCAGACCTCGTAGAAGGCACGCAGTCCAGGCCAATCTCCACTCAGACCTCGTAGAAAGCATGCAGTCCAGGCTAATCTCCTGTCGTGTAGTGTCCTCAATTACGAAAACTACTATGCCACCCCTAGATGATAAACCATGCTCTAGCAGTCTCAGGGTGACTGTATTTCTAAAGTTTGGTGCAATTTGTATTGCGTCTGTCTTTTCCTTGTCTGTGAGGGGCAGTTCTTGTTGCAGTGGGTCTAAGACCTGGTTAGTCATTGTTTTTAGTACACTAAATAACTTTTCAAGGGAACCAAGATACGGTGTTTATGCACAATTTTAGGAACACTGTGTCCTTCAAGCTTGATTAACCAACAGCCAATAAATAGGATTTTTTAGCCTACTCAGCTGTGGCGGAGTTTGTGCCCACCCTCTCCAGACGTCTCTGGTGTTTTGTGAGTAGGGGTTCTCTGAGAATAGCACGACTGAACTACTCAAGTTCTACTGTTAAATAAGTGCCCAACCAACGTTGGCGGCGCCATGTCGTGTAGTTTCTATATTACCTATACAGGATCTACGCGTTTGGATAACATAAACTGTGGGATTGGTGGCAGACTGATTCCGTGCACCCCCACCGGATATGTTAGCCTATCTGTATTAGCTAGCTCACAGTGCCACTATAATCTCCTCTTACCAAGGAGAGAATAGATTCTGGCAACCTCAGAACATGACAACCCTGATCCCTCAGAATTGTGGAAACAATATACTACCTTTCTCTCAGTCACTCGTGCTTACTTATTTTGTCTCAGAGAGATACACAGAATAAACAGTCTGGGCGTTTTCAATAAGTATTTATTGAACAGTTGTTATTCTAGTGTAGAATAGATGAGCTGCAACAACCATTAGACAGTAGCAGAGATATATGATTAGCAATACTACGAAAGTAAAGAGATGGTATAGTTCTACCATCTTGCAGAAATCATGAATATATACATGTACATAAACACATGATAAAAAGTGCGTACTCCTACGATGTTTCCCTAACTAGATGTACCTAAATGTACCTAGAATCTATGTAGGTGTTATGCCAAGAATCCCTCAAGGATCTAGTCAACCCCATTTCCTTAGAATGAGAGAATATGGGACCCTGTCCTGGTCACGAGTTGGACACCCCGCGAGGGATGTTAGACCACTGCGAGCTGGAGCGTATGCATGCAGGAACCTTAGCGTCTCTGGTCAGTGTGTCAGCCGGGAAGTCACGGTCTCCTCTATCTTCCTAAGCAAGATGTGCTGTATATATACCCATAGGTCTCCCCAGGGGTCCTACCTTGCTGTGTTACTGTGTCGGCCTAAAGAATGACGTTGGGCCTGAACTTTATACAGAGATATTATACAGGAGATGGTAATCCTACTGTTAGTCCTGCTGTGCTTCCAAGAAGCCTCATGCATAATGTATGAGTATCGAACCAAGGAAAAACCCGCGTTCTGAATGCAGCGTCATATCTAGGTAGAAGGTCAGTGCCTAAGAAGGTCAGTGCCTATGTATGTAATGTAGGGAAGATAATTGGTGAAAGGTTGCAATGTTACCTGCGCCTATATAGGGTACCTATATGGAATATAACACCCACTCCTCTTCCAACTGGACGACATTTGTAACCTATTACTGTACTACTAGCATAACTAGATAGCGGTACGCACAAAGTTTATAAAAACATCTCTTTAGCTAAAAATGTTTAAAAACTTCAAAAAAATTCTAAAAAACGTAAAAAAATGTAAAAATAATAATTTTCAAGCCCTAGCTCTAAAAGTGTCCGTAATTATAGTCCGAACCACTATAAGCATCAAAAAGCCGTGTATGCCAAAAAAATGAAAGGAATGTCAATTTTGTTTTTGAGTTCCCAAATTGAGCTTGTTTAAAAAAGGGCACATTTCTTCCAGCAAACGACGAGCCAAATGAGTCAATTGTTTATGTGTCCTGGCTGGTAGACGCAACATTTCCATTGCTTGCTTCCGCCGTAGACGGCCCCTGTACCACCTCGCAGAGTATGTCAATTGAGCACAGATGATGTTCCTCGCTGTCCGCAGCCGGTGCTGGGGCAGCCTGCGCGCCATCCAAAGCCTGGGTGTCAGTGGAGGAGGCGGTGTTCATACCAACAGGTGCAGTTACTACCTGCGGTGGCTCAAGGAATGCCGCCATCAACATTAAAATATGCTGAGGACACTGCAGAACATGGGCCGTTATCGGGTCCAGTAACGCATTCACGTCCGGTTGCGCACATGATAGGAGTGTCAAATACAGGTCTAACACGCATTCTTCTCCACAAAACAGGCATCGGAGGACAGGTAAGATACAGTCCATCCAGACTGGTTGAAATGACAAGAACTAAGATGCACTTAGTTCTCTTAGACGAGGTGTGCCCAGATGTGGTACCATGCGGTCACGGTATTTACGCTCCAGGAGTGCTTTTTCCATCTCCTTGGTGACTGGGACGTCCATTGAGTAGCAAACATAAAACAATCAGGATACCTGCTGCTAGAAACAGGATGAGCTGAAGTCCTCCAAAGATGCTTCCAAAAACGGAGTGTATGAAGTTTGGGATAACTCAAAGTACCGTCTGAAAGGTGCTCAGAAGTCCAGAACCTATGGTCTTAAATAGGTGGATAATGCCTGTCGTATCAGACATGTTAAAGATACGATTGACCATTTCTACGAAATGGAAAGGGCAGTTTGTATGAATGAGCGTCTGTATCTCTGCCGAAGACCTTGCGATCTGGAGATCAAAAGTCTCTCGAGCAGAGGTTAAGGGCACAGACTTCTGTAGAAGCATGGCTTTCATTCTGCTTAGAGTATCAAACCGTATTAAAGAAACATTCAGTGAAGGCCATAACGGCGCCTCCCTGACTGTATGTGTCGGTGAAAACAATACTTGCATACAACAAGTAACCCTGGAGCTCACGGTTACCAGATATGCGAAGCCCGGGAGCATGCCACAGCTGCGTTGACTGTCCAGCATCAAGTAACTCCCATTCGAAAGTAGCCTAAATGCTGGAGTAATCACAGCAGCTGGGGCACCCCTCAATTGGCAGGACAGGTTCGCCACAGAACCATTACAAGCCCCGTGCAGCATTATATCCTGGCATATGAGTGATCCACGTAAAGCGTTCTCACAGTTTGTACCGCTTAGAAACACTTCTCGATCCCCACTCCGGCACCGAAATCTGTATGGTAATACCCATGATTCCTTAATGTATTCCGTACCCATTTCGTCATATCTGCCTACTTGCTTTTGTTCAAGGCAATACTGAAACTGAAAAGTAGTGACCGGTAGAGTTATGTGGCCATGGATTAGCCATTCTGTGGACGGTGATTCTGCCATTGTAAATGCTAATCTATCCAGTTTTTCGATACACAGCATTGTATATTTAGCTCCCCTTTGTGCCATTTCTATCCGTTTATCTGTTAGATTGTATTCATAAAACAGAGACGTACTGTTGATGTAACGCCAAGGCACGTAGCCTGCACGCAAAGATTGCAGTGTCCAGCTTAATAACATAATAGAACGTAACTGTGATTGCCCGTGTTGTAATATGGCCAAATCTTGTTCTAGTATGTCTATCGCAGAAGATACAATGTTGCCTAAGGAATATATCATGGAGGTCAATGTAGTTAACCCATTGTCTACCACTGCTAGAGATTTTTCTAGATTTATACGGTCTATCTCTCGTAGTCTCTCTGCGGCCTCTTGTTGGGATATTTTCCATATTTCATTATAGACAGCATAATAGAAACGTTTCTGAATTCCTGGGACCCATTAAAAAATCCCTAAGATCCACATCCTGTGACAGTACGGATAAGTGTTGTTTCAGCTGTGTGAGTGTTGAGGTTTTTAGCCAATCGAGGCACAACTTCCCAACACTGTAGGATGTCACTACCCCTGTATGTTGTCTCTGTACATAACGTGGATCTGGCCTATGGATACTAAACCCTTCGGCTTTACCCATGAATCTTGCCTGACAACAATTAGTGTCTGTGGGCCAAATCAACCATTTTTTCCAATCGGGGTCTGATCTGTTGTATTGTATGATGTCATCTACTGTAATCTCTTTCTGTGATGTTTCGTTACCCTCAGTGTGTGATGGAGTTGGCAACCGAGGTGTGTTCAAGTCTTAGTTCTTGGCTAGTCCAAGGCAAAACGTCTGTTGCACTGTCTCATTCAAAAACATGATTTGTTGAGGGATGAGGCATGCTCTAAACAAAGTTTCTGTTCCCTGTACCTGCCATTCCCTAGTCCTCCAGACTGATTTTAGGTCTATGGTGTCTTTCCACAAGTCGAAACCTTGTTCGGACAACTGGGCAATAAAGGAAGCAGAGTAAATCTGTTTGGTGTTTGTCAACATATTTTTCTGTGCTGAAGTTGGTTCAACCTTATAATATTATGAGACTGGGTCAGACATAATAAACCCTGAAAAATATGGAAACTTTTGTGTAAATGTTTTTGAACTGCCTTTCGGTGGTGTTGGACAATGTTCCCACTGGTGGTATGTGAACACAGGTCTAGGATTTGCAGAGTTATGTAAAAAGTGATGACCATAATGTTGATAACAATACACAGTCTCGAAATCTGATGTGTCTTCCAATGTTTCACTATTAGAAAACGCAGCAGATTTTTCCAAATCAGATAACATGTTATTAACAGTTTCAAAATCCCAATCATCTGAAAATGTACTTGAGGTAATGAAATCACTCAACGATATTTTAAATAAATGAGGAATTCTTAAAATTTCGGTCGGACCAAATATATCGAAATCAACCTTGTCCCAAACTATACCATCAGGTATAGGAACTGCTGTAATGTTCACTGATGACAAGTCTCTTTGTTCTCGATGAGATGATAGGTGTGGTTTTAAAAGTAAGTTCACCTTTTGGGCTGCAGAGCTTTGTCGAAGGTATCTTCCATTAACAAGCATGCTAAAAACTATTACTAAGCCTACCCAGAAAAGAAAGAAAAGTATCCCGGTGATTATCCATAGTTCTACCCAGGGTGACACCAGGTAAGTCTTTTTAAGAAAGTTCAGAAAGTCTTTTACTTGCTGTTTGCGTGATTTTTTGGCTGGTGTCGTTTCCGGTTCGCTTGGATCCAAAGAAAACGTATCAAAGTTTATGAACTAGCCAGAAGCAGTTTGATTAATTGTTGGAATTGCATCAGGATTTGTTGAAATCGTACTTTGCTCTTGTCGAGGCATGTTGACGTAGACATCTGTATTTGGTCTAATAGCAATTTGTCTTTGATTTTGAGTTTGATTTTGAAGTTGAGCTTCAGGTTCAAGAGGAACGAGTTCCATAGCATTGTTACATAATCCATCATTCCGTGCCGGGGACTCTTCGAACGTGATGAGTCTTTCCATTTGAACTTCTTGGATTGTAGCGAGAGGAGGGCGTCTGCTACTTTGGAGTCCACGTGGCCTACTACTCAGTATCCGCCACATAGTGTGGTTTGATTAGGTCGATTGAGAAAAATCTTTTCTCCTTTTTTCCGGCAAGAGGCGGTAGAAGTACAGTTCTTGTTCCTTCAATTGCTAGGACCGGTACAGGTTTTCTGTATGATGGCCCAAATTCTTTTTTGTCCGCTATCTTCTCTCTGACCAGATCCCCGACTTTTGGGATCCAGACAGGCCTTGCCGTGACTGATTTGACTTCCCCAGTGGCGGTCTGCTTCAGGTGGACATTACTTTGTTGTGTCCTGGATTCATTTAGATCCTGTAAAACAGCCAAACGATCATGGATGTCAAAAGGCTTTTCATCCGCCACTGCGCCTTCACAATCAAGATCAGGTACCCACATTCTTGTCCCAAATAGGACCTCATATGGAGTGACCCCCCCTAGAGAACTTCTTCGAATGTTGTTCAAAGCTCGCTTGACTCCATACAGATGTTTTACCCAACTTTCACCCGTGCCTAATACTCTAGCTGTTAAAGATTGCTTTAAGTCCTGGTTTTTTCTCTCCACAACCGAATTTCCCTCGGGATGGTACGGAGATGAGTACCGCAATGCTACACCCAATCCTCACATGGCCTCCTTGTAAGTCCGAGAGCTAAACGCAGGGCCCTGGTCAGAATGTAATGTGCCAATTGCGTATGTCCCTATAAAGACTCGCAAATCTTTGATAACAGTTGAGCGTCAGCTGAGCGTTGGGGCCACACCCATAGGAATCTTGAGCAGGAATCCACTGCAACCATGATATACCTGTAAGCCCCATCTCTTTGTAAGGGGCCGCAGTGGTCCAAGTAAATACACGCTAGTGGTTTGTCAGATATTAATAATGGTAATAGCGAAGGTGGCGGTTTAAACACAGGGGGTCAGTGGCGCGTGCTTAGTAACACCCAGTACTTTGTATAGCTATCTTTGCGGTGCACAAGGCGGGGGAAAAACCATAATAAAACCCCTTGAGAAGTGGACCGAGGTCCCAGTAAAGCACACAATGCCTATGCACACGCTACAATATTCATTTGACAGTAGGACCCCGTGTTCGAATAAATAAGAAGAAACATCACACAAGATTTTCTCGTGCTTTCTCATGTGTACTCACTTGAACTGTCAAATGAATATTATAGCGTGTGCATATTGATAATGGTGTCTGTGCTGGACGTGTTACGGTGGAACCTTTCATCTGCTGGCAGATGTTGCATTTCAAAACATAGTCTTTAGTCTGCTTTGTTAATCCAGGCCACCAATAGCGTTGTTTCAACAAAGAAACAGTCGCCGTAACTCCTGCAAGTGCAGAATCTCCCTTCGTGTGCTGCTAGAATTAAACCTAACCTACGATCCATGTTTGGAATTACTCTATCCCCCACTCCAGGAATCTGAGCAAATGGAATGTTATTGGCATCTAACTTGTAGGAGTACTTGAGTGGAAACCTTTTTGGTACTGCTCCGCTATTTTTGCGACAAGCATTGATAGCTACCATAATCTCACCGTCTATTCTCGTTTTAGAACGAGTGATTGCAGCTACGGAAGCCGTGCGTACAGCCCCCTTTGCGGCTTCATCAGCCAATGAATTCCCTTCAACGTGAACGCCATCACGCTGATGACTCAGTGTATGGATCACGTGAGCCCTTGGTAGTTCTGTTTTCAACTCCACTACCTGTTCCCATATTATTTATGCTTAATTGTGCCACCTTTTGCATCTTTGAACCCAGTGCTGCAAATATTCATTATATGACTGTACACAGTAAAAGGAATCGCACACAATTAGTGCGGAGAATTCTCGATCCGTATTTACCACTGCCAGTATCAGCGCTTTTAACTCTGCCAGCTGTGCCGTGCAGTCTCCTAGAGACTGCGTTTTTGTGCAACTTGGGTGGAATTTTCCATCCTGCATGCGACCTTTAACGATTGCACATGCTGCGCTATATTGTTGCTTACTTCCTGTGGCCGGTTGAGCAGATCCGTCAGTGTAAATTATATATTCATACTGACCTAGGGGCATTATTTTGTTTGGTAGAGGATATTCTTGTTCATATTGCAGGAATGCTTGTGTCTTTAAATTTGGGTTGTACCTGTATTCTACATCTGTTGCAGTGAGAGAATTAGCCCATTGTATCCATCTCGGATGTAAAGCTTTAGCATTAGGCACGCTTGCCTTTGTTGCAGCCTCTAAGGCTGGAACCAGAGTTCCTACTATTATTCGTTTCCCCTGAGCCAGTGCTCTTTCTCTCACTACAGCAGTCTGTACTGCTGTCAGAATCTTTTCTGTAGATGCGAAGCGCATCTCAGCATTTGTGTACAAATGTGATTTGTATGCAATTGGTACTGTTTCACCTTCATTATATGTCAGATAGGTGTACCCAGATTGACCCGCAACTATACAGATCACCAGGTTGCGTACGTTTACGCATGTTTGTAAGTGTTTGGAAGCTATCATGTCAGCTTGTAAGGAACGAAGTGTATCTGTATGTTCCTGTGTCCATTGTTTTATTGAAAAATCAGGTTTTATTAAATCGTAGAAAGGTTTCACTCTTTCTGCGTAATCTAAAATGTATGTTCTACCAAAATTTAGGAAACCCAGAATTGACTAAGTTTTTCAATGATTTTGGAGGTTGGAGCAGCGCGCATTTTTCTAAAAAATTGGCATCCAGGCTTTTTCCTTCACTTGAAAGCTCATATTCTAAAAACAGGACACTGAGATGGGCAATTTTTAATTTTTTAAAGTTGAATTTGTAGCCCTCAGATGCAAATCCCAGAATTATGGTATTTACTCTGTTCAAGTGCTCCTCTAGGTCATCGTCCATTAGATAAATATCATCCACATAAGACAATGCCTCTTCATCCAAATTTGGAAGTAACTCTGTTACCCTGGCCGAAAACAACCCCGGGCTGTTCTTATACCCTTGGGGGAGCCAACAAAATTGCCGCTGGGTCCCTAGCGCTGAGAAGGCTGTTAGATACCTGCTTTCAGGCACTATATTTTGGCAGAAAAATCCATTTGAGATATCAAGTGTTGTTTTATATTTTTTCCGCACAATGTTATTCATTAATGCGGCACTGTGTGCCTTTTGGACTGCAAATGTCTTAGTGCAAGTGTTCAAATGTCTGTAATCTGAAACTAAACGATATGAATTGTCAGGTTTCATGACAGGAAACAAAGGATTGTTAATTGGTGAGGTGCAATTTTCGATCACCCCTTGGTATTCAAGTTGATCTAGGATCTCCCTGACCTGTTTTTTAGCTTCTTGCTTTATTGGATACTGCCTCTGTGCAGTCAGAGTATTTTTTAAAGGAATTATGTGGTGGGTTGAATCCTCATCCTATCCAACATTGTTTTTGTATAATGCCGGAGCCTGGGCTGCCGCCCACTCCTGCGCATATGTATGTTGTAAGTGTCTGGGAATATGGTCTGGGAATGCCGGAAGAATTACTGTTTCTCCTTTAGGGCAATTCATGACGAATGCTGGCGGCCAATCTTGTTCAGCTAATAAGATATCATAGCCAAACATCAGGTTCTCCCAAAAAAGACCGCTCACTGTTCTACATTTGTCCCCCTCCATTTGGAGCGTTATTGCATATACTTCATGTGGGACACTTACCCTAGTATCGGGTGTGTCTACCGTGATATAATCATTCAAGTCCGCTGTCACCAGAAATTCCTTCAGGTTCTGGCGAGCTATTGTTACTTCTGCCGCACTGTCTAGCATCGTCAGAGCCCATTCCCCGTTCAGTAGTCGAGTCCTCAAAATTCTGGGCATGTCTGATCTTTAGACCTGCAACTTTCTTCTTTTTGAACTGTGGCTTTTGCTTTGGTTTCTCTTCTTTTTTAGAAGTGTAATCTTGAGCGTGCTGCTTGTCTCTGGACTTTGTACGCTCTTCTTGTCTTTCTGACCGTCCTTCCCTCTCAGAGTTTTTCGATGTACCCTGAAAGGAACGAGAGGAACGTGTATCAGTATCCTGATACCTGTCAGGTTTCCTAATATTATCCCTATTCCTGAGGTTATACCTCTTTTCCGAGGGCTCCTGTGGAGGAGATCTACCTCTGGATTGAGATCTGTTTCCTTTAAAGTTTTGTTGTTTTTTATTGTCCCACTTCTTCTTAGTTGAAGCAGGTGTCTGCTTGGAAGTGTCCTTTTCGGACTGCCCATCAGTTGTGGTTTTAAAGCTTTCCCACCCAAACTGTCTCTGCCTAATTCTGCATATGCAGTTTCAATTATTTTGGGTAGTTCGTGTTGTTGTTCTACAGCACTGAATTCCCTTAGGCGTTGGCGGATAGCCACTGAAGCTGCTTCCCCCTTAATGTTAGCTAGTATTATGGCTGATACCTGGGCATAGTTATCTAGTAACTTCATCCCTAAGTTTAGGGCAGGTTCTGCTCCATAGTCGTTTTGTATTTGTCTCAATACATCAGGTACTACTGCTAATGACGGGATACCATGAGGTCTGGTATAAATGGCACCAAAGACTGTACCCCAAGTGGTACAATCCTCTATTTGTGGAGTTATCCCCTTGGGCAAGCAGATTGTTAGCATTCTGTGTTTTTCATACAGGGTAGTATTCGGGGATACTGCCTCTAGCTGTGTTATTTTCTGAGCTACCCAGAATGGCATTTGTTCACGTTTTGTGGGCATTTTACCCATTACCGCGTGTAATGTTTGTGGTGTAATTTTAGTTGCTGTACCCTGAATTTGAGTTCCATTTGTTGCAACTATTGCTGGTTGGACTGTAAGTGTCCTCATGACGAATTGCGTCAAGTTCCTATAGATTTTAATTAAATCTTTATGTTGTATGAGTAAGTCTCCTGGTGGCATTGTTTCAATGTCAGGATGTGGTGTGTAGGCCGCTAATATTGGCCATGTTGCCCCTTCTCTTCCGAGCGGGCCGAGTCTTACTCTTCTTCTTGTATGGGGCAGGGCGCCTTTAAACCAGTATAAGTGTTCCTGGTATGTGAGCGGAACCTCTATGTCCTCAAACGGACAATATTCCGCTGGTGCATCTCCTTCCGTGTAGGAGTGAAATGTTTTTGTTCTTGCATTTGCTGCAGGGAATGTAACCCACGAATAAAATACCTCTGTTCTGTTTGATTCATGTGCCTCAATCACGAAAACTACTATGCCACCCCTAGATGATAACCCATGCTCTAGCAGTCTCAGGGTGACTGTATTTCTAAAGTTTGGTGCAATTTGTATTGCGTCTGCATTTTCCTCGTCTGTGAGGGGCAGTTCTTGTTGCAGTGGGTCTAAGACCTGGTTAGTCATTGTTTTTAGTACACTAATTAACTTTTCAAGGGAACCAAGATACGGTGTTTATGCACAATTTTAGGAACACTGTGTCCTTCAAGCTTGATTAACCAACAGCCAATAAATAGGATTTTTTAGCCTACTCAGCTGTGGCGGAGTTTGTGCCCACCCACTCCAGATGTCTCTGGTGTTTTGTGAGTAGGGGTCTCTGAGAATAGCACGACTGAACTACTCAGGTTCTACTGTTAAATAAGTGCCCAACCAACGTTGGCGGCGCCATGTCGTGTAGTTTCTATATTACCTATACAGGATCTGCGCGTTTGGATAACATAAACTGTGGGATTGGTGGCAGACTGATTCCGTGCACCCCCACCGGATATGTTAGCCTATCTGCATTAGCTAGCTCACAGTGCCACTATAATCTCCTCTTACCAAGGAGAGAATAGATTCTGGCAACCTCAGAACATGACAACCCTGATCCCTCAGAATCATGGAAACAATATACTACCTTTCGCTCATTCACTCGTGCTTACTTATTTTGTCTCAGAGAGATACACAGAATAAACAGTCTGGGCGTTTTCAATAAGTATTTATTGAACAGTTGTTAGTCTAGAGTGGAATAGATGAGCTACAACAACCATTAGACAGTAGCAGAGATATATGATTAGCAATACTACGAAAGTAAAGGGATGGTATAGTTCTACCATCTTGCAGAAATCATGAATATATACATGTACATAATTACATGATAAAAAGTGCGTACTCATACGATGTCTCCCTAACTAGATGTACCTAAATGTGCCTAGTATCTGTGTAGGTGTTATGCCAAGCATCCCTCTAGGATGTAGTCAACCCCATTACCTTAGAATGATAGAATATGGAACCCCGTCCTGGTCTCGAGTTGGACACCCCGCGAGGGATGTTAGACCACTGCGAGCTGGAGCGTCTGCATGCAGGAACCTCAGCGTCTCTGGTCAGTGTGTCAGCCGGGAAGTCACGGTCTCCTCTATCTTCCTAAGCAAGATGTGCTGTATATACCCATAGGTCTCCCCAGCGGTCCTACCTTGCTGTGTTACTGTGTCGGCCTAAAGGATGACGTTGGGCCTGAACTTTATACAGAGATATTATACAGGAGATGGTAATCCTACTGTTAGTCCTGCTGTGCTTCCAAGAAGCTTCATGCATAATGTATGAGAATCGAACCAGGGAAAAACCCGCGTTCTGAATGCAGTGTCATATCTACGTAAAAGTTCAGTGCCTAAGAACCGTTATGTATGTAATGTAAGGAAGAATATAGGTGAAAGGTTGCAATGTTACCTGCGCCTATATAGGGTACCTATATGGAATATAACACTCCATGCGGATCCTAGTAGAAGGCACGCAGTCCAGGCCAATCTCCATGCAGACCTAGTAGAAGGCACACAGTCCAGGCCAATCTCCACACAGACCTCATAGAAGGCACACAGTTCAGACCACTCTCCATGCAGACCTCGTAATAGGCACGCAGTCCAGGCTAGTCTTCATGCAGACCTCCTGACCTTCCGGAATCTCCTTAAAACCTGGCTGTTCCAAAAATCTGCATAAGTATCTGTGTTCTACTCGGTCCGCTGATGTTGTGAGCGCTGCGATGCCTAAGGGTAGCTATGCGCTTTATAAGTTTTTCTTCATTCATTCATTCATAGAAGGCATGCAGACCAGGCCAATCTCCATCCAGACCTCGTAATAGACACGCAGTCCAGGCTAATCTCCATTCAGACCTCGTAGAAGGCATGCAGTCCAGGCCAATCTCCATGCAGACCTAGTAGAAGGCACGCAGTCCAAGCCAATCTCCATGCAGACCTCGTAGAAGGCACACAGTCCAGGCCAATCTCCATGCAGACCTAGTAGAAGGCACATAGTCCAGGCCAATCTCCATGCAGACCTAGTAGAAGGCACACATTCCTGGCCAATCTTCATGCAGACCTTGTAGAAGGCACGCAGTCTAGGCCAATCTCCATGCAGACCTTGTAGAAGGCATACAGTCCAGGCCAATCTCCTTGCAGAGGTAGAGGAAGGCACGCAGTCCAGGCCAATCTTCACTCAGACCTCGTAGAAGGCACTCCGTCCAGGCCAGTCTCAATGAAGAACTGGAAGAAGGCATGCAGTCCAGGCCAATCTCCACTCAGACCTCGTAGAAGGCACTCAGTCCAGGCCAGTCTCAATGCAGAGCTAGAAGAAGGCCGCAGTCCAGGCCAAAATCCATGCAGAGCTAGTAGAAGGCATGCAGTCCAGGCCAATCTCGAACTCAGACCTCGTAGAAGGCACGCAGTCCAGGCCAATCTCCACTCAGACCTCGTAGAAGGCACGCAGTCCAGGCCAATCTCCATGCAGACCTCATAGAAGGCACGCAGTCCAGGCCAATCTCCACGCAGACATAGTAGAAGGCACAGAGTCCAGGCCAATCTCCATGCAAAGCTAGAGGAAGGCATGCAGTCCAGGCCAATCTTCTTGCAGACCTCGTAGAAGGCACGCAGTCTGGGCCAATCTCATTGCAGACCTAGTAGAAAGCACACAGTCCAGGCCAATCTCCATGCAGACCTCCTGACCTTCCGAAAACTCCTTAAAACCTGGCTGTTCCAAAAATCTGCATAAGTATCTGTGTTCTACTCGGTCCGCTGATGTTGTGAGCGCTGGGATGCCTTAGGGTAGCTATACCCTTTATAAGTGTTTTTTAATTCATTCATTCATAGAAGGCATGCAGTCCAGGCCAATCTCCATGCGGACCTCGTAATAGGCACGCAGTCCAGGCTAATCTCCATGCAGACCTCATAGAAGGCATGCAGTCCAGGCCAATCTCCATGCAGACCTAGTAGAAGGCACGCAGTCCGAGCCAATCTCCATGCAGACCTCGTAGAAGGCACACAGTCTAGGCCAATCTCCATGCAGACCTAGTAGAAGGCACGCAGTCCAGGCCAATCTCCATGCAGACCTAGTAGAAAGCACACAGTCCAGGCCAATCTCCATGCAGACCTCGTAGAAGGCACGCAGTCCAGGCCAATCTCCATGCAGACCTAGTAGAAAGCACACAGTCCAGGGCAATCTCCACTCAGACCTCATAGAAGGCATGCAGTCCAGGCCAATCTCCATGCAGACCTAGTAGAAGGCACGCAGTCCAAGCCAATCTCCATGCAGACCTCGTAGAAGGCACACAGTCTAGGCCAATCTCCATGCAGACCTAGTAGAAGGCACGCAGTCCAGGCCAATCTCCATGCAGACCTAGTAGAAAGCACACAGTCCAGGCCAATCTCCATGCAGACCTCGTAGAAGGCACGCAGTCCAGGCCAATCTCCATGCAGACCTAGTAGAAAGCACACAGTCCAGGGCAATCTCCACTCAGACCTCGTAGAAAGCATGCAGTCTAGGCCAATCTCCATGCAGACCTTGTAGAAGGCATTCACTCCAGGCCAATATCCTTGCATAGCTAGAGGAAGGCATGCAGTCCAGGCCAATCTTCACTCAGACCTCGTAGAAGGCACTCAGTCCAGGCCAGTCTCAATGCAGAGCTAGAAGAAGGCTGCAGTCCAGGCCAAACTCCATGCAGAGCTAGTAGAAGGCATGCAGTCCAGGCCAATCTCCACTCAGACCTCGTAGAAGGCACGCAGTCCAGGCCAAACTCCATGCAGACCTCGTAGAAGGCACGCAGTCCAGGCCAATCTCCACGCAGACATAGTAGAAGGCACACAGTCCGGGCCAATGTCCATGCAGACCTAGTAGAAAGCACATAGTCCAGGCCAATCTCCATGCAAACCTCGTAGAAGGCACGCAGTCCAAGCCAATCTCCATGCAGACCTAGTAGAAAGCACACAGTCCAGGCCAATCTCCATGCAGACCTCGTAGAAGGCACGCAGTCCAGGCCAATCTCCATACAGACCTAGTAGAAAGCACACAGTCCAGGCCAATCTCCACTCAGACCTCGTAGAAAGCATGCAGTCTAGGCCAATCTCCATGCAGAGCTAGAGGAAGGCATGCAATCCAGGCCAATCTCCTTGCAGACCTCGTAGAAGGCACGCAGTCCGGGCCAATCTCCATGCAGACCTAGTAGAAAGCACACAGTTCAGGCCAATCTCCACTCAGACCTTGTAGAAAGCATGCAGTCCAGGCCAATCTCCATGCAGACCTGGTAGAAGGCACGCAGTCCAGGCCAATCTCCATGCAGATCTAGTAGAAGGCACACAGTCCAGGCCAATCTACACTCAGACCTCGTAGAAGGCACGCAGTCCAGGCCAATCTCCATGCAGACCTAGTAGAAGGCACACAGTCCAGGCCAATCTCCACACAGACCTCGTAGAAGGCACACATTCCAGGCCAATCCCCATGCTGGCTTAATAGAAGTCACACAGTCCAGGCCAATCTCCATGCAGACCTTGTAGAAGGCATGCAGTCAAGGCCAATCTTCATTCAGAGCTAGAGGAGGGCACGCAGTCCAGGCTAATCTCCATTCAGACCTCGTTGAAGGCACTCAGTCCAGGCCAGTCTCCACTCAGACCTTGTAGAAGGCACTAAATCCAGGCTAGTCTCAATGCAGAACTA
The DNA here is from genome assembly GCA_963921515.1 of Calotriton arnoldi. NCBI lineage: Eukaryota > Metazoa > Chordata > Amphibia > Caudata > Salamandridae > Calotriton > Calotriton arnoldi. The sequence continues at coordinate 1,534,310 of CAWUFW010003087.1, forward strand.
GTAAAAGGCATGCAGTCCAGGCTAATCTCCACTCAGACCTCGTGGAAGGCACGCAGTCCAGGCCAATCTCCATGCACACCTCGTAGAAGGCACGCAGTCCAGGCCTATCTCCACGCAGACCTAGTAGAAGGCGCGCAGTCCAGGCTAATCTCCATGCAGGCCTTGTAAAAGGCACGCAGTCCAGGCCAATCTCCATGCCGACCTAGTAGAAGGCACATAGTCAAGGCCAATCTAAAGGCAGAGCTAGTAGAAGGCACACAGTCCAGGCCAATCTCCATGCAGAGGTAGAGGAAGGCACGCAGTCCGGGCCAATCTCAATGCAGACCTAGTAGAAAGCACACAGTCTAGGCCAATCTCCATGCAGACATCGTAGAAGGCACGCAGTCCAGGCTAATCTCCATGCAGACCTCGTAATAGGCACGCAGTCCAGGCTAATCTCCATGCAGATCTCGTAATAGGCATGCAGTCCAGGCCAATCTCCATGCAGACCTCGTAATAGGCACGCAGTCCAGGCTAATCCCAATGCAGACCTCGTAATAGGTACGCAGTCCAGGCTAATCTCCATGCAGACCTCGTAATAGGCGCGCAGTCCAGGCTAATCTCCATGCAGGACTCGTAGAAGGCATGCAGTCCAGACCAATCTCCATGCAGACCTAGTAGAAGGCACGCAATCCAGGCCAATCTCCATGCAGACCTCGTTATAGGCATGCAGTCCAGGCTAATCTCCATGCAGACCTCGTAATAGGCACGCAGTCCAGGCTAATCTCCATGCACACCTCGTAATAGGCATGCAGTCCAGGCTAATCTCCATGCAAACCTCGAAAAAGGCATGCAGTATAGGCCAATCTCCATGCAGACCTCATAGAAGGCAATCAGTCTATAACAATCTCCATTTAAACCTAGTAGAAGGCACCCAGTCCAGGCCACTGTCCACGCAGATCTAGTAGAAGGCACGCAGTCCAGGCTAATCTCCATGTAAACCTCGTAATAGGCACGCAGTCCAGGCTAATCTCCATGCAGACCTCATAGAAGGCATGCAGTCCAGGCCAATCTCCATGCAGACCTAGTAGAAGGCACGCAGTCCAAGCCAATCTCCATGCAGACCTCGTAGAAGGCACACAGTCCAGGCCAATCTCCATTCAGACCTAGTAGAAGGCACGCAGTCCAGGCCAATCTCCATGCAGACCTAGTAGAAAGCACACAGTCCAGGCCAATCTCCATGCAGACCTCGTAGAAGGCACGCAGTCCAGGCCAATCTCCATGCAGACCTAGTAGAAAGCACACAGTCCAGGGCAATCTCCACTCAGACCTCGTAGAAAGCATGCAGTCCAGGCCAATCTCCATGCAGAACTAGTAGAAGGCACACATTCCTGGCCAATCTTCATGCAGACCTTGTAGAAGGCACACAGTCTAGGCCAATCTCCATGCAGACCTTGTAGAAGGCATGCACTCCAGGCCAATATCCTTGCATAGCTAGAGGAAGGCATGCAGTCCAGGCCAATCTTCACTCAGACCTCGTAGAAGGCACTCAGTCCAGGCCAGTTTCAATGCAGAGCTAGAAGAAGGCTGCAGTCCAGGCCAAACTCCATGCAGAGCTAGTAGAAGGCATGCAGTCCAGGCCAATCTCCACTCAGACCTCGTAATAGGCACGCAGTCCAGGCTAATCTCCATGCAGACCTCATAGAAGGCATGCAGTCAGGGCCAATCTCCATGCAGACCTATTAATAGGCATGCAGTCCAGGCTAATCTCCATGCAGACCTCGTAATAGGCACGCAATCCAGGCTAATCTCCATGCAGACCTCGTAATAGGCACACAGTCTAGGCCAATCTCCATGCAGACCTAGTAGAAGGCACGCAGTCCAGGCCAATCTCCATGCAGACCTAGTAGAAAGCACGGATTCCAGGCCAATCTCCATGCAGACCTATTAATAGGCATGCAGTCCAGGCTAATCTCCATGCAGACCTCGTAATAGGCACGCAGTCCAGGCTAATCTACATGGTGACCTCGTATAGGCACACAGTCTAGGCCAATCTCCATGTAGACCTAGTAGAAGGCATACAGTCCATGCCAATCTCCATTCAGGCCTAGTAGAAAGCACGCAGTCCATGTCAATCTCCAAGCAGACCTCGTAGAAGGCACACAGTCTAGGCCAATCTCCATGCAGACCTAGTAGAAGGCACGCAGTCCAGGCCAATATCCATGCAGACCTAGTGGAAAGCACACACAGTCCAGGCCAATCTCCATGCAGAACTCGTAGAAGGCACGCAGTCCAGGCCAATCTCCATACAGACCTAGTAGAAAGCACACAGTCCAGGCCAATCTCCACTCAGACCTCGTAGAAAGCATGCAGTCCAAGGCCAATCTCCATGCAGAACTAGGAGAAGGCACACAGTCCAGGCCAATCGCCACACAGACCTCGTAGAAGGCATGCATTCCAGGCCAATCTCCACGCTGGCCTAGTAGAAGGCACGCAGTCTAGGCCAATGTCCATGCAGACCTTGTAGAAGGCATGCAGTCCAGGCCAATCTCCATGCAGAGCTAGAGGAAGGCACACAGTCCAGGCCAATCTACACTCAGACCTCGTAGAAGGCACTCCGTCCAGGCCAGTCTCAATGCAGAGCTAGTAGAAGGCATGCAGTGCAGGGCAATCTCCACTCAGACCTCGTAGAAGGCACGCAGTCCAGGCCAATCTCCAAGCAGAGCTAGTAGAAGGCACGCATTCCAGGCCAGTCTCCACTCAGATCTCATAGAAGGCACGCAGTCCAGGCCAATCTGCACTCAGACCTCGTAGAAAGCATGCAGTCCAGGCCAATCTCCATGCAGAACTAGTAGAAGGCACACAGTCTAGGCCAATCTCCACGCAGACCTCGTAGAAAGCATGCATTCTAGGCCAGTCTCCAAGCTGGCCTAGTAGAAGGCACGCAGTCTAGGCCAATCTCCATGCAGACCTCGTTGAAGGCACTCAGTCCAGGCCAGTCTCAATGAAGAACTAGAAGAAGGCATGCAGTCCAGGCCAATCTCCACTCAGACCTCGTAGAAGGCACTCAGTCCAGGCCAGTCTCAACGCAGAGCTAGAATAAGGCCGCAGTCCAGGCCAAAATCCATGCAGAGCTAGTAGAAGGCATGCAGTCCAGGCCAATCTCGAACTCAGACCTCGTAGAAGGCACGCCGTCCAGGCCAATCTCCACTCAGACCTCGTAGAAGGCAAGCAGTCCAGGCCAATCTCCATGCAGACCTCGTAGAAGGCACGCAGTCCAGGCCAATCTCCATGCAGACCTCGTAGAAGGCACGCAGTCCAGGCCAATCTCCATGCAAAGCTAGAGGAAGGCATGCAGTCCAGGCCAATCTTCTTGCAGACCTCGTAGAAGGCACGCAGTCCGGGCCAATCTCATTGCAGACCTGGTAGAAAGCACACAGTCCAGGCCAATCTGCATGCAGACCTCCTGACCTTCTGGAAACTCCTAAAAACCTGGCTGTTCCAAAAATCTGCATAAGTATCTGTGTTCTACTCGGTCCTCTGATGTTGTGAGCGCTGGGATGCCTTAGGGTAGCTATACGCTTTATAAGTGTTTCTTAATTCATTCATTCATTCATTCATTCATTCATTCATTCATTCATAGAAAGCACGCAGTCCAGGCCAATCTCCACTCAGACCTCGTAATAGGCACGCAGTCCAGGCCAATCTCCATGCAGACCTCGTAATAGGCACGCAGTCCAGGCTAATCTCCATGCAGACCTCGTAGAAGGCATGCAGTCCAGGCCAATCTCCATGCAGACCTAGTAGAAGGCACGCAGTCCAAGCCAATCTCCATGCAGACCTCGTAGATGGCACACAGTCCAGGCCAATCTCCATGCAGACCTAGTAGAAGGCACGCAGTCCAGGCCAATCTCCATGCAGACCTAGTAGAAAGCACACAGTCCAGGCCAATCTCCATGCAGACCTCGTAGAAGGCATGCAGTCCAGGCCAATCTCCATGCAGAACTAGTAGAAGGCACACATTCCTGGCCAATTTTCATGCAGACCTTGCAGAAGGCATACAGTCTAGGCCAATCTCCATGCAGACCTTGTAGAAGGCATTCACTCCAGGCCAATATCCTTGCATAGCTAGAGGAAGGCATGCAGTCCAGGCCAATCTCCACTCAGACCTCGTAGAAGGCAAGCAGTCCAGGCCAATCTCCATGCAGACCTCGTAGAAGGCACGCAGTCCAGGCCAATCTCCATGCAAAGCTAGAGGAAGGCATGCAGTCCAGGCCAATCTCCACTCAGACCTCGTAGAAGGCATGCAGTCCAGGCCAATCTTCTTGCAGACCTCGTAGAAGGCACGCAGTCCAGGCCAATCTGCATGCAGACCTCCTGACCTTCCGGAAACTCCTAAAAACCTGGCTGTTCCAAAAATCTGCATAAGTATCTGTGTTCTACTCGGTCCTCTGATGTTGTGAGCGCTGGGATGCCTTAGGGTAGCTATACGCTTTATAAGTGTTTCTTAATTCATTCATTCATTCATTCATTCATAGAAGGCATGCAGTCCAGGCCAATCTCCATGCAGACCTCGTAATAGGCACGCAGTCCAGGCTAATCTCCATGCACACCTCGTAATAGGCACGCAGTCCAGGCTAATCTCCATGCAGACCTCGTAGAAGGCATGCAGTCCAGGCCAATCTCCATGCAGACCTAGTAGAAGGCACGCAGTCCAAGCCAAACTCCATGCAGACCTCGTAGATGGCACACAGTCCAGGCCAATCTCCATGCAGACCTAGTAGAAGGCACGCAGTCCAGGCCAATCTCCATGCAGACCTAGTAGAAAGCACACAGTCCAGGCCAATCTCCACTCAGACCTCGTAGAAAGCATGCAGTCCAGGCCAATCTCCATGCAGAACTAGTAGAAGGCACACATTCCTGGCCAATTTTCATGCAGACCTTGCAGAAGGCATACAGTCTAGGCCAATCTCCATGCAGACCTTGTAGAAGGCACTCAGTCCAGGCCAGTCTCAATACAGAGCTAGAAGAAGGCATGCAGTCCAGCCCAATCTCCACTCAGACCTCGTAGAAGGAACTCAGTCCAGGCCAGTCTCAATGCAGAGCTAGAAGAAGGCTGCAGTCCAGGCCAAACTCCATGCAGAGCTAGTAGAAGGCATGCAGTCCAGGCCAATCTCCACTCAGACCTCGTAGAAGGCACGCAGTCCAGGCCAATCTCCACTCAGACATCGTAGAAGGCACGCAGTCCAGGCCAAACTCCATGCAGACCTCGTAGAAGGCACGCAGTCCAGGCCAATCACCACGCAGACATAGTAGAAGGCACACAGTCCAGGCCAAACTCCATAGAATGCTAAAGGAAGGCATGCAGTCCAGGCCAATCTCCTTGCAGACCTCGTAGACGGCACGCAGTCCGGGCCAATGTCCATGCAGACCTAGTAGAAAGCACACAGTCCAGGCCAATCTCCACTCAGACCTAGTAGAAGGCACGCAGTCTAGGCCAATCTCCCTGCAGACCTTGTAGAAGGCATGCAGTCCAGGCCAATCTCCATGCAGACCTAGTAGAAAGCACACAGTCCAGGCCAATCTCCATGCAGACCTCGTAGAAGGCACGCAGTCCAGGCCAATCTCCATGCAGACCTAGTAGAAAGCTGACACAGTCCAGGCCAATCTCCACTCAGACCTCGTGGAAAGCATGCAGTCTAGGCCAATCTCCATGCAGAGCTAGAGGAAGGCATGCAATCCAGGCCAATCTCCTTGCAGACCTCGTAGAAGGCACGCAGTCCGGGCCAATCTCCATGCAGACCTAGTAGAAAGCACACAGTTCAGGCCAATCTCCACTCAGATCTTGTAGAAAGCATGCAGTCCAGGCCAATCTCCATGCAGACCTAGTAGAAGGCACGCAGTCCAGGCCAATCTCCATGCAGATCTAGTAGAAGGCACACAGTCCAGGCCAATCTACACGCAGACCTCGTAGAAGGCACGCAGTCCAGGCCAATCTCCATGCAGACCTAGTAGAAGGCACACAGTCCAGGCCAATCTCCACGCAGACCTCGTAGAAGGCACACAGTCCAGGCCAATCCCCATGCTGGCCTAGTAGAAGTAACACAGTCCAGGCCAATCTCCATGCAGACCTTGTAGAAGGCATGCAGTCAAGGCCAATCTTCATGCAGAGCTAGAGGAGGGCACGCAGTCCAGGCTAATCTCCATTCAGACCTCATTGAAGGCACTCAGTCCAGGCCAGTCTCCACTTAGACCTTGTAGAAGGCACTAAATCCAGGCTAGTCTCAATGCAGAGCTAGTAAAAGGCATGCAGTCCAGGCTAATCTCCACTCAGACCTCGTGGAAGGCACGCAGTCCAGGCCAATCTCCATGCACACCTCGTAGAAGGCACGCAGTCCAGGCCTATCTCCACGCAGACCTAGTAGAAGGCGCGCAGTCCAGGCGAATCTCCACGCAGGCCTTGTAAAAGGCACGCAGTCCAGGCGAATCTCCATGCCGACCTAGTAGAAGGCACACAGTCAAGGCCAATATAAAGGCAGAGCTAGTAGAAGGCGCGCAGTCCAGGCCAATCTCCATGCAGCGCTAGAGGAAGGCACACAGTCCGGGCCAATCTCAATGCAGACCTAGTGGAAAGCACACAGTCTAGGCCAATCTCCATGCAGACATCGTAGAAGGCATGCAGTCCGGGCTAATCTCCATGCAGACCTCGTAATAGGCACGCAGTCTAGGCTAATCTCCATGCAGACCTCGTAATAGGCATGCAGTCCAGGCCAATCTCCATGCAGACCTCGTAATAGCCACGCAGTCCAGGCTAATCCCCATGCAGACCTCGTAATAGGTACGGAGTCCAGGCTAATCTCCATGCAGACCTCGTAATAGGCACGCAGTCCAGGCAAATCTCCATGCAGGCCTCGTAGAAGGCATGCAGTCCAGACCAATCTCCATGCAGACCTAGTAGAAGGCACACAATCCAGGCCAATCTCCATGCAGACCTTGTAATAGGCATGCAGTCCAGGCTAATCTCCATGCAGACCTCGTAATAGGCCCGCAGTCCAGGCTAATCTCCATGCAGACCTCGTAATAGGCACGCAGTCCAGGCTAATCTCCATGCAGACCTCGAAGAAGGCATGCAGTATAGGCCAATCTCCATGCAGACCTCATAGAAGGCACTCAGTCCATAACAATCTCCATTTAGACCTAGTAGAAGGCACCCAGTCCAGGCCAATGTCCACGCAGATCTAGTAGAAGGCACGCAGTCCAGGCTAATCTCTGTGTAGACCTCGTAATAGGCACGCAGTCCAGGCTAATCTCCATGCAGACCTAATAGAAGGCATGCAGTCCAGGCCAATCTCTATGCAGACCTATTAATAGGCATGCAGTCCAGGCTAATCTCCATGCAGACCTCGTAATAGGCACGCAGTCCAGGCTAATCTCCATAATGACCTCGTAATAGGCACACAGTCTAGGCCAATCTCCACGCAGACCTAGTAGAAAGCACGGATTCCATGCCAATCTCCATGCAGACCTATTAATAGGCATGCAGTCCAGGCTAATCTCCATGCAGACCTCGTAATAGGCACGCAGTCCAGGCTAATCTACATGGTGACCTCGTAATAGGCACACGGTCTAGGCCAATCTCCATGTAGACCTAGTAGAAGGCATGCGGTCCATCCCAATTTACATTCAGGCCTAGTAGAAGGCACGCAGTCCATGTCAATCTCCAAGCAGACCTCGTACAAGGCACACAGTCTAGGCCAATCTCCATGCAGACCTAGTAGAAGGCATGCAGTCCAGGCCAATCTCCATGCAGACCTAGTAGAAAGCACACACATTCCAGGCCAATCTCCATGCAGACCTCGTAGAAGGCACGCAGTCCAGGCCAATCTCCATACAGACCTAGTAGAAAGCACTCAGTCCAGGCCAATCTCCACTCAGACCTCGTAGAAAGCATGCAGTCCAAGGCCTGTCTCCATGCAGAACTAGGAGAAGGCACACAGTCCAGGCCAATCGCCACACAGACCTCGTAGAAGGCATGCATTCCAGGCCAATCTCCACGCTGGCCTAGTAGAAGGCACGCAGTCTAGGCCAATGTCCATGCAGACCTTGTAGAAGGCATGCAGTCCAGGCCAATCTCCATGCAGAGCTAGAGGAAGGCACGCAGTCCAGGCCAATCTCCACTCAGACCTCGTAGAAGGCACTCCGTCCAGGCCAGTCTCAATGCAGAGCTAGTAGAAGGCATGCAGTCCAGGGCAATCTCCACTCAGACCTCGTAGAAGGCACGCAGTCCAGGCCAATCTCCAAGCAGAGCTAGTAGAAGGCATGCATTCCAGGCCAGTCTCCACTCAGACCTCATAGAAGGCACGCAGTCCAGGCCAATCTGCACTCAGACCTCGTAAAAAGCATGCAGTCCAGGCCAATCTCCATGCAGAACTAGTAGAAGGCACACAGTCTAGGCCAATCTCCACGCAGACCTCGTAGAAAGCATGCATTCTAGGCCAATCTCCAAGCTGGCCTAGCAGAAGGCACGCAGTCTAAGCCAATCTGCATGCAGACCTCGTTGAAGGCACTCAGTTAAGGCCAGTCTCAATGCAGAACTAGTAGAAGGCATGCAGTACTGGCCAATTTCCACTCAGACCTTGTAGAAGGCACGCTGTCCAGGCCAATCTCCATGCAGTGCTAGTAGAAGGCATCCAGTCCAGGCCAATCTCCAAGCAGACCTCGTAGAATGCACGCAGTCCAGGCCAATCTCCATGCAGACCTAGTAGAAGGCACACAGTCCAGGCCAATCTCCATGCAGAGCTAGAGGAAGTCATGCAGTCCAGGCCAATCTCCATGCAGAACTAGTAGAAAGCACACAGTCCAGGCCAATCACCACTCAGACCTCGTAGAAAGCATGCAGGCCAGGCCAAATCTCCATGCAGGCCTAGTAGAAGGCACGCAGTGCAGGCCAATCTCCATGCAGACCTAGTAGAGGGCAAACAGTCCAGGCCAATCTCCACGCAGACCTCGTAGAAGGCACACAGTCCAGGCCAATCTCCATGCTGGCCTAGTAGAAGGCACGCAGTCCAGGCCAATCTCCATGCAGACCTTGTAGAAGGCATTCTGTCAAGTCCAATCTCCATGTAGAGCTAGAGGAAGGCACGCAGTCCATGCAAATCTCCACTCAGACCTCGTCGAAGGCACGCAGTCCAGGCCAATCTCCATGCAGACCTCGTAGAAGGGACGCAGTCCAGGCCAATCTCCACGCAGACCTAGTAGAAGGCACGCAGTCCAGGCCAATCTAAACGCAGAAATTGTAAAAGGCACGCAGTCCAGGCCAATCTCCACACAGACCTAGTAGAAGGGACGCAGTCCAGGCCAATCTCCACGCAGACCTAGTAGAAGGCACGCAGTCCAGGCCAATCTAAAGGCAGAGCTAGTAGAAGGCACGCAGTCCAGGCCAATCTCCATGCAGAGCTAGAGGAACGCACGCAGTCCAGGCCAATCTCCATGCAGAGCTAGAGGAAGGCACGCAGTCCGGGTCAGTCTCCATAGAGAGCTAGAGGAAGGCACGCAGTCCGGGCCAATCTCCATGCAGACCTAGTAGAAAGCACACAGCCCAGGCCAATCTCCATGCAGACCTCGAGAAGGCACGCAGTCCAGTCCAATCTACATGCAGTTCTCATAGAAGGCACGCAGTCCAACCCAATCTCCAATCAGACCACGTAGAAAGCCCTCAGTCCATGCCAGTCTCCATGCAGACCTCGTGGACGGCATGCAGTCCAGGCCAATCTCCATGCAGTCCTCATAGAAGGTACGCAGTCCAACCCAATCTCCAATCAGACCACGTAGAAAGCCCTCAGTCCATGCCAGTCTCCACTCAGACCTCATAAAAGGCACTCACTCCAGGCCAATCTCCATGCAGACCTAGTAGAAGGCACACAGTCCAGGCCAGTCTCCAGGGAGACCTAGTAGAAGGCACACAGTCCAGGCCAGTCTCCACGCAGACCTAGTAGAATGCACGCTGTCCAGGCCAATATCCACGCAGACCTAGTAGAAGGCATGCAGTCCAGGCCAATCTCCACGCAAACCTCGTAGAAGGCACGCAGGCCAGGCCAATCTCCACGCAGACCTAGTAGAAGGCACGCAGGCCAGGCCAATCTCCACGCAGACCTAGTAAAAGGCACGCAGTCCTGGCCAACCTCCTTGCTGACCTCGTAGGAGGCACGCAGTCCGGGCCAATCTCCATGCAGACCTAGAAGAAAGCACAAAGTCCAGGCCAATATCCACTCAGACTTCGTAGAAAGCATGCAGTCCAGGCCAATCTCCATGCAGATCTAGTAGAAGGCACACTGTCCAGGCCAATCTCCACGCAGACCTCGTAGAAGGCACGCAGTCCAGGCCAATCTCCATGCAGACCTAGTAGAAGGCACACAGTCCAGGCCAATCTCCATGCAGACCTTATAGAAGGCATGCAGTGAAGGCCAATATCCATGTAGAGCTAGAGGAAGGCACGCAGTCCAGGCTAATCTCCATGCAGACCTCGTTGAAAGCACTCAGTCCAGGCCAGCCTCCACGCACACCTTGTAGAAGGCACTAAATCCAGGCCCGTCTCAATGCAGAGCTAGTAAAATGCATGCAGTCCAGGCTAATCGCCACTCAGACCTCGTGGAAGGCACGCAGTCCAGGACAATCTCCATGCACACCTCGTAGAAGGCACGCAGTCCAGGCCAATCTCCACACAGACCTAGTAGAAGGCACGCAGTCTAGGCGAATCTCCACACAGGCCTTGGAAAAGGCACGCAGTCCAGGCCAATCTCCACGCCGACCTAGTAGAAGGCACACAGTCCAGGCCAATCTAAAGGCAGAGCTAGTAGAAGGCACGCAGTCCAGACCAATCTCCATGCAGAGCTAGAGGAAGGTACGCAGTCCAGGCCAATCTCAATGCAGACCTAGTAGAAAGCACACAGTCCAGGCCAATCTCCATGCAGACCTAGTAATAGGCACGCAGTCCAGGCTAATCTCCATGCAGACCTCGTAATAGGCATGCAGTCCAGGCCAAACTCCATGCAGACCTCGTAATAGGCACTCAGTCCAGTCTAATCTCCATGCAGATCTTGTAATAGGCACGCAATCCAGGCTAATCTCCATGCAGACCTCGTAATAGGCACGCAGTCCAGGCTAATCTCCATGCAGGCCTCGTAGAAGGCATGCAGTCCAGACCAATCTCCATGCAGACCTAGTAGAAGGCACGCAGCCCAGGCCAATCTCCATGCAGACCTCGTAATAGGCATGCAGTCCAGGCTAATCTCCATGCAGACCTCGTAGAAGGCATACAGTCCAGGCCAATCTCCATGCAGACGTCATAGAAGGCACACAGTCCATGCCAATCTCCATGTAGACCTAGTAGAAGGCACCCAGTCCAGGCCAATCTCCACGCAGATCTAGTAGAAGGCACGCAGTCCAGGCTAATCTCCATGCAGACCTTGTAGAAGGCATGCAGTCAAGGCCAATCTCCATGCAGACCTCGTAGAAGTCCAGGCCAATCTCAATGCAGACCTAGTAGAAAGCAGACACTCCAGGCCAATCTCCATGCAGACCTCGTAGAAGGCAAGCAGTCCAGGCCAATCTCCATGCAGAGCTAGAGGAAGGCATGCAGTCCAGGCCAATCTCCTTGCAGACCTCGTAGAAGGCACGTAGTCCGGTCCATTATCCATGCAGACCTAGTAGAAAGCACATAGTCCAGGCCAATCTCCACTCAGACCTCGTAGAAAGCATGCAGTCCAGGCCAATCTCCATGCAGACCTCGTAGAAGGCACGTAGTCCGGTCCATTATCCATGCAGACCTAGTAGAAAGCACATAGTCCAGGCCAATCTCCACTCAGACCTCGTAGAAAGCATGCAGTCCAGGCCAATCTCCATGCAGACCTCGTAGAAGGCATGCAGTCCAGGCCAATCTCCATGCAGACCTCGTAGAAGGTACACAGTCCAGGCCAATCTCCACGCAGACCTCGTAGAAGGCACGCAGTCCAGGCCAATTTCCATGCAGACCTTGTAGAAGGCACACAGTCCAGGCCAATCTCCACACAGACCTCCTAGAAGGCATGCAGTCCAGGCTAATCTCCATGCAGACCTCGTAATAGGCACGCAGTCCAGGCTAATCTACATGGTGACCTCGTAATAGGCACACGGTCTAGGCCAATCTCCATGTAGACCTAGTAGAAGGCATACAGTCCATGCCAATCTCCATTCAGGCCTAGTAGAAGGCACGCAGTCCATGTCAATCTCCAAGCAGACCTCGTAGAAGGCACACAGTCTAGGCCAATCTCCATGCAGACCTAGTAGAAGGCACGCAGTCCAGGCCAATCTCCATGCAGACCTAGTAGAAAGCACACACAGTCCAGGCCAATCTCCATGCAGACCTCGTAGAAGGCATGCAGTCCAGGCCAATCTCCATACAGACCTACTAGAAAGCACACAGTCCAGGCCAATCTCCACTCAGACCTCGTGGAAAGCATACAGTCCAAGGCCAATCTCCATGCAGAACTAGGAGAAGGCACACAGTCCAGGCCAATCGCCACACAGACCTCGTAGAAGGCATGCATTCGAGTCCAATCTCCACGCTGGCCTAGTAGAAGGCACGCAGTCTAGACCAATGTCCATGCAGACCTTGTAGAAGGCATGCAGTCCAGGCCAATCTCCATGCACAGCTAGAGGAAGGCACGCAGTCCAGGCCAATCTCCACTCAGACCTCGTAGAAGGCACTCCGTCCAGGCCAGTCTCAATGCAGAGCTAGTAGAAGGCATGCAGTCCAGGGCAATCTCCACTCAGACCTCGTAGAAGGCACGCAGCCCAGGCCAATCTCCAAGCAGAGCTAGTAGAAGGCACGCATTCCAGGCCAGTCTCCACTCAGACCTCATAGAAGGCACGCAGTCCAGGCCAATCTGCACTCAGACCTCGTAGAAAGCATGCAGTCCAGGCAAATCTCCATGCAGAACTAGTAGAAGGCACACAGTCTAGGCCAATCTCCACGCAAACCTCGTAGAAGGCATGCATTCCAGTCCAATCTCCACGCTGGCCTAGTAGAAGGCACGCAGTCTAGGCCAATGTCCATGCAGACCTTGTAGAAGGCATGCAGTCCAGGCCAATCTCCATGCACAGCTAGAGGAAGGCACGCAGTCCAGGCCAATCTCAATGCAGAGCTAGTAGAAGGCATGCAGTCGAGGGCAATCTCCACTCAGACCTCATAGAAGGCACTCCGTCCAGGCCAGTCTCAATGCAGAGCTAGTAGAAGGCATGCAGTCGAGGGCAATCTCCACTCAGACCTCATAGAAGGCACGCAGTCCAGGCCAATCTCCAAGCAGAGCTAGTAGAAGGCACGCATTCCAGGCCAGTCTCCACTCAGACCTCATAGAAGGCACGCAGTCCAGGCCAATCTGCACTCATACCTCGTAGAAAGCATGCAGTCCAGGCCAATCTCCATGCAGAACTAGTAGAAGGCACACAGTCTAGGCCAATCTCCACGCAGACCTCGTAGAAAGCATGCATTCTAGGTCAATCTCCAAGGTGGCCTAGTAGAAGGCACGCAGTCTAGGCCAATCTCCATGCAGACCTCATTGAAGGCACTCAGTTCAGGCCAGTCTCAATGCAGAACTAGTAGAAGGTATGCAGTACTGGCCAATCTCCACTCAGACCTTGTAGAAGGCACGCTGTCCAGGCCAATCTCCATGCAGAGCTAGCAGAAGGCACACAGTCCAGGCAAATCTCCAAGCAGACCTCGTAGAAGGCACGCAGTCCAGGCCAATCTCCATGCAGACCGAGTAGAAGGCACACAGTCCAGGCCAATCTCCATGCAGAGCTAGAGGAAGGCATGCAGTCCAGGCCAATCTCCTTGCAGACCTCGTAGAAGGCACGCAGTCCGTGGCCAATCTCCATGCAGAACTAGTAGAAAGCACACAGTCCAGCCCAATCTCCACTCAGATCTCGTAGAAAGCATGCAGGCCAGGCCAAATCTCCATGCAGGCCTAGTAGAAGGCACGCAGTGCAGGCCAATCTCCATGCAGACCTAGTAGAGGGCACACAGTCCAGGCCAATCTCCACGCAGACCTCGTAGAAGGCACACAGTCCAGGCCAATCTCCATGCTGGCCTAGTAGAAGGCACGCAGTCCAGGCCAATCTCCATGCAGACCTTGTAGAAGCCATTCTGTCAAGGCCAATCTCCATGTAGAGCTAGAGGAAGGCACGCAGTCCATGCAAATCTCCACTCAGACCTCGTCGAAGGCACGCAGTCCAGGCCAATCTCCATGCAGACCTCGTAGAAGGGACGCAGTCCAGCCCAATCTCCACGCAGACCTAGTAGAAGGCACGCAGTCCAGGCCAATCTAAATGCAGAAATTGTAAAAGGCACGCAGTCCAGGCCAATCTCCACACAGACCTAGTAGAAGGCACGCAGTCCAGGCCAATCTAAAGGCAGAGCTAGTAGAAGGCACGCAGTCCAGGCCAATTTCCATGCAGAGCTAGAGGAAGGCACGCAGTCCAGGCCAATCTCCATGCAGAGCTAGAGGAAGGCACGCAGTCCAGGCCAATCTCCACTCAGACCTCGTAGAAGGCACTCCGTCCAGGCCAGTCTCAATGCAGAGCTAGTAGAAGGCATGCAGTCCAGGGCAATCTCCACTCAGACCTCGTAGAAGGCACGCAGCCCAGGCCAATCTCCAAGCAGAGCTAGTAGAAGGCACGCATTCCAGGCCAGTCTCCACTCAGACCTCATAGAAGGCACGCAGTCCAGGCCAATCTGCACTCAGACCTCGTAGAAAGCATGCAGTCCAGGCCAATCTCCATGCAGAACTAGTAGAAGGCACACAGTCTAGGCCAATCTCCACGCAAACCTCGTAGAAGGCATGCATTCCAGTCCAATCTCCACGCTGGCCTAGTAGAAGGCACGCAGTCTAGGCCAATGTCCATGCAGACCTTGTAGAAGGCATGCAGTCCAGGCCAATCTCCATGCACAGCTAGAGGAAGGCACGCAGTCCAGGCCAATCTCAATGCAGAGCTAGTAGAAGGCATGCAGTCGAGGGCAATCTCCACTCAGACCTCATAGAAGGCACTCCGTCCAGGCCAGTCTCAATGCAGAGCTAGTAGAAGGCATGCAGTCGAGGGCAATCTCCACTCAGACCTCATAGAAGGCACGCAGTCCAGGCCAATCTCCAAGCAGAGCTAGTAGAAGGCACGCATTCCAGGCCAGTCTCCACTCAGACCTCATAGAAGGCACGCAGTCCAGGCCAATCTGCACTCATACCTCGTAGAAAGCATGCAGTCCAGGCCAATCTCCATGCAGAACTAGTAGAAGGCACACAGTCTAGGCCAATCTCCACGCAGACCTCGTAGAAAGCATGCATTCTAGGCCAATCTCCAAGCTGGCCTAGTAGAAGGCACGCAGTCTAGGCCAATCTCCATGCAGACCTCATTGAAGGCACTCAGTTCAGGCCAGTCTCAATGCAGAACTAGTAGAAGGTATGCAGTACTGGCCAATCTCCACTCAGACCTTGTAGAAGGCACGCTGTCCAGGCCAATCTCCATGCAGAGCTAGCAGAAGGCACACAGTCCAGGCAAATCTCCAAGCAGACCTCGTAGAAGGCACGCAGTCCAGGCCAATCTCCATGCAGCCCGAGTAGAAGGCACACAGTCCAGGCCAATCTCCATGCAGAGCTAGAGGAAGGCATGCAGTCCAGGCCAATCTCCTTGCAGACCTCGTAGAAGGCACGCAGTCCGGGCCAATCTCCATGCAGAACTAGTCGAAAGCACACAGTCCAGCCCAATCTCCACTCAGATCTCGTAGAAAGCATTCATGCCAGGCCAAATCTCCATGCAGGCCTAGTAGAAGGCACGCAGTGCAGGCCAATCTCCATGCAGACCTAGTAGAGGGCACACAGTCCAGGCCAATCTCCACGCAGACCTCGTAGAAGGCACACAGTCCAGGCCAATCTCCATGCTGGCCTAGTAGAAGGCACACAGTCCAGGCCAATCTCCATGCAGAGCTAGAGGAAGGCACGCAGTCCAGGCCAATCTCAATGCAGACCTAGTAGAAAGCACACAGTCCAGGCCAATCTCCATGCAGACATCGTAGAAGGCATGCAGTCCAGGCTAATCTCCATGCAGACCTCGTAATAGGCACGCAGTCCAGGCTAATCTCCATGCAGACCTTGTAATAGGCATGCAGTCCAGGCCAAACTCCATGCAGACCTCGTAATAGGCACTCAGTCCAGTCTAATCTCCATGCAGACCTTGTAATAGGCACGCAATCCAGGCTAATCTCCATGTAGACCTCGTAATAGGCACGCAGTCCAGGCTAATCTCCATGCAGGCCTCGTAGAAGGCATGCAGTCCGGACCAATCTCCTTGCAGACCTAGTAGAAGGCACGCAGCCCAAGCCAATCTCCATGCAGACCTCGTAATAGGCATGCAGTCCAGGCTAATCTCCATGCAGACCTCATAATAGGCACACAGTCCAGGCTAATCTCTATGCAGACCTTGTAATAGGCACGCAGTCCAGGCTAATCTCCATGCAGACCTCGTAGGAGGCACGCAGCCCAGGCCAATCTCCATGCAGACCTCGTAATAGGCATGCAGTCCAGGCTAATCTCCATGCAGACCTCATAATAGGCACACAGTCCAGGCTAATCTCTATGCAGACCTCGTAATAGGCACGCAGTCCAGGTTAATCTCCATGCAGACCTCGTAGAAGGCATGCAGTCCAAGCCAATCTCCATGCAGACCTCATAGAAGGCACACAGTCCATGCCAATCTCCATGTAGACCTAGTAGAAGGCACCCAGTCCAGGCCAATCTCCACGCAGATCTAGTAGAAGGCACGCAGTCCAGGCTAATCTCCATGCAGACCTTGTAGAAGGCATGCAGTCAAGGCCAATCTCCATGCAGACCTCGTAGAAGTCCAGGCCAATCTCCATGCAGACCTAGTAGAAAGCACACAGTCCAGGCCAATCTCCATGCAGACCTCGTAGAAGGCAAGCAGTCCAGGCCAATCTCCATGCAGAGCTAGAGGAAGGCATGCAGTCCAGGCCAATCTCCTTGCAGACCTCGTAGAAGGCACGCAGTCCGGTACAATCTCCATGCAGACCTAGTAGAAAGCACACAGTCCAGGTCAATCTCCACTCAGACCTCATAGAAAGCATGCAGTCCAGGCCAATCTCCATGCAGATCTCGTAGAAGGCACGCAGTCCAGGCCAATCTCCTTGCAGCTCTAGTAGAAGGCACACAGTCCAGGCCAATCTCCACGCAGACCTCGTAGAAGGCACGCAGTCCAGGCCAATTTCCATGCAGACCTTGTAGAAGGCACACAGTCCAGGCCAATCTCCACACAGACCTCGTAGAAGGTACACAGTCCAGGCCAATCTCCATGCTGGACTAGTAGAAGTCACGCAGTCAAGGCCAATCTCCATGCAGAGCTAGACGAAGGCACACAGTCCAGGCTAATCTCCATGCAGAGCTCGTTCAAGGCACTCTGTCCAGGCCAGTCTCCACTCAGATCTTGTAGAAGGCACTAAATCCAGGCCAATCTCCAGGCAGACCTCGTAATAGGCATGCAGTCCAGGCTAATCGTCATGCAGACCTCGTAATAGGCACGCGGTCCAGGCTAATCTCCATGCAGACCTCGTAATAGGCACGCAGTCCAGGCTAATCTCCATGCAGACCTTGTAGAAGGCATGCAGTCCAGGCCAATCTCCATGCAGACCTCATAGAAGGCACACAGTCCATACCAATCTCCATGTAGACCTAGTAGAAGGCACCCAGTCCAGGCCAATCTCCACGCAGATCTAGTAGAAGGCACGCAGTCCAGGCAAATCTCCATGCAGACCTCGTAATAGGCACTTAGTCGAGGCTAATCTCCATGCAGACCTCATAGAAGGTATGCACTCTAGGCCAATCTCCATGCAGACCTATTAATAGGCATGCAGTCCAGGCTAATCTCCATGCAGACCTCGTAATAGGCACGCAGTCCAGGCTAATATCCATAATGACCTCGTAATAGGCACACTGTCTAGGCCAATCTCCATGCAGACCCAGTAGAAGGCACGCAGTCCAGGCCAATCTCCCTGCAGACCTATTAATAGGCATGCAGTCCAGGCTAATCTCCATGCAGACCTCGTAATAGACACGCAGTCCAGGCTAATCTCCATGGTGACCTTGTAATAGGCACACAGTCTAGGCCAATCTCCATGCAGACCTAGTAGAAGGCATACAGTCCAGGCCAATATCCATTCAGACCTAGTAGAAGGCACGCAGTACAGGCCAATCTCCATGCAGACCTCGTAGAATGCACACAGTCTAGGCCAATCTCCATGCAGACCTAGTAGAAGGCACGCAGTCCAGGCCAATCTCCATGCAGACCTAGTAGAAGGCACACAGTCCAGGCCAATCTCCACTCTGACCTCGTAGAAAGGATGGAGTCCAAGGCCAATCTCCATGCAGAACTAGTAGAAGGCACACAGTCCAGACCAATCTCCACGCAGACCTCGTAGAAGGCATGCATTCCAGGCGAATCTCCACGCTGGCCTAGTAGAAGGCACGCAGTCTAGGCCAATCTCCATGCAGACCTTGTAGAAGGCATGCAGTCCAGGCCAATCTCCATGCAGAGCTAGAGGAAGGCACGCAGTACAGGCCAATCTCCACTCAGACCTCGTAGAAGGCACTCAGTCCAGGCCTGTCTCAATGCAGAGCTAGTAGAAGGCATGCAGTCCAGGGCAATCTCCACTCAGACCTCGTAGAAGGCACGCAGTCCAGGCCAATCTACATTCAGAGCCAGTAGAAGGCATGCAGTCCAGGCCAGTCTCCACTTAGACCTCATAGAAGGCACCCAGTCCAGGCCAATCTGCACTCAGACCTCGTAGAAAGCATGAAGTCCAGGCCAATCTCCATGCAGAACTAGTAGAAGGCACACAGTCCAGGCCAATCTCCACGCAGACCTCGTAGAAAGCATGCATTCCAGGCCAATCTCCACGCTGGCCTAGTAGAAGGCACGTAGTCCAGGCCAATCTCCATGCTGACCTCATAGAAGGCACTCAGTCCAGGCCAGTCTGAATGCAGAACTAGTAGAAGGCATGCAGTCCAGGCCAGTCTCCACTCAGACCTCGTAGAAGGCACGCAGTCCAGACCAATCTCCCTGCAGAGCTAGAGGAAGGCACGCAATCCAGGCCAATCTCAGTGCAGACCTAGTAGAAATCACACAGTCCAGGCCAATCTCCATGCAGACATCGTAGAAGGCACGCAGTCCAGGCTAATCTCCATGCAGACCTCGTAATAGGCACGCAGTCCAGGCTAATCCCCATGCAGACCTCGTAATAGGCATGCAATCCAGGCCAATCTCCATGCAGACCTCGTAATAGGCACTCAGTCCAGTCTAATCTCCATGCAGACCTTGTAATAGGCACGCAATCCAGGCTAATCTCCATGCAGACCTCGTAATAGGCACGCAGTCCAGGCTAATTTCCATGCAGGCCTCGTAGAAGGCATGCAGTCCAGACCAATCTCCATGCAGACCTAGTAGAAGGCACGCAGCCCAGGCTAATCTCTATGCAGACCTCATAATAGGCACGCAGTCCAGGCTAATCTCTGTGCAGACCTCGTAATAGGCACACAGTCCAGGCTAATCTCCATGCAGACCTCGTAGAAGGCATGCAGTCCAGGCCAATCTCCATGCAGACCTCATAGAAGGCACACAGTCCATGCCAATCTCCATGTAGACCTAGTAGAAGGCACCCACTCCAGGCCAATCTCCATGCAGATCTAGTAGAAGGCACGCAGTCCAGGCCAATCTCCATGCAGACCTTGTAGAAGGCATGCAGTCAAGGCCAATCTCCATGCAGACCTCGTAGAAGTCCAGGCCAATCTCCATGCAGACCTAGTAGAAAGCACACAATCCAGGCCAATCTCCATGCAGACCTCGTAGAAGGCAAGCAGTCCAGGCCAATCTCCATGCAGAGCTAGAGGAAGGCATGCAGTCCAGGTCAATCTCCTTGCAGACCTCGTAGAAGGCACGCAGTCCGGGCCAATCTCCATGAAGACCTAGTAGAAAGCACACAGTCCAGGCCAATCTCCACTCAGACCTCGTAGAAAGCATGCAGTCCAGGCCAATCTCCATGCAGACCTAGTAGAAGGCACGCAGTCCAGGCCAATCTCCATGTAGACCTAGTAGAGGGCACACAGTCGAGGCCAATCTCCAAACAGACCTCGTAGAAGGCACACAGTCCAGGCCAATCTCCATGCTGGCCTAGTAGAAGGCACGCAGTCCAGGCCAATCTCCATGCAGACCTTGTAGAAGGTATTCTGTCAAGGCCAATCTCCATGTAGAGCTAGAGGAAGGCACGCAGTCCAGGCTAATCTCCTCTCAGACCTTGTAAAAGGCACGCAGTCCAGGCCAATCTCCACGCAGACCTAGTAGTAGGCACGCAGTCCAGGCCAATCTAAAGGTAGAGCTAGTAGAAGGCACGCAGTCCAGGCCAATCTCCACGCAGACCTAGTAGAAGGCACCCAGTCCTGGCCAATCTCCACACAGACCTAGTAGAAAGCACACAGTCCAGGCCAATCTCCACACAGACCTCGTAGAAAGCATGCAGTCCAGGCCAATCTCCATGCAGACCTCGTAGAAGGCACGCAGTCCAGGCCAATCTCCTTGCAGCTCTAGTAGTAGAAGGCACACAGTCCAGGCCAATCTCCATGCAGACCTCGTAGAAGGCACGCAGTCCAGGCCAATTTCCACACAGACCTCGTAGAAGGCACACAGTCTAGGCCAATCTCCATGCTGGCCTAGTAGAAGTCACGCAGTCCAGGCCAATCTCCATGCAGACCTCGTAGAAGGCATGCAGTCAAGGCCAACCTCCATGCAGAGCTAGACGAAGGCACACAGTCCAGGCTAATCTCCATGCAGAGCTCGTTCAAGGCACTCAGTCCAGGCCATTCTCCACTCAGATCTTGTAGAAGGCACTAAATCCAGGCCAATCTCCATGCAGACCTCGTAATAGGCATGCAGTCCAGGCTAATCTCCATGCAGACCTTGTAATAGGCACGCGGTCCATGCTAATCTCCATGCAGACCTTGTAATAGGCACGCAGTCCAGGCTAATCTCCATGGAGACCTCGTAGAAGGCATGCAGTCCAGGCCAATCTCCATGCAGACCTCATAGAAGGCACACAGTCCATACCAATCTCCATGTAGACCTAGTAGAAGGCACCCAGTCCAGGCCAATCTCCACGCAGATCTAGTAGAAGGCACGCAGTCCAGGCAAATCTCCATGCAGACCTCGTAATAGGCACTTAGTCCAGGCTAATCTCCATGCAGACCTAATAGAAGGCATGCAGTCCAGGCCAATCTCCATGCAGACCTCGTAATAGGCACGCAGTCCAGGCTAATCTCCATGCAGACCTAGTAGAAGGCACGCAGTCCAGGCCAATCTTCATATAGACCTAGTAGAAAGCACACAGTCCAGGCCAATGTCCACTCAGACCTCGTAGAAAGCATGGAGTCCAAGGCCAATCTCCATGCAGAACTAGTAGAAGGCACACAGTCCAGGCCAATCTCCACGCAGACCTCGTAGAAGGCATGCATTCCAGGCGAATCTCCACGCTGGCCTAGTAGAAGGCACGCAGTCTAGGCCAATCTCCGTGCAGACCTTGTAGAAGGCACGCAGTCCAGGCCAATCTTCATACAGACCTAGTAGAAAGCACACAGTCCAGGCCAATGTCCACTCAGACCTCTTAGAAAGCATGGAGTCCAAGGCCAATCTCCATGCAGAGCTAGAGGAAGGCACGCAGTACAGGCCAATCTCCACTCAGACCTAGTAGAAGGCACTCAGTCCAGGCCTGTCTCAATGCAGAGCTAGTAGAAGGCATGCAGTCCAGGGCAATCTCCACTCAGACCTCGTAGAAGGCACGCAGTCCAGGCCAATCTACATACAGAGCCAGTAGAAGGCATGCAGTCCAGGCCAGTCTCCACTTAGACCTCATAAAAGGCACGCAGTCCAGGCCAATCTGCACTCAGACCTCGTAGAAAGCATGCAGTCCAGGCCAATCTCCATGCAGAACTAGTAGAAGGCACACAGTCCAGACCAATCTCCACGCAGACGTCGTAGAAAGCATGCATTCCAGGCCAATCTCCACGCTGGCCTAGTAGAAGGCACGTAGTCCAGGCCAATCTCCATGCAGACCTCATAGAAGGCACTCAGTCCTGGCCAGTCTGAATGCAGAACTAGTAGAAGGCATGCAGTCCAGGCCAATCTCCACTCAGACCTCGTAGAAGGCACTCAGTCCAGACCAATCTCCATGCAGAGCTAGAGGAAGGCACGCAGTCCAGGCCAATCTCAATGCAGACCTAGTAGAAAGCACACAGTCCAGGCCAATCTCCATGCAGACATCGTAGAAGGCACGCAGTCCAGGCTAATCTCCATGCAGACCTCGTAACAGGCACGCAGTCCAGGCTAATCTCCATGCAGACCTCGTAATAGGCATGCAGTCCAGGCCAATCTCCATGCAGACCTCGTAATAGGCACTCAGTCCAGTCTAATCTCCATGCAGACCTTGTAATAGGCACGCAATCCAAGCTAATCTCCATGCAGACCTCGTAATAGGCACGCAGTCCAGGGTAATCTCCATGTAGGCCTAGCAGAAGGCATGCAGTCCAGACTAATCTCCACGCAGACCTAGTAGAAGGCACGCAGCCCAGGCCAATCTCCATGCAGACCTCGTAATAGGCATGCAGTCCAGGCTAATCTCCATGCAGACCTCATAATAGGCACGCAGTCCAGGCTAATCTCTATGCAGACCTCGTAATAGGCACACAGTCCAGGCTAATCTCCATGCAGACCTCGTAGAAGGCATGCAGTCCAGGCCAATCTACATGCAGACCTCATAGAAGGCACACAGTCCATGCCAATCTCCATGTAGACCTAGTAGAAGGCACCCACTCAAGGCCAATCTCCACGCAGATCTAGTAGAAGGCACGCAGTCCAGGCCAATCTCCATGCAGACCTTGTAGAAGGCATGCAGTCCAGGCCAATCTCCATGCAGACCTTGTAGAAGGCATGCAGTCAAGGCCAATCTCCATGCAGACCTCGTAGAAGTCCAGGCCAATATCCATGCAGACCTAGTAGAAAGCACACAGTCCAGGCCAATCTCCATGCAGATCTCGTAGAAGGCAAGCAGTCCAGGCCAATCTCCATGCAGAGCTAGAGGAAGGCATGCAGTCCAAGCCAATCTCCTTGCAGACCTCGTAGAAGGCACGCAGTCCAGGCCAATCTCCATGCAGACCTCGTAGAAGGCAAGCAGTCCAGGCCAATCTCCATGCAGAGCTAGAGGAAGGCATGCAGTCCAGGCCAATCTCCTTGCAGACCTCGTAGAAGGCACGCAGTCCGGTACAATCTCCATGCAGACCTAGTAGAAAGCACACAGTCCAGGCCAATCTCCACTCAGACCTCATAGAAAGCATGCAGTCCAGGCCAATCTCCATGCAGATCTCGTAGAAGGCACGCAGTCCAGGCCAATCTCCTTGCAGCTCTAGTAGAAGGCACACAGTCCAGGCCAATCTCCACGCAGACCTCGTAGAAGGCACGCAGTCCAGGCCAATTTCCATGCAGACCTTGTAGAAGGCACACAGTCCAGGCCAATCTCCATGCTGGCCTAGTAGAAGTCACGCAGTCAAGGCCAATCTCCATGCAGAGCTAGACGAAGGCACACAGTCCAGGCTAATCTCCATGCAGAGCTCGTTCAAGGCACTCTGTCCAGGC
This sequence comes from Calotriton arnoldi, assembly GCA_963921515.1. Taxonomy (NCBI): domain Eukaryota; kingdom Metazoa; phylum Chordata; class Amphibia; order Caudata; family Salamandridae; genus Calotriton; species Calotriton arnoldi. Next base: position 1,558,058 of record CAWUFW010003087.1, read on the forward strand.
CAGTCTCCACTCAGATCTTGTAGAAGGCACTAAATCCAGGCCAATCTCCAGGCAGACCTCGTAATAGGCATGCAGTCCAGGCTAATCGTCATGCAGACCTCGTAATAGGCACGCGGTCCAGGCTAATCTCCATGCAGATCTCGTAATAGGCACGCAGTCCAGGCTAATCTCCATGCAGACCTTGTAGAAGGCATGCAGTCCAGGCCAATCTCCATGCAGACCTCATAGAAGGCACACAGTCCATACCAATCTCCATGTAGACCTAGTAGAAGGCACCCAGTCCAGGCCAATCTCCACGCAGATCTAGTAGAAGGCACGCAGTCCAGGCAAATCTCCATGCAGACCTCGTAATAGGCACTTAGTCGAGGCTAATCTCCATGCAGACCTCATAGAAGGTATGCAGTCTAGGCCAATCTCCATGCAGACCTATTAATAGGCATGCAGTCCAGGCTAATCTCCATGCAGACCTCGTAATAGGCATGCAGTCCAGGCTAATATCCATAATGACCTCGTAATAGGCACACTGTCTAGGCCAATCTCCATGCAGACCCAGTAGAAGGCACGCAGTCCAGGCCAATCTCCCTGCAGACCTATTAATAGGCATGCAGTCCAGGCTAATCTCCATGCAGACCTCGTAATAGGCACGCAGTCCAGGCTAATCTCCATGGTGACCTTGTAATAGGCACACAGTCTAGGCCAATCTCCATGCAGACCTAGTAGAAGGCATACAGTCCAGGCCAATATCCATTCAGACCTAGTAGAAGGCACGCAGTCCAGGCCAATCTCCATGCAGACCTCGTAGAATGCACACAGTCTAGGCCAATCTCCATGCAGACCTAGTAGAAGGCACGAAGTCCAGGCCAATATCCATGCAGACCTAGTAGAAGGCACACAGTCCAGGCCAATCTCCACTCTGACCTCGTAGAAAGCATGGAGTCCAAGGCCAATCTCCATGCAGAACTAGTAGAAGGCACACAGTCCAGACCAATCTCCACGCAGACCTCGTAGAAGGCATGCATTCCAGGCGAATCTCCACGCTGGCCTAGTAGAAGGCACGCAGTCTAGGCCAATCTCCATGCAGACCTTGTAGAAGGCATGCAGTCCAGGCCAATCTCCATGCAGAGCTAGAGGAAGGCACGCAGTACAGGCCAATCTCCACTCAGACCTCGTAGAAGGCACTCAGTCCAGGCCTGTCTCAATGCAGAGCTAGTAGAAGGCATGCAGTCCAGGGCAATCTCCACTCAGACCTCGTAGAAGGCACGCAGTCCAGGCCAATCTACATGCAGAGCCAGTAGAAGGCATGCAGTCCAGGCCAGTCTCCACTTAGACCTCATAGAAGGCACGCAGTCCAGGCCAATCTGCACTCAGACCTCGTAGAAAGCATGAAGTCCAGGCCAATCTCCATGCAGAACTAGTAGAAGGCACACAGTCCAGGCCAAACTCCACGCAGACCTCGTAGAAAGCATGCATTCCAGGCCAATCTCCACGCTGGCCTAGTAGAAGGCACGTAGTCCAGGCCAATCTCCATGCTGACCTCATAGAAGGCACTCAGTCCAGGCCAGTCTGAATGCAGAACTAGTAGAAGGCATGCAGTCCAGGCCAGTCTCCACTCAGACCTCGTAGAAGGCACGCAGTCCAGACCAATCTCCCTGCAGAGCTAGAGGAAGGCACGCAATCCAGGCCAATCTCAATGCAGACCTAGTAGAAATCACACAGTCCAGGCCAATCTCCATGCAGACATCGTAGAAGGCACGCAGTCCAGGCTAATCTCCATGCAGACCTCGTAATAGGCACGCAGTCCAGGCTAATCTCCATGCAGACCTCGTAATAGGCATGCAATCCAGGCCAATCTCCATGCAGACCTCGTAATAGGCACTCAGTCCAGTCTAATCTCCATGCAGACCTTGTAATAGGCACGCAATCCAGGCTAATCTCCATGCAGACCTCGTAATAGGCACGCAGTCCAGGCTAATCTCCATGCAGGCCTCGTAGAAGGCATGCAGTCCAGACCAATCTCCATGCAGACCTAGTAGAAGGCACGCAGCCCAGGCTAATCTCTATGCAGACCTCATAATAGGCACGCAGTCCAGGCTAATCTCTGTGCAGACCTCGTAATAGGCACACAGTCCAGGCTAATCTCCATGCAGACCTCGTAGAAGGCATGCAGTCCAGGCCAATCTCCATGCAGACCTCATAGAAGGCACACAGTCCATGCCAATCTCCATGTAGACCTAGTAGAAGGCACCCACTCCAGGCCAATCTCCATGCAGATCTAGTAGAAGGCACGCAGTCCAGGCCAATCTCCATGCAGACCTTGTAGAAGGCATGCAGTCAAGGCCAATCTCCATGCAGATCTCGTAGAAGTCCAGGCCAATCTCCATGCAGACCTAGTAGAAAGCACACAATCCAGGCCAATCTCCATGCAGACCTCGTAGAAGGCAAGCAGTCCAGGCCAATCTCCATGCAGAGCTAGAGGAAGGCATGCAGTCCAGGTCAATCTCCTTGCAGACCTCGTAGAAGGCACGCAGTCCGGGCCAATCTCCATGAAGACCTAGTAGAAAGCACACAGTCCAGGCCAATCTCCACTCAGACCTCGTAGAAAGCATGCAGTCCAGGCCAATCTCCATGCAGACCTAGTAGAAGGCACGCAGTCCAGGCCAATCTCCATGCAGACCTAGTAGAGGCCACACAGTCGAGGCCAATCTCCACACAGACCTCGTAGAAGGCACACAGTCCAGGCCAATCTCCATGCTGGCCTAGTAGAAGGCACGCAGTCCAGGCCAATCTCCATGCAGACCTTGTAGAAGGTATTCTGTCAAGGCCAATCTCCATGTAGAGCTAGAGGAAGGCACGCAGTCCAGGCTAATCTCCTCTCAGACCTTGTAAAAGGCACGCAGTCCAGGCCAATCTCCACGCAGACCTAGTAGTAGGCACGCAGTCCAGGCCAATCTAAAGGTAGAGCTAGTAGAAGGCACGCAGTCCAGGCCAATCTCCACGCAGACCTAGTAGAAGGCACCCAGTCCTGGCCAATCTCCACACAGACCTAGTAGAAAGCACACAGTCCAGGCCAATCTCCACTCAGACCTCGTAGAAAGCATGCAGTCCAGGCCAATCTCCATGCAGACCTCGTAGAAGGCACGCAGTCCAGGCCAATCTCCTTGCAGCTCTAGTAGTAGAAGGCACACAGTCCAGGCCAATCTCCATGCAGACCTCGTAGAAGGCACGCAGTCCAGGCCAATTTCCATGCAGACCTTGTAGAAGGCACACAGTCCAGGCCAATCTCCACACAGACCTCGTAGAAGGCACACAGTCTAGGCCAATCTCCATGCTGGCCTAGTAGAAGTCACATAGTCCAGGCCAATCTCCATGCAGACCTCGTAGAAGGCATGCAGTCAAGGCCAATCTCCATGCAGAGCTAGACGAAGGCACACAGTCCAGGCTAATCTCCATGCAGAGCTCGTTCAAGGCACTCAGTCCAGGCCATTCTCCACTCAGATCTTGTAGAAGGCACTAAATCCAGGCCAATCTCCATGCAGACCTCGTAATAGGCATGCAGTCCAGGCTAATCTCCATGCAGACCTTGTAATAGGCACGCGGTCCAGGCTAATCTCCATGCAGACCTTGTAATAGGCACGCAGTCCAGGCTAATCTCCATGGAGACCTCGTAGAAGGCATGCAGTCCATGTCAATCTCCATGCAGACCTCATAGAAGGCACACAGTCCATACCAATCTCCATGTAGACCTAGTAGAAGGCACCCAGTCCAGGCCAATCTCCACGCAGATCTAGTAGAAGGCACGCAGTCGAGGCAAATCTCCATGCAGACCTCGTAATAGGCACTTAGTCCAGGCTAATCTCCATGCAGACCTAATAGAAGGCATGCAGTCCAGGCCAATCTCCATGCAGACCTATTAATAGGCATGCAGTCCAGTCTAATCTCCATGCAGACCTCGTAATAGGCACGCAGTCCAGGCTAATATCCATAATGACCTAGTAATAGGCACACTGTCTAGGCCAATCTCCATGCAGACCTAATAGAAGGCATGCAGTCCAGGCCAATCTCCATGCAGACCTATTAATAGGCATGCAGTCCAGGCTAATCTCCATGCAGACCTCGTAATAGGCACGCAGTCCAGGCTAATCTCCATGCAGACCTAGTAGAAGGCACAGAGTCCAGGCCAATCTTCATATAGACCTAGTAGAAAGCACACAGTCCAGGCCAATGTCCACTCAGACCTCGTAGAAAGCATGGAGTCCAAGGCCAATCTCCATGCAGAACTAGTAGAAGGCACACAGTCCAGGCCAATCTCCACGCAGACCTCGTAGAAGGCATGCATTCCAGGCGAATCTCCACGCTGGCCTAGTAGAAGGCACGCAGTCTAGGCCAATCTCCGTGCAGACCTTGTAGAAGGCACGCAGTCCAGGCCAATCTTCATACAGACCTAGTAGAAAGCACACAGTCCAGGCCAATGTCCACTCAGACCTCGTAGAAAGCATGGAGTCCAAGGCCAATCTCCATGCAGAGCTAGAGGAAGGCACGCAGTACAGGCCAATCTCCACTCAGACCTAGTAGAAGGCACTCAGTCCAGGCCTGTCTCAATGCAGAGCTAGTAGAAGGCATGCAGTCCAGGGCAATCTCCACTCAGACCTCGTAGAAGGCACGCAGTCCAGGCCAATCTACATGCAGAGCCAGTAGAAGGCATGCAGTCCAGGCCAGTCTCCACTTAGACCTCATAAAAGGCACGCAGTCCAGGCCAATCTGCACTCAGACCTCGTAGAAAGCATGCAGTCCAGGCCAATCTCCATGCAGAACTAGTAGAAGGCACACAGTCCAGGCCAATCTCCACGCAGACGTCGTAGAAAGCATGCATTCCAGGCCAATCTCCACGCTGGCCTAGTAGAAGGCACGTAGTCCAGGCCAATCTCCATGCAGACCTCATAGAAGGCACTCAGTCCTGGCCAGTCTGAATGCAGAACTAGTAGAAGGCATGCAGTCCAGCCCAATCTCCACTCAGACCTCGTAGAAGGCACTCAGTCCAGACCAATCTCCATGCAGAGCTAGAGGAAGGCACGCAGTCCAGGCCAATCTCAATGCAGACCTAGTAGAAAGCACACAGTCCAGGCCAATCTCCATGCAGACATCGTAGAAGGCACGCAGTCCAGGCTAATCTCCATGCAGACCTCGTAACAGGCACGCAGTCCAGGCTAATCTCCATGCAGAGCTCGTAATAGGCATGCAGTCCAGGCCAATCTCCATGCAGACCTCGTAATAGGCACTCAGTCCAGTCTAATCTCCATGCAGACCTTGTAATAGGCACGCAATCCAGGCTAATCTCCATGCAGACCTCGTAATAGGCACGCAGTCCAGGGTAATCTCCATGCAGGCCTAGCAGAAGGCATGCAGTCCAGACTAATCTCCATGCAGACCTAGTAGAAGGCACGCAGCCCAGGCCAATCTCCATGCAGACCTCGTAATAGGCATGCAGTCCAGGCTAATCTCCATGCAGACCTCATAATAGGCACGCAGTCCAGGCTAATCTCTATGCAGACCTCGTAATAGGCACACAGTCCAGGCTAATCTCCATGCAGACCTCGTAGAAGGCATGCAGTCCAGGCCAATCTCCATGCAGACCTCATAGAAGGCACACAGTCCATGCCAATCTCCATGTAGACCTAGTAGAAGGCACCCACTCAAGGCCAATCTCCACGCAGATCTAGTAGAAGGCACGCAGTCCAGGCCAATCTCCATGCAGACCTTGTAGAAGGCATGCAGTCAAGGCCAATCTCCATGCAGACCTCGTAGAAGTCCAGGCCAATATCCATGCAGACCTAGTAGAAAGCACACAGTCCAGGTCAATCTCCATGCAGATCTCATAGAAGGCAAGCAGTCCAGGCCAATCTCCATGCAGAGCTAGAGGAAGGCATGCAGTCCAAGCCAATCTCCTTGCAGACCTCGTAGAAGGCACACAGTCCAGGCCAATCTCCATGCAGACCTAGTAGAAGGCACGCAGTCCAGGCCAATCTCCATGCAGACCTAGTAGAGGGCACACAGTCGAGGCCAATCTCCACGCAGACCTCGTAGAAGGCACACAGTCCAGGCCAATCTCCATGCTGGCCTAGTAGAAGGCACGCAGTCCAGGCCAATCTCCATGCAGACCTTGTAGAAGGCATTCTGTCAAGGCCAATCTCCATGTAGAGCTAGAGGAAGGCACACAGTCCAGGCTAATCTCCACTCAGACCTTGTAAAAGGCACGCAGTCCAGGCCAATCTCCACGCAGACCTAGTAGTAGGCATGCAGTCCAGGCCAATCTCCTTGCAGACCTCGTAGAAGGCACGCAGTCCGGGCCAATCTCCATGCAGACCAAGTAGAAAGCACACAGTCCAGGCCAATCTCCACTGAGACCTCATAGAAAGCACGCAGTCCAGGCCAATCTCCATGCAGACCTAGCAGAAGGCACGCAGTCCATTCCAATCTCCACGTAGACCTTGTAGAAAGCACGCAGTCCAGGCCAATCTCCATGCAGACCTAGTAGAAGGCACACAGTCCAGGCCAATCTCCACGCAGACCTCGTAGAAGGTACACAGTCCAGGCCAATCTCCATGCTGGCCTAGTAGAAGTCACGCAGTCCAGGCCAATCTCCATGCAGGCCTTGTAGAAGGCATGCAGTCAAGGCCAATCTCCATGCAGAGCTAGAGGAAGGCACGCAGTCCAGGCTAATCTCCATGCAGACCTCGTTGAAGGCACTCAGTCCAGGCCAGTCTCCACTAAGACCTTGTAGAAGGTACTAAATCCAGGCCAGTCTCAATGCAGAGCTAGTAAAAGGCATGCAGTCCAGGCTAATCTCCACTCAGGCCTCATGGAAGGCACGCAGTCCAGGCCAATCTCCATGCACACCTCGTAGAAGGCACGCAGTCCAGGCCAATCTCCACGCAGACCTAGTAGAAGGCACGCAGTCCAGGCCAATCTCCACGCAGGCCTTGTAAAAGGCACGCAGTCCAGGCCAATCTCCACGCCGACCTAGTAGAAGGCACACAGTCCAGGCCAATCTAAAGGCAGAGCTAGTAGAAGGCACGCAGTCCAGGCCAATCTCCATGCAGAGCTAGAGGAAGGCACGCAGTCCGGGCCAATCTCAATACAGACCTAGTAGAAAGCACACAGTCCAGGCCAGTCTCCATGCAGACATTGTAGGAGGCACGCAGTCCAGGCTAATCTCCATGCAGACCTCGTAATAGGCACGCAGTCCAGGCTAATATCCATGCAGACCTCGTAATAGGCACGCAGTCCAGGCTAATCTCCATGCAGACCTCGTAAAAGGCACGCAGTCCAGGCTAATCTCCATGCAGGCCTCGTAGAAGGCATGCAGTCCAGACCAATCTCCATGCAGACCTAGTAAAAGGCACGCAGTCCAGGCCAATCTCCATGCAGACCTCGTAATAGGCATGCAGTCCAGGCTAATATCCATGCAGACCTCTTTTTAGGCACGCAGTCCAGGCTAATCTCCCTGCAGACCTCGTAGAAGGCATGCAGTCCAGGGCAATCTCCATGCAGACCTCATAGAAGGCACACAGTCCATATCAATCTCCATGTAGACCTAGTAGAAGGTACCCAGTCCAGGTCAATCTCCACACAGATCTAGTAGAAGGCACGCAGTCCAGGCTAATCTCCATGCAGACCTCGTAATAGGCACATAGTCCAGGCTAATCTCCATGCCGACCTCATAGAAGGCATGCAGTCCAGGCCAATCTCCATGCACACCTATTAATAGGCATGCAGTCCAAGTTAATCTCCATGCAGACCTCGTAATAGGCCCTAGTCCAGGCTAATCTCCATGGTGACCTCGTAATAGGCACACAGTCTAGGCCAATCTCCATGCAGACCCAGAAGAAGGCACGCAGTCCAGGCCAATCTCCATGCAGACCTAGTAGAAAGCACGCAGTCCAGGCCAATCTCCATGCAGACCTATTAATAGGCATGCAGTCCATGCTAATCTCCATGCAGACCTCGTAATAGGCACGCAGTCCAGGCTAATCTCCATGGTGACCTCGTAATAGGCACACAGTCTAGGCCAATCTCCATGCAGACATAGTAGAAGGCATACAGTCCAGGCCAATCTCCATTCAGACCTAGTAGAAGGCACGCAGTCCAGGCCAATCTCCGTGCAGACCTCGTAGAAGGCACACAGTCTAGGCCAATCTCCATGCAGACCTAGTAGAAGGCACACAGTCCAGGCCAATCTCTATGTAGACCTAGTAGAAAGCACACACAGTCCAGGCCAACCTCCATGCAGACCTCGTAGAAGGCACGCAGTCCAGGCCAATCTCCATACAGACCTAGTAGAAAGCACACAGACCAGGCCAATCTCCACTAGACCTCGTAGAAAGCATGCAGTCCAGGCCAATCTCCACGCAGACCTCGTAGAAGGCATGCATTCCAGGCTAATCTCCACGCTGGCCTAGTAGAAGGCATGCAGTCCAGGCCAATCTCCATGCAGAGCTAGAGGAAGGCACGCAGTCCAGGCCAATCTCCACTCAGACCTCGTAGAAGGCACTCAGTCCAGGACAGTCTCAATGTAGAGCTAGTAGAAGGCATGCAGTCCAGGGCAATCTCCTCTCAGACCTCGTAGAAGGCACGCAGTCCAGGCCAATCTCCATGCAGAGCTAGCAGAAGGCATGCAGTCCAGGCCATTCTCCACTCAGACCTCACAGAAGGCAAGCAGTCCAGGCCAATCTGCATTCAGACCTCGTAGAAAGCATGCAGTCCAGGCCAATCTCCATGCAGAACTAGTAGAAGGCACACAGTCCAGGCCAATCTCCACGCAGACCTCGTAGAAAGCATGCATTGCAGGCCAATCTCCACGCTGGCCTAGTAGAAGGCACGCAGTCTAGGCCAATCTTCATGCAGACCTCGTAGAAGGCACTCAGTCCAGGACAGTCTCAATGCAGAAAAAGTAGAAGGCATGCAGTCCAGGCCAATCTCCACTCAGACCTCGTAGAAGGCACGCAGTCCAGGCCAATCTCCATGCAGAGCTAGTGGAAGGCACACAGTCCAGGCCAATCTCCACGCAGACCTCGTAGAAGGCACGCAGTCCAGGCCAATCTCCATGCAAACCTAGTAGAAGGCACACAGTCCAGACCAATCTCCATGCAGAGCTAGAGGAAGCCATGCAGTCCAGTCCAATCTCCTTGCATGCCTCGTAGAAGGCACACAGTCTGGGCCAATCTCCATGCAGAACTAGTAGAAAGCACACAGTCCAGGCCAATCTCCACTCAGACCTCGTAGAGAGCATGCAGTCCAGGCCAATCTCCATGCAGACCTCGTGGAAGGCACGCTGTCCAGGCCAATCTCCACGCAGACCTAGTAGAAGACATGCAGTCCAGGCCAATATCCACACAGACCTTGTAAAAGTCACGCAGTCCAGGCCAATCTCCACGCAGACCTAGTAGAAGGCACGCAGTCCAGGCCAATCTAAAGGCAGAGCTAGTAGAAGGCGCGCAGTCCAGGCCAATCTCCATGCAGAGCTAGAGGAAGGCACGCAGTCCAGGCCAATCTCCATGCAGACCTAGTAGAAAGCACAGAGTCCAGGCCAATCTCCACGCAGACCTAGTAGAAGGCACGCAGTCCAGGCCAATCTAAAGGCAGAGCTAGTAGAAGGCGCGCAGTCCAGGCCAATCTCCACTGAGACCTCATAGAAAGCACGCAGTCCAGGCCAATCTCCATGCAGACCTAGCAGAAGGCACGCAGTCCATTCCAATCTCCACGTAGACCTTGTAGAAAGCACGCAGTCCAGGCCAATCTCCATGCAGACCTAGTAGAAGGCACACAGTCCAGGCCAATCTCCACGCAGACCTCGTAGAAGGTACACAGTCCAGGCCAATCTCCATGCTGGCCTAGTAGAAGTCACGCAGTCCAGGCCAATCTCCATGCAGACCTTGTAGAAGGCATGCAGTCAAGGCCAATCTCCATGCAGAGCTAGAGGAAGGCACGCAGTCCAGGCTAATCTCCATGCAGACCTCGTTGAAGGCACTCAGTCCAGGCCAGTCTCCACTAAGACCTTGTAGAAGGTACTAAATCCAGGCCAGTCTCAATGCAGAGCTAGTAAAAGGCATGCAGTCCAGGCTAATCTCCACTCAGGCCTCATGGAAGGCACGCAGTCCAGGCCAATCTCCATGCACACCTCGTAGAAGGCACGCAGTCCAGGCCAATCTCCACGCAGACCTAGTAGAAGGCACGCAGTCCAGGCCAATCTCCACGCAGGCCTTGTAAAAGGCACGCAGTCCAGGCCAATCTCCACGCCGACCTAGTAGAAGGCACACAGTCCAGGCCAATCTAAAGGCAGAGCTAGTAGAAGGCACGCAGTCCAGGCCAATCTCCATGCAGAGCTAGAGGAAGGCACACAGTCCGGGCCAATCTCAATGCAGACCTAGTAGAAAGCACACAGTCCAGGCCAGTCTCCATGCAGACATTGTAGGAGGCACGCAGTCCAGGCTAATCTCCATGCAGACCTCGTAATAGGCACGCAGTCCAGGCTAATATCCATGCAGACCTCGTAATAGGCACGCAGTCCAGGCTAATCTCCATGCAGACCTCGTAAAGGCACGCAGTCCAGGCTAATCTCCATGCAGGCCTCGTAGAAGGCATGCAGTCCAGACCAATCTCCATGCAGACCTAGTAAAAGGCACGCAGTCCAGGCCAATCTCCATGCAGACCTCGTAATAGGCATGCAGTCCAGGCTAATATCCATGCAGACCTCTTTGTAGGCACGCAGTCCAGGCTAATCTCCCTGCAGACCTCGTAGAAGGCATGCAGTCCAGGGCAATCTCCATGCAGACCTCATAGAAGGCACACAGTCCATATCAATCTCCATGTAGACCTAGTAGAAGGTACCCAGTCCAGGTCAATCTCCACACAGATCTAGTAGAAGGCATGCAGTCCAGGCTAATCTCCATGCAGACCTCGTAATAGGCACATAGTCCAGGCTAATCTCCATGCCGACCTCATAGAAGGCATGCAGTCCAGGCCAATCTCCATGCACACCTATTAATAGGCATGCAGTCCAAGTTAATCTCCATGCAGACCTCGTAATAGGCCCTAGTCCAGGCTAATCTCCATGGTGACCTCGTAATAGGCACACAGTCTAGGCCAATCTCCATGCAGACCCAGAAGAAGGCACGCAGTCCAGGCCAATCTCCATGCAGACCTAGTAGAAAGCACGCAGTCCAGGCCAATCTCCATGCAGACCTATTAATAGGCATGCAGTCCATGCTAATCTCCATGCAGACCTCGTAATAGGCACGCAGTCCAGGCTAATCTCCATGGTGACCTCGTAATAGGCACACAGTCTAGGCCAATCTCCATGCAGACATAGTAGAAGGCATACAGTCCAGGCCAATCTCCATTCAGACCTAGTAGAAGGCACGCAGTCCAGGCCAATCTCCGTGCAGACCTCGTAGAAGGCACACAGTCTAGGCCAATCTCCATGCAGACCTAGTAGAAGGCACACAGTCCAGGCCAATCTCTATGTAGACCTAGTAGAAAGCACACACAGTCCAGGCCAACCTCCATGCAGACCTCGTAGAAGGCACGCAGTCCAGGCCAATCTCCATACAGACCTAGTAGAAAGCACACAGACCAGGCCAATCTCCACTCAGACCTCGTAGAAAGCATGCAGTCCAGGCCAATCTCCACGCAGACCTCGTAGAAGGCATGCATTCCAGGCTAATCTCCACGCTGGCCTAGTAGAAGGCATGCAGTCCAGGCCAATCTCCATGCAGAGCTAGAGGAAGGCACGCAGTCCAGGCCAATCTCCACTCAGACCTCGTAGAAGGCACTCAGTCCAGGACAGTCTCAATGTAGAGCTAGTAGAAGGCATGCAGTCCAGGGCAATCTCCTCTCAGACCTCGTAGAAGGCACGCAGTCCAGGCCAATCTCCATGCAGAGCTAGCAGAAGGCATGCAGTCCAGGCCATTCTCCACTCAGACCTCACAGAAGGCAAGCAGTCCAGGCCAATCTGCATTCAGACCTCGTAGAAAGCATGCAGTCCAGGCCAATCTCCATGCAGAACTAGTAGAAGGCACACAGTCCAGGCCAATCTCCACGCAGACCTCGTAGAAAGCATGCATTGCAGGCCAATCTCCACGCTGGCCTAGTAGAAGGCACGCAGTCTAGGCCAATCTTCATGCAGACCTCGTAGAAGGCACTCAGTCCAGGACAGTCTCAATGCAGAAAAAGTAGAAGGCATGCAGTCCAGGCCAATCTCCACTCAGACCTCGTAGAAGGCACGCAGTCCAGGCCAATCTCCATGCAGAGCTAGTGGAAGGCACACAGTCCAGGCCAATCTCCACGCAGACCTCGTAGAAGGCACGCAGTCCAGGCCAATCTCCATGCAAACCTAGTAGAAGGCACACAGTCCAGACCAATCTCCATGCAGAGCTAGAGGAAGCCATGCAGTCCAGTCCAATCTCCTTGCATGCCTCGTAGAAGGCACACAGTCTGGGCCAATCTCCATGCAGAACTAGTAGAAAGCACACAGTCCAGGCCAATCTCCACTCAGACCTCGTAGAGAGCATGCAGTCCAGGCCAATCTCCATGCAGACCTCGTGGAAGGCACGCAGTCCAGGCCAATCTCCACGCAGACCTAGTAGAAGACACGCAGTCCAGGCCAATATCCACGCAGACCTTGTAAAAGTCACGCAGTCCAGGCCAATCTCCACGCAGACCTAGTAGAAGGCACGCAGTCCAGGCCAATCTAAAGGCAGAGCTAGTAGAAGGCGCGCAGTCCAGGCCAATCTCCATGCAGAGCTAGAGGAAGGCACGCAGTCCAGGCCAATCTCCATGCAGACCTAGTAGAAAGCACAGAGTCCAGGCCAGTCTCCATGCAGACCTCGTGGACGGCATGCAGTCCAGGCCAATCTCCATGCAGTCCTCATAGAAGGTACGCAGTCCAACCCAATCTCCAGTCAGACCACGTAGAAAGCACTCAGTCCATGCTAGTCTCCACTCAGACCTCATAAAAGGCACTCACTCCAGGCCAATCTCCATGCAGACCTCGTAGAAGGCACTCAGTCCAGGCCAGCCTCCATGCAGACCTAGTAGAAGGCACACAGTCCAGGCCAGTCTCCAGGCAGACCTAGTAGAAGGCACGCAGTCCAGGCCAATATCCACGCAGACCTAGTAGAAGGCAGGCAGTCCAGGTCAATCTTCACGCAGACCTCGTAGAAGGCACGCAGTCGAGGCCAATCTCCATGCAGACCTAGTAGAAGGCATGCAGTCCAGGCCAATCTCCACGCAGACCTAGTAGAAGGCACGCAGTCCAGGCCAATCTCCACGCTGACCTCGTAGAAGGCACGCAGTCGAGGCCAATCTCCACGCAGACCTAGTAGAAGGCATGCAGTCCGGGCCAATCTCCACGCAGACCTTGTAGAAGGCACGCAGTCCAGGCCAATCTCCACGCAGACCTAGTAGAAGGCACGCAGTCCAGGCCAATCTCCACGCAGACCTAGTAGAAGGCATGCAGTCCGGGCCAATCTAAAGGCAGAGCTAGTAGAAGGCACGCAGTCCAGGCCAATCTCCACGCAGACCTTGTAGAAGGCACGCAGTCCAGGCCAATCTCCATGCAGACTTAGTGGAAAGCACACAGTCTAGGCCAATCTCCACTCAGACCACGTAGAAAGCACTCAGCCCATGCCAGTCTCCACTCAGATCTCGTAGAAGGCACTCAGACCAGGCAAGTCTCCGGGCAGGCCTAGTAGAAAGCGCACAGTCCAGGCCAATCTCCATGAAGATTTTGTAGAAGGCACTCAGTCCAGGCCAGTCTCCATGCAGACCTAGTAGAAGGCACGCAGTCCAGGCCAGTCTCCATGCAGACCTAGTAGAAGGCACGCAGTCCAGGCCAATATCCACGCAGACCTAGTAGAAGGCAGGCAGTCCAGGCCAATCTCCACGCAGACCTAGTAGAAGGCACGCAGTCCAGGCCAATCTCCACACTGACCTCGTAGAAGGCACGCAGTCGAGGCCAATCTCCACGCTGACCTCGTAGAAGGCACGCAGTCGAGGCCAATCTCCACGCAGACCTAGTAGAAGGCATACAGTCCAGGCCAATCTCCACGCAGACATTGTAGAAGGCACGCAGTCCAGGCCAATCTCCACGCAGACCTAGTAGAAGGCATGCAGTCCGGGCCAATCTAAAGGCAGAGCTAGTAGAAGGCACGCAGTCCAGGCCAATCTCCATGCAGACTTAGTGGAAAGCACACAGTCTAGGCCAATCTCCACTCAGACCACGTAGAAAGCACTCAGCCCATGCCAGTCTCCACTCAGATCTCGTAGAAGGCACTCAGACCAGGCAAGTCTCCAGGCAGGCCTAGTAGAAAGCGCACAGTCCAGGCCAATCTCCATGAAGATTTTGTAGAAGGCACTCAGTCCAGGCCAGTCTCCATGCAGACCTAGTAGAAGGCACGCAGTCCAGGCCAGTCTCCATGCAGACCTAGTAGAAGGCACGCAGTCCAGGCCAATATCCACGCAGACCTAGTAGAAGGCAGGCAGTCCAGGCCAATCTCCACGCAGACCTAGTAGAAGGCACGCAGTCCAGGCCAATCTCCACACTGACCTCGTAGAAGGCACGCAGTCGAGGCCAATCTCCACGCTGACCTCGTAGAAGGCACGCAGTCGAGGCCAATCTCCACGCAGACCTAGTAGAAGGCATACAGTCCAGGCCAATCTCCACGCAGACATTGTAGAAGGCACGCAGTCCAGGCCAATCTCCACGCAGACCTAGTAGAAGGCATGCAGTCCGGGCCAATCTAAAGGCAGAGCTAGTAGAAGGCACGCAGTCCAGGCCAATCTCCATGCAGACTTAGTGGAAAGCACACAGTCTAGGCCAATCTCCACTCAGACCACGTAGAAAGCACTCAGCCCATGCCAGTCTCCACTCAGATCTCGTAGAAGGCACTCAGACCAGGCAAGTCTCCATGCAGACATAGTAGAAGGCGCACAGTCCAGGCCAATCTCCATGAAGATTTTGTAGAAGGCACTCAGTCCAGGCCAGTCTCCATGAAGATTTTGTAGAAGGCACTCAGTCCAGGCCAGTCTCCTTGCAGAGCTAGTAGAAAGCACACAGTGCCAGAGTTAGTCACTCAGCCATGCCTAGATGCAACAGGATGCTAGCTTCACATCCGTAGGGGGTGAGACTGCCGTAAAGCAGCAGTGTGACGGTTGCCTAAATCAGTAAAGTCGTAAGTGTGATACATTGATTGGGAAAGTAGGACAACTTTCCCTCTCTCTCCTCCTTCTCGTTTCCTGTTTCAACCATGCCCCATGGTCTCTCTCTGTGAGTGTCTCTACTTCTGTCTTACTATATCTAACTCTGTGTCACCGTTCTCTACCTTTCTACCTTTTCTTCTTTACATCACCTCTCTCCGGCTGTCATCTCTCTCCCTACCTTGCTCACCAATCTTTACCTCTCTCACTGTTTTGCCTACCTCCCTCTCCCACTCCCCTCTGCCTGTCTTACTCTCTCTTTACACACCTTTCCTCTTTACCTCACCTTTCCCTACTCCGCCTTTCTCTGCCTCTTTATCTTGTCATATCTCATGTCTCTTTACCTCACCAATCACTAAACTTACGCTCTTCTCTCGACTTCACTTCTCTCACTTTCCTTTTCTCTCTGACTCCCTCGGTCAGCTCTCTACCTCCCTCTGCCCCTCTCTTTCCCTCACCTGTCTTTGCCTCATATCTCCTTGCTGCACCTCAATGCAGTCTACATCCTCTCTTTTAAACACTGTCTCTCCCCACCTCCACGTGTCTCTCATGTCCTCGTCTCTCTCCCTCTACCACCTGTGCTTACCTGTGCCTTTCTGCCCCGTTCTCTCTACCTCAACCCACGTCTGCCCCTCAGTTCTCTGTTCCCATTTCACCTCCTCACATCTCTCCTCCGTCTATCTGACCTGTCCCTCAGATTCATCTTTTTACCTCACCTTTCTTTCTCCATCTCTCTACACCTCTCTTCTCTGTCTCTCCCAGGCCTCTCTACCTCACCTGTCTCTCTATGTCTCCTACCTCCGTCCGTTTCTCTTACCGAGAGCCGTATGCCAATGTCTTTTCAAAGAACTGTGCACAGGGAAAGAGAAGAAGCAGGACAAGGAAGGGGAGAGAATTTTGGAGAAAACGATCTGATGGAATGGAGGAAATACTGTGAGCTGAGCCTTGCTGTTCCCTATGGCAGCAAGCAGGCCAGTTGTGAAGGGTGTTTATTTGTGACTAGGGTGTTTTTGTGTTAATATTGTGCACCAGCCCCCCGAGCATCCATCTAAGTCACCCTTATTGTGCCTTTCCCACAAAGAGTGATTTGGTTGGTAAGACTTCGAATTCCAAGTTAAATCTTATTGTAGCAGGCCAAAAACTGAAGATACTTTATTTGTTAATTTTATCATGTAGAGTTTGGTTTCTTCTTGTATGTAATTAAATCGCCTGTAGAACATTAACATCTCAAAATGGCGCTTGTGAGAAGTTGGCCTGGTATATGCTGTCCACTAATTAAAGTGGGCAACTTGCACCAGTCCAAACAACCCTTATGATGTCAAAGGTCAAAGATAACCTTTAGAAAGCTATCCTAGTGGTAGCTGTGGAGAGCAGCCTTCAGGCTTAATCTTGAAGGAATGTAAGCAGCTTGTTTTACCAGAACATCACCTCCCGAATGACTAAATGAAAGGAGAACCACACAAGTGTTATGTAAAAATATGTATTTATTAATATAACACTCTCTACTATCCCCTACACAAGGATAGAACACAAAGCACACAATACGAGATCAATAGAACAGTTGTAAGTAGCACAATACACAGTGGGCTCCAGAGGGACACCAAACCATATACTAAAATAGTGGTATAACAATCACGACTGAGATCAAGACAAGGTCTGGGGCACGTAGAATCGCTGGGACCCCAAGGAATCACCCAAGGTGAGTAGACAGAGACCCCACGGAGGCCGGGTGCAGTGTGGGAACACGACCGCGGGCTCTATACAATTCTATGGGGAAGTCGCGGTTACACTTTTAAAGTTTAAGGACCCTTCTAGGAGGACTTCGAGCAAACCAGTTGGAACTTAAGAGTTTGAAGAGCCACCCCACCCGTGGATACCGTGCTACCCGAGTTACCTATCCCAGAGGAGCCAGGTGCATAGGTCTGAAGTGGTGTCGGAAACTGCCGTTGTTTTCAATGGACAGCTGCAAAGAAGTACTGTTGCCGTGAAGGTGAAAAGGGTCCGGTGGAATCCAAGCCTGGATTCGAAGAAGATGGAACCTGAAAGCAGAGGGGACAGAGTCTGGGTCACTTCAGAGTGACCAGGGGCTCGGGAGACGAATGCCCACCGATGTCGGGTGCTTCAGGTGCGAAGAAGGGATGCTTGACTCTGCAGCCACGAGGACCAGGAGATGTCGAGGATGACCAGGTGCCGGAGGTGAGCTGTCCCATGAAGGATGTCGAGTGCTGAGGGGTCGGTGTCCGGCTGGAGCACCAACAAGCCTTGGCAAAAGCAACCCCACAGGAAGGTACAGCAGGTTACGGTGTGGACCAGCAAGGTCCAGGGGACTCGCCAAGCAATGGGGAGTCAGCAACCAGGAAAGCCCAACAGAAATCAAGATAACCCTCAGGAGGACCCACAGGCCAAATGACCAGGAGTCGCGAGGGGACCTCGAGCAAGATTGCAAAGTACCAGCCCACGGAGAACTCGGTGCGAGGAGGCCGGAGTTCTTTGGTGCAAATACTGCTCAGGGTCAGGACTACACGGAGTCCAATGCACAAGCTCGGGAATTGCCAACAAGCATATGCACTTGCAAATGGACGCTGTGCACACGGGTTCAGGCCACGCAGTCCCCACGAGGGATACTGGCCTCAAACTCGGTGAGAGGGCAGCTCGACCTCAGGAACCTTCGGAAACCCACCTCCTGTGTTGCTGAAATCTTCGGAGTCCGCAGGAGCTCAGGAGCAGCAGACCGGTCAGTTGCACTTAGGTGCCTGCGAAGCAGGGGAGTGACTCCTTCACCCCAAGGGAGATTCTTCAGTTGTCTTTGGGAGCACCACAGGTCCTGCACGGAGCCTGTATGGAGCACGGGCACAGACAAAGCTTTGGACAGAGAGGGAGACGAAGTGGGGCCCAGTCGAAGTCCAGAGTGTCCAGACGGTCGAAGGTCAGTGGTTTCTTCTTGTAGAATCTTGTCCACGTAAAATCTAAAGTCTTACAGCCAGGTAAGCCCTTTTGTACCCACGGGAGAGGGTTGGACAGATTCAGGGGACCCTCCTAGGGGAGGGTCAGGACAGAGGGGTGGTTACACCCATGTCCTTTGTCCAGCTTCACGCCAGAGCAGGAGCCACTGGCTCCCAGACTGGTTTGAACTGGATTATGCACAGGGACACCAAATGTGCCCCAGATGCAGACTTTCTGGCACTCTCAGAGTGCACCCACCCAGCCCCAATACACTAAACCCTGTCTGGGAGGTGGTCACACCTCCCTGTGACAGGATGCCTACTGTGCTGCCTTCCTCTGCTCGAGCTTGGCTCAGCAGCAGGGGGGCAGAAATGTGTCTCTGGTCGGCAGCATCCATTTTGTGCTGCCGGGTCGAGAAGGCTGGCACCGGTTAGACCAGTGACCCCACGAAGCTCGCTTCTGAAGGGTGGAATCATACCTCCCACACCAGTTACTGGTGTGGGAGGTATGATTCCAAGGTGTTTGATACCAAACACGATATGTTTCTATGCAGCCGTTTTCGAGATAGCGTTTACCGCGAGGTTATAATGCACCTCTACCTTTATGTCCGGCTGAGTCACAGACAACCCGGGAGAATGGTCTCCGAAGGCTGCAGAGGGGCTCTGCTCATGCAGGGGCACCCTCTCACTAAAAACCCAGCACCCTGCCTTCAGGATTGATAAGGCCTGCTATAGGGGTGACTTATAAGTTTTAAGTGTAGTGACCTATAGATATAGTGAACCTATATCTAAAGTAAGTGGTGCAAGCACCATCTTACAAAAGCTGCTGTAGCAGACCTGGTGTTCCATTTTGCATGGCCTCTCATGGGTGGCATAATACATGCTTCAGCCCATGGGAGGCCTCTGGGGTACCTATGCCCTGGGTACATGGGTACCATATACTATGGACTTATAAGGGTACCCCAGTATCCAATCTGGAGTGTACCAAAGTACATGTATGTCAATTTAAGGGAGAAAGCAGATAGACTGGGGTCCTGATTAGCAGGATCCCAGTCAGACTAGTCAAAAACAGGGAGACATCAAGCAAAAAGTGTGGGTAACCATAAGAAGCAGATCCTACTTTCCTACAACAAGTGCAACAAGAAATGGGTTTAGGCAATGCATGTTCAAGATTTTTTGTGAAAAGTTGCTGGCAGATTCCGAGAAGCTTTACCTTTCGGCTGTTTTTGTGTGCCCCTGTTTCTGAAATGTTCACTTATTATTCACTGTTGTTTAGCATCACAAGGGCTTGAATTTAAAAGCGTTCTGAACATGGGGCCCTAAAATATGTCTTGCGCATGGCCCCAAAAAGACTGAAGGTGTCCCTGAAAGCATTGCCTTGATTGGCACCTCTTGAACTGCCTCGTATAAGCAAGGGTTCAAAGCAGGCATGTCCTACAGCAGGTGTTACACTCACCTGCAGAGGCAGGCTGGCGTTATTGCATTCTACATGCATTGTGATGACGTCCTTTGTACACAATTAAAGTAGTTGTTCTCTGACTAATGCAGTGTCCGCCTGCAGGTTGCCTTCGACCAATCAGAATGGCACTCTCTTGTGTGATGAGGCCATCTCACTTCTCCAGCCAGCCCTGACCAGTCTATGTTGAGACACGCTCTTTGATTGAACACATTTCCCCATTTGAAGTCTGCCCCTTCTGGACAGTGCAATCTCTTTCCCTTTTCTGCATGCAGTGTATTGCACCGCCACTGGGGGGAGCACCTGCCACAGATGTTCCACATAGAGAGGGAAGCCAGCCCCAGCGGAAGACCCCTCTACACTGCTGAGCCTCCATGAATCTGGGCTGGATGGCAGTTCACTCACACAACATCGTGGTAAAAAATATTGCTGACATAAATATTGTGTCAATAATATATTTTACCACAATATTGTCTCCTATGACTATGATTACTTACAATAGTAAGTACAAAAATATCGGAAAAAAAATATTGTAGACACTAATATTGTGTTTAAAGTAGTAAATGCGAAATATATATTTTTAAAATTATTTTATTTATTGGTATTTTCACAATACAGCAAAAACATAGAATTTTCAGCATTCATAATATACAATCCATTAGTACCATATAAGGAAAAAACTGAAAAAAGAAAAGAACAAAGAGACATATACAGAGCATTTTCTCAAAGAAGAATCACACAGGTTACTCTTGTCCTGGCAGCTGTCCAACATCGACAAATCAATTTGGGATTGTTACATTTCGCTGCCATAGCCATTTGAGGTAAGCAAATTGAGGTGATCAAATGTCTGCTTTTCTATCAAAGTTTTTGAGGTGAGCAAATTTAGAGTGTCGCTGGTGTTGAGAGTGCTCTATATTGGAGCTGCTTTCCACCTAAACTTGAGGACTACCCAGAGTTCTCTGCTTCTTTTTTTGCATAATTTATGCGTCACTCTATGCCTGAAAGGGTTTTGTTTTGACTTATACTTGGTGCTCTCTTGTGTCTGGACAAAGCTAAACCTCTCTGAAGAGCTCTAACAAGAGCGAAACACGTGTCAGGGTTTGCTTTTATTCATTTCAGGTTGGCTTGAATGATATTTTACCAATCCAAAGTTCTAATACTGTGCCTGGAGTGGTAAAAGGCTTTGGCCATTTTACGGCTCGGCATGGATAGCACTGTGCTAATCCTATGCTTAAAGACTTTGCTGTGGAAATGGTAAAAGACTTTGGGGCACATGCATCAAGCCTAAAAAAAAATCGCAAAATTAGCGAATCGCTAAATTATGGCGTTTGCGACCGCAAAATACCGTTTCGCAATGCATCAACTGCAAAATAGCGAAAACTCAACAATTCGCTAATTTAAAGAATCGCAAAACATTCTGCGAATAGTATTAGCGAATCGCTATTTGCGCACTCCAAATAGCGATTCCCAAATAAGGAATCGCAAAATAGATGCATGAAAATTCGCAAATTGCGAATTACCTGAAATCGCAATTTTGCGAGTGCAAAATAAGAAGGATCACAACCAGGTGGTAATCATGAGTGCAAATCAGATACAGCTGAAATTCTACTTAAACCCATTGAAACACACCCAGAATTAGCTACCACATCTCACAATGGCAGGGATGTACCTGATGGCGAGGAGGATGAGGCTGCTGGCTGCTGGACACAGACGGAGGCGAATTAATGAGCGCATCTTCAGAGTCCGCATAACTAGGACAGCAAGAGGATGAGATATACGATAAGTATAGGCTCAATGCAGCAATGATCCATGACCTGATCAATGAATTGGATCCCGTACTGCAACGACAGACACGTAGGACCAATGCTATCCCAAAGCATGTGCAGGTCCTATGTTGCCTACACCTACTGGCGTCAGGCAGCTTCCAGGGGGTCATTGCAGTAGCTGGAGGTGTGTCGCAAAGCGCACTTTCAAGAATATTCAAAGCATTCCTTGATGCCATGATGGCCAGGATCGGCTCACACATCAATTTCCCCACCACCGCGCATGACCTTGCGAAAACAAAACAGGAGTTTTACCAGATAGCTCGCTTCCCACATGTTATAGGTTGCATCGATTGCACACATGTGGCAATATGTCCCCCTGCAGCACAGGAATACATATACAGAAATAGAAAATGCTATCACTCCCTTAATATTCAGGTTGTTTGCAATGCCAAATACATAATCACTAATATAGTGGCTCAATTTCCTGGGAGTGCACATGATTCATATATTTTCAGGCAAAGTGGCATTCACACCCGTCTGGTCAGGGGAGAATTTGGAGAGGCACATCTGCTTGGTAAATATGTGTAGGTGATACTCACAGTCATTGTACGTATGCCAATGTCAAACTGCCACTGACCCTTTGCTTACCCACATGCAGGTGACAGCGCATACGCCTTGCGTAATTACCTTCTGACGCCTTACCTCAATCCCACAACTGCCAACCAACAGAGGTACAATGCTGCACATATATCAACAAGGAACATCATAGAGCGCACATTTGGGCTGCTGAAGAGCCGATTCAGATGCCTCCATAAGACTGGTGGAGCACTCCAATACAACCCTGAACAATGCTGCAAGCTAGTAGCAGCATGTGCCATGCTGCACAATATAGCAACGAGGGTGGAATGGAGATCGAGGTGTCTGACAGCGACTCCGAGGATGAGGACCAGCAAGTGCCACAGCGCCGTGCAGCACAAGGGGCAAGCGCAGCAGAAGGGCGCAGGAGAAGATTGGACATCACACAAAACTATTTCTGAGGTGAGTAATGATGACACAAACAGTGTATATTACAATCACAGAACGGTTTATTCAAAGGAAATATGGCATGAATGTCGGAGCACACTTTCAATGTGGCCAGTGGCACAGGATTCTTAAGTAATGGACATAAGTGTATTAAAAATAAATAATGACTTGTCAATCAGTCAAAAGGTCCGATCACATCCATGGTTACGTCACCATATCGGTATGCAATTGTATATAGCAGGCTAGCGCTTTCTCCCACGAACACCCAGACGCCTGTCAGAGACAGCATCCTCATCCCTCATGTTGGAAGCTGAGGGGGTACTGCTGCGTGTGTTGCGTCTTCCTGCAGTGGCAACTGGCATAGCTATACTACTCAAGCTTGAGGCCCCCTCACTACCCTCTTCCTGCGTGGACATGTTGGCCCCAATTGTGGTAGCATTCAGCAGTTCCACTGCATTGGTTACCTGGTCCAGTTCCTTCGCCACATCCCCGCTCCAATGGCACATTTCTGTTTGCATGGTCACAGACCTACGTGCCAGCAGTGCAGTTGATGTGGCCAGCCTATTGTTGGATTTGGCATAGCTTTTGAGGTGCTGCATTAGTTGCCGATGGTTTCTTCTCTGTGATGCATGTCCCTCCTGCATAACCTTGGTCATTTGCTGCACACTATCGCACAGTACTGCAATGTTGTCTGCCATCTTCCCAATTTGTAACTGCACTAAACGTGTGTTCTTGGTCTGCAGGCGCTGCATGCGGAGCATCTGTCCCTCAAGACCACCCCAGACATCATTTGGTTGCTCCTCCTGCTGTGTTCTGCGTGATCTGGCTCTTCTACGCCGGACACTGACATTACTTCTGCGGACCTGTGTTTGTGGATTTGGGATGGATGTGGCTGGGCCATGCATGGACTCATGTGGTGCATTTGTCTCATCGTCAGACTCCATGGTGACCAGTGGTGGGACAGTTGCCCTGCGTGTGTTTGGGGCACTGGATGGATTAGTTGGCAACACCGGTGTGTCCATATCCTCAACTGCGCTGATGTCCTGTATGTCCTGGTTGTCACTATCCTCAGCTTCTACACGTTCTGCATCTGTGAGATTTAACAGTGCAAAACCAGCATTAATTTAAGTATGGGATGTCATGTCACAGTGATCATATTTTTACTTTGGCATTAAATTTGGAATATGTTCACTGTTCTGAGTTGTTCTTAGCCTATTTGTGTGTTTGACATTGTATATGCTTGACCTGCCTACATCTCCCATAATGCACTTCCCTTCATGGATACATTGTGTACTGGATGTTCTGAGTGTGCACTTGTGCTGTACTGGGGTGGTGTACTACCTTTATTATTTAGGTCAATGGTAACATGCAGTCATCTTACCTTCAGATGTGTTTGCTGCTCCTGGCGTGTCTAGCTGTGTCACACCGGCAACAGCTTCAGGCTGGATAGTGGATTCAACCATTTCCTCCATGGTAGTGTTCCCAGTGTCTATCGGTGTTCCCCCTCCTGTCTTCCTTGCTTCCTTCAGACGGGCAGCTATGCGCTCCTTGGCCCGACTGCGCATGTCGTACCATCTTTTCTTCAGGTCATCGATAGTGCGGTGTGTCACCCCACTGGCATTCACCCGGTTCTGGATCCGTATCCATATTTTCCTTTTCTCCTGCTCTGCCACTTTCAATGATTGTTTCCCAAACAGCTTATCATGGCTGTGGACAACTCCCTCAATGAGTGTGTCACTTTCTTTTTCTGAGAATTTCATTTTCCGCTTCCTGCCTGATTGGCTGTCCTCTGCTGTTTGTGTGCTTTCCATTTTCTTGCAGTTACCAGGTTTTTCCAATTGCTCAATGCCACTGCTAGTTAGCTCCCAGAGCCAGCTCCCTCCTCTCCCTCTGACTGTGCACTGGGAATGGGGCTTGTGCTGCTCACTTCCTGGTTCTGATGTCATCAAGGTGCATCACAAATGCGACTTCGCTATCTGCGAGTTCGCTAATTGCGACTCGCAAATAGCGAATTCGCTATTTGCGAAATCGCTATTAGCGAATTCGCAAATTTCGGATTCGCAGTAGCGTTTGCGAATTTTAGCGATTCTTTATTTTTTTGCAATTTTTTTGTTGCATCTGTTTTTGCGATTCGTTATTTGCGAATCGTTAAAATTCGCAATTAAGGATTCGCAAAATTTTACATTGATGCATGTGCCTGTTAGTCCCTTTCTATCTCAGCGTGGATGGCACTGTGCTAATCCTACGCTTAAAGACTTTGATAGAAAAGCAGACATTTGAAGTGAGCAAATTTAGAGTGATAAAAATATAAACAATTGGAAAAGAAAACAATATGAGTTCATTTAGACAATAAATATAATATTACAAATTGAAAAATCCCAAGAAACACATTTACTTAAAATATTATAAACATTAAAATACATTTACAAATACAAACAAATAATATAAAATATAAACAAATAAAACAATTAATGTTATAAAACCTATTTAACCAATATTATGAAAACTATTGTAGTCTAAGAATATTAAATATACTATTCCCACTCTAGTTTATGCAACAGTAGGGAACGTGTTGGACTTCGGATGGTTAGATTTAATATTCTTACTCCAGTCACTGCATTATTAGGGAAAATATTGGCCTTCGGAGGAGTTAGATTTACTATTCCCACTCCAGTATGTGCAACAGTAGGGAAAGTGTTGGACTTCAGAAAGGTTACATTTACCATTCCCACTCCAGCCTGTGCAATAGTAGGGAAAGTGTGGGATTTCGGAGGGGTGAAATTTACTATTCCCACTCCAAAGAGCGCAACAGTACGGAAAGTGTTGAAGGGCGAAGAGGTTAATTTTACTATTCCTAATGTAGTCTAAGCAAGAGTATGGAAAGTACTTTACTTCAAACACATAACATTTATTTATGAGTAACCATATGAATGTAGAAAAAATATAAAGCTCTTAATATACAAAATAATAAATAACATTATATATATATATATATATATATATATATATATATATATATATATGTAGCACGCACATTTCTCTTATTCATTTAGAAGAGGTAGATCACTCGAAGATGAGTTAAGCTGCAATGCAGTAACCACTCAGTGTGTAAGGGCATGTATTGGAACAACAGGAGGCTTTAAATGTTGTAAACGATGTAAAGCATGCGCTAACAGTGTCAACTGTACGAAATTGAAAGTCCCTAACAGTAGGAGAGAATTTGTAATCAAGGGCAACTTCAACTGCAACACTGACTTTTGTGTCTACTGCCTGATTTGCCCTTGTGGCAAATATTATATAGGAAGCACCATTCACAGGGCTAGAAAAAGGATACTAGAACATCAACGAGCAATCAGGCGTCATGATGAGCAGTATCCTGTAGCACGTCATTTCTAAGAAATGCATAACTAAAATGAAAAGTTGTTAACTTACGCAGTTTTGGATGCAGTCAAACTACAAGAAAGAGGAGGCGATAGAGAACGCCAGTTAAGGATCTTGGAATCCAGATTTATTATTGACTTTGAAACCTTCACACCTGTAGGTCTCAACTCTAGTGAAGAGTTGGCGATACATATGTAATAGGATGACTGCTCAAGATAGCCGATGAGTGGTGCTTCGTAGCTTCCTTTCCGTAACACAGCTGAAGATACAGGACTTTTTAAATGTATATATATTAGTACAATACATTGTCTTTAGTGTATTTTTTAGTGTAGTTTTATAGTAATTTTTCTTTCGTATTTTGTTTTTTCTGTTCCTTTGTATACACAGAAAGAAAAAGTAATTGAAAATGCAGAAGTTTGAAACATCAGTAATATGAAGAAGAATCAAGAAACAGTTAAGAATAACAACATAGGGTACAGTATAGTCATATAGTACCAATTAAACAAAGCATAAGTGTGGGAAAGCTGATAAGGACTTTGTACAAACATAAACATAATGGTGATGATCTTAAAGATGGTTGTATACAAAAGAAGAAGATCAGTGATTGTGCCCACTTGTGCCAGACTTCTTCTCTTCTCTTTTTCTCCCTCCCTGCCCCTCGTTTTTAATCAAATGGGCATTTAATCAACTAGTGCGGTGGAACATTACCTTCTGGTATTGTGCTAAAACGAAAATGACATATATTGAGCATATGATTGTTTTATGTTGTGAGAATATATGAATTATAGAGTTTATTTATCCTTTACTATGCTGAGTATGGGCAAAAGAATATTGTGACTATGCCCACTGGGGCTGGACGTGCCTTATGCTTCTTCGACGTAATTGTTTGTAAATATAACAATGCGTTAGTGGAGATAAAAGATAATGCACAGATTATGCTTGTGTAGGGGTACCACCATGTAATGGCACCCGAAATATGCATTGTATTAATATGTAGTTCAGTCATCTTTTTTTGCTGTACTATGTTGTAATCATTAACATTCCAACTTGACTGAAACTTTATTTGTTAATTTTATCATGTAGAGTTTGGTTTCTTCTTGTATGTAATTAAATCGCCTGTAGAACATTAACATCTCAAAATGGCGCTTGTGAGAAGTTGGCCTGGCATATGCTGTCCACTAGTTATAGTGGGCACCTTGCACCAGTCCAAACGACCCTTATTGATGGTAGGTTTAAAGACAACCTTATAGAAAGCTATCCTAGTGGTAGCTATGGAGAGCAGCCTTCAGGCTAAGTCTTGAAGGAGTGTAAAGCAGCTTGGTTTACCAGATTATAACCTCTTTAATGACCAAATGAAAGGAGAACCACCCAAGGTATATATATAAAATATATGTATTTATTTCTAAACACTCACTACTAATCTCTTTATGAGATTAGAGTCCAAGATACACAATATCACAGTATTAAAACGACAGAAAATAGCACAATATACAATAGGCCCCAGGGGGGACCAAACCATATATTAAGAAAGTGGTATAAGAACCACGACTTGACTAGACACAGTGCCTAGAGCACGTAGAATCGCTGGGACCCCAAGGAACCACCCAAGGTAGTGACACAGGAGACCCACGGGGGATGTGTGCAGTGTGAGAACACAGCCGCGAGTGCCGTAGGATTCTATGAGGAAAGTCGCGGTTGGAATTTTAAAGCAAAAGGACCCTTAGGAGAGGACTTTGAACAAACCCCTTTAGACTTAAGGGGTTCTAGGGCCAACACCCACGGGAGCACCGTAGTACTCGAATTACCTCACCCAGGGAAGCCGGGTGCATAGGTGTCAAAGGGTGTCGGGAATCGTCGTTGTTTTCAATGGCGATCTGCTACAATGCTGCCATGAAGAAGAAAAGTGTCCGGTGTGATCCAAGCCTGGATCGAAGATGTGAAGAACCTGAAAGCAGAGGGGACAGAGTCTGGGTCACTAGCCAGTGACCAGGAGCGGAGCAATCGAATGCCCACCGATGTCGGGTGCTTCAGGTGCGAAGAGGTGAAGATTGACTCTGTAGCCATGGGGTTCAGGAGATGTCCAGGATGACCAGGAGCCGGATTCGAGCTGTCCCACAAAGGATGTCGAGTGCTGGGGTGTCGGTGCTCGGATTGAACACAACAAGCCTTGTCAACAGCAACCCATGCAGGAAAAGAAAAGATGTTTCTGTGAGGACCAGCAAGGACCTGGGGACTCCCCAAGCGATGGAGAGTCAGGGCACGTCTGGAGCAACCAGGGAAACCCAATTAAAGTTAGAGTTGCCTTCTTGGGGACCCACAGGTCAACGGACCAGGGATCACGAAGGGACCTCGAGGGGAATCACGAAATGGCAGCCCACAGAACACTCGTTGAGTGTAGGCCAGCAATCTTCAGTGTAATTACTGCTCGGGGTCAGGGCTACAAGTAACCCAAAGCTCAGCCTCAGGGGTCGCCGGAAAGCTGATGCTTCTGCAAATGGTCACGGTGTTCGGGTTGCACCGTCTCCACGAGGGATATGGGCCTCAGACTTGCTGTGGGCACAGATCGACCTCAGAGACCTCGGGAACTCACCTCCTGTGTGGCAATATTCTTCGGAGTTTGCAGGAGCTTCGGAGATGCCAAATGGTCAGTTGCGTTAAAAGTGCCTGCCTTGCAGGGGAGTAACTCCTTTACTCCAAGGGAGATTCTTCAGTCATCCAGCGTAGGGTAGATCGTCGAAGTACTTGGTTTATGTGTCAGAGTTTAGTCCAGGTGTAATCTAAAGACCTGTAGTCAGGGGTTCCTACTGTATACCCAAGGAAGTGATGGGACAAACTCTGGGGACCCACCTATGGGAGGGTCAGGAAAGAGGGGTGGCTACACCCATTTCCTTTGTCCAGTTTCGCGCTAGAGCAGGGGCTGGTAGCCCCTGCAACCGGTTTGAGCTGGACTATGCACAGGGACACCAAATGTGCCCCCAGTGCAGACTTCCAAGCACTCTTGGAGTGCACCCACCCAGCCCCAATACACTAAAGCCTGTCTGGGAGGTGGTCACACCTCCCTGTGACAGGAAACCTATTGTCCAGGCCTCCCCTGCCGGAGTTTCGTCCAGCAGCAGGAGGGCAGACTCATGTCTGTGGCTGCAGCATCCATTTTGTGATGCCCAGGTTCTGTTAAGCTGGTACCGGGTGTACCGGTGGTGCCATGTTTCTCCCTCTAGTAGGGTGGAATCATACCTCCCACCCCAGTTACTGGGGTGGAGGTATGATTCCAAGGTGTTTGACACCAAACACGACATGTTTCCATGCAGCCATTATCAAGTTAACATTTACCGCGAGGTTATAATGCACTTAAGAGTATATGGTCTGGCTGCATCACAAACAACCCCGGAATGAAGATTCCAAAAGCTGCAGAGGGGCTCTGCTCATGCATGGGCACCCTCTCACATGAAACCCAGCACCCTGCCTTCAGGATTGTTAAGGCCTGCCATAGGGGTGACTGATAGGTTTACATGTGCAGTGATATGGAGAGATATAGGGAACCTATATCTCAGTAAGGGGTGCATACACCACCTTACACAGGCTGCTGTAGCAGACCTGTTGTGTCATTTTAAAAGGCTTCCCAGGGGTGGCACAATACATGCTGCAGCCCCTGGTAGGCCTCTGGGGTTCCTATGCCCTGGGTATATAGTATACCATATACTAGGGACTTATAAGCTTACCCCAGAATCCAATCTGGAGTGTACCTAAAGTACATACAATCAATTTAGAGTAGAAAGCAGATAGACTGGGGTCCTGATTAGCAGGGCCTCAGTCTGGCTAAGTCGAAAAACAGTGAAACATCAGCAAAAAGTGGGGGTAACTATAAGAAGCAGATCCTACTCTCCTACAGCGCTCAGTGAAACCAAACAATACTGGGTTTACAATTCATATGTCCTTTCTCACTGTCAATGACATTTTGTATGTAAACGGAAGTATTGAGGCATAGACCATACGATGAAAAAGCCAAAAGGTGAAACGCATTGGTAGAGAGCAACCTTGCCAATAAACTAATCGAGCATCCCGGAGTGTCCTGGAATTTTCTTAGAATAAGAGAAATTTGCGTGCTATGTGATAGGGTTACCAGAACCCATCCAGGACCGCCGCGTCTGAAGCTCTGGACTTCCGGAGTGTTGTGGTAGAAAGATCCATAAGGATATGTCTAGACCTCCCGGCAGACCTATTATCTCAGCCATAGGGAGCAAAACAGAGAATACATCCAAATACGTGGACTTTTTTCTCCAGGATTTAGTAAGAGAACTTCCATCGTACTTAAAAGACACTGGGGACTTTCTACGGAAAATTGAAAATGTAAAATGGGATGGGGAATGCTTACTCATGACATTAGATGTAATCGCATTGTATACCAGCATACACAATCGAGATGGTCTTTTAGCCACTGAATTCTATCTAAACACTAAGCGCAGACAATATGGCTTGCATAACAAAATGTTGTTGTCTATGATATCCACATACCTTGAAAACAACTTTTTTTCATTTAATAATCAAATCTTTCAGCAAGTGAGAGGAGTTGCCATGGGGGCTTGCTTCTCCCCGAGTTATGCCTGTCTGCATATGGGCATGTGGGAGGAGCAGGTCCTCATGACAAAACACAAAGATACCCTCAGCAAACACATTCTGTGTTGGTACAGATTTATTGATGATTTGTTTTTAATATGGAGAGGTAATGAAATGGAAGCTCGTAAATTTGTTAAGGAATTGAATGATAACTCCCTTAATTTGCAATTTACTGCCCAACTCAGTCGTGATGAGATACATTTTTTAGATGTTGAGGTGTACATATGTAACAACCAGATATTGACACGCTTGCATAGAAAGGCTACCGCCGGCAACACTGTTTTACATGCTACAAGCCACCATCCGCCACATCTGATCAATAGCATCCCCTATGGGGAAATGCTACGGATCAGACGTATATGTAGCACAGAAATGGATTGCATAGAAGCACAACAGACATGCAAACAAAGGTTTTTAGCTAGGGGTTATGCCAAAAGTGTGATTCTGGCCGCAATGAACAAGGCCAATAACCAATCTCGTTCAGAATTATTGGTTGACCGAAATAAAAGGGACTCTGAAACCAGACAACCCTTGGATCAACCTACCAGGTTGATATTGACATTCAATAAACAACATAAAACCTTAAGGAGAATAGTCAATAGGAATTGGCCATTAATTCTGAACGACCCCATATTGGGTGAGCGCCTAACAGCCACCCCTAGCATCACCTACAGGAAAGCCCAATCTATGAGCAGCGCATTAGTTAAAAGTAGCCCTGAGGTTACTTTAACTAAAAACTGGCTTAATGCGCGAACAGGATTTTTAAATGCTCTAATTGCAAAGCGTGTAGATACAGCAATAATGTCAAAATGTATACCACTCCTTTTAGACAGAGACCAGTTGAGATTTCCAAGTTTTTAAACTGTAAAACAGAATTTGTGGTGTATGTGCTGGAGTGTCCGTGTGGCCTACGCTATGTGGGGAGCACCAAATTGCAAGTGCACAAGCGGATACTCCAGCACATGCGAGCCATTTCCAACAATGATGCTTCCTACCCAGTGGCAAGACACTTCAAAGAACACCATGGCAGTAACAGCCAGTTATTGAAATATTTTGCCATTGATGCTGTCTTGCCGCTGAGAAGGGGTGGGAACCGTGAATATTTCTTACGAAAGTTGGAAACACAATACATCTTGGAGCTCGACTGTAAAATTCCATCAGGCTTGAATGCTAGTGAGGATTTTTTTACCTGTTTATGAATCCGTCACCTCTATTCCTTCTTATATATAGTATAACCTTTTATTCTCTATATCAAAACTGCCCCTTTCCCTTTCTTAAAAATATTTTTTTTTCAAAATTTTAGCACTTTTATACACGATTAGTAATGAATCACGGCTGTGATTCAAGGTGGTGTAGACACGGGTATAGTTTTTATTAGCACAAGCACTTTATCGGAATTGATGGACTTTTGCCCACTTGGGCTGAATTTGTTGCACACCTTACACATCTGCTTTGAAATTATGCTTATTCAGCTAGGTCAAAAGTGCGTGAGAAGTGGTCATAAAATATGGTAACTAGAATGACATTTTGTGCATGAGGCCATTGGAATAGTCAATACAATGTGGGAGTTCAGATTTTTAATGTATATGTTTTTAATCTGGATTTTTAACACCGTTTTTCTATATGCATTGTATTTAAATTTAACTATGAATATTTATTTATTTATTGCATATGATTGCACATTTTGACTATGAGTAATAGATCTATTGTACTTCATGAAAACGAATGGCATTGTGTAAGGCTTGCGAAGGAATAAATGGCAGTATTTTTCTTTGTCCATCGAAGATCTGTATTTCACGTGTGTTTACCATGCACTAGCACTTTAAATTTGAGAAGAAATCTCCGTTTCGTGTCATGTGATCAAGGCCTCGTGTGAGGCTGAAACGCGTAATGGCGGAGGTGCGGGAGTTCACTAAATAAACCTACAATTGCACCAACTCTGGGTCTGCTTCTCGTCTTTTCAAGGAATTGGTGACGAAGGTTTTGGATATATATATATATATATATATAGTTGCAAGAATAAACCGGATGGTGGTTTACTGTCGAGTGCGTCCTCAATGCTTTCGGGCGTTTGGTGAAGAATTGATGGACACGGTGGCCCTGCCGTGGAGGACGGCACCATCTCTGCAGTGAGGAGAGGCTGCGGCTTGGAACTGTGTCCAGGCCGCTTGTGCAGCACAGTAAGCGGCATTAGTCTGCCCGCCTCAGCACTCTGGACCCTACCTAGGGAGTAAAAAATGTCTTAATACAAGCGGATGTTTTTCATGGAACCTACTAAAGGTTTCATTTTTTGCTCTTTCAGGACTACAAGTCCCAGCATGCAGTGAAGGACTAAACAGCACGAAGCGAGACCCACTGGGGGTCGGCATGCCGGAAATGGATAAAAAAGAGCCCTCCATGATTCATCTGTGACTGAAGCAGCCTATGAGTAAGAGGAGTTGGCCTCGAAACGCGTCAGGGGAATAAAGAATGTAACTTCTGGAGTGCTGCAGTGGGTTGTTGCAAGAATAAACCGGATGGTGGTTTACTGTCGAGTGCGTCCTCAATGCTTTCGGGCGTTTGGTGAAGAATATATATATATATGTATATATTTGCACTACAAAGAAGAAAACGGGCACTCACAGGCACACTGGTTCCTTGAATTTCTGAAGTTTATTTTCAGATGGCAAACAAATGTGTTTCACCTACGTGCCTTTCTCAATGTTTGCAATCAATTGCGGCGGACATGATTGAGTTCACACAAGTTCTTTCCCATTGGTTGCTTGAAGTATGCCACATTTCAAAATCTTTGTTTTTACACGGCCGCTATTTTAAAGGTACTGTTCTCCTATATTTGCAATGTAAATGCATGAATACGGCGGCTTGGAGTTGTTCCGGTAATGCAAAATCAACTATAATCACATTTGCATTGGTAATATAACAAATATTGTAACAGTTAATTATCATATTGAAAGAGTACATGATTGTCATATTGCATATAATTGCGCCTTTAATAGGCTAATCATTTCTGGGACTGAATTAATAAAATCACGAAAAGGACCTGAATCTCATTATGAGTTAAAATCACAAGTGGCAGTGTATCAATAATTCCATCTTATAGCACATCACCATGACGTTATACAGAATAAAACTCAAACTATATAAATATGATCAGAACACCACCTTAATCAACTTCCATCACTAAATTGCGCCTTGAATAGGCTAATCAGTATTAACATCAAATTCGTCAAATCACAGAAAGGAATTCTATTTTTCATCATGAACTTAATTCAGAATTAGCAGTGTCCCACGGAGTGCGATAACTTCACATTGTGCAAAATAGATGGCAAATTTCACATGATTATAATATTGACTTACAAAAAGCTAATCAAGCGTAGCTCTTCATGCTAATATATTGGCCCGGAAACATCTAAAATTAATGGAAAATGAAACTCAAATGAACAAATAATTATGTGCTCCAAACATCCTCTTCAACACAAAAAAAGTATTAAAAAAATAATGAATAACACCTCGAATGGGCTAACCGTGATGCTGGCTATACAGTGGACATGTTTACGGTTTTGGGAAGATTTTAGTCACCGAGATGGGTTGCCAGCTCCTCATCACTATTGAGGCCCCTGGGTATCTAAGTTTGTAACCCGATTATGTACTTTGACTCAACTCTCCTGAGTATCAGAGTTTGGTTACCCTCTCGTAATCCAACGGGCAACCTGTCAATGCAGTAATAATGGATGAGACCTCTGTTACTGTTATGGTATAACTCATAGTGCCTTGCTACTGGGTATGTGACATCTTTATTGACTATTAAGCGCATATGTTCTAGAATGTGTTTTTTTGTGGGATGAATCGTGCTACCGATATATTGCTTCCCACACGGACATACCAAGCAGTACACAGTGTAGTCCATGCTGCAGGTCATAGTGAATTTTATCTTAATGGGTTGAATCTTACCTGGTACTGTAAATTCCCTAACCTTTCTGATAGAATTACAGGCTTGCACTTAAAAATCCCCCTAAATCCCTGTTGGAGTTTCTAGATTTGGTACTAAAGTGGGTGTGCACCAACAAATCTTTTAATGAGGTGCTCCTTCTGTATTTCACTAATGGATAGCTAGATATGCACGGGCTTAAGATGTTATACGATTTTAAAATATGCCAGTTGTCACGTAGGATTTAGGAGATAGATGCATTTTCTTAGAATACAGTAATAAGTCTAATTTTGGGGACCTCCTCCTTCTTTGCTTTCTATTGTAGTAGCTTCTCCCTTTAATGGGATATACCTTCGATTTGGGCACATCTAAGATCCTAATAGAATATCCACTACATCTAAATCTTCTAACGGTATCATCCCTTGTTAGGTTAAACTCAGTCTACTGTGTGCAATTGTGTTTCCTATGCAATAGTTCCCGTAGGGTATACTCTGCTTAGAATAGGCCACTTTATAACGCATACGTTTAGAACGCATGCCATTACAACATGGTCATTACAACGACCGCGTTGTTACATCGCATACCATTACAACGCAAGTCATTACAACGACTTGCTGTAGGGGGGCGCTGGATGTTGGAATAGTATAATTTACTATTCCAACTCCAGTCTGTGCAATAGTAGGGAAGGTGTTTGATTTAAAATCCAACACCTTCTGCCCCCTACAGCAAGTCGTTGTAACGGCTTGAGTTGTAATGGCATGCGTTGTAACAGCGAGGTTGTTGTAATGACCGCGTTGTAATGGCATGCATTGTTTCGCATGCGGGGTAAATGATGTTTCCCCTCTGCTTAAGTTTTTGAGGATGATTGCTACTGGCATGTAGGAGGGAATTCTCTGCTGTCTTTTTTCTGTGTAATGCAGTACCTATCCAATCTTCCTGTATGAAGACCCTCAAGTCCAGGAAGGCAACTTCTTGTAAGCCTATACAGCTGGCGAAGTGTAGATTATGTGTATTGTCATTCAATCTTGCTATATACTCTTCTGCTGATATTTTGTCCCCTTTCCAAATTAAAAATAGATCATCAATGTCTCTCGTCCAAATTGTCACCTGGTCTGTCCAGGACTCACTGGCTTCCGACCAGGCCACCTGCTTCTGTCACCAGGCCACAAAAAGATT
This sequence comes from Calotriton arnoldi, assembly GCA_963921515.1. NCBI lineage: Eukaryota > Metazoa > Chordata > Amphibia > Caudata > Salamandridae > Calotriton > Calotriton arnoldi. The sequence continues at coordinate 1,593,596 of CAWUFW010003087.1, forward strand.
TGCGTAGCTGGGGGCGAAGCAGGTGCACATAGCTGTTCCATGTATCTGTCTATTATGTTGCCCTGCGAAAACAAAAACATAGTTAGCAAGGCAAAAATGAATGAGTTGCATCAACATCCTATTATGCTCAAAATATTTCAAGGCTTTGCTTTTGAGAAAGAACTACACAGCTCTCATTCCTTCGGCATGGTCTATGCTGGTCTATAGACTTGTTATGTCCATAGTAATCATGACAAAATCATCTTCCCATATGATGTCTTGTATATGTGTCAGAAATCTTTTGTATCCCGTATATAAGACCATAAAGTTTTCACAAAGAGAAAAAGCTAAAAGTCAATGTAGGGTGGCCGAGTGGATGGGTTGCATGTTTGTGTACTTTTGGGAGGTGATAAAAAGTTGCAATCTGGGGAAAATCATATTTCAAAAATTGATATTAATTTGTGCCCAACATACTCTTATAATACCAGTCATCTAACAGATAATAGAACCTTCATATGGTTTGGATATATGCATCCCCTCATATTGGTTCATAACAGGTGCAGTCATTCAATTGTCGCATCGCCTCTTGTTGGTAGTAATCTCTTGTCATTAGGATTACATTTCCACCCTTATCTGAGGGTTTGATTACAATTTCATCATCATTCTTTAAGTACATCATGGCTTGCCACAGATTTTTTGTTAGATTGTGATGTCTAATTTAATTACTCCTGTACCTGAGTTTAATTAATTCCTGATTGACGGTTTCGTGAAAGGTATCCACTGAATCAAAAGGTGTCTGGAGAAGAAACTTTAATTTTGGTTTAAAATCACTTTGGCCAGTCCATTGGTTTATTCCCACTTGTTCTGGGGGTCTAGATTACCATTTCCTCATCTTCTAGTGTGTTCAGTGGCAATTCTTGTTGAAATTTCTGTAATGTTAATAGTGTTTCCAAATCATCCTCAGTTAGAATGTCTGTGGGACATTCCTCTGGATTAGTCGAGCCATGAGAGTCTCTTGTCTTCAGCAAATGTAGTCTGCATAACTTCAATTTTATCACAAACTTAAAGATGTCAATCGTTGTTCACAGGTAACTGAACTTCTTGGTACGGCAAAATGATAGTCCAAATTTTAAAACAGACAATTCAACTTCTGTCAGATTTCTGTCAGTTAGAATTTTAACTGTTAAATCATCCCAATTTATTTCTTCTTGCCCCCCCCATTTGCTCCTGGTTGTTCTTGGGGTTCTCATGTCTGTTACTTCTGTGGCTGCCTCCTGTACCCCGTCTTGTTTTTCTGTGCTTCTGGTTTCCGGGGGTCTGTTTCTTTGTGACTTTTTTTGCCACGTCTTCCTGATTAGTTGATACTTGTGAAAAAAAGGCTACCTGGTTGGGTCAGAGTGCTTGGGCCTTCCCCCTCTGAGAGGTCCACATTAGTATCAACTTCTGAGTCAGATGTTTTCTTTGTTTGCATTGTGGTGAGGTTCCTGGTTCTACCCATTTCCTTTCTTGGAGCATCAAATTTTCTTGCAAAAGTAAGTACTCACTGAAACTCATAATCCATTCTATCGCTTTTAAATTTGCTTTGCTTTCCTTGTTTTATACTCTCTTCGTATGTTGTTAGTCTTGATTTCATGGATTGACGTAGATACATGTGTGTGTGTTAAAAACATAAAAACAGTTAATCAATTTAGATAATTACTATTCAATAAAATAATTAATTATCAATTAATAAATAATTTGTATTAATTTATTATTTAATAACCTTCCCACCCCGTATCCCTACAACGCAGCAGCCTGCACCTAAAATATAACGTAAAAAATAACTATTCCTTAACTTACGTATTTAAAATTATTAAATAAAGAATCAATAATTAATTGCTAAATAAATATTACCTAAGAGTCTTCCCACTCTAGACCCCTACAAACCTAGCCTCTCGCAACTAAAATAACATGAAAATAAATAATTATTCCACAATTTACATATTTAAATTCAATCAAATAATTAAGTTACAAATAATAATTAACAGTTAATTATTACTTAATTAAATTAGGCTACCATATTCTGGCCGCGTCAGGGATCGATACTCCTAAGAGGTGCTGGCATTGCTCTCCAAGGGTCAGGAGTGGGCCGCTCATCGGGTTAACCTTAATAAAGCTGGGAGGTGACTAATTGCATGTATAGGGAACAAGAATATACAGCTAACACTATGCGTCATTTACGTCTCGATCATTGATGATTCTACAATGTTTAATCTTCTCCTCAGAGAGCTTAGCATGTTGTCAGACCCAATTATCATGTACATCATGTGCAGGACTTTAATTTGGCCATGCACCCTTGGGTGGATTCAACTATACCTGCAGACACCAATTTGTGGCATATGAAAAGTCCCGGGTGGTCATTCAACAGATTCTTGCTACACATACTCTACGGCAGTGGTTCCCAAACTTTTGACTCCTGAGGACCCCCATTGAGTCACCACTGGAAGCCGGGGACCCCCAAGCAATTTGTAGGATTTAAATTTCAAACATTAAAACAGTAATTTGAAAAAAATAAACACACGTGTGCACACAAAACAAGTACTCGAATTACTAAGGATTTTAGGGGCATTTTTACAAGCCCCTATCACCATGGGAACATCACTTTTTGCAACGTACCCGTGGCGATAGGGGCTTCGCCTTATTTACAAGGCAGCATTAAGCCCCTTAACGTGGCTTAACGGTGCCTCGTAAATAAGACCCCCTTTCACCCAATGCTTAGCGTGAAAGGGGCGGGCAGTGGGTGTTGCGGTGGGCGTTCCACCGCAACACCCATTGATTTTGACGCTGCCCCCTATTTACAAGGGCAGCGTAAATGGGAGGCAGTGCTAAAATTAAGACCAGGGAAAACCTGGTCTTAACTTGGCGAAACAAGGAGAAATGCTTTACTTCTCTTCGTTTTTGCAAAACACCTTGGATTGTTTTTGTTCAGGAAGGTGACCCTTCTTGCACATAAACAATCTTTAAAAAAATGACATTTTGTAACTTCCATGTGTGCTGCATTAAGCAGCACATAGAAGTGACAAAACGGCATTTCAAGATTGTTTATGTTCCGAAAGGGGGACCTTCCTGTACATAAATGCTCTTCCCCTGCACGCAGACACTCTTGCACTATGGTGCAAGGGTGCCTGCGTTGGCGCTACACTGTTAAGTGTAGCGCCAGCACAGAGAAACGCAGGACTGCACCATATTCTTGTAAATATGGTGCAGCCCTGCGTTTCTGAAGTGGAGGAGTGTGTCGTTAAGCCAAGGAGGCTAACGACACTCTCCGCCACTTCTGTTGTATTTAATATTGAAAGAATTTGCAAAAAACAAAAAAATGTAATGGGAAGGTTGGTGCTGCATCTCTGTGACTAACTTTTAAATGGTTGGTTTTATTTCGCAGTACGAGGCTCCTGCTCCTGCCAGGGCCAGACTGGAAACCCAAAGCAGCCCTGGCAAATGATTTCAGACCAGTCCCCATATGGTGCAGACCAAGTGTGTGAGTGAGCCTGACCACTACAAAGGGGGCTTTGGGAGGCTCTCCCCCTACAACACATTTACCCTTATACATTGAATTGTATTAGCTTTTAAAGAATAGTAAATGAAGACCTTACTATGCCCCAGGATACGACTGACAATCTTTGTTGGGGCTCTTCAGTGATTCCCCCACTATCACCCTCCAATAGTGCCTCTTATCTCTCCATAGCCCCTCTGTCACATGTATTTCATTTTTTATAGCATCTCTCATACCATTGTAGGATGTCAGAGCACTTTACATCACACACATATAGAGACAGTGAATCATACGTGTGAATCAGTGTATAGAAAATGTTACATAAGGCAAAGGGGACTACAAGGTGTAGAATTTACATGTCATTTATACTGGTAGGCATTTTTAAAGAGTGCTTGGTCTGGTGAAGCACGAGCTCAGGATTCAGAACATAACACAGTGGTTAGCATTGACTTTAACAATAAAAATGTATTTCCACCCAAATAAACCTTTTGAGCAGCATCAGGATAATGAAAGACTGGGAAAAACATAAGTCACTAACTTGTACCTTGCAGTTTGCAAGCAGCTCTTTGATGACAGTTTATAGGTCACTGTGCTAGATTACGATTGTCACTAATGAACTGCACAGAAACAAAAGAATCTCTGTGACAAAAGCAGTAACCCACTGACCTATGCATATAAAATACTGTTTTTTAAAATGCATGGTACACGTTCTTTGCAGTAGGCATATTAACCCTCTGTGCTACATTAGATAAGTCAAAGCTGCCACTGGACAAAACTCTCATCTCTCTCCAGCAGGTACATTAATCACTGGTGTTATCTTGACACTTTTATTGTTGTTTGAAAACTGCTAATTATACCTGATACTTTGCAGTGCTTTTAAAACTGCTGCCTGCGGACCCCCTGGGAATGTGTCACGGACCCCTGGGGGTCCGCGGACCACAGTTTGGGAAACACTGCTCTACGGGATGTCTGGTGAGCTTGTTGGGGGAGTGAACCTGGGTTTTCCTTTCATCCTATCCCACATGGTACATTCACTTGTCTAAACATGTTCTTTGTTAGTAATAATCTTCTACCTATTGTGTCTATTACACTAAAACCTAGAATTATTTCAGATCCCTACCTTTAGTCATTAAGTCAAGTCAAATGGCTCACACACAATCTCCTCATTGATGAACCTTTGATCGTAAACTATTGATGGATTCTAGATGTGTCTATTTCATGAGGTCCTGTCTGTTCAAATGTATTATTATTAATTTTGACTCCCCTAATCCAGTTATGATCTGGGATGCCTTAAAAGCCTTTGTGCGGGGTCAGACTACCAGTTTTGTTATCCAAAAAGATAAAGATGAGCGGGCTGAGGAAGTGGGTCTACAGGATTGGCTCAGTAGACGGAAGCTGGAATACTCACTGCGTTATGAGCACCAGAGAGGCCACGATAGTATTTCAAAGATATTTGGATTTATGACAATGCTGCAGGTTAGGCTTAGGAAGGTAATCTGGGATAGAGCTTGGGCTAAATATCAGGCGAAGCGTTTATCATGCTTCGAGAATAGTGAGGAAATTGGACACTTATTGGCCTTCCAACTTAAGGAAAAAAAGCAATACAAATTTAATACCAAGCATAAAATATGCTAATGATAGTATTGCTGCAAGTTGCTCTGAGATACTGTTTTTCACCAGCATAGAACCGATTTGTATAAGGAAGACTGTTGGGCCATTCAGGACATGACTGATTGTTACTTACCGGGCACCAGATTTAATCAGCTTACAACAGACCAGAGGGTCTGACTAGATACTAACGTAATCTGGGCGATGATGAATGTGGCCATCTCACAGGTAGCAATGGTCAAAGCAGTGGGCCCTGACTCCATCCCGTCAGAATTTTATAAACAGTTTAAAGATATTCTGACCCCTCTCTTCTGCGAGCTTGTTAATTCTCCTGCTTTTCTGGCATCGACACCACCAGGGTGGGCTGAAACCTATATATCTATATTTATCAAGAAGAATAAGGATCCGCTCAACTGTGGGTCATATCACCCTATTTCTCTGATTAATTGTGACTCTAAAATCTATACTAGGGTCTTATCTAATCGGCTTGCAGGTGTCATAACTTCACTTGTTGACCGAATGCAACATGGGATTGTTCCTTCGCACGATACCCTTTCCCATATCAATTTAGCCACAACTACTCTGGACGTGGTGGGGGAATAGGATGTCTTTCTGGGAGGATCCTGCTTGATGCAGAAAAAGCATTTGACAGGGTGTCGTAGCAGTATCTGTGGGCAGTCATATCAGCTATGGGATTTGGCCCGGGGTTTCTCACCAGGAGCAAAACACTCCTCTTTAACGGCAAGGATCACATGTATGGGAATGGTGTCAGCACCTATTTACACCTACCGGGGCATTAGACAAGGGTGCCCCCTGTCTCTGTTATTATTGGCTCTGTATCTTGAGTCATATATTCAGGCTCTTAAACAGTTTTCCCTTATCCCATCCCTGCGTCTGCATACATGGGAAGCCAGGTTTTTGGCATACGCAGATGATATTGCCTTCCTCACCACTTCTCATGCAAAGGCATAGCAGGCAATTGATGTTATGTTATGTTATGTTATTAATATTTCTAAAGCGCAAACTGTTACCCGAGGGTGTCCTGGCGCTGAACCTGACGTCCTACGGAGGCCTAAACACGGGGTTGGAAAAAGGAAGTAGTTAGACAGTAAACAGCCACGTCTTCAGGGCCTTCCTGAAGTCCAGGTGGAATGCTGCTAATACTTTTGGGCAAGTTTCTGGGTAAAAATTGAATTTGGATAAAACTGAGATTATAGCGAATAGGGACCCTTATCAGCCCGACTCTCGATATGTAACGTCAACTGGGTACCTGGAGGTTAAAATCTCTTTTACTATGGAACCTATTATATCTTCAAATTATGAAGCACTTTATGTGTAATCCCAAGCCTTGCTTAGAAAGTGGGATAGATTACATGCAGGCTTAATAGGTTGATAGGTAGATTCAGCATAATTAAGTTGGTCATTCTGCCATGCTTCCTTTAATTATTCAGGTAAATTCATCTGTACCTTCACAAGAGCTTTTTTAAAAGAGTTGAAAGCAGCCAACAAAAATGTATACGGAAATACAAGAAACCCAGTTGTTCTGTAAGGTATCTCCAAATACCACGCAATGAGGGGGTTGCACTTCCATCATCGGGGAGCTATTTCTTAGTGGCTTTTACGCTTAGATTGTTTGAGGTAATTGGGATGGGCACCTGGGAACTTGCCAGGCTATTTCCGGAGTACCTGATATCTTCTCAACTGGTAATACCCCGCAAAGGTCTTATCGGCCCGTCTTACTTCAAGCACACACGCTTCAAGACTCTTCTAGTCTATCACAAGGTGTGGCTGGATATCCACTCCATCTGCCATATACCACGGTTCCATCGGTACACCTCGCTCTGAAATAATCCCAGCCTCCCTACTCTCTTCAAGATGCCTATTTAATGTGCTGGCGTGAGGGGAATCTGGGGTCCCTTGGTTGACTCTGTAGGGATGGTAATCTTCGCTCCTTCTCGGATATCAGCGGCGAGCATCGGCTTCCTAAAATAGGTTTTCCTGTCACATCTTTCCCCCAACTAAATCAGTATGAATCATAATACATTCCTGCCAAATTTCGTCAACATATCCAGATATGGGTATATACGCACCTTCTACCATTCCTCTGGGGTCAGCGAAATATGATTAAGGAATTTGGTGCCTTTTTGGTCAGGAGGTCTCATAGTTTGCATTGTAATGTCTCCATAGCTGATCTTCGATACACTAATGTGCTTGCTCACAGTCCTTTTAATGGATCTCGGCTTAAGACTCATGCCTTTAAAATTCTGTATGATGTACATTATATTCCAAATAAATTGTTTAAGTGGGGTTTAAGAGAATCGTCGGACTGCTTCCGGTGCAGTGCACCGTAGGCAGACACAGTACCCATTTTCGCAACCTGAGGCATCATCACACAATATTGGCACACAGTCTTTAAATTTATCAATCAACCTTTGCAGTGAGATTTGATCTTTCAATGATATTACCAGTGGCGGCCGGTAGGGAACGGAGGCGGCGGGGTGAGCGGAGATGTGGGGGGGGGGTTAGAAAATAAAAAAATTAACAAAAAAGAATAAAACTTACCTGCTGCTCGCGCCATCAGCCGCCTCCTCTCTGCAGCCTCTCCAGTCTCCTTGTCGCAGGGCAAGCACCCGATTCCCAGGGTCCCCTAAGCCAATCACAATGCTGGATTGCAGTGTTGTGATTGGTCTGAGCGCCGTGGTTCGCCACTCAGACATCAACAGGGAGCCTGTGCATGTTCTCCACCAGGCTGTGGAATGCAGGCTGGTGGGGAACATGCATAGTGCGCATGAATGTTTGGCCAGCACAAGACGGCTGGTCAAACATTCATGCGCACTTTGAGTGGGCAAACCACTCCACCCCTGCCCCCAGCTCTGGCCAGCCCCGCCCCTCCCTGCACTTAGGAAGGGAAAAGAAAATGATAATAACGCGTTTCGTTATTATCAACTTCTTTTCCCTCTGCACTGCCTTAAAGCAGTGGGGCGACGCTCCTCCGCCTTAGCGGAGGAGCCACCCCTGGATAATACTTATATTTGATCCTCCAACAATACTACCCGGTCATGCCCCATGTATTCTGCATGATGTGTGGGGCACTTTCTCCTAATCGCCGTATGCTGCGCAGAATGTGGGAGCCAGCCAGGCGGGGCTCTCTTGATTTTAAGCCTGGAGGCGGCCTTGAATTTAGAGAGAACGAGGGTAGCTAATGTATTTTTGAATGAGTTTTACTTTTAATGCCTCTTGTGTATGAATTTTTTAACTGTATTTATAGACTCTACCTGCGCAGGTATAATTGATTACTGTAACAACTATCGCACTTTATCTGCTTTTGATGTCTGAAATATATTTTTTTATGTGATGATCTGTATCTCTTCAATATAAAAAAACAAGCATTTGCAATGCAATATGTCTTGCATTTGCGAGAGTTTAAGCTATTGGCATTGTAAATGACAATGCCTTTTATTTATCTGTTTTGCTAATTAACACATAAAAAAGGCATTGTCATTTACAATGCCAATAGCTCAAACTCTTGTAAATGCGAGACCTATTCAATGAAGCGGCCGCCATTGTACCGGGCTGCTCGGAAAGTGAAAGCACGCATGGCGCGCTGAATGTTGCAGGAAAGCATGTTGTGCCTGCAGTAGGAGAAACTTATTAAAGAAAGTAGTGCTTACAGACTAAAAAAGACGAACCGTGTAACAACCGAAGTAAAAGGGCCAGTCCTCATGGGAGGTTACAAATGAAGACAAGGCGGTACTAAGGAGGGACTAACAAGCTTATTAACTAATCAGAAGCCAGCATTTACGAAGGGCAATGACACAAGCCAATGACAAATATGGGCAGAGAGTGGGCGGGCTTCAATTCCATACTCCAATACAGCATGCCGCAGAGCAGCGCATGCGCTGCCCAGGTTCGATCTAAAACGAGAGGGCATGCAGGCCGCCCAATGACCTGGAGAGACCCAGCAGGGTGGTGAGTGCGAGAGAGCTGCAATGAGTTAGATGCAGCAAGTCTAGTGAGTCGAAGGCGCTCTCTCCAACCTCCAGTGCAGAAAAGGACAAGAGCGTCAATCCTGGCTTCTATGCGCTCATCCAAGGTTCGACTCCCGGCTGGAGAAAGGGATTGGTGTGAGACAAGCTCCTCTCTGTCTCTAAACCTTTGATTTGGACACAGGGTCCTGAAGTGAACCCTGAGGGTTCACGGTGTCCCAGCCTGTAGTACTCAGGGCCCTGTGTCTGGCAGATCGATAGAGCTGATGGGTAGGGGCGCAGCTTGGTCAGTAAGGTTGGGGGGGCCTACGCTTCAGATTTCCCAACAACCACGCTGGCATAGCTTGTTAAATATATTAAGAGAAGCAGGACTCGAGGGGGGCTTTAGAGGCAGTAGAAAGAGAGAGGAGTGCAGATTGTTAGGGGTGCTTAAAACACGATAGTTTTCAAACTAACCGAGAGAGAGAGAGACAGAGAGAGAGAGAGAGAGAGAAAGAGAGAGAGAGAGGGAGAGAGAGAGAGAGAGAGCGTGTGTGTGTGTGTGTAAAAATCCAGGGTGAAACCAGACAGATATCTCACCATACCCGACTGAAAGGCACCTGTACCCAACTGTTTACTACAGAATACATTTTTTTAGGGGGTATAACACCCCAAACGCCCCCCTGAAGCTACGCCCCTGCTGATCGGATGAGAAGCCCAGCTCCCTTTGTAAAACCACGAATGCAAAGTACCTTTTACCAACACACAAAGAACCCGAGCAAATCCCGCACCTGCTGCAGATGTTGAGAAGGAAAGCAGCTCTGAAGAGAGCGCCAAGGACAGGGTAAGCTGGGAGCTCGAAGCATGAAACAGCCCCGTGCGACCCTTTTTTTGTTTGTACGTTTCGCGACGCTCTCAGTGTATTAGCAGAAAGCGTCAGAGGGAGAGTCTGAAAGCTCCTTCAGGCCACTTTAGGACTCTCTGAGACCACGTGACAAGCACCTCTCAGGCCATTCCCAAAGAATCGGATTTACTTTTCATTGTATTGTATTAATACATCACTTAAGCCTAAGCATTGCTCACAGCACAAATAAAAGTGGTACATATCAATAAATAAGCAGGTAGCACAGGGAGCAAGTCAGCCATGTTCCACGCAGTGCTTAATTTGAGCCGGTGCTTTCCGGTGCTCTGCACTGGCACCTTATTGTCAGCACCGGGGCTGTGACAGTTGTTAGGTTGTATGTTTCTTTCTGTGCATGCCACATCTCGTGCTTCCAAGAATCCTCATTCTTGGGATTCTAGAACTGTGCTTCTAGAGTGGCAGTTACTGGAGCAGCGGTGTGGTGCGGTCCTGTTTGTCCGATGCTCTGTCTTGGTGGCAATAAAGCTTTTACTACTTACCTGAAGGAGTCCTGCATCATCTTTTCACTGGCGACGAGGATGGGATGTCATGCTAATTTAGGTATGAACACAACAACAGCGGTTTATTTATTCAATTTACATTAACAGTGACTGATACTTGCCTACCAAGCCATTCTTCTTGCTTTGGGGGCCTGGAATAGTCTGACTTGTCACCCTTGTAGGAGTGTGAAGGTGAGTAGGTGTGTATGTACTGTCATTGGCAGCTGGCATGGGTTATGTGAGGTGCAAGCTGCAGTGGCCTCCCGACGAGAGCCCTGGCACTTATCCTTTTACAAATTAAGCACTGGTTCCACGAGAACTAGAAACTATGGTGGAGAAGAGGGGCCTTGAAGGAGGCGAGAAAGATGTGCATAGAGCAGGAAGGGCGCCCACAAAGGGAGAGATTCAGAACTTCAAGCAGTGCTTCAGTTGTAAAAAACATAAGTTCCAGGGCCCTCGCCAGGAGCCCACTGCAGTTTGCACTACCCATAGCTCCTGCCAGCACTGCCACTGCCACTGACACTACCAACACAACTACTAAGCATCGCACTCCTACGAGTGTGACAATTCGGACTATTTCAGGCCTCCAAAGCTAGAAGAATGGCTTGGGCGGCAGGTATTAGCCATTTAAAAAAAAGATATATATATATTTTTTTTGAGGTGATATATATCTATATATATATCTATATTCACTGAAAAAACCATAGGTTTTAGGGACAGTTATAGTTAGTTGGACATTGCACTCGTACAAAACCCGTGAAATTCCCCTGTTATAGTTAGTTCAGCTAACTATAACTCGCGCCCCACAATGCACTGCTGATGACGTCACATATTACATCACTCATGACATGGTCAGTGACATCACTGATGACATCACTGATGACATCTCAAATGACATCACTGATGACATCATCCAGTGACTGTGTTTCTGTAAAGTTTAAATATGTTTAATATATATAGGGAAAGGCGTATTGAAGAATGAGTGGGTGTATAAGTGTCTGAATGGATGATTTAGTACGTGAGTGACTGACTCTACAAGTGAGTGATTAAACGTATCTTACTGAATGCATGGGTTAGTGACTAAACTGTGTGAATGTCTGTATCCGTCTGTTTGTTGGTGTGTAAGTGGATGCATGGATTTGCGAATAGCTACATGAGTGTCTATATGGGTTATTGATTGGTTCTCTGAGTATCTGTATGGCTGCCTGAGTGTTTGTGTGGGTGGGGTGTGTGTGACTCTATACATAGATGTGTGAGTGGGTGATTCACTGGGTGCATGATTTCAAGAGTGCATCTGTGATGGACTGCTTGGGTGGGTGAGTGTGTGTATGGGTGTGTTAGTGAGTGAATGTATATCTCAGTGGTACATGTGCGAGTAACTACATATGTAAAAGGCAGTATATATGTGTGTTAGAGTATTTAAATGGCTATAAGTGAGAGTGTGTTATTGTGAGAGTGGCTGTATGGATGCGTGTGTGCTTGTATCAGTTATTGTATAAGAGCGTAAGAATGTGCTAGTATTTGTATGAGTAAGTGAGCTAGTGTGTGTATAACTGTATAGGTGAGTAAATGGGTGTGTGATTAATTTTTTGCATGACTGACTAGGTGTGTGAGTACCTCTATGGATGAGTGGCGGTGTGTGAGTGTTTATATAGGTGTATGAGTGCATATGATAGTCCTGTACTGAGTGACTGTAAGTACGAGTGACTGTACAGGTGAGTGAGTGGATGTGTGTGTAGACCTAAGAATCAGTGAGTGGGTATGTAGTTTTTGGTGTTGGAGTGTCTATGGTTTTGAGAATGGCAGTCTGTAATTTAGAGTGGGTGTATCAAAAGTTATATTAGGGTGTGAGAAGATGCATGAAATTATCACATGGATGATGTCATCAGTGATGTCATTTGAGATGTCATCAGTGATGTCATCAGTGATGTCACTGACCATGTCATGAGTGATGTAATATGTGACGTCATCAGCAGTGCATTGCGGGGCGCGAGTTATAGTTAGCTGAACTAACTATAACAGGGAATTTCACGGGTTTTGTACGAGTGCAATGTCCAACTAACTATAACTGTCCCTAAAACCTATGGTTTTTTCAGTGAATTTCAAAGGTTTTTTAAATGCTAATTTCTAACTATAATGTGTCTGAAACCTATGGTTTTTTCAGTGAATTTCAAAGGTTTTTTAAATGCTAATTTCTAACTATAACGTGCCTGAAACCTATGGTTTTTTCAGTGAATTTCAAAGGTTTTTTAAATGCTAATTTCTAACTATAACGTGCCTGAAACCTATGGTTTTTTCAGTGAATTTCAAAGGTTTTTTAAATGCTAATTTCTAACTATAACGTGCCTGAAACCTATGATTTTTTAAGTGAATTTCAAAGGTTTTTTAAATGCTAGTTTCTAACTATGCCAACAGAGGTAGGACATGTGAAGAAAGAAGAAAAAACGCACAGAAAGAAGCAAAAGATGTGCAGAAAGAACCAACAGAGAGCAGAAAGAGGCCTTGTTGCAAAATCATCCTGTGCCCACAACTTTTTCAGACGGGTACTGGTGGTAACTGACTCTGACTAACCAGAGCCAGTGCGCGTTTGCACAGTGGTGAAGGGAGGGGGGGCCTGAGGTGACATGTGTGCAAACGCGCCCCGTGGCGCGTTTTAAGTTGCGGGATTAAGTCCCCTTGAATCCTGAGGGTCCCTGGGGCCCAACTAGCCCCCCAGGTACCTACAGTTAGGACCACAGAGCTGAGTTGCAGAGAGGCGTTCCGAGGCCACGCACCTTTTTTCACCTCTCTGCAACGCAACTCTGTTGTGCTTACTGAAGGTACCTGGTGGGCTAGTTGGCCCCCAGGATTCAAAGGGAATTAACTCCCCAACTTAAAACGCACCACAGGGCGTGTTTGCGCACATGTCACCTGAGGCCCCACCCCCTCCCTTCACCACTGTGCAAACGCGCCCCGTGGTGCGTTTTAAGTTGGGGGATTAGGTCACCTTGAATCCTGAGAGTCCCTGGGGCCCAACTAGCCCACCAGGTACTTCCAGTAAGCACCACAGGCCTGCGTTGCAACGCCTGTAACAAATTGTGCAGTTGTGTTTAGGTAGTGAAGAGGGTCGTGCTGGGGGTAGTGTTTTAGGGTTTAGGGTAGTGCAGTGGTGTTTGTGTAGTGTAGGGGGTCATGCTGGGGGTAGATTTAGGGTTTAGGGTAGTGCAGTGGTGTTTGGGTAGTGTAGGGAGTCGTGCTGGGGGGAGTGTTTTAGGGTTTAGGGTAGTACAGTGGTGTTTGGGTAGTGTAGGGGGTCGTGCTGGGGGTTAGTGTTTTAGGGTTTTAGGGTTTAGGGTAGTGCAGTGGTGTTTGGGTAGTGTAGGGGATACTGCTGGGGGTAGTGTTTTAGGGTTTAGGGTAGTGCAATGGTGTTTGGGTAGTGTAGGGGGTACTGCTGGGGGTAGTGTTTTAGGGTTTAGGGTAGTGCAGTGGTGTTTGGGTAGCGTAGGGGGTACTGCTGGGGGTAGTGTTTTATGGTTTAGGGTAGTGCAGTGGTGTTTGGGTAGTGTAGGGGTTCGTGCTGGGGTAGTTTTTTAGGGTTTAGGGTAGTGCAGTGGTGTTTGTGTAGTGTAGGAGGTCGTGTTTTAGGGTTTAGGGTAGTGCAGTGGTCTTTGGGTAGTGTAGGGGGTTGTGCGGGGGTAGTGTTTTAGGGATTAGGGTAGTGCATTGGTATTTGGGTAGTGTAGGGGGTCATGCGGGGGTAGTGTTTTAGGGTTTAGGGCAGTGCAGTGGTGTTTAGGTAGTGTAGGGGGTCGTGCTGGGGGAGTGTTTTAGGGTTTAGGGCAGTGCAGTGGTGTTCGGGTAGTGTAGGGGGTCGTGCTGGGGGGAGTGTTTTAGGGTTTAGGGCAGTGCAGTCGTGTTCGGGAAGTGTAGGGGGTCGTGCTGGGGGAGTATTTTAGGGTTTAGGGTAGTGCAGTGGTGTTCGGGTAGTGTAGGGGGTCATGCAGGGGGTATTGTTTTAGAGTTTAGGGTAGTGCAGTGGTCTTTGGGTAGTGTAGGGGGTTGTGCGGGGGTAGTGTTTTAGGGATTAGGGTAGTGCATTGGTATTTGGGTAGTGTAGGGGGTCATGCGGGGGAGTGTTTTAGGGTTTAGGGCAGTGCAGTCGTGTTTAGGTAGTGTAGGGGGTCGTGCTGGGGGAGTGTTTTAGGGTTTAGGGCAGTGCAGTGGTGTTCGGGTAGTGTAGGGGGTCGTGCTGGGGGAGTGTTTTAGGGTTTAGGGCAGTGCAGTCGTGTTCGGGAAGTGTAGGGGGTCGTGCTGGGGGAGTATTTTAGGGTTTAGGGTAGTGCAGTGGTGTTCGGGTAGTGTAGGGGGTCATGCTGGGGGTAGTGTTCTAGGGTTTAGGGCAGTGCAGTGGTGTTCGGGCAGTGTAGGGGGTCGTGCTGGGGGTGGTGTTTGAGGGTTTAGGGCAGTGCAGTGGTGTTCGGACAGTGTAGGGTGTCGTGCTGGGGGTGGTGTTTCAGGGTTTAGGGCAGTGCAGTGGTGTTCGGGCAGTGTAGGGGGTCGTGCAGGGGGTGGTGTTTCAGGGTTTAGGGCAGTGCAGTGGTGTTCGGGCAGTGTAGGGGGTCGTGCAGGGGTGGTGTTTCAGGGTTTAGGGCAGTGGTGTTCGGGCAGTGTAGGGGGTCATGCTGGGGGTGGTGTTTCAGGGTTTGGGGCAGTGCAGTGGTGTTCGAGCAGTAAAGGGGGTCGTGCTGGGGGTGGTGTTTCAGGGTTTAGGGCAGTGCAGTGGTGTTCCGGCAGTGTAGGGGGTCGTGCAGGGGGTGGTGTTTCAGGGTTTAGTGCAGTGGTGTTCGGGCAGTGTAGGGGGTCGTGCTGGGGTGGTGTTTCAGGGTTTAGGGCAGTGCAGTGGTGTTCGGGCAGTGTAGGGTGTCGTGCTGAGGGTTGGTGTTTCAGGGTTTAGGGCAGTGCAGTAGTGTTTGGGCAGTGTAGGGGGTCGTGCTGGGGGGAGTGTTTTAGGGTTTAGGGCAGTGCAGTCGTGTTCGGGTAGTGTAGGGGGTCGTGCTGGGGGGAGTATTTTAGGGTTTAGGGTAGTGCAGTGGTGTTCGGGTAGTGTAGGGGGTCATGCTGGGGGTAGTGTTCTAGGGTTTAGGGCAGTGCAGTGGTGTTCAGGCAGTGTAGGGGGTCGTGCTGGGGGTGGTGTTTTAGGGTTTAGGGCAGAGCAGTGGTGTTTGGGCAGTGTAGGGGGTCGTCTTGGGGGTGGTGTTTCAGGGTTTAGGGCAGTGCAGTGGTTTTCGGGCAGTGTAGGGGGTCATGCAGGGGGTGGTGTTTCAGGGTTTAGGGCAGTGCAGTGGTGTTCGGGCAGTGTAGGGGGTCGTGCAGGGGTGGTGTTTCAGGGTTTAGGGCAGTGGTGTTCGGGCAGTGTAGGGGGTCATGCTGGGGGTGGTGTTTCAGGGTTTAGGGCAGTGCAGTGGTGTTCGAGCAGTAAAGGGGGTCATGCTGGGGGTGGTGTTTCAGGGTTTAGGGCAGTGCAGTGGTGTTCGGGCAGTGTAGGGGGCGGTGCAGGGGGTGGTGTTTCAGGGTTTAGGGCAGTGCAGTGGTGTTCGGGCAGTGTAGGGGGTGGTGCAGGGGTGGTGTTTCAGGGTTTAGGGCAGTGCAGTGGTGTTCGGGCAGTGTAGGAGGTCGTGCAGGGGTGGTGTTTCAGGGTTTAGGGCAGTGCAGTGGTGTTCGGGCAGTGTAGGGGGCGGTGCAGAGGGTGGTGTTTCAGGGTTTAGGGCAGTACAGTGGTGTTCGGGCATTGTAGGGGGTGGTGCTGGGGCTGGTGTTTCAGGGTTTAGGGCAGTGCAGTGGTGTTCGGGCAGTGTAGGGGGTCGTGCTGGGGCTGGTGTTTCAGGGTTTAGGGCAGTGCAGTGGTGTTCGGGCAGTGTAGGGGGTCGTGCTGGGGCTGGTGTTTCAGGGTTTAGGGCAGTGCAGTGGTGTTCGGGCAGTGTAGGGGGTCGTGCTGGGGCTGGTGTTTCAGGGTTTAGGGCAGTGCAGTGGTGTTTGGGCAGTGTAGGGGGTCATGCTGGGGCTGGTGTTTCAGGGTTTAGGGCAGTGCAGTGGTGTTCGGGCAGTGTAGGGGGTCTTGCTGGGGCTGGTGTTTCAGAGTCTAGGGCAATGCAGTGGTGTTCGGGCAGTGTAGGGGGTCTTGCTGGGGCTGGTGTTTTAGGGTTTAGGGCAGTGCAGTAGTGTTCGGGCAGTGTAGGGGGTCGTGCTGGGGGTGGTGTTTCAGGGTTTAGGGCAGTGCAGTGGTGTTCGGGCAGTGTAGGGGGTCGTGCTGGGGCCAGTGTTTCAGGGTTTAGGGCAGAGCAATGGTGCTCAGGCAGTGTAGGGGGTTGTGCTGGGGTGATGTTTCAGGGTTTATGGCAGTGCAGTGGTGTTAGGGCAGTGTAGGGGGTCGTGCTGGGGGTGGTGTTTCAGGGTTTAGGGCAGTGCAGTGGTGTTCCGGCAGTGTAGGGGGTCGTGCAGGGGGTGGTGTTTCAGGGTTTAGTGCAGTGGTGTTCGTGCAGTGTAGGGGGTCGTGCTGGGGTGGTGTTTCAGGGTTTAGGGCAGTGCAGTGGTGTTCGGGCAGTGTAGGGTGTCGTGCTGAGGGGTGGTGTTTCAGGGTTTAGGGCAGTGCAGTAGTGTTTGGGCAGTGTAGGGGGTCGTGCAGGGGGTGGTGTTTCAGGGTTTAGGGCAGTGCAGTGGTGTTCGGCCAGTGTAGGTAGTCTTGCTGGGGGTGGTGTTTCAGGGTTTAGGGCAGTGCAGTAGTTTTCGGGCAGTGTAGGCGGTCGTGCTGGGGCTGGTGTTTCAGGGTTTAGGGCAGTGCAGTGGTGTTCGGGCAGTGTACGGGGTTGTGCTGGGGCTGGTGTTTCAGGGTTTAGGGCAGTGCAGTGGTGTTCGGGCAGTGTAGGGGGCGGTGCAGGGGGTGGTGTTTCAGGGTTTAGGGCAGTGCAGTGGTGTTCGGGCAGTGTAGGGGGTGGTGCAGGGGGTGGTGTTTCAGGGTTTAGGGCAGTGCAGTGGTGTTCGGGCAGTGTAGGGGGTCGTGCAGGGGGTGGTGTTTCAGGGTTTAGGGCAGTGCAGTGGTGTTTCAGGGTTTAGGGCAGTGCAGTGGTGTTCGTTCAGTGTAGGGGGCGGTGCAGAGGGTGGTGTTTCAGGGTTTAGGGCAGTACAGTGGTGTTCGGGCATTGTAGGGGGTGGTGCTGGGGCTGGTGTTTCAGGGTTTAGGGCAGTGCAGTGGTGTTCGGGCAGTGTAGGGGGTCGTGCTGGGGCTGGTGTTTCAGGGTTTAGGGCAGTGCAGTGGGGTTCGGGCAGTGTAGGGGGTCGTGCTGGGGCTGGTGTTTCAGGGTTTAGGGCAGTGCAGTGGTGTTCGGGCAGTGTAGGGGGTCGTGCTGGGGCTGGTGTTTCAGGGTTTAGGGCAGTGCAGTGGTGTTTGGGCAGTGTAGGGGGTCATGCTGGGGCTGGTGTTTCAGGGTTTAGGGCAGTGCAGTGGTGTTCGGGCAGTGTAGGGGGTCTTGCTGGGGCTGGTGTTTCAGAGTCTAGGGCAATGCAGTGGTGTTCGGGCAGTGTAGGGGTCTTGCTGGTGCTGGTGTTTTAGGGTTTAGGGCAGTGCAGTAGTGTTCGGGCAGTGTAGGGGGTCGTGCTGGGGGTGGTGTTTCAGGGTTTAGGGCAGTGCAGTGGTGTTCGGGCAGTGTAGGGGGTCGTGCTGGGGCCAGTGTTTCAGGGTTTAGGGCAGAGCAATGGTGCTCAGGCAGTGTAGGGGGTTGTGCTGGGGTGATGTTTCAGGGTTTATGGCAGTGCAGTGGTGTTAGGGCAGTGTAGGGGGTCGTGCTGGGGGTGGTGTTTCAGGGTTTAGGGCAGTGCAGTGGTGTTCCGGCAGTGTAGGGGGTCGTGCAGGGGGTGGTGTTTCAGGGTTTAGTGCAGTGGTGTTCGTGCAGTGTAGGGGGTCGTGCTGGGGTGGTGTTTCAGGGTTTAGGGCAGTGCAGTGGTGTTCGGGCAGTGTAGGGTGTCGTGCTTAGGGGTGGTGTTTCAGGGTTTAGGGCAGTGCAGTAGTGTTTGGGCAGTGTAGGGGGTCGTGCAGGGGGTGGTGTTTCAGGGTTTAGGGCAGTGCAGTGGTGTTCGGCCAGTGTAGGTAGTCTTGCTGGGGGTGGTGTTTCAGGGTTTAGGGCAGTGCAGTAGTTTTCGGGCAGTGTAGGCGGTCGTGCTGGGGCTGGTGTTTCAGGGTTTAGGGCAGTGCAGTGGTGTTCGGGCAGTGTACGGGGTTGTGCTGGGGCTGGTGTTTCAGGGTTTAGGGCAGTGCAGTGGTGTGCGGGCAGTGTACGTGGTTGTGCTGGGGCTGGTGTTTCAGGGTTTAGGGCAGTGCAGTGGTGTTCGGGCAGTGTAGGGGGTTGTGCTGGGGCTGGTGTTTCAGGGTTTAGGGCAGTGCAGTGGTGTGCGGGCAGTGTACGGGGTTGTGCTGGGGCTGGTGTTTCAGGGTTTAGGGCAGTGCAGTGGTGTTCGGGCAGTGTAGGGGGTCGTGCTGGGGGTGGTGTTTCAGGGTTTAGGGCAGTGCAGTGGTGTCCGGGCAGTGTAGGGGGTCGTGCTGGGGCTGGTGTTTCAGGGTTTAGGGCAGTGCAGTGGTGTTCGGGCAGTGTAGGGGGTCGTGCTGGGGCTGGTGTTTCAGGGTTTTGGGCAGAGCAGTGGTGTTCGGGCAGTGTAGGGGGTCGTGCTGGGGGTGGTGTTTCAGGGTTTAGGGCAGTGCAGTGGTGTTCGGGCAGTGTAGGGGGTCTTGCTGGGGGTGGTGTTTCAGGGTTTAGGGCAGTGGTGTTCGGGCAGTGTAGGGGGTCTTGCTGGGGGTGATGTTTCAGGGTTTAGGGCAGTGCAGTGGTGTTCGGGCAGTGTAGGGGGTCTTGCTGGGGGTAGTGTTTCAGGGTTTAGGGCGGTGCAGTGGTGTTCGTGCAGTGTAGGGGGTCGTGCTGGGGGTGGTGTTTCAGGGTTTAGGGCAGTGCAGTAGTGTTCGGGCAGTGTAGGATGTCGTGCAGGGGGTGGTGTTTCAGGGTTTAGGGCAGTGCAGTGGTGTTCTGGCAGTGTAGGGGGTCATGCTGGGAGTGGGGTTTCAGGGTTTAGGGCAGTACAGTGGTGTTCGGGCAGTGTAGGGGGTCGTGCAGGGGGTGGTGTTTCAGGGTAGTGCAGTGGTGTTCGGGCAGTGTAGGGGGTCGTGCTGGGGCTGGTGTTTCAGGGTTTAGGGCAGTGCAGTGGTGTTCGGGCAGTGTAGGGGGTCTTGCTGGGGGTGATGTTTCAGGGTTTAGGGCAGTGGTGTTCGGGCAGTGTAGGGGTCTTGCTGGGGGTGATGTTTCAGGGTTTAGGGCAGTGCAGTGGTGTTCGGGCAGTGTAGGGGGTCTTGCTGGGGGTAGTGTTTCAGGGTTTAGGGCAGTGCAGTGGTGTTCGTGCAGTATAGGGGGTCGTGCTGGGGATGGTGTTTCTGGGTTTAGGGTAGTGCAGTAGTGTTCGAGCAGTGTAGGGGGTTGTGCAGGGGGTGGTGTTTCAGGGTTTAGGGCAGTGCAGTGGTGTTCGGGCAGTGTAGGGGGTCGCGCTGGGGGTGGTGTTTCAGGGTTTAGGGCAGTGCAGTGGTGTTCGGGCAGTGTAGGGGGTCATGCACGGGGTGGTGTTTCAGGGTTTAGGGCAGTGCAGTGGTGTTCGGGCAGTGTAGGGTGTTGTGCTGGGGCTGGTGTTTCAGGGTTCAGGGCAGTGCAGTGGTGTTCAGGCAGTGTAGGGGGTCGTGCTGAGGCTGGTGTTTCACGGTTTAGGGCAGTGCAGTGGTGTTCGGGCAGTGTAGGGGGTCGTGCTGGGGCTGGTGTTTCAGGGTTTAGGGCAGTGCAGTGGTGTTCGGGCAGTGTTGGCGGTCGTGCTGGGGCTGGTGTTTCAGGGTTTAGGGCAGTGCAGTGGTGTTCGGGCAGTGTAGGGGTCGTGCTGGGGCTGGTGTTTCAGGGTTTAGGGCAGTGCAGTGGTGCTCGGGCAGTGTAGGGGGTCGTGCTGGGGGTGATGTTTCAGGGTTTAGGGTAGTGCAGTGGTGTTCGGGCAGTGTAGGGGGTCGTGCAGGGGCTGGTGTTTCAAGGTTTAGGGCAGTGCAGCGGTGTTTGGGCAGTGTAGGGGGTCGTGCTGGGGCTGGTGTTTCAGGGTATTGGGCAGAGCAGTGGTGTTCGGGCAGTGTAGGGGGTCATGCTGGGGGTAGTGTTTCAGGGTTTAGGGCAGTGCAGTGGTGTTCGGGCAGTGTAGGGGGTCGTGCTGTGGGTGGTGTTTCAGGGTTTAGGTCAGTGGTGTTCGGGCAGTGTAGGGGGTCTTGCTGGGGGTGATGTTTCAGGGTTTAGGGCAGTGCAGTGGTGTTCGGGCAGTGTAGGGGGTCTTGCTGGGGGTAGTGTTTCAGGGTTTAGGGCAGTGCAGTGGTGTTCGGGCAGTGTAGGGGGTCATGCTGGGGGTGGTGTTTCAGGGTTTAGGGCAGTGCAGTGGTGTTCGGGCAGTGTAGGGGGTCGTGAAGGGGGTGGTGTTTCAGGGTTTAGGGCAGTGCAGTGGTGTTCGGGCAGTGTAGGGGGTCATGCTAGGGGTGGTGTTTCAGGGTTTAGGGCAGTGCAGTGGTGTTCGGGCAGTGTAGGGGGTCATGCAGGGGCTGGTGTTTCAGGGTTTAGGGCAGTGCAGTGGTGTTCGGGCAGTGTAGGGGGTCGTGCTGGGGGTAGTGTTTTAGGGTTTAGGGTAGTGCAGTGGTGCTTGTGTAGTGTAGGGGGTCGTGCTGGGGGTAGTGTTTTAGGGTTTAGGGTAGTGCAGTGGTGTTTGTGTAGTGTAGTGGGTCATGTTTTAGGGTAGTGCAGTGGTGTTTGGGTAGTGTAGGGGGTCGTGCTGGTGGTAGTGTTTTAGGATTTAGGTTAGTGCAGTGGTGTTTGGGTAGTGTAGGGGGTCGTGCTGGGGGTAGTGTTTTAGGGTTTAGGATAGTGCAGTGGTGCTTGTGTAGTGTAAGGGGTTGTGCTGGGGGTAGTGTTTTAGGGTTTAAGGTAGTGCAGTGGTGTTTTTGTAGTGTAGGGGGTCATGTTTTAAGATGCAATGCTCCAATACCTGACCAGTCTGCACTACATAAAACTGCAAAAAAACTAAAAATAAAAAGTGTTTTGCACACTTTTGTCATTGGGCTATATGTGGGCTACATCTGGGTAATATTTGTGCTACATTTGGGCTCTTTTTTCACTGGTGGCCATCTTGGAAGACTTCTTTGTTATGAAGTTTCCTAATTTCTTCATTTACTGCAGTCTTCTCAGTAGGAAATGCTTTCAGTTTTTTACTTTGATTCCATCAAGAAGGCATTCAGATGTGTCTCACATCTGCCATAAATTCAGAATGTTAGCACTCTAGTTGCTCATTAGATCACTGGAGTAAAGCTACTGCTCACCAGGGAGTTAACTGGTAGTCTGCTGCTGGTATTGAAAGTGATTGTTTCAGTCTGCATGTCAGAATTTTCTAATGAAATAGAAGAGGATATGAGATCTCACTTAAAACATGCCCTAATTTTTCTTTCTGCAGCACTAACCATAATTTCTATTTCAAAAAGAACCCCTCATTTTGTTCCTTTTTAAATTAAATGTTTTAAGTGTTACCGGTTTATTCCAATCAAGATGGCTTCAGGTGTGCCATACTTTTGTCATAAGTAAGGCTGTTAGCGCTCTAGTTGTTCTTTAGAACACTCTGGGAAGCTGCAGTAGAACACAAAGGCATCAACTGGCAGGCTGCTCCTGTTGAAATATAACAGGAAGATATTTGAGATCACACTTGAAATATGTCCTAATTTTTCTTTCTACAGCACTAACCATAATTTCTATGACAAAATGAACCCCCTCATTTTGTTCCTTTTTAAATTAAATGTTTTAAGTGTTACCACTTTATTCCAATCAAGATGGCTTCAGGTGTGCCATATTTTTGTCATAAGTAAGGCTGTTAGCACTCTAGTTGTTCTTTAGAACACTCTGGGAAGCTGCAGTAGAACACAAAGGCATCAACTGGCAGGCTGCTCCTGTTGAAATATAACAGGAAGATATTTGAGATCACACTTGAAACATGTCCTAATTTTTCTTTCTACAGCACTAACCATAATTTCTATGACAAAATGAACCCCATCATTTTGTTCCTTTTTAAATTAAATTGTTTAAGTGTTACCAGTTTATTCCAATCAAGATGGCTTCAGATGTGCCATACTTTTGTCATAAGTAAGGCTGTTAGCACTCTAGTTGTTCTTTAGAACACTCTGGGAAGCTGCAGTAGAACACAAAGGAATCAACTGACAGTCTCTGCCCTTGTTGGATGTACATGTTTTACTGAGAATGTCAGACTTCATTCTCACATGAGTGAGAAAGATAATGTGAATTTACAGAAAATATGCTCTCATTTTAGCTTCTGGAGCACCTTCCAAACCTCCATGGGACAAGCATGAGAAAATAGTGTTCTCTCAAACATGATTCATGATATCCCAGCAGAAGGTTTTTCACATGGTAAAATCACCTTAGAATACACCACAATTCCTAAAATTAGTATGGTACCAACAACAAATAAATTCTAATGTAACTAAAGCCTGTTATCACCCTTTATAGTTCTCCTTTTGGTGACCCTCAAAATCTTCTATTCACTACAATGCATTTCAATGAGGTACTATCATTTATATTGGTCCCAAGATGGCTGCCAGCAATTCCAGGATGAAGTGCTGACAGCCAATCAGATCTCACGATGACATGTGTGGTTAGGCTCCGCCCAGATATATATGTGACTTTACTTTTGATTTTCTCAGGAACTACTGAACGGATTTACACCATTTAAGCAAAAGGCACGACACTGAACCAAGGGCTACCTCTTTGCCAAATTTGGTGTAATTCCGTTCAGCAGTTCGGGCTGTAGCTGCGACTAAAGGTTCCTATGGAAAAATGAATGGGGAAAAAGCGTTTTGGGACCCCCTTTTTCTCGGCCCCTGCTTGACGTATCACCCCGAGACTTTCAGGATAGGAGCGGACCGGAGCGCCCCAACAAGTTGGAAACTTTCGCGAAGATTCGTCAACCGGCGCCAACGTTATTTCAAATAGAATGTCGCGGATTTCCTATGGATAATAGGTTTTAACTATAACTATCTACTGGCGACCGCCAGTAGATAATATATATATATATATATATAGATATATATATATCCACCAAAAGCTTACTGATTCGTGTAAGCACGAGCCACACCGATCCAAGTTTGGCAAAATAATATTTATTGATTCAAGGCATATATATATATATATATATATCCACACACCAAATCCAATGCAAAAAGTACATGTAACGGAAAAAACACTGGAGCCGTGGCCGCAATTACAAGCGTGTTTATTGCAGCACTAGGTCCCGACGCGTTTCGGAGTTGCGTCACTCCTTTCTCACGGGCAAGGCATAGTGCATCATCACTTTCTTTTAAAGAAACAAGTGCTCATTACGTGCAATAGAGTAAACATAGAAGAAATGCTCATGTTAGTGATCATCATACTTGTCAATAAAGTTGTACTGTAAACATTGCAAACAAGAAATGCAAATTATAACAAAAGATGAAATCAGATATACATTTCATCTTCGACCACACGGCATAAAAATAACTGTGTATTGACCGCGCACATTTAGAGTGCCACTGCCGGCAAATGTACTTGAACTTGCTCTCACAAAACCAAAATTATTGGGACAATACTCCTCCACGTCAGAGGTGCATTGTTCGAATGCGTGTTACAGTAGAACCATTATCAAGCAAGCTGCATCCAAAGTAGAAAAGCTGAAGAGGGAAGAGCTGCTTATCCCTAAAATGAAAGACACTGAACCAGTGAAGGAGCCCATAAGGTTCATCACTAAATACAGTAATCAAGCTTGGGAGATCAGGAGATGTTTAAAAAAGTTTTGGGAGGTTCTTAGGAGTGATGACGATTTGAGGGAATATGTGGGAGAGTATCCTTCTCTCACTTTCAGGAAACCCAAATCCTTACGTGATTCACTGAGTAGGAGTCTAGTGAACCAAACCAAGAAACGCACTGACATCCAAGGTTTCTTTACGTGTAACCAATGCAAGGCTTGAAAATTTAGCACTAGCTGTAAAACCATCAAACTGAGTAAAAACAAACCCCCATACCAAATCAGGAAACATCTAAATTGTAACACTGAATTTGTGGTGTACGCTCTGAAATGTCCCTGTAATAGATTCTACATAGGGAGTACGATCCACAAAGGCAAAAAGAGGGTACTTGAGCATCTCAGGGCTATAAAAAAGAACGATAAACAATACCCAGTTGCCCGCCACTTCAGTGTAAGCCACAATCAAAATGCCAACCTTCTTAAATTCTGTGTCTTGGATTGCATACCACCCAGAGTAAGAGGAGGCGATAGAATTGTTGAACTTAGAAGGTTAGAATCTAAAATGATTGTCAAATACAATACCTTATCTCCCACAGGTTTGAATCTTGATGAAGAAATGTCTGTTCATCTATGAATTGTTTTCGCTCGCTTAGTATCCTCATGTCCTCCTTGACTGTCTTTTAAGGTTTATTGTTTAGTTAGTATTTTCTTTTTTGTGCACTGTTTTACATGGTTTTAATATGATCATCTTTGTCTGGTTTTTTACAGATTTGAAATGAGAATGCAGAGGAGCTTTAAATATCTTTGAACAGTGGATATCCTTTTCTTAGAGGCCATGAGAGTGTATGCTCACTTGAGCAGGACTAATCACCTAATAGCTTGCTTTTCAGCCTT
This sequence comes from Calotriton arnoldi, assembly GCA_963921515.1. Classification (NCBI taxonomy): domain Eukaryota; kingdom Metazoa; phylum Chordata; class Amphibia; order Caudata; family Salamandridae; genus Calotriton; species Calotriton arnoldi. The sequence goes on from CAWUFW010003087.1 coordinate 1,618,841, forward strand.
TATAACTATGTAAATGGCTTTTGTTGATCAAATTTGCCCACTGGGGCTATATTTTTCTTTCTCTTACGGTAGGAGGTGTTATCTGTTAGATTGCTTGATTTGGGCACACATGTTGTACACAGTGCAAGAACAGGAAGGGGTACAATCACTATAAGAATGTACCCCGCTTTGAATAATGTACTCCGTTTCGAACAATGCACCTCTGACGTGGAGGAGTATTGTCCCAATAATTTTGGTTTTGTGAGAGCAAGTTCACGTACATTTGCCGGCAGTAGCACTCTAAATGTGCGCGGTCAATACACAGTTATTTTTATGCCGTGTGGTCGAAAATGAAATGTATATCTGATTTCATCTTTTGTTATAATTTGCATTTCTTGTTTGCAAAGTTTACAGTACAACTTTATTGACAAGTATGATGATCACTAACATGAGCATTTCTTCTATGTTCACTCTATTGCACGTAATGAGCACTTGTTTCTTTAAAAGAAAGTGATGATGCACTAAGCCTTGACCGTGAGAAAGGAGTGACGCAACTCCGAAACGCGTCGGGACCTAGTGTTGCAATAAACACGCTTGTAATTGTGGCCACGGTTCCAGTGTTTTTTCCGTTACACATACTTTTTGCATTGGATTTGGTGTGTGGATATTTGGGGGTGGCTACCCCTGCCGTGTTGCCCGCCGTAAAGAGAGGCTCGGGCTCAGCCGAACTGTATTGTGTGGATATATTGTGAACAAGGGCACAAGGTGCTCGAAACGCGTCACAAGTGAGAGGAGAATAAAACAACTTGCCTGCCACTATTCCTTTGGTCTGTGTCTCTCTGTTCGCCTGTGTGGAGGTTCGGAGAGTGCTTTTTGGAAGAAATATATATATATATATATATATATATAAATATATATATTATAGCTCCTGTCTTCTTGAGAAAGCACGTCGCACTCACATGGTAAATTCCACTCTTTATTAGCGAGGACGCGTTTCGGCGTTCTGCCTTCTTCTGCTCGCTTTTAATACAAAAGTAAACAGCGTATACATGATTGTGCTTTTAAACTCATAGATGAATTCCCATTGGGCGCAGCAAGTAAGAGGTGGCAGGGGATTGGTCTATCCTGTCCCAATAGCATTCTTCCTCCGTTGTTGTTACGGAAAACTCTTCGTGCAATGCTCAGGGAGTGTAATGATTAAACATTCTGGATGGCAAATGCCGCTATTCCATATTTTGCCACGGCATGGACACCCCCAAAGCACACAGTCCATTCCTCCCCTTACTGCCGCCAAGTCAATTCTAAGTCCCTCATGCTGCTGCCAATGTGATTGTCCTAAGGAACCCCTCGTCAGCCACAAGGTTCCGTGATTTGTAGCGCAGGGGTCGGTAAATATCCGTATCCCCACCAGTCTGTATGGCTGGCGACTGTGTCGACGCTGACACCACGATTACCTTCGTGGCGGTGCAAGGCGCCTTACAATACTTCGCTCCAATGTCCACCTGGGCTCTCACAGCACTCTTGCGACGGGTGCAACCAAATGGAGGTGGGTCCATTCAATATTATAGCTCCTGTCTTCTTGAGAAAACACGTCGCACTCACGGGGTAAATTCCACTCTTTATTAGCGAGGACGCGTTTCGGCGTTCTGCCTTCTTCTGCTCACTTTTAATACAAAAGTAAACAGCGTATACATGATTGTGCTTTTAAACTCATAGATGAATTCCCATTGGGCGCAGCAAGTAAGAGGTGGCAGGGGATTGGTCTATCCTGTCCCAATATCATTCTTCCTCCGTTGTTGTTACGGGAAACTCTTCGTACAATGCTCAGGGAGTGTAATGATTAAACATTCTGGATGGCAAATGCCGCTATTCCATATTTTGCCACGGCATGGACACCCCCAAAGCACACAGTCCATATCTCCCCTTACTGCCGCCAAGTCAATTCAAAGTCCCTCATGCTGCTGCCAATGTGATTGTCCTAAGGAACCCCTCGTCAGCCACAAGGTTCCGTGATTTGTAGCGCAGGGGTCGGTAAATATCCGTATCCCCACCAGTCTGTATGGCTGGCGACTGTGTCGACGCTGACACCATGATTACCTTCGTGGCGGTGCAAGGCGCCTTACAATACTCCGCTCCAATGTCCACCTGGGCGCTCACAGCACTCTTGCGACGGGTGCAACCAAATGGAGGTGGGTCCATTCAATATTACAGCTCCTGTCTTCTTGAGAAAACACGTCGCACTCACGGGGTAAATTCCACTCTTTATTAGCGAGGACACATTTCGGCGTTCTGCCTTCTTCTGCTCGCTTTTAATACAAAAGTAAACAGCGTATACATGATTGTGCTTTTAAACTCATAGATTAATTCCCATTGGGCGCAGCAAGTAAGAGGTGGCAGGGTATTGGTCTATCCTGTCCCAATAGCATTCTTCCTCCGTTGTTGTTACGGGAAACTCTTCGTACAATGCTCAGGGAGTGTAATGATTAAACATGTTGCATACGCTCCATGACTTGGGGGGTAACCCGAATGTGATTGATGACCCTATTCTGAATCTGATAAATGAAAATATAAGACTAGATCTCAACCATGATAGTGGGTTCAAACCTAAATCAATTTTCCTGCCCCAAATTGCTAATGAAGCAATAGATGTATTCGAGAAGGGGGTTATTAAGGAACTTGACAAACTTTCTAGAAAAAACAAATATGGAAAGATGAACTTATCTATAACTCAGATGTCAGCAATACTTAGCCTCAAAAATGACAATCAAATTGGGATAAAAAAGTCAGATAAGGGGGGCAATATTGTGGTGCTTTCCAAAGAAATGTATATTAACGAAGGGCTATCACAATTGAATGATATAAGTAAATATGAAAAGAGCACCAAACAGATGTATGAAGCAGCAAACAATAAATATCAGGAACAATTAGGGGATTGGAAAGACAGGGGCTTACTAGAATTGGAAGGATACAACTTTCTGAAATGTAAATACCCCAAAATACCAGCCCTTTACTTGCTTCCTAAACTCCATAAGAGCTTGACTAATCCCCCGGGAAGACCGATAGTCTCCTCCAGGGGTAGTTGCCTAGAGAACACATCTAGGTATGTAGATTTTTATCTGCAACCTTTGGTGCAGTCTCTCCCTTCTTACTTGAAGGATTCAAGTGACTTTTTACGAATGATAGACAAAATTGATTGGAATTCAGGCTGTTTACTTATGACATTAGACGTCAACAGCCTGTACACTAGTATCCCACCTGAAATGGGAATCAAGGCATGTAGACTCTTCTTGAGAACTAGATCAGTCTCCTTTTTATTTCATACAGAAATGATTTTGGATATGATTAAAACCTGTCTGACACAAAATTTCTTTTTATTTGATGGAGTAACCTACCGTCAAACCCTTGGAACGGCGATGGGTACTTGCTTCGCCCCCAGTTTTGCAGGTTTGTACCTGGGCTGGTGGGAGGAGCAAGTAGTCAGAACCTTTGATCAATTCAAAAGTAATGTGAAAGCATGGGCACGCTATATTGATGACATTTTCTGCATATGGGAAGGGAGTGAACAGGAAGCGATAGAATTTGTCAGCACACTCAACACTAATACTTTTAACCTCTCATTCACCAGCCACATTGATAGAGAGGCTATCGAATTTCTAGATTTGAAAATTAAGGTCAGTAACAACATATTAACTACAGCCCTTTACAGAAAAGAGACGGCGGGAAACAGTCTGCTTCATGCGCAGAGCTGTCACCCTAGTAGCCTCATTAACAGTATCCCCTTGGGCGAACTACTACGAGCAAAAAGGAACTGTAGCACACCAGAGGACTTTAATAATGAAAGGGTCATAATGTGTGAGAGATTCAAGAGAGAGGATATACTAAAACTTGTATAGATAGTGCCCTGGTGGAAATTGATAAAAGAGACAGGAAAGAGTTACTTACTGAGAAAACAGAACTAGCAAAAGAAACTAAAGGTACTGATAAAGTAAGGTTTATAACAGGGTTTAATAAACAATCCTGAGAGATCAAACAAGCACTTAGAAAATTTTGGGATGTACTTAAGACAGACAAAGACCTGATACAAGAGATTGAAGATTACCCACTAACGACTTATCGTAAGCCCAAATCTCTTAAAGATATGGTGTGCCAAACATTAATTCCCGTTAATACTAAGAGAAATACAATTCAAGGGTTCTATATATGCGGGAGGTGTAAAGCCTGTAAATACAGCAGTAATGTCAAGGAAGTGAAGCTCTCCACACACTGTAAATCATTTAAGATACAAAAACATTTTTCCTGTTATACCGAATATGCGGTGTATGCCCTCAGATGTCCTTGCAATAAGTTTTACATAGGAAGCACTATACACCCAGCAAAAAAATGTGTATTGGAACATCTGAGGGCAATAAAGAATAATGACAGGCAATACACAGTAGCAAGACACTTTGCCACACACCACAAAAGCAACAACAGCCTGATCTCATATTGCGTCCTAGACAATGTCCCCATAAGGGAAAGAGGGGGTGATAGGACTCAAGAACTGAGACGGTTAGAATCACGATTTATAATCAAGTTTCGCACCATGCAACCCGATGGACATAACTGCGATGAGGCCTTATCAATACATTTGGGTTAGCTAAGGCCATCACCTGCAAATACCAATAATGTACTTATCTGATCCTGTCCTGATTAATGTTGACATTAGGAATATTTGTATTGCTTGTTGGCACCACTTCGCCATTTTAATTTGGATGTAGTCTATGTAAATACTCTGAATGAGTTGAATAGTCTCTCACCTCTTTTTATTTCACTCTATTCACAGGTCCTTGTTGAATCTTTAAAGGAGAGTGGAATGCAAGACTGGCTAGCCTCTAGATTGGAGTTATGAGTGAGTTAATCACACACTTTAATTTGAATGCGGACATATACCCACTGGGGTTGGATTGGTATGCCCACTGGGCGCTATACTGCTGTGGCCGGGGCAAGAGCCTAGAGAAAGTGACGAACTGTCTGTTAAGCCCACTGGGGCTGCATGAATGCTCGGCAACGCAGTCATTTGCGGGGCATTTAAATTTATTTGTGTACAATTGTTATTTTGTATTTAGTATGAAGGCGCAGCAATTTATAATTTTTTGTTACTCAAGAAAATATGTTTTAAGCCCACTGGGGCTAAAAATCTTTAAATTGATGATAAAATAGCATAATGCATTGATATGTTGCTGAAATGCTGGCTGCCAAAAAGTTGTTGGATTCACAATTGCAGTTTACGTCATGCAAAGGTTGATTTTATGTGAATTTTGTTGCCGCATGAACTGTATATAACATATCTCGCTCTTAATACTCAAAGTTTTAACAGATTGAATTCTAGCTCCGTAATGATGTATTGCACAAGGAGTCTGTTTTCACTATCTATTTTGCTGAGGTGTCACATGATTATGTATAAAAACTGGTGGTTTACGTGCACTCGTACTCGTGACCAAGGAGGTCTTCCTCCGAAACGCGTCGAGTGACTGGGCAGTGAAAATAAAAAACACGCTGGCAAGGATAAAGTGGCTTGGACATCATTTTTCTTCTACTGGTATTAACGATTGTTTGGATATATATATATATATATATTTTTTTATAATGGATTTTATTGATTTTTTTGCAACAAAGCATTGGTAACTTCCACATTACAACAGTTTACTTTTTGGTATAGTGATGATACAAAAACACTATCTCGAATGACTTGGGTGGGATGCCCGGAGAACTCCCGTCACCATTTAAGGATGAATCATCGTATAATCTATCATTTTGCACACGTGCATGTTAAAGTACCTTTACCTACAAAATCACATACAGAACTGCTGTTCAGCAAATGGTCTCACGTGTAAAATCGATACAATTCCGTCTCAGTTTCACAGGCAGACATCAATATAAAACAATTTATAAATAAAACTAATGATGAGTCGAACTCTACCTATGGGTACCGGGCCCAGTGTACCAGACCATAGAGCGAGTCAAAGGGTGCAGCAGGCGTGGAGAAGCGTGCACAATGCATCACCCATCGTGGGTGCATCAACGGGGAGAGAAACGAGGGGAAAATATATTTTTATTAAACATTTAATAATTGCAACATACAGTGTTTCGGTTACAGGAGTATTGTTATTGACCCAAACAGGTTTGCATTACAAATCTATTTCCAAATATTACAACTTTGATTGCAAAGCTTACCCTTGTGGAATGTTTATTAGGTGGTATTTGACTCATAGGTATTAGCCATTTTTAATGTAAATTGAATTAATATACACCTGTTGTTGTGCTCATCTGTAAATTAGACAGACAGTGCCACCATGTGGCAGACTGTCATAAGCGCTGGTGTTGACAATTAAGTGCCTGTGCCGAGCACCTGGAAACCACAGTCTCAAATTAAGCACTGACTTCAAGGGAGCAAAGGAGTGGAATCCAGAGGTGAAACCAGCTACAGTTGGGAATAAGGGGGTAAGGGGAGTATGGCAGAAAATAAAATGAGGAGCAGACCATGGAGTCATCTGTAGGCAATACATAACAAGCATTGGCGAAGCCAATAGGTCTTGCCCATGAGAGCTTGTTTTGTAGCCATGCTGTACAGCAGTGAGGATGATTTGCAGTGTGGCCAGAACTAATATAAAATGCTATATGACACTCTCAGGGCAATTTTTTTAAAGTGCTGGACGCATCATAGTCCTTTTTTATTATTGTTTTTTTATTTTTAGCCATGCTGCTATCCATCCATATATGAGGTTGAAGCAAAAGAGAAGAAACAGAGAGGGATTAGGTGTGCGGGAGCACAGAGTGAAGGTGGCGCTGAAAACATGTGGCCTGAGAAAGAGAAGATGCAGGAATAGAAGAGGTAGGAGGAAATGAGAAAGAAAAAGAGAGTGATCCACGGCTGGACAGGGCTTTTGTTCTACTGGGGATTTCCCCGGTGAACTGGAGACCTTGGAGGGCTCAGGGCAGCTAAAGTTAATTGCTGCAGGCACCTGGAGGCTTCAAGAGAGAAAGAGAAGAAGGGAGATGGAAGGTAGAGAGAAAGCAATCAGAGAGGAAGAATAGAGAGGAGAAAAGGAGGAAGAGAATGGATGGATGGAAAGAGGAAGGCTGCGCAAGAAGACAAAGGTAGCGGCTGGTTTGAGCATGTTTGCTATGACTGCTCCCGGTTCCCCTGTCTGGCCCTGGAGTGATCCGAAGAAGGAAGTGGAAGAGGTGAATTAGGCGAGGTGCAAGAGGTAGTGGAGAAAATGAGGTTGGGATAAGAACCAAAGGAATGTGAGGGAAGAGAAGGGAGTTGTGAAAGATGGTGTGAGACAAGAATAGAGAGAAAAAGAGTACTGGCGCAAGAAGAGTGTAAGTGGAGATTAAAGTCACAGAGGACAAACACAGGTGAAGATGCTGTTAGGAGAGAGCCAAGCGGAGATTAGTGATCAGCGGTGGAAAGAGAGAGGGCCAGGAATGCTATAGGGCAAAGACAGTAGGGAAAGAAACTAGAGCTCGAAGTAGGAAAGACAGGTACTGAATGCAAAGAACCACATGGAACCCAAGAGGGATAAAAGAGTAAAGCAGAACCATGGGTGAGTGAGTAAGAGAAAAACAACAGGAGCTAGTAAGAGTGGTGGGCAGCCTACACCCAAGACTCCGCGATGCAGAGAAACTGAAGAACTATATGCAAGAAAGGAAGGGTAGGAGATGCCTTGTGACAAATGGAGTGCACATTCCCACAACCTATGATGGATCGAGTAAGTGCAGCTCCTCAGAGGAGTGGAGTTTGTGGCAATGGACTCCTCTGGACTGAGCTGTGGTGCCCAATTCCTGCTTCACTGAAGGATATCCCCTTCTCTACCTTCAGGGAAGATGGCCCTTACCATCTGTACAGAAAAAGGGCCGAGCTGCACTGTCCCAAACTAAGGATTATTTTAATGAATGGTGTGTACAAGGATGTTGAGTCCTTGGAGCAAATGAGCAGCAGCTGGAGTGATGCCCGTAAGGTGAAAAAGGCCATTTTGAGGGGTTTGACAGTAATGTGGTACCATCACTCAGCGGCACTATAAAGCTGCTGAGAAGACGACCCAGCCTCCTTAAAGTGGGTCCCCCTGCTAGTGATATTGTTTTGGAGCCACTGGTCAAGGGCCTTTCAATCAGGGGTTGGGGAACAACTGGGCAGGGGGAAGAAAAGAGAAATAAACAGAATGCGATGGAGCAGGAGGGAGCAAGGATCACAGAGAAGAGGAAGCGAATGATGCTTAAGGTGACGGCTTGAAGGCCGCAGAATGGCCACGTTAAAATCAAAGACTATGTACAGGTCACCTATTGACCTGGCCAACTACCAGTCTACACACAACACCAAGATCACCCTGACGCAAACCATCTCCTGCGCAGCTATCCAGCTGGCTTCAGATCACACAGCATGGAGAACACAATTTAAATCAGGGGCAATGCCCTCCTGACCACAGATAAAGTTGACTCATGTCTCCTAATATTGTTGGACCCCTAAGCTGCCTTCAACACTGTTGACCAGTCCACCCTTCTCCACATCCTGAAGTCTTGAATGGGATTCACTGGCAACATCCTTCACTAGTTCTCATTCTACCAATGCAACAAACTCCATTTCATTCATCAGATCACCTCCACGTCCAGAAAAGTATATTAGTTGCTGTTTTAAAGGTTTGGGTAAGGGTACCCTGAGGTTTTTAAGGGTAGTGTGATTTGGAGAGGGGTCTAGATGAATAAAAGAAAAAAAGTGTATATATATATATATATGTGTTTCCACCTTAGTCCATTTTCCTGCAGTTTTGGCGCTCAATTTGCGGTGCGATCCCCAGCGCACTCACCAAAGGCATGCTGTTATGAATTTTATTTTCTTCTTTTCATAGTTGTTAAAATTTCGGCATTTCAAGACAAACAAAACCAATCAAGACTTTCGGAGACGCTAATCCAGTGATATATTTATTGAGAAAATATGTATCAACGTGAATATATTTTTATGAAATGTATAATAGAATCCAGTTCGCATTTTGTAATTGCTAAAGTGAAAGAAACTACATTTCCCAAAATTCAATGGGTTTTTGATTAGAGCAGCAGGAAGTGATGTAATAGCCTTTTTTTCAAATCTTTAAAAGCAATGGAATTAACACAGAATGTAAGCCGTGATCAAGGCACAGGAAGTGCCGAAACTCGTAAAAAAAAGGTTTTGTTTGTCTTGAAATGCCGAAATTTTAACAACTATGAAAAGAAGAAAATAAAATTCATAACAGCATGCCTTTGGTGAGTGCGGCCCGTTTTTCTGGTGTTACCGAATTTGTGGCAAAGTAGAAGCGGCTTGGTCCCGCCACTGGGGATCGCACCGCAAATTGAGCGCCAAAACTGCAGGAAAATGGACTAAGGTGGAAACACAAAGCAAACCAGCAGCGGCGACCGCAAACGTGTGGATGTTTAAATTGCAGAAAGAGAAATTGGAACAGTACTTGGAGCTCAAGTGTTGGGGTAAGAGTCTGTTGTTTCTAATCTATTCTGAAGTATCGTATAAGCAGTAATGCTTGGAAAAGTACCACACAGTCTGCTATTTTGTTGGGAGTAAACGTGCAAAGAGCCATAAAAAATGCAAATGTGTTTTTAAAGATAAAAACAAGGCAAAGAAAACAGTGGCAAGTGTGCGCGAAGATATACTCTTGGACAAAGGCAATTTTTGGGAATAATTATTTTTGAAAAACGGCAAAATAAACGGCGATAAAGAAATAAAAGACAAAATGGAGAAAAGGGAAGCAAAAAGACAGGAATTTGTGTCGTCCATGTTTGAAAAAGGCAATGTTCAAAAAGAAGTGGACACACAAAATGCAACTGGAAAATAGGATACAAAAAGTAAATTACAAATATGGGAAAAACTCAGTAAAAAAGAAATAAATAAATCCTGGGAACTACTTAACCTCAAAAAATACCTAGAGGTACAACGTGTTCCCAGGGGATTGCGAATTATGCTGATGCCAAATCATCAAGATGCCACCAATGAACTACTACAAGAATGGGGAGAACACGTATTAAAATCATCGCTAGGATTAATTGAGATTCTGGTCAAACACATTGAAATAGCCCTTAATAAAGTTAAGGAAGAACTACATGAGATGGAAAAGGAACTAATGTCTTTGAAATTAAATGCAGAAATGACTAAGTACAAAGAGGAAATAGAGGAACATATAGAAAACCATGAGGAAATTGTCCGACAACGAAAACATACGAAGTTTATACGAGATACAGTTGACTACACAGAAGGACGAGTCTTTACCTTTGCCCGAAAATTTGACCCCTTCAGAAAACAAATGCCCCTAACCAGCTTGGAAAGTACCTCCAGTAGTTACTCCTCATTAGCATCTACAGATCTGAACAGTGGAGGAGAACCGGAAAATCAAGTAGAAGGTGAAAATCAAAGTTTTTAGGGGACATGCGCCTGGTTCTCAGACAAAGACAGTGGGAGCAGAACCATGGAGCGCAATATCAACAAAGAGGAAGGGGCAGAGGTCGCCCATGGCAAAGAAGAAAAATCGCAACGAAGAGGAAAGCGGGGCAAGCAGCTCAATGGAGAAGACAAGAGCGACAACCAGGAGTATGACACAGAGGAAAGAGCGTCAATAAATGAACTTCAAGTAGTGAACTTATCAGAACGTAAAATGTCGGAAACAGAAATCTCTCTACTAAAAAGAGGAATACATTTTTGTCCTGTGAAGAAAATGGACATTGCACAAACAAGAATAGATTTATACCTCTATATTAGAAAGATAAAATTAACGAAATTCTTCATGGAGAATCAAAAGAAAGAACAATCAATAACAGAACATCCAGAATCAATTTTGAAAGCAAAAGATGCAACGGATTTTTTAACGTTATTAAATTTAAATGCCTTAGAAGGAGAAGAAATTACTCTCCAAACAGCCTGCACACAAGTGGGAGCAGGTCTAAGTGAGAAACGTTCAAATTCGAGATTCTACCCACAACTACCACCGGGTAATAAGGTGGATTTGTTTCAAGAGGCTGTAATTCATGATCTATATAAATTGAAAAAAACTGGATATAAGGAAAATCTAAAAAAAGGAGAAAGAGAAGCCTTACATAATTTGTCAATGGATAAACAGATCGTGATAAAAATTGCAGACAAAGGCGGAAATGTTGTGATTTGGGGACGAAATGCCTATATCGCAGAAGCCCATCGACAGTTAACTGACACAACATATTATGAAAGGTTACAATTAAATCCAACAATATCCATAAAAAGAGAAATAGATCAGAAATTACTGAATTGGTCAGCTCGCAAATTAATTGATGAGGAGGAGCGAAAATATTTGACGGTAGACCACCCGGTGATGGCTACTATATATTTCCTTCCGAAACTACACAAGGATTCCAAAAACCCACCTGGACGACCGATAGTATCGGCAAATGGCTCATTATTAGAACCGATGGCAAATTATATTGACCATTTTTTAAAACCATTTGTGGAAGGTTTAAGCTCCTATATAAAAGATACAAGCCATGTTTTAAGAATAATACAAAACATAACATGGAAGGAATCCTACCATTTGATTACAATGGACGTAATTTCATTGTACACTACTATTGGGAATGATCTAGGCATAAGGGCCTGCAATTATTTTCTACAGGAAAGAAGTATACATCTGAAGGATCACAACATGATGCTCACAGAGATGATAGAGTTCTGTTTAACAAGGAATGTCTTTTTTTTCGGAGATGAAATATATAGACAAAACAATGGAACTGCTATGGGTTTTGCCTGCAGCCCAAGTTACGCTTGCCTAGTGATGGGATGGTGGGAGAAGGAGATGGCATGGAGCTTTCAAAACAAAAGATATGTGAAAAAAATCATACAGTGGATACGTTTCATAGATGATTTATTAATTGTATGGAACGGAACAGAAATGGAATTCCAGGACTACTTTAAGATCTTAAATGAAAGTATCAACAGTCTGAAATTTACTTTTGAAATAAGTAAGAAAAAAGTAGTATTTCTGGATACAGAAATCTATATCAAAGACAACAAGATCCACACTACACTTCACCGTAAAAATACAGCGACCAATGCCATTTTACAAGCAGACAGCTTTCATCAACCCTCTCTCATAGAAAGTATCCCATATGGGGAATTTCTCCGAATTCGTAGGATATGTAGTGAAGAAACAGAATGGTTAAAGCATAGTACTACAACAAAAGAGAGATTCATAAACAGAAAGTATAATGCAGGAACTGTGAGCAATTGTTGGAAACGGGCCAATGAAAAAACAAGGGAAGAATGTTTGACATTAAGATCAAAAAATGAGAAAACAGACCCAGCACAAATAAGATTTATTACTGATTACACACAAGAGTCAAAAGCTGTCAATTCAATATTGAAAAAGAATTGGAAAATATTAAAATTGGACGGCACAATTGGAAAACTGATAGGAAACCATCCAACTGTAACATATCGGAGAGCTAAAAATCTAAAAGATCAGCTAATACACAGCCATTTAAAAGAACAGGACCAAAATTGCTCATGGCTACAAACAAAAGGCTTCGTAAAATGCTACAGTTGTAAAGTGTGTCAGATTGCTAAACCAACAGTAGAAATCCAAATGGCAAATAAAAAAGTGTGGAAAATACGAGATCTTATTACTTGCAAAAGCAAATATGTAGTGTACATAATTGAATGTCCTTGTAAACTTAAATATATAGGGAGCACCACATGTGAATTGAAAAAAGAATATTGGAGCATACGCGTGCCACTACGAACAAAGACAAAAACAATGCAGTGGCCAAGCATATGGAAACAACCCATAATGGGGATTGGAAATCTTTAAAGTTTTATGCAATTGAGACAGTCTCAGCAAGTAAACGTGGAGGAAACAGGGAGAAAATCCTCCGTCAAAAGGAGTCACGTCATATTCTAAATTTCCGATCAATGACACCTTTTGGATTGAATCAATCTGAAGAATTATATATACATTTGTAAAAAATAAGAATAATGAGTCTTCAAAAATATGGGCCCCAACGTGAACCTTGTAGTGAATAAAGAACTTAATAAAAAAGAAATTGAAATTAATTTAAGAGACTGAGAATGAACTTATAAAGTTTGGGGGACTTTCGGAGACGCTAATCCAGTGATATATTTATTGAGAAAATATGTATCAACGTGAATATATTTTTATGAAATGTATAATAGAATCCAGTTCGCATTTTGTAATTGCTAAAGTGAAAGAAACTACATTTCCCAAAATTCAATGGGTTTTTGATTAGAGCAGCAGGAAGTGATGTAATAGCCTTTTTTCAAATCTTTAAAAGCAATGGAATTAACACAGAATGTAAGTCGTGATCAAGGCACAGGAAGTGCCGAAACGCGTAAGGTTTTGTTTGTCTTGAAATGCCAAAATTTTAACAACTATGAAAAGAAGAAAATAAAATTCATAACAGCATGCCTTTGGTGAGTGCGGCCCGTTTTTCTGGTGTTACCGGATTTGTGGCAAAGTAGAAGCGGCTTGGTCCCGCCGCTGGGGATCGCACCGCAAATTGAGCGCCAAAACTGCAGGAAAATGGACTAAGGTGGAAACACAAAGCAAACCAGCAGCGGCGACCGCAAACGTGTGGATGTTTAAATTGCAGAAAGAGAAATTGGAACAGTACTCGGAGCTCAAGTGTTGGGGTAAGAGTCTGTTGTTTCTAATCTATTCTGAAGTATCGTATAAGCAGTAATGCTTGGAAAAGTACCACACAGTCTGCTATTTTGTTGGGAGTAAACGTGCAAAGAGCCATAAAAAATGCAAATGTGTTTTTAAAGATAAAAACAAGGCAAAGAAAACAGTGGCAAGTGTGCGCGAAGATATACTCTTGGACAAAGGCAATTTTTGGGAATAATTATTTTTGAAAAACGGCAAAATAAACGGCGATAAAGAAATAAAAGACAAAATGGAGAAAAGGGAAGCAAAAAGACAGGAATTTGTGTCGTCCATGTTTGAAAAAGGCAATGTTCAAAAAGAAGTGGACACACAAAATGCAACTGGAAAATCGGATACAAAAAGTAAATTACGAATATGGGAAAAACTCAGTAAAAAAGAAATAAATAAATCCTGGGAACTACTTACCCTCAAAAACTACCTAGAGGTACAACGTGTTGCCAGGGGATTGCGAATTATGCTGATGCCAAATCATCAAGATGCCACCAATGAACTACTACAAGAATGGGGAGAACACGTATTAAAATCATCGCTAGGATTAATTGAGATTCTGGTCAAACACATTGAAATAGCCCTTAATAAAGTTAAGGAAGAACTACATGAGATGGAAAAGGAACTAATGTCTTTGAAATTAAATGCAGAAATGACTAAGTACAAAGAGGAAATAGAGGAACATATAGAAAACCATGAGGAAATTGTCCGACAACGAAAACATACGAAGTTTATACGAGATACAGTTGACTACACAGAAGGACGAGTCTTTACCTTTGCCCGAAAATTTGACCCCTTCAGAAAACAAATGCCCCTAACCAGCTTGGAAAGTACCTCCAGTAGTTACTCCTCATTAGCATCTACAGATCTGAACAGTGGAGGAGAACCGGAAAATCAAGTAGAAGGTGAAAATCAAAGTTTTTAGGGGACATGCGCCTGGTTCTCAGACAAAGACAGTGGGAGCAGAACCATGGAGCGCAATATCAACAAAGAGGAAGGGGCAGAGGTCGCCCATGGCAAAGAAGAAAAAATCGCAACGAAGAGGAAAGCGGGGCAAGCAGCTCAATGGAGAAGACAAGAGCGACAACCAGGAGTATGACACAGAGGAAAGAGCGTCAATAAATGAACTTCAAGTAGTGAACTTATCAGACCGTAAAATGTCGGAAACAGAAATCTCTCGACTAAAAAGAGGAATACATTTTTGTCCTGTGAAGAAAATGGACATTGCACAAACAAGAATAGATTTAAACCTCTATATTAGAAAGATAAAATTAACGAAATTCTTCATGGAGAATCAAAAGAAAGAACAATCAATAACAGAACATCCAGAATCAATTTTGAAAGCAAAAGATGCAACGTATTTTTTAACGTTATTAAATTTAAATGCCTTAGAAGGAGAAGAAATTACTCTCCAAACAGCCTGCACACAAGTGGGAGCAGGTCTAAGTGAGAAACGTTCAAATTCGAGATTCTACCCACAACTACCACCGGGTAATAAGGTGGATTTGTTTCAAGAGGCTGTAATTCATGATCTATATAAATTGAAAAAAACTGGATATAAGGAAAATCTAAAAAAAGGAGAAAGAGAAGCCTTACATAATTTGTCAATGGATAAACAGATCGTGATAAAAATTGCAGACAAAGGCGGAAATGTTGTGATTTGGGGACGAAATGCCTATATCGCAGAAGCCCATCGACAGTTAACTGACACAACATATTATGAAAGGTTACAATTAAATCCAACAATATCCATAAAAAGAGAAATAGATCAGAAATTACTGAATTGGTCAGCTCGCAAATTAATTGATGAGGAGGAGCGAAAATATTTGACGGTAGACCACCCGGTGATGGCTACTATATATTTCCTTCCGAAACTACACAAGGATTCCAAAAACCCACCTGGACGACCGATAGTATCGGCAAATGGCTCATTATTAGAACCGATGGCAAATTATATTGACCATTTTTTAAAACCATTTGTGGAAGGTTTAAGCTCCTATATAAAAGATACAAGCCATGTTTTAAGAATAATACAAAACATAACATGGAAGGAATCCTACCATTTGATTACAATGGACGTAATTTCATTGTACACTACTATTGGGAATGATCTAGGCATAAGGGCCTGCAATTATTTTCTACAGGAAAGAAGTATACATCTGAAGGATCACAACATGATGCTCACAGAGATGATAGAGTTCTGTTTAACAAGGAATGTCTTTTTTTCGGAGATGAAATATATAGACAAAACAATGGAACTGCTATGGGTTTTGCCTGCAGCCCAAGTTACGCTTGCCTAGTGATGGGATGGTGGGAGAAGGAGATGGCATGGAGCTTTCAAAACAAAAGATATGTGAAAAAAATCATACAGTGGATACGTTTCATAGATGATTTATTAATTGTATGGAACGGAACAGAAATGGAATTCCAGGACTACTTTAAGATCTTAAATGAAAGTATCAACAGTCTGAAATTTACTTTTGAAATAAGTAAGAAAAAGTAGTATTTCTGGATACAGAAATCTATATCAAAGACAACAAGATCCACACTACACTTCACCGTAAAAATACAGCGACCAATGCCATTTTACAAGCAGACAGCTTTCATCAACCCTCTCTCATAGAAAGTATCCCATATGGGGAATTTCTCCGAATTCAGTAGGATATGTAGTGAAGAAACAGAATGGTTAAAGCATAGTACTACAACAAAAGAGAGATTCATAAACAGAAAGTATAATGCAGGAACTGTGAGCAATTGTTGGAAACGGGCCAATGAAAAAACAAGGGAAGAATGTTTGACATTAAGATCAAAAAATGAGAAAACAGACCCAGCACAAATAAGATTTATTACTGATTACACACAAGAGTCAAAAGCTGTCAATTCAATATTGAAAAAAAATTGGAAAATATTAAAATTGGACGCCACAATTGGAAAACTGATAGGAAACCATCCAACTGTAACATATCGGAGAGCTAAAAATCTAAAAGATCAGCTAATACACAGCCATTTAAAAGAACAGGACCAAAATTGCTCATGGCTACAAACAAAAGGCTTCGTAAAATGCTACAGTTGTAAAGTGTGTCAGATTGCTAAACCAACAGTAGAAATCCAAATGGCAAATAAAAAAGTGTGGAAAATACGAGATCTTATTACTTGCAAAAGCAAATATGTAGTGTACATAATTGAATGTCCTTGTAAACTTAAATATATAGGGAGCACCACATGTGAATTGAAAAAAAGAATATTGGAGCATACGCGTGCCACTACGAACAAAGACAAAACCAATGCAGTGGCCAAGCATATGGAAACAACCCATAATGGGGATTGGAAATCTTTAAAGTTTTATGCAATTGAGACAGTCTCAGCAAGTAAACGTGGAGGAAACAGGGAGAAAATCCTCCGTCAAAAGGAGTCACGTCATATTCTAAATTTCCGATCAATGACACCTTTTGGATTGAATCAATCTGAAGAATTATATATACATTTGTAAAAAATAAGAATAATGAGTCTTCAAAAATATGGGCCCCAACGTGAACCTTGTAGTGAATAAAGAACTTAATAAAAAAGAAATTGAAATTAATTTAAGAGACTGAGAATGAACTTATAAAGTTTGGGGGACTTTCGGAGACGCTAATCCAGTGATATATTTATTGAGAAAATATGTATCAACGTGAATATATTTTTATGAAATGTATAATAGAATCCAGTTCGCATTTTGTAATTGCTAAAGTGAAAGAAACTACATTTCCCAAAATTCTATGGGTTTTTGATTAGAGCAGCAGGAAGTGATGTAATAGCCTTTTTTCAAATCTTTAAAAGCAATGGAATTAACACAGAATGTAAGTCGTGATCAAGGCACAGGAAGTGCCGAAACGCGTAAGGTTTTGTTTGTCTTGAAATGCCGAAATTTTAACAACTATGAAAAGAAGAAAATAAAATTCATAACAGCATGCCTTTGGTGAGTGCGGCCCGTTTTTCTGGTGTTACCGGATTTGTGGCACAATATATATATATATATATAGATATATAGATATATATATATATATGTATGGATAGCACTGTGCTAATCCTATGCTTAAAGACTTTGCTGTAGAAATGGTAAAATACTTTGTCCCTTTCTATCTCGGAGTGGATGGCACTGTGCTAATCCTACGCTTAAAAACTTTGATAGAAAAGCAGACATTTGAGGTGAGCAAATTTAGAGTGTCGCTGGTGTTGAGGGTGCTCTATACAGAAGCTGCCTTCCACCTAAACTTGGGAACTACCCAGAGTTCTCTGCTTCTTTTTGCATAATTTATGCCTCACTCTATGCCTGCAAAGGTATTGTTTTGACTTATACTGGGTGCTCCCTTGTGTCTGGACAAAGCTAAACCTCTCTGAAGAGCTGTAATGACAGCGAAACACATGTCAGGGGTTGCTTTTATTCATTGCAGGTTGGCTTGGATGGTATTTTGCCAATCCAAAGCTGTAATACTGTGCCTGGAGTGGTAAAAGGCTTTTTTGTCATTGTACAGCTCGGCATGGATGGCACTGTGCTAATCCTACGCTTAAAGACTTTGCTGTGGAACTGGTAAAAGACTTTGTCCCTTTCTATCTCGGCGTGGATAGCACTGTGCTAATCCTACGCTTAAAGACTTTGATAGAAAAGCAGACATTTGAGGTGAGCAAATTTAGAGTGTCGCTGGTGTTGAGAGTGCTCTATATTGGAGCTGCTTTCCACCTAAACTTGAGAACTACCCAGAGTTCTCTACTTCTTTTTTGCATAATTTATGCATCACTCTATGCCTGCAAGGGTATTGTTTTGATATATATATATATACATGTCACATGATCCATTGAAAAGTAATGGTGAAGTGCGCGCCCAGTCACTCGTGAGCAAGGAGCGGACGCTCCGAAACGCATAGGGTGCTGTTGCCTTAAAAAATAAACACGTTGGATTAAAGCAAAGGGCTTTGGCGTTGTTGTTTCGGACTTTTAACGACACGTGTGGTGGAATAATTGGGGGTGTGCGACCCCGCCACGGCCCGCCGTCACCAAAGAGGCTCGGGTGCTTCGCGAAAGAAACTGTTGTGATCAAGGCCCCACGAGGGCTGAAACGCGTTATGGCGGCGGTGCAGGGGATCGAATGAACACATTGCACCGATATTTTGGGTTCACTTCGTCTTTTGCTCACAAGGCACGGATTTGAGACGATTTGCTGATATATATATATATAGATATAGATATAGATATAGATATAGATATATATATCTAACCAACCAAATATATGTAAACAATAACAAAGATATATATAAACAATAAACAAAGATATATATCTAACCAACCAAAAAATGTTGCTGGTTCCCCAAGCCTCTTCTACGCAGAGAGTGTGCAGCGGGGTAGCGAGTCCCTATATAATCCACCAATCCAGTACCCCAATGCCCAATGTATCGCACTCCGTCCGGCGAAAAAAAGGAGAGACAAGCCACCACGCCTGTGCAGTTAAGCGTGTTTATTTACACAAATATGCAGCAAACAGCCCAACGTGTTTCGGAGCAATCGGCTCCTTGTTTATGGGTATATTTATATATATATGTAGATATATAGATATATTAAAAATATTAATACTGAGAAGAAATACCTGTGTCTGACAGCAGAATCTCTTGTGATGGCTTCTTTTATTTATATGCGTAATTGATTCTCAAACAGCCAAAACGTGTTTCACGCACATTGCGCTTCTTCAGGGCATCTGAGTACATAATTTTCACTCATGCGTTTTTTCCCAAAAAATATTTATTTCTTGGGTTGTCTTCCTGGAATTATATTTCCTTTTGTGGATATCTCTATCAGTATGGTTACTCGTTTGCATGCTTTTAAATTGAAATATTTTATCCTTTATCCATTACACAGCTTCTCTGCAGTTATATATATATATTTCTATTTATTCTCAGTATTATTATTTTTTTCTATTGTACTTACTAGCACTGGTCGGGTACCAGTGTACTGAGAGTAAAGCGCTGGGCATTATTCCTGTTACCCACAGTTAGTGTATATATATATATATATATATATATATATATATATATATATATATATATATATATATATATATATTAGTGACCACTTACAGCAAACAAGAAAAAAAGATTCGTAACATCATTTATTCTCAGTGGCCCATTGTCCTTACCGACATAACCCTGAAACCAATCCTGCCGGCATTACCTTCCATCACTTTTAGGAGAGCTCCCTCCATGAGGGATGTTCTAGTAAAATCCAGCCCTGAAGTCACTTCTACACAAACTTGGCTTTTCAAACCGGGCTTTTTTAAATGTAGGTCTTGTCGCGCCTGTAAGTTTGGTGCTAATTTAACTGAATACAGGACTGCATTCAGCTTGGTACCAGTCCACATAAAATAACACAATACGTGTCGTACCGACCATGCTGTCTATGTCTTAGAGTGCACATGCGGCTTAAATATGTAGGCAGCACTACGCTCCCAGTTTTTAACAGAATCCTGCAACATTTGAGGGCCATAATCAATTCAGATCCCAACTATCCGGTAGCTCGACTTTTTAAGTTGGTGCATCAGAACAATGTGAATGAATTGAAATACTCTGTAATAGGGGCAGTCCCCGTATCTAGACGGGGAGGGAATATAGAAAGAAATCTACGACAACTCGAATCACATTTTATCTTGGCTTTAGATACCAAGATGCCCAATGGGTTAAACACAAGCGAGGATTTACACAATTTCCTCTAGAGGTACCAACACTCAGTTTTTTATCTCTAAATACCAGCTGGCCATGGAGATATGTATTGATTTTAAGTCTCTCTTTTCTTAAGAGAATATCTTACCTCTCCATCAGCGTTAAGAAGCTGTCTCGATAGGAACTAATGGGTAGTTGGTAATCGTGTCCATAATGTGCATCAGAAGCAGAGAGTACACAGGGTATGGGCACTGGTTGAACAATTCAATGGGTCTATACATACAAGTACTCCACATGTCATGTCAGCAAAGTATAGGTGGTTAAGCACTTGCACTTTCAGTGAAGCAATCATGTTTATAGTCCAGGCAATAAGTATCGCCTCTGGGCAGCCTCATTAGTTGTATATATTTAAGCATATTCATGGTGATTAAGGGTTTTCAGCACACTGATTTGCACATGAATTTAGGTATTATTTATGCACTGCACTTTACAGATGATCAGACAATTTACTTACAGCGATATTGGAATATAGAGTTGGTCGTGGAAACAGGCAGGGTTATAATGTATTAAGTATGTGGAATTGTAATCTATAGAGCATTAGACATTTAAAATAAATAAATAAAAAAATAAAAAAAAGATGTATCTTCCTTAACCTGCCAAGATTAGTTGCACTAGCATAAGCACTAGCACTTTAAATATGCTTACAATGAGCAAACAGCAATCAATTATCGATGGCAAAGAGGATGTCAATTATTGTATTTGAATATGCTGAAGTTTACAATTTCTACTTTATAGATACCTGTTCAAAACCATTGTACGATGTATAATATTAAGATCATGTTGAATTCTTTTCATTACCGCTGTACATATCGTATATTTATAGAATGTATGAAGCATCGATTGACAAAGTACATCACAATATGGTATTTCCGATTGTCTGTTTTCTGTATTTATTAACATGCCCTAGAAGTCTTTTAAAACCGATTGGACATGCACTTTATTTAATGGTTGATTCGTCAGCGGTGTTTCATGTGATCAAGATCGCGTCCCAGCGATCGAAACGCGTCATGGCGGACACTTGTCTGTTTTAATTTTGAGGTGATGGAACAAATTAAAACACTTTTGTGAACAAGCAACTTCATAGTGTTGGCGTTTTGTGGTCCGTACCTGGATGGTCCCATAGAGCGAATGAGGTGGGCCAGGACTGTGCAAATATATATATATATATATATATATATATATATATATATATATATATATATATATAGAAGTAAACTCGCATTCACTTCTGCCTTGCCACCAGAAATAACGAGCGAGGACCCAGCGATAAGTGCATATATCCTTTTACTTTATTCCAACCATTTGTCCGCCATGACGCGTTTCGGCCGAATAATCGGCCTTGATCACATGACACGTTCCCAGACATTGCTACCATTTTTAAAGTGCTAGTGCTATCTGTTATGCCATAGACATAGAAAACATTTTGTATACGTAGATTTTAAGCATAAATGCTAATAAACATTTGTACAATCTCAAGACCAAATTTAAAATAAAATTGATTAATTAGAATTGTATTTTATAAAAACGACCCCTAAAATCGTATCATATCAAAACTTGTTTTCCATTTAAAACGTCCGTATTCTACATATTATGGCTAATAGATTAATAATGTATTCACCCCTAAAAATCCCTATCTAAACCACCATATTCATTAAGTATACCGTCACTTGAGATACCATTTGTTACAGGCTTAAATGCCATAACTAAATAAAGGGTTTTATAAAATAAGTATTATAGGTTCATACATGGGTGACTATGCTACCCCTATGTTGCGACCTCCTTTATGCCATTTCTCCTTAAAAAGTCATGTGGAAAAAACATGTATATGCTCATCCTAAAGTGACGGTGTGCTTATAGAAAGTGCCTAAAGTGCATATAAAAGTGAAAGTGCTGAAATAATGTTATTCTACAGATTACTAGCTAATATAAACCTAATGGAAATTCTAGCAGCATATTTCTATAGAAACTTTCCTCTGAGTTGTCATTTACTGACAACACTATATTTAATTAATCCTTTAACCATCTAAATATCTGATCCTATTATTCTTGGATTACGTCTAGGTTAACGAAAATAAGATGCTGATGATTAACCAGTGCAAATCAATGAAGGACATAATATACATCATTGTCTAATCCACAGTTGATCCCATAACGAATTCATAAACAATTCATACCAATTACATATATATATATAATATAATATAACATAAATTGAATACCATCCATAAAAACAACTGCTAAATAGCAATAAATACCTAAAAAATATCCTAAAATTCCTAAAACCAATTATAGTAAGTAAATTAACATGAGGTTCCTTTCTGATATTCACGAAAACTACTCATTGGATGCAGTATACATTTGCTATTTGATAATTGACAATACCAAGTAAAAACATACATAAAACCCATCAAATACATGAATATTGCAACTTATCCTATAACAGTTCCTAGATAGTAACATCCGATTCAAGTAGATCTTACTCTCTACCTGCCTCTGTAAAGTCAAATCAAAAGATATATACAATTCTACATAATGATATTATAACACTGTATCATAAAAAAGTATATAAATCCTCACTCGTATTGAGACCTCCTGGATGTTTACAATCGAACTGCAATATATAGTTGGTTTCTAGGCGTCTTAGCTTTGACTCACAATCCCCTCCTCTTTTCTGCGGAGGAACTGAATCTAAGACAAAATATTTCAAATGCTTTAAATTGCTGTCATGACATGATTTAAAATGTCTTGCCACAGGATAATTGGCATCATTGTTGGCGATAGCCCTGATATGCTGAAGAATACGTTTATGCACAGGTAACTTGGTGCTGCCTATATACTTCAAATGACAACTGCACTCTAAAATATATACTGCATACTCAGTTTTGCAGTTCAAGTGTTGATTAATTTCCTGAGTTTTGTTATTAAAAGCAGTTGTATAGGTTGACGTATTAACACCATACTGGCACGCCTTACATGAAGAACACTTATAAAATCCTTTTCGTGCAGTTAACCACATGCCTCTGCTTTGATCTCCCGGGCTATTCTTCACTAGCATATCACCCATATTTTTAGTCTTTCGAAATGTTATCATAGGGTTAGATGGTAATGACCTGCCTATCACTGGGTCATCCCTTATTATGGGCCAACTACGCCTGACTATTGACCTTATCTGCTTTTCCTGCCTAGAAAAAGATAAAATAAGTCTTGTATGTTCATGAGTTTCCTCATGTTTTTTGTCTGACCTCTTAGATCTTAATAGAAGGTCTTCTCTTGCCTGTTCCCTAGACCTTCTTATTGCTGTATCGACTATTTCTGACCTGTAACCCCTTGCTAAAAAACGGGCCCGACTTTCAGCTTGCTTTTTGTGGGTTTCTAGGTCACTACTACATATGCGTCTGATACGAAGCATCTCCCCATATGGAATGCTCTTAATTAAATGGGGGGGATGTGCACTTGAGGCATGAAGCAGTGTATTGCCTGCTGTTGATTTTCTAAATAATGTAGTGGTCAGACAATCGTCAATCACCTCAATCTGTACATCCAAGAATGTCACCATATTCCTGCTAATAGTTGAGGTAAAATGTAAATTAATATCGTTCTTATTTATCTCTTCAATAAAGTTTGTGGCACTTAGTTCATCTCCATTCCATACAATAAATAGATCATCTATAAAACGCATCCATGTTATTATATTATCAGCATAAATATCCTCATAATGTTGCATGAGGACCAGCTCCTCCCACCAGCCCATGAACAAACATGCATAGCTGGGAGAGAAGCTGGCCCCCATTGCTACTCCCTGTGTTTGCTGATACATTTGGTTGTTAAATAAAAATAGATTGTTTTCTAAGCAAAACAGCAACATGTTAAGCAGCATTTTCGTATGCTGTGCGTACTTGATAGGCCTATTAGACAAAAAGTACTCCACAGCGCGCATTCCATCTCTATTCCTAATACATGTATATAAAGATGATACATCAAGAGCAATAAGTACATAATCTGTTCTCCATTGTAAATTTCTAATCTTATTTAAAAAGTCCCCAGTATCTTGTACAAATGATTTCAATTTCTTTACAAACTCTTGCAGGAAGAAGTCAATATAAATTGAGGCATTCTCCAATGGGCCATCACAGGCTGCTATTATTGGTCTTCCCGGTGGCTTATCAGCATTTTTGTGAATTTTAGGAATAAAATATAATATCGGAATAGTCGGATGCTCCTTTTTAAGATATTTAAATTCTTCCCAACTGAGGAGGCCTGCACTCTTCCATGCAAGTAGCTGCAAATAAAAAAGTTCCTGGGCATTTTTAAATTTTAATGGAGAACTCTTCCTATAACATTCTTTGTCAATCAATTGACTATATGCTTCCTCTAGATATTCTTTAAGAGGCCATAAAACAATGTTCCCACCTTTATCGGAATTTCGGATGACTATGTTTTTTTCTTTTCTTAGTTTTGCGATAAGCTGCTGGTACTGTCTTTCTTGAATGGAGATGTTTCTTTGTGTTCGATTAGTAATAATATTAAGCTTTTTCACTTGGGCCACTATCTGTTCATTAAACACATCAATTGAATCTCTGGCCATAATCGGTACAAACTTAGATTTCTGCTTAAAAGGAGTGGCAGGCCTGGCACATGTCATCAGTGCCTCTCGTTGATAAGACATTGTCGTTGGCATATCTTGAGGAATCACCTCAGAACTTACATTGTCGCCCACTCCTCTTTCCAAATCTTGCAGATCTTGCAATAGTCCATAGTCTGAGACTAACAGATTGGGGGAATTTGTATCACTAATAGATTGTACTGTATTATCCACATCACCTTGCTTGTCTTTTAATTGGTGGAATTTCCTCAATTTGAGTTTTCTGATGAATCTATATATGTCTGCCCTTGTCTGTGTATAATTAAAATTCGATTCGGGGCAATAAGACAAGCCTAGGGATAAAAGCTGTTGTTCTGCTAAAGTCAAGTTTATATTTGATAAATTAATGATCGTTTTCGCCTCTTGAGTTTGCAACAAACATAGATTAGAGGGGTTGTTATTATAAGGTTCACTTTCTACCTGCGTGTCCCTCTCCCTCGACCACGTTTCTTTGCGTTCTCTCCTGGCCCTCCGGGCCTGCCTTCTCCCCCTTCTCCTCCGGGTATCCCTGTTTTGGCTATCCCGTTGTTGCGGGATCTCAGAGTGTCTCTTCGGCTCCGTTTTAAAACATCTAACTCTTCCCCTGGAGTCAGTTTGATAATACCTGCCTCGGACCTTGGTCTGCTATTTTCAGCTTCCGATTCGCTCTCTAAGGCAGAGCTTAAATCAGAAAGTGATGTCGATTCCGTCGTTTGTTGCCCTCTTACAATTTGATTATGGCCCTGCACACGTTTACTGGCGGTTGCTGTTCTCATATCTTCATATCGCCTTGCAAACGTAAATATTTGGCCATTTTCATAGTCCTCACGATCCCTTTTGAATTTATACGTTTTTCTTATTTTTATTTTATCCTCTTCCTTTTGCAGTCGTGTTACCATTTCCTCATGTAATTTTTTCCTACTTTGGGGATCACCTTGTAATTTAATTATATTCTCAAGTGCTTCAATCTTTATCTGCAGTTCATTACGATCTATTTCTGCATATTTGACCAGTAACACAACTAATCTCCGGGATGACTCCAAATTACATTCAGCCCACTCTGCCATCATGAGTGGGTTTGGGGCCTCATAGCTGGGAGCGATCATGATGTGGAGTCCTCTAGGTACTCGTCCCAATTCTAAATATCTTTGCAATGACCTCGCTTCCCACCACTTAGACTGCTCCTGGCGTTTTAATTTTTCCAGCACTCGGTAATTGTCTCTCAATCCCTTCATCTTGCTACTTGGTTCATCACCAGCATCCTTGCTAGCACCTCGTGGTTCTGAAGGAGAGTCAGAAAACATCTCCTCTGCGGCTAATTCCCGGTCTCTGAGCGTGTCAGCGGACATGGTGGCTTATGTATTTTCCTTTTACTTTTCCTGTATGCTCACCACCTCGACAAATGTCCCAGGGAGCATCAGGATTGCATACCTCCCAACCCGCTTGTTGCAGTTAATTGCGTACCTTGTGTGTCCAGTGAATTCGGTGTGGCTACCCCCTTCCGATGAGTACTCCACCGAGTCCACCTCCGAAAGACCGATACTCCACACTAAACCCACCACACTCGCTTGCACGCTGTTGCTTCGTTGCTTGCAGGGGGCTCCGTCGTTTCCGTATCCAAAAAGTGCCCCGGGGATCCCCGCCTGCGCCGCACCACGAGCCCGTGATGTTGCTGCCAGTTCAGGGCTTCCGGGACCAAGACTTGCCAATATATATTCACTGAAAAAACCATAGGTTTCAGGGACGTTATAGTTAGAAATTAGCATTTAAAAAACCTTAGAAATTCACTGAAAAAACCATAGGTTTCAGGGACGTTATAGTTAGTTAGACATTTCACTCGTACAAAACCAGAGAAATTCCGCCGTTATAGTTAGTTCAGCTAACTATAACTCGTGCCCCTGCAATGCACTGCTGATGATGTCACATATTACATCATTCATGACATGGTCAGTGACATCACTGATGACATCTCAAATGACATCACTGATGACATCATCCAGTGACTGTGTGTTTCTATAAAGTTTAAATATGTTTTGCTTTGAAGGACTTTTGCCTGTGTCCCTGGGCTCAAAGCACTTTGCACTTTAGACCCGGCCACCGGAGGGGCTTTAAATCGGCGGCGGCGGTCCCGCGACGCGGGAGACTGCTTTGAAGGACTTTTGCCTGTGTCCCTGGGCTCAAAGCACTTTGCACTTTAGACCCGGCCCCCGGAGGGGCTTTAAATCGGCGGCGGCGGTCCCGCGATGCGGGACGCGCGCGGGCTCGGCCCGGGCGAAGACCGGGCCAAGACGGGCCCGTCTTAGCCCGTCTTAGACCGATAGAGGCCGGGCTGGGCCATATTATTGTCATCTGCTACCCTAAAAATGCCCTGAAGAAGACTCCTCCACTGATTCCACGGAGTAGGGATACGTAAGTCATAACCTGAGTAATTGTACGTGCTGGAACTGAAGGGGGCATTTTCTTCACTTTATCTTGACTTGAGCCTGCATTTTCTGGCGGGAGCCTAAGCCCAGAGTGTCCCCTCTTAATTCTAGTTGCTGGAACGCTCGTCCGAGACTTCTTTGGTGCTGCCAGCCATCTTGGTGGGACTATGAGCTTCAGGGTGTTATAGGGGTCTTTTGTATTGCCTCCTCTGCTCCGTTGGTGAGGGGGGGGCATTTCCATCCCGCCACTCCATTGCGTCAGAGATTGAAGGAGATTGAAAGAGACTGGGCTGGGCTGGGCTATACCTTTAAAACCTGCCAGATGGGACAAGAGTAAGATTAGTGACATTTAAAACAATTGTATTTAGTCATTTGCCTTATATCATTGTATTATAAGAAAGAGGATTTATATAAGGTATTCACTTGATCTTGCTACAGAATTGACGCTGAGAAGTAGGGGGAACGCATATAGGTTAGAGAGATACACTTCTATTATTATTGGGGTATAAGGACTGGCGTGTCCAGCAGTTTTCTAGTTACAGAGAATTTGTAGATATGGGTAAAAGGAAGCTACGTACAATGAACTCTGGGCAAACTGTGCAATCAACAAATAAACCAAAAGATGCTAATATGACCCTGTTGAAATACCTCACGGGGGTGGTTGGAGCTCTTGAAAAGCAGATATCCACCGTTGAGGAGTCTCTATCTAAGGACACACAGGGTGCCTTAACAAGTAGTATTACAACTGACCTACATCATAATGAGAGTACGGACGCGGTTACCATAATTAATGTGGTTGAGGAGCCCCGAAATGGTTGTATCCAGCCTAACAGAGATGAGTTATCACTTAGCGATCCTGATCCAGAGCTACTTCCTCCATCTAAAAGATCTTGTAACTCCATTGTGAAGGTACTACCTGGAAATCTACTGCCAATTATCCATCAGGCCTCCCCTGTACCCCCAATACATAAGGCTAAAGCCGATAAACAGCAGGGGAAAGGTACCCCGTTAAATCACAAAGGTAAAGGTAAAGATAAAGACTTAGTTACACGTAATAAAAGTAAGAGTAACGCCCCCTCTTCTATTGAAAGTAACGGGATAGTAAGTTTGATAACCGACCTCACTAAGTATATCAGACTATCGATTGGTACTTTAGAGGCAAGATTAAGTAAAATAGAAGTGGGGTTGGAAAATATTATCAAGAACCAACATATGAATTATGTAAAGGAAGTAAATATTACCAAGATAAATGAGGACAGAGAGGGTAGTGTCTTAAAGCCATCTAACCAGTCCTCATCAGCTACCTTAATTAGTCCTGCCAGTCAGCATGTGGAGAGGGCCAGGAAGCTTGGTGTTTCGGGACCCAAGAGTCCTACTGAAACTCCTAGAAGTAAACCGTTGCCAAAGGAGGTGGCTCCATGTGAGGCAGTAAAAGGAAGACCTTTAGAACAGCAAGGTGGACTTTCGGTGAATGATCTTTGCCCGAACCCAAGGCCACACAGTATAAATAAGCATGAGTATCCGTCTAGTTTGCAGAATTTAAATTTAAATTTGCCCCCTGCCGCCATTCCTTATACAGTCGTTTTGACTAATGTGCCCCCTCATTCTGATGGAAGTAACGAATCATGGATAGCCCTGAGGAACTGTGTTATTCATTGTTTGGGGCAAAGAGTGGGCTTAACTAGAGAGATGTTTCTTGCCTTTAAGATGGTAAGACGTGTTGCTTGGGTGGGTACAAGTAGGAAAGTTTTTCCAGGGGACTGCGTTGTTCTTTCTTTGGGGAATCCCTTATTGGTTCGAGAAATTCTTTTTAGAAGCAATAAAATTAATAATATGGCGTCAGGTATACAAGTCCTCCCTCTGGGCTATTTTTATCAGCCTAGTACTTCTAATGGGTACTTAAATCCGCATCCTTTTACCCAGCCCATTGTTCATTCAACCTATAATTTAGAGGTGTCAAATAGATTTGGGCCCCTTCCATCGCTAGATGAGAATGATTGACTTTCTGACACCTCTGATCAATACATTGATGAGGAAAGTTTAACACCTCAAATTATCCAGGAGAGAATTGTAACACCTCACTTCATGGAACCCATCATTGATCAGAGTGAGATATTGAGTGGAGGGTTGGGAATGGATGAATCCCTGTCTGTCGATAATAGTGATGAAGGTATAGTGAGCGGCCTGGGGAGGACAGAGACCATGGGGCAGACCTTGAAAAGCTTGGCCAACATCAATCCAACTGATAGAGCACCCAAGGATATCGTAGTGCTTTTCTGGAACATCGCAGGTTTGCATTCTAAGTTGAACAATTCCATCTGGATAGACTTCATCCGCAGCTTTGATATCCTATGTTTTCAGGAGACCTGGCTGTTGGATGAAGTTAATATTGATGGGTACAAGACGTACCATATGCCAGCAATACGGTCAACCCATGGGAGACATAAAGGTGGGATATGTGTTTATATCTCAAATTTATTGGGGGTCTTAAGAATTGAAAATGGTAAAAGCACAGCATTCTATCAATTTGTTATTATTTACTTGAACTGTAATATAGCCGTGTCCATAGTTAACTTTTACAACAATATGGAGAAAGATCAACTAGGTGATATTTTAAAGTCCTTTAGTGAGGAAATGGACAAATTAGGGGCCTTAATAGGCCTTGATGTGATCACGATTTGGGGAGGTGATTTTAACGTAAACATATGCACTCAAGTCGGATCCGGGCAGTGTGGGGTAGGAAATGAAGAGAATGATCCGATAACTCATTTTGTTCATACCGATAGGGGTGAGAAGTTTAATGATCTAATGGCCACACATGAGCTGGGTTTTGCGAACCTGTTATGTTCCCCTCCGGTGGATTTTGATCACACTTTTATTGGTAGAGGCTGTGAATCTATAATTGATTTCATTATTGTTCCCAACCGTTACGCCACCTGGATTGATAAATTTAAAACACATTATAATGTGTTAAGTGATCATTTGCCCTTAAGTCTTACTATCACCCCCCCTAAATGGGGTTTTTATTCTAATAAAAATAGTTTGGCATGGGTCCAAAATATTGCCGTAGGCCGCCAGAACGGATATTCTGTGCGTTGGGGTAGTAAGGAACCAGAGATGCTCATTAAGCAGATCATCACCAAAGCATACGATAACATACTAGTATGCTTACAAGATGATACTGCTTTTGATGACACCTTGAGTGCATTTGCCAATATTAGTAATGTGGTCCAAAACTTGCTCATAGCACAGAGTAAGGGTCCTACTATTAAGGAAAATGGCTGGTTTGATTCCAACTGTACCAGGACTTATACAGGACTAAAAAATGCTCTCCATAGACCGGTGAGAGATCGGGAGGAGATTAGAGAAAGTAGGAGGGCTTATAATCTTGCCAGAAAAGCAAGGAAGAAAGAACTTAAAGATTTAGCGTGGGATACTCTCCTCGAAGCTTCATTAAGAAAGGATAGTAGCACATTCTGGCAGGCAGTTAATGCCCCGTTCTTTTCCAATAACGATGGAGCTAGGATTGAGGTTGCTATCGATGAAAAATCTTGGATTGACTTCTTTTCTAATGTATATAGCTGTAAGGAGAAGGTAGGAAACTCTTTGGACCCTGGCCCTGAGCATGGGGAAGAACCGGATGGTTTTCGGCCTATAGAGATGCATATTATGCATGAAGAAGTGCTAGAGGCCATTAATGCCAGTAAAGGATGTAAGGCACCAGGTCCTGACGGGGTCCCGATGGATCTATTTAAATCGATCCCAACGTTATGGTCCCCATTGTTAACTCGGGTGTTAGAAGCTTGTTGTGCAAGGGGTTTTATTAGGTCTTGGTCGGAATCAGTGATTATACCGATTTTTAAAAAGGGGGATCGGAACAACCCTGCCTGCTACCGACCAATATCGCTTTTAGATGCTATGGTGAAGGTAGCTGGCAGGATTGTCTTAAATAGATTACAATTGTGGGCAGAGGATAATAATATTTTGAGTGCGGTCCAATATGGTTTTAGACAGGGGTTGGGGACTAATGAGCAGGTTTTAAACCTGAGCCTCCTAATGGGGAAATACACGCAAGCGAAGGAAGGTAAGCTTTACGTGGCCTTCGTAGACCTCACGGCCGCATTTGATTGTGTCAATCACGCTAGACTGTGGGAAATTCTGACAGATTTAAAAGTTGACCCAATTATTGTACAATTCTTAATACAATTATATTCGGGGGCCAGTGCAAAGGTGAGATATGGGTGAAGGGGTGAATGTACGGCGTCTTTCCGCGTGGAGAAGGGTGTGAGACAAGGCTGCGTCCTGGCCCCGTTCCTCTTCTCTTTGTATACGAACGCTCTAGAAGAGGAATTGGAGGCCGGGGCGAGAGATCCACCTCGGGTTAGCAGTAAGCCGATAGTTTCTCTTCTCTACGCGGATGATGCGGTCCTTATGGCCAGAACGCAGCTGGGCCTCCAGAGAGCACTTGCCTCGTATATCAGTTTTATGGATAACCGAGGATTAAAACTTAATGTAAAAAAAACATTTGTTATGACATGTGGGAGGGGGAGAAGCAAAGGTAGAACTCTGTCAGTTGGGAAAGATAGGATAGATTCAACCAGTACGTTCTCTTACTTGGGTGTTCTGTTTGAGCGTACTGGCTCCTGGGGAGCTGCAATTAAGAGTAGGAGTCTCCTTTTTAAGAGGTCTGTAGCCGCAGTGGTTAGCTTTGCAAATAAAATGGGTAAAAGACCCCCGGAGATTCTCCTCAAAATTTATCAGGCCAAGTGTATGAGTGTTGCAATGTATGGGGCAGGAATCTGGGGTTTTTATGATGTTTCCCTAATCCAATTAGTTGAAAATACTTTTTTAAGATTTATTTTAACGGTCCCACAGAGCTCCCCAGTTTTTAATTGTCATAGTGAATTAGGGATTCCATATATTACGGGTATGATTAGAATGCAACCTTTATTATTATGGTATCGAGTTTGGACATCTACCTATACAGGATTGAATAGAGATATTATCAAGGATGTAATGAAATTGGACTATGCCTGTAGAATTAAATGGCTGAATTATATTAGAAAATTTTTATTGGATATTAACTGCTATGATTTTTATAATGTACCAGAAACCATGAATTCTATATCTAGGAAAGATTTTAAATTTCTTTGTATGACACACTTAGAGTCCCTAAGAGCCGCACAGGAGATGAATAAATACACGGTGACCCAGCATTATCTGACTCTGACAACCTATCGTATCCAGCCCTATTTGGTCTGGTGTATTGGAGGGTATGATAGATATCTTCTGACACGGTTTAGGTTTGATTGTTTCCACCGCTTGGTCAGTTTCCCTTCTGTTAATGATTGGTCAAGGAAATTGTGTCATTGTCCGTGTGACAATATCTCAAAGCAATCAACTATCCACGTGATTCTCTTCTGTAAAATATATGCAAAGGAAAGAGCTAGATGGATTATGCCTTTGTTAAGACTAGGGGGCTGGAGGCAATGCCGCCCAGCCTTCTTATATCTGCAATTATTGGAAAATGTTTATTGTGTGATGATCATGAGTGGCCTTCTGAAAAGTATAATGAAAAAAAGAAAGAGTTTTATTAGGTAATGGTCTCTATTTTATAAATTTAAAATGTGTATTTATGATCCAAAACGCTAAGGACATGTTAGGAATTTAGTGCAAATAACAGATAGGAGTCCTATTAAAATGCAGTCGTTTAGATAATATTGAATAGAGTATAGATAAATTTGTATTGTGTATTGATATATTTTTACAAATGGTTTTATTGTGGCTTTTATGATTTTATTATGAACTGAAATCGAATAAAGTATATTCATTCATTCATTCATGTTTTAAAAATATATGCCAAGGTGTATTGAAGAATGAGTGGGTGTATAAGTGTCTGGATGGAGGATTTAGTAGGTGCATGACTGACTGTATAAGTGAGGTATTAAATGTGTCTTACTGAATGCATGGGTTAGTGACTAAACTGTGTGAATGTCTGTATCAGTCTGTCTGTTGTGTAAGCTGCTGCATGGGTTGGTGAGTAGCTACATGACTGTCTATACGGGTTATTGATTGCTTGCCTGAGTATTTGTATGGGTGCCTGAGTGTGTGGGTGGGTGGGTGGGAGGTGTGTGACTCTTTGCATAGATGTGTGAGTGGTTGATTCACTGGGTGTATGGGTTCAAGAGTGCATGTGGAAACAGCTGTATGGGTGGGTGAGTGTGTGTATGGGTGTGTTGGTGAGTGAATGGATGTCTCAGTGGTACATGTGCGAGTAACTACATATGTAAAAGGCAGTATATGTGAGTGATGGTGTATATAAATAACTATATGTGAGAGTGAGTGATTGTGAGAGTGGCTGTATGGATGAGTGTGTAATTGTATCAGTGATTGTATAAGAGAGTAAGTATGCGTTAGTATCTGTATGAATAAGTGAGGTGGTGTGTGTATAACTGTATAGGTGAGTAAATGGAAGTGTGATTGATTCTTTGCATGACTGACTAGGTGTGTGAGTAACTCTGGATGAGTGGCAGTGTGTGAGTGTCTGTATAGGTGTATGAGTGCATATGATAGTGTTGTATTGATGAGTGACTACATGTATGAGTGACTGTATGGGTGAATGAGTGGATGTGTGTGTAGACCTAGGAATCAGTGAGTGCGTATGTAGTAACTGGTATTGGTGTGTCTATGGTTTCGAAAATGGTAGTCTGTATTTTAGAGTGGGTGTATCAAAGGTTATATTAGGGTGTGAGGAGGTGCATCAGATTTTCACGTGGATGATGTCATCAGTGATGTCATTTGAGATGTCATCAGTGATGTCATCAGTGATGTCACTGACCATGTCATGAATGATGTAATATGTGACGTCATCAGCAGTGCATTGCGGGGGTGCGAGTTATAGTTAGCTAAACTAACTATAACGGCGGAATTTCTCTGGTTTTGTACGAGTGAAATGTAACTATAACGTCCCTGAAACCTATGGTTTTTTCAGTGAATGTCTAAGGTTTTTTAAATGCTAATTTCTAACTATAACATCCCTGAAACCTATGCTTTTTTCAGTGAATTTCAAAGGTTTTTTAAATGCTCATTTCTAACTATAACGTCCCTGAAACCTATGGTTTTTTCAGTGAATTTCAAAGGTTTTTTAAATGCTAATTTCTAACTATAACATACCAGTCGCGTTTCCAGAGTGGTGGAGAAAGGTGAGCGTGGCCTCCGAAACACCTCTTAGCAATCCCACTGTGTGGGATTTACTGGAGGTAACAGGAGGAGTAGTTAGCCCCCAACGTCAACCTTGGGGGCCAACTACCCCTTTTATTACCACCAGTAAGTCCCACACAGCAGGATTGCTAACTTCTTATATCAGGCCCCGCCCCCTCCCTGCACCACTGTGCAAACGCGCCCCCTAGCATGTTGTAAGTTGGGGGATTAAGTCCCCTTGAATCCTGAGGGTCCCTGGGGGCCAACTAGCCCACTAGGTACCTCCAGTAAGCGCCACAGAGCTGCTTTGCAGAGAGGTGGTCCAAGGCCACGCCCCTTTTTACACCTCTCTGCAACGCAGCTCTGTGGCGCTTACCGGAGGTACCTGGTGGGCTAGTTGGACCCCAGGGACCCTCAGGATTCAAGGGGACTTAATCCCCCATCTTACAACGCGCCAGAGGGCCCGTTTGCACAGTGTTGAAGGGAGGGGGTGAGGCCTGATGTGACAAGTGTGCAAACGCGCCCCGTGGCACGTTTTAAGTTGGGGGATTAAGTCCCCTTGAATCCTGAGGGTCCCTGGGGGCCAACTAGCCCACCAGGTACCTCCAGTAAGCGGCACAGAGCTGCGTTGCAGAGAGGTGGTCCGAGGCCACGCCCCTTTTTACACCTCTCTGCAATGCAACTCTGTTGCGCTTACTGGAGGTACCTGGTGGGCTAGTTGACCCCCAGGGACCCTCAGGATTCAAGGGGACTCAATCCCCCAACTTAAAACGCACCACGGAGCACGTTTGCACACTTGTCACATCAGGCCCCGCCCTCTGCCTTCACCACTGTGCAAACGCGCCCGTGGTGCGTTTTAAGTTGGGGGATTAAGTTCCCTTGAATCCTGAGGGTCCCTGGGGTCCAACTAGCCCACCAGGTGCCTCCAGTAAGTGCCACAGGGCTGCATTGCAGAGAGGTGGTCCGAGGCCACGCCCCTTTTTACACCTCTCTGCAACACAACTCTGTGGCGCTGCACTGGAGGTACCTGGTGGGCTAGTTGGCCCCAGGGACCCTCAGGATTCAAGGGACTTAATCCCCCAACTTAAATCTCGCCACAGGGCATGTTTGCACACATGTCACATCAGGCCCCGTCCCCTCCCTTCACCACTGTGCAAACGCGCCCCCAAGCACGTTGTAAGTTGTGGGATTAAGTCCCCTTGAATCCTGAGGGTCCCTGGGGGCCAACTAGCCCACCAGGTACCTCCAGTAAGCGCCACAGAGCTGCTCTGCAGAGAGGTGGTCCAAGGCCATGCCCCTTTTTACACCTCTCTGCAACACAGCTCTGTGGCGCTTACTGGAGGTACCTGGTGGGCTAGTTGGACCCCAGGGACCCTCAGGATTCAAGGGGACTTAATCCCCCATCTTACAACGCGCCAGAGGGCCCGTTTGCACAGTGTTGAAGGGAGGGGGTGGGGCCTGATGTGACAAGTGTGCAAACGCGCCCCGTGGCGCGTTTTAAGTTGGGGGATTAAGTCCCCTTGAATCCTGAGGGTCCCTGGGGTCCAACTAGCCCATCAGGTACCTCCAGTAAGCGCCACAGAACTGCGTTGCAGAGAGGTGTAAAAAGGGGCGTGGCCTCGGACCACCTCTCTGCAACGCAGCTCCCTGGCGCATACTGGAGGTACCTGGTGGGCTAGTTGGCCCCAGGGACCCTCAGTATTCAAGGGGAATTAATTCCCCAACTTAAAACACGCCACGGGGCGCGTTTGCAGAGTGGTGCAGGGTGGGGGCGGGGCCTCCGGCGCGATGCCGGCTTTTTTTTTGTTTTTGTTTTTTTAGAAGGGGGGCTGTGTGGCCCCCCTTCTTTTACTATTTTTGGGGCCCTGGGGACCCCATCCCCCAGGGCCTGACCCCTTTTTTAAAAAAAAAAAAAAAAGGAGGGGGGCCGCGTGGCCCCCCTCCAGAGGCCAATTATGGCCCGGGGACCCCATCCCCCGGGGCCTGGCCACCCTCTTTATTTATTTTTTTGGGGAAGGGGG
The DNA here is from genome assembly GCA_963921515.1 of Calotriton arnoldi. Taxonomy (NCBI): domain Eukaryota; kingdom Metazoa; phylum Chordata; class Amphibia; order Caudata; family Salamandridae; genus Calotriton; species Calotriton arnoldi. The sequence continues at coordinate 1,655,549 of CAWUFW010003087.1, forward strand.
CCGCGTGGCCCCCCTCCTCAGGCCAATTATGGCCCCAGGGACCCCATCCCCCGGGGCCAACCTGTCCATTTTTTTTGTTTTTTTTTTAAAAAGGGGAGGGGGGCCGCGTGGCCCCCCTCCCAGGCCACTTCTGGCCCCAGGGACCCCATCCCCCGGGGCCTGGCCTCTCCGTTGGGGACCGTGGGGGGAGCCCCAATGCCCCCACGGTCCCGCCTGCTCCCCACCTCCTGCGGGAGCCGGCATTGCTTTTGCACAAGGGGAGCTGCAGACATGCAGCTCCCCTTGTGGAAAGCAATCCTGCTTTGCTTCATTGAAGCGAGAGCAGGTTTCCCTGCTCTCGCTTCAATGAAGCAAAGCAGAGTTTGCTATGGCAGGGCGAAAATGCGTTTTGGGACCCCCCTTTTTTCTCAGCCCCCGCTTGACGAATCACCCCGAAACTTTCAAGACAGGAGCTGACCGGAGCGCCCCACTAGTTTTGAAAATTTCGCGAAGATTCGTCAACCGACGCCAAAGTTATTGGCAAATCAAAAAACGCTTTTTCTATGGAAACTAGGTCCTAACTATAACTACCTACTGGCGACCGCCAGTAGGTAATATATATATATATATATATATATATATATATATATATATATATAACCTGCTGGCGACTGCCAGTAGGTAGTTATAGCTAGGACCAAAGTTTACATAGGAAAAGCGTTTTTTTGTTTTGCCAATAACTTTGGCGCCGCTTGGCGAATCTTCATGACATTTTCACAAAACATCCCCTTTTTAGTTCAGCTGCTGTGTTGAAAGTTTCAGGTTGATGCGTCAAGCGGGGGCCAAGAAAAAAGAGGGTCCCAAAATGCTTAAGTCGCAAAACGCAAAAAGGGGGCAGGGTAGAAACACCCTGACCCCCTAGGTCTGCTCAGGGGGTCCCACAAGGACCCCCTGGGCAGAAGAAAGCATTTTTTTTTTTTTTTTAAATCGGCGGGATGTGCTTAGGGTGCGCAGATCCTGCCGTGATAAAAAAAAATCGAAGCGCGGTCTCCCGCGCTTCGAGGCTATTTTGCCCCCGGGTGGGCCAAGTCCCGGGGGCATGCGGGGGTTGATTTATATTTTATAGGGGGGCCTCTAAGGCCCCCCAAGCCCCGGGGACCGCCTTCCCCCAGGGCTTTAACAAAAAAATGGTGCAGGAGGGCTCTCCGCCCTCCCGCAGCCCCGGGGACCGCCACCCCCCGGGGCTTATTTTTTAAATAAAACAATTACCTGTGTGGGGGGGCTCCAGCACCCCCACACGCCCCGGGGACTGCCACCTCCCCGGGGCACTAATGAAAGAAATGTGGGGGTCCGTTTCGGACCCCTGAAGCCCCGGGGACCACCACCTCCCCGGGCTGTGCAATTGAAGGGAGGGGGGCCGCGCGGCCCCCACTCCTGGAGCCTGTGGTGGCCCTGGGGACCTCCACCCCCCAGGGCCAGCTCCTGCAGTGTCCCGGGGTGCCTACCCCGGGACACTGCTGCTTGCAATGGCAGGACGGGAGCCTCGCGGCTCCCGTCCTGTCATTGCAAACTTGCTTTGCTTCATTGAAGCGAGAGCAGGGAAACCTGCTCTCGCTTCAATGAAGCAAAGCAGATTGCTTTTCCATAAGGGGAGCTGCATGTCAGCAGCTCCCCTTATGGAAAAGCAATGCCGGCTACCGCAGGACGCGGGGTGCCGGCGGGACCGTGCGGGGATTGGGGACCCCCCCACGGTCCCCAACGAGTGGCCAGGCTCTGGGGGATGGGGTCCCCGGGGCCATTAGTGGCCCGGGAGGGGGTCCACGCAGCCCCCTCCCCAAAAATGAATTTAAAAAAAATACAAAAAAAAGGACAGAAAGGCCGGCCCCGGGGGATGGGGTCTCCGGGGCCTTAAATGGCCTGAGGAGGGGGGCCACGCAGCCCCCCTCCAAATATATTTTTTTTTTTTAAAAAGAGGGCATGCCCCGGGGATGGGGTCCCTGGGGCAAATAGAGGCCCAGGGAAGGGGGGCCACGCGGCCCCCTTCCCGTTTTTTTTTTTTGCAAAAGAAAATCCTCAGGCCCCGGGGGATGGGGTCCCCGGGGCCAAAAGTGGCCGAGGGAAGGGGGGCCACGCAGCCCCCCTCCCATAAAAAAAAAAGCAACGAAAAAAAAAAAAAGACCGGCATCGTGCCGGAGGCCCCGCCCCCTCCCTGCAGCACTCTGCAAACGCGCCCCCTGGCACGTTGTAAGAAGGGGAAGTAATTCCCCTTGAATACTGGGGGTCCCTGGGGGCCAACTAGCCCACCAGGAACCTCCAGTATGCGCCAGGGAGCTGCGTTGCAGAGAGGTGTTCAGAGGCCACGCCCCTTTTTACACCTCTCTGCAACGCAGCTCTGTGGCGCTTTTTGGAGGTACATGGTGGGCTAGTTGGACTCCAGGGACCCTCAGGATTCAAGGGGACTTAATCCCCCAACTTAAAACGTGCCACGGGGCGCGTTTGCACAGTGGTGAAGGGAGGGGCGGGGCTTCAGGTGACATTGTTGTTATTGTTATTGTTATCCAGATTTATAAAGCGCGCAGCTGCCCCAGCAAAGAGGCGTCCCGGCGCTACCAGCAACAGAGAGTAGCAGGGTAAAGGAGAGACTGGTAGGCAGCAGAAGAAGAGGGTAGGCGGCCTAAGCTAGTGGAAAGAGGAAGGTTTTAATGGCTTTCCTGAAAGCCAACAAGTCATTTAGGCAGCGGATCTGAGGGGCAGAGAATTCCATAGCTTAGCGGCCGTGTAGTGGAAAGATCGACCACCGGCCCGTACACGCTTCACCCGGGGGACAGTAACTAAATACTGCCCCGAGGAACGCAGCTCGCGCGTGGGTTTGTAGGGGGTTAGCGTATTGGCAAGGAGGCAGGGTGAAGCAAGTTTCAGGATCTTAAAGGATAGGCAAAGTGCCTTAAATTGGATCCGTTTGGCCACCGGAAGCCAGTGAAGCCGCAGAACGGCGTCAGTGGCGGAACAGTAACGTGGGAGCCCTAAAATGGCTCTGGCAGCCGCATTCTGCACACGCTGTAATCGCATTACCTCAGCCTGATTTGCTCCTAAGAGGAGCGAATTAGCGTAGTCCAGTCTGGATAGAATAGCAGACTGGACAATCAGCTGGCGAGTAAGCGGATTGAAAAACCTCAGCAGCGGCTTGAGACCCCGCAAGAGACCAAAACAAGTGCCCGCGACTTTTTTAGTATGTTCTTGGAAGCTGAGGGTGGAATCCATCCAGACCCCTAAGTTCTTAACCCCCAACTTAGGGGTGGGGGTGTCTCCAAGCACCCTTGGCCACCACTGCTCATTCCAAAGGTTCCTGTCCTTCCCTACCAACAATACCTCCGTTTTAGTGGCGTTCAACTGAAGGCAGTTAGAGTTCATCCACTCTGCCACGGCGGCCAGGCCGCTCCTAAACCTGAGGGCGTCCAGAGGGGAACCATCAGATAGGGCCACCACTAGCTGCGTATCGTCAGCATATGAGACCATAGTGAGGCCCATCTTCTTGGCCACTGTAGCAAGAGGCTGGACATATAAATTGAACAGTACGGGGCTCAGAGCAGAGCCCTGGGGTACCCCTTGCCCAATGGAATGGGGCTGGGTGAGGAACGGGGGGGCTGACACGCGGAAAGATCTATCGCTCAGGAATGACTTAAGCCATTCGAGTGCGAGGCCCACTACTCCGGCAGCCTCCAGACGTTGTAGCAGAATCGCGTGTGAAATCGTGTCAAACGTGGCACTGAGGTCAAGTAAAATCAGAGCCGCAGTATGACCAGAGTCCAGGATGGTCCGTAGGTGAACAGTCATTGCCAGCAGAGCTGTCTCTGTGCTGTGACCCGCACGGAAACCATTTTGCGAAGGGTCCAAAATATTATTAGTATTGAGAAATTTAGTAAGGATGTTATTAACATGGGCCTCAGCAATCTTAGCCACCCACGGCAGGAGGGAGATAGGCCGGAAATTTTCCAGCTTTGCTGGATCCAACAAGGGTTTTTTAAGGATGGGAGAGACCCTAGCCTGTTTCCAGAGCACAGGAACCACAGCAGGGTACACATGTGTGCAAACAGGCCCCGTGGCGCGTTTTAAGATGGGGAATTAAATCAATCCTGAGGGTCCCTGGGGGCCAACTAGCCCACCAGGTACGTCCAGAAAGCGCCACAGAGCTGCGTTGCAGAGAGGTGTAAAAAGGGGTGTGGCCTCTGAACACCTCTCTGCAACGCAGCTCCCTGGCGCATACTGGAGGTACAGGGTGGGCTAGTTGGACCCCAGGGACCCTCATGATTCAAGGGGACTTAATCCCCCAACTTAAAACGCGCCACGGGCGCGTTTGCACAGTGGTGAAGGGAGGGGGCGGGGCACGTTATAGTTAGAAATTAGCATTTAAAAAACCTTTGAAATTCACTTAAAAAACCATAGGTTTCAGGCACGTTATAGTTAGAAATTAGCATTTAAAAAACCTTTGAAATTCACTGAAAAAACCATAGGTTTCAGACACGTTATAGTTAGAAATTAGCACTTAAAAAACCTTTGAAATTCACTGAAAAAACCATAGGTTTTAGGGACAGTTATAGTTAGTTGGACATTGCACTCGTACAAAACCCGTGAAATTCCCCCGTTATAGTTAGTTCAGCTAACTATAACTCGCGCCCCCGCAATGCACTGCTGATGACGTCACATATTACATCACTCATGACATGTGATTGTATGGGTGAATGAGTAGATGAGTGTGTAGACCTAAGAACCAGTGATTAGATATGTAGTAAGTGGTATTGGTGTGTCTATGGTTTCAAAAATGGTATTCTGGTTTTTGGAGTGGGTGTATCAAAGGTTATATTAGGGTGTGAGAAGGTGCATCAGATTGTCACATGGATGATGTAATCAGTGATGTCATTTGAGATGTCATCAGTGATGTCATCAGTGATGTCACTGACCATGCCATGAATGATGTAATATGTGACGTCATGAGCAGTGCATTGCGGGGGCGCGAGTTATAGTTAACTGAACTAACTAATCCATGCATCCACTTACACACCAACAAACAGACGGATACAGACATTCACACAGTTTAGTCACTAACCCATGCATTCAGTAAGATACGTTTAATCACTCACTTGTAGAGTCAGTCACTCACGTACTAAATCATCCATTCAGACACTTATACACCCACTCATTCTTCAATACGCCTTTCCCTATATATATTAAACATATTTAAACTTTACAGAAACACAGTCACTGGATGATGTCATCAGTGATGTCATTTGAGATGTCATCAGTGATGTCATCAGTGATGTCACTGACCATGCCATGAATGATGTAATATGTGACGTCATGAGCAGTGCATTGCGGGGCGCGAGTTATAGTTAACTGAACTAACTATAACGGTGGAATTTCTATGGTTTTGTACGAGTGAAATGTCCAGCTAACTATAACGTCCCTGAAACCTATGGTTTTTTCAGTGAATTTCTAAGGTTTTTTAAATGCTAATTTCTAACTATAACGTGCCTGAAACCTATTGTTTTTTCAGTGAATTTCAAACGTTTTTTAAATGCTAATTTCTAATTATAATGCTCATTAAACATATGGTTTTTTCAGTAATTTTAAATTATCATTCCATTCTCAACCTAGTGAAAACAGCCGATATCGCCAGTTTTCCAACAATAGCTTCCGCAAAAAAATTCGCCACAAATGAGAGCGACAACTAACGCTAATAATATGCAGAGTAGGCGTTCCCGTGCAAAAATAACACGAAAACACCACTTCCCGATATTTTCAACAAGCAGCCAAATCTGGGGTGCGATCCAAAAACAGGCGATAAGCTGCGTTAGCAGTAGGAATTTAACATCTGCCCTTTACTGGTGTAAAGCAGGACGACTACCTACAGTGTGAAAGGGAGCCCAGCCCAGAACCACATCTGAAGACCAACACATGTCATAGAGCTACTGACCATGCAGCTCCGACACCCAAGAAGGCCACAACGCCCACTGCCATCACCCTCAGGACCTCCCGCCCGGACCACCCCCCTCCCTACTACCACCGAGGCAGCGCAGAACAGGTCAGCGGACCTTCCAAAAACGGCATGGTCCCTTAGCCACACAATAGCTGAATCTTGGGAGATGTGGCAACCAAGTATGTGTGAAGGACGCAAGTCACCCATCAATAAAAATGCACACAATACCAAGTGTGGCGGTGATGTGGTGGACAGACCTCACTATGCAGAGCACAAACCTCTCCATGTGGACATATACTGCTGGTGCTTGTAGTGTTGTGGACAATAGACGCAACCATGTTACCTCAGGCAGTGGGGAAGATCTCGGTCATGTAGCTGTGTTGTCCCCCCCTGGAAGCGGAAGCGGAGTGGGCTGGTCCAACGTATGCCTCTCCAGCATAGGAGTATGAATAAATAGGCTGGGGCTCTGGGCGTGGTTTACTTGTGGGAAGGCCAAAGCGTCTGCCAGGGCAGCAGCCCTCACCCTGCCATGAGTCCTCCGCCGTGACCACCGGCCTCCTCGACACAGGCCCCCTGCGAACCCAGCAGCAGAGCACCACAGACTTATATCTGTACAGACTACTGCCTTCGATCTACACTGCGGACAGCAGGGCTCACAATTCAGATCGAGTCGCGATTGCAGATGACGCAGTCCAGTAGGCAAGAGACATTGATCCCAGTGCGGCCCGCCCGGACCATGCATCATCGCAGACTGCGCACACACTGAGTGCTTCAGGTGCCACTAACTCAGTGCACCACAAGTCAACGCCACGTGGACTTATTAAGACAGAATTCATTAGACAAAAGACATTGCTATCAGTGCGGCCCGCCCGGACCACGCATCATCGCAGGCTCCACACACGCTGGTTGCTTCAGGTGACACTAACTGTACAGCTCAACTCAACGCCACGTGGCTGTGGGTCCTTGCTGACCGCTGCCTCCGGCCTACACTGCGGTCATCAGGGCTCACATTTAAAATTGACTCTTGATTCATTAATTGCAGAGTCCAGTAGGCAACTAAGTATTACCTCCCTAAAACCTACATAATATCCTTTTAGTATCCTTGCTTCAAGAACTTGTTCTATATCAGTTATAGCTTTAGTACAATGACCAAATTCATCTTGCAAGTCCAAAGGAACAATGAATGGCAGTCTACACTGCGGACAGCAGAGCTCACAATTTGAATTCAGTCTTGATTTATTAATTGCAGACAGAATTGTACTCTATGTCCTCGAATTTTGTCAAGAGGAAGTGACAAAAAGCATTCCTTGATGTCTGTGCTGACTACTGCCTTCGATCTACACTGCGGTCAGCAGGGCTCACAATTCAGATCGAGTCGCGATTGCAGATGACGCAGTCCAGTAGGCAAGAGACATTGCATCATCGCTTGCTGCGCACATGCTGAGCGCCACACCTACCACTAACTCTATGCAGCTCAAGTCAACGCCACGTGGCTGTGGACTCTTCCTGACCACTGCCTCCGGCCTACACTGCGGTCAGCAGGGCTCACAATTCAGATCGAGTCGCGATTGCAGATGACGCAGTCCAGTAGGCAACAGACATTGCATGATCGCTGGCTGCGCACACGCTGAGCGCCACACCTACCACTAACTCTATGCAGCTCAAGTCAACGCCACGTGGCTGTAGGCCCTTCCTGACCGCTGCCTCCGGCCTACACTGTGCTCAGCAGGGCTCACAATTCAAATTCAGTCTTCATTCATTAATTTCAGAGTCCAGTAGGCAACTAACTATAACGTCCCTGAAACCTACATATTTCGACAGTATATTCCATAAATGTTTCATCTTTTGTTCCATACACCTACACTGCAGTTAGCAGAGCTGACAATTTAAATTGAGACATGATTTATTTATTGTAGAGAGAATTGTACTCTATGTCCTCGAATTTTGTAAACAGGAAGTGACTAAAAGCATTCTTCGATGTCTGTGCTGACTACTGCCTTCGATCTACACTGCGGATAGCAGGGCTCACAATTCTCATCGAGTCGCGATTGCAGATGACTCAGTCCAGTAGGCAACAGACATTGCTCCCAGTGCGGCTCGCCCGCACCACGCATCATCGCTGGCTGCACACACGCCGAATGCTTCTGATGCCCCTATCTCAGTGCAGCACAACTCATGGACCCTTTATGATACAATGTTTTGTGTATAATTTCACATCTGCTGCCCCTACCTCAGTGTACCACAAGTCATGGACCCTTTACGATACAATCTTGTGTGTATTATTTCACATCTGTTGCCCCTACCTTAGTGCAGCACAAATCATTGACCCTTTATGATTGAATCTGTGTGTCTGATCCAATGATTACTGTTGTACTTGTTGCCAGCACCAACCATTCCCGGAGGGCTGGCTTACACTCATCCAGCACAGACGTCACTGGACATGTGACCCTGGTAATAAAAATGAGTCGAGCGCACGTGCCCGTACCCAGTTCCACTATCTATCTGTGTCCGTGTGTTCATTATGTATGCAAGATGCCGCCCCTGGGCCCTACCACATTACATTGTGCTGTGGACAGCGTATGCAACCATGTTACCTCTGGCAGTGGGGAAAACTTTGGTTATGTAACTTTCTCTCGGTCATTGTACAAGTACGTACGTAGAGACTGGATCATTTGAGTACTGCAAGGAGAGTGTATAGTGAATTTATAAGTGCTTGGGGATTGGCGGAGTAATTGTATAAGTACATATGTTGGGGCAGCCTAACCCCGAACACAAGCTTGGCTCTAATTGGCTGCCCTCTATGTGCCAAAAACTGAAACTTGAACTTTGCATGGTCTGTATTGCTACAGCTGCAACACTCCACTGAATGTGCAATAAACATTCATATCCACACAGATGTGTTATGTCCACCATCTTTCATGTGTGGAACTATGGATGAATGTAGGGTCAGTGATTCCCCGTACCTTCCATGTTGGCCATGTTGTGGGACTTGGCTCACAGAGTGACACATTGGCGCTTGCGACCCGGGTGATGTCAGTACTACAACAGGGACACCCGCATCAGTTGATTCCTCATACAGCCCAGGACGGAGCCACGCCCATAGCTCCGTAGTCATTCTTCACAGCCTCACGCAGGACTGGCATACGCCAGGCCAGCCCACTCCGCTTACGCTTACAGGGAAGGACAACAACGCTACATGGCCCAGATTTTCATTGCAGTGATCTGCTGGTCACACCCTAGTTGTCAGTACGCCACAGCCACTCCCTCACGGCTAGTATACACCCACACCACACCCATCCAGCACAGGCGTCACAGGACACGTGACCCTGCCAATAAAAAAGACCGGCCGCACGTGCTCGACGCCATTTCAGAGTTGCTCGCACCGGATGCGCTGCGGCCGGCACAGGCACACCGGCACGGGACGGTGACTTTCGGTCCACTGAGGTACGGGTACCGTAACTGCTGAGCGGGTGTGCAGCCTGCGGTGATGGCCCGTCCCGGCGGTCTGGACAGCTCAGGTTTTGTGTGCCCTGCTGGACCGCAGTGTAGGCCTGAGCCATCAGAGAGCGCAGGCCTACCGCCACGTGGCGTCGCCTCGCTGGTCACAGAGTTAGTGGCACCGCAAGGGCTGAGCGGGTGTGCAGCCTGCGATGAAAAGCCTGGTGCACTGGTATGTCCTCTGCCATGGCGAAATCAAGACCCAGCACCAAATGTGAGACCTGGTGGCCTGCGGAGCGGGGCTGCATGATATGCAGGGTGCCGTGTCCGCGGGCCCCGTGCTTGGGGCTTGCAGCGGCACGTGGTAGGCCCTCTTTTCTACACGGAGGTTGCGAAAGGTGAGCAGAGAGGCTTGTTAGCGCAGCGGCGGGCAGTCACCTCCGGGCAGTGGGAGTGGATGGGGTGCAGCAGCCTGGGTGCGCAGCGGCGGACAGTCACCTCCGGGCAGTGGGAGTGGATGGGGTGCAGCAGCCTGGGTGCGCAGCAGCGGGCAGACACCTCTGGGCAGTGGAAGTGGATGGGGTGCAGCAGCCTGGGTGCAGCAGCCTGGGTGCGCAGCTGCGAGCAGACACCTCTGGGCAGTGGAAGTGGATGGGGTGCAGCAGCCTGGATGCACAAAGGCGGGACAGAGAATTAGGCGTGTGCAGTTGTATGTACTCTGCCATTACTGATTCCATACTACGTTTCAGATGAGTAAGCTTGAGGGCTCGACTATGTCCCGGCACGTGGTTGGAGACACACCGGTGACGGAAAGGTGAGCTGTGAGAGTTTTGTCCACAGTGTGGGCACTCACTGTCCCTCTCCATCTCTTCCTTTCTCTCCCTCACACTCTTTCTCTCTCTCTTCCTCTCTCTCTCACTCTATCTCTTCCACTCTCTCACACTGTTTTTTTCTTTCTCTCTCTCTACCTCTCTCTCTCTTTCTCTCTCTCTCACTCTTCCTCTGTTTCTCTCTTCCTCTTTCTCACACTGTTTCTCTATTTCTCTCTCTCTTCCTCTCTCTCACTGTTTCTCTCTCTCTTCCTCTCTCTCTCACTCTTTCTCTCTTTCTCTCTGTCTACCTCTCACTCTTTCTTTCTTTCTCTCTCTCTTCCTCTCTCTCACTCTTTCTCTCTCTCTCTCCTTTGATGGACGCATGACGCACAATCTTATCTTGCTTTTTGTCTAGCAGGCTGTGATTCACAGATTGACGACCCCCCCGACACGGACCTCCCGCCACGAGGCGATGACTTCAGTTCCACTGAGTTAGTGCCACCAGAGCTGAGTGCGTGTGCAGCCTGCGATGATGCGTGGCCATCCTGCAATCAACACCCACTTTGAATTGTGAGCTCGGCTTGACCGCGTGTACGCAACGCCTGAGGAGGTTGCTTCGGCACGTGGTGGACCCTTTTAGACACACGCCGGTGGCAGAAGGTGAGCAGAGAGGCTTATTTCTGCAGCAGCGAGCAGTCACCTCTGGGCGGTGGGAGTGGATAGGGTACAGCACCCTGGGTGCACAAGAGCGGGCAGACACCTCCGAGCAGTGGGAGTGGATGGGGTGCAGCAGCCTGGGTGCACAGGAGCGGGCAGACACCTCTAGGCAGTGGGAGTGGATGGGATGCAGCAGTCTGGGTGCGCAGGAACGGGCAGTCACCTCCGGGCAGTGGGACTGGATGGGGTGCACGAGCCTGGGTGCACAGCAGCGGGCAGACACCTCTGGGCAGTGGGAGTGGATGGGGTACAGCAGCCTGGGTGCGCAGAGGTGGGCAGACACCTCTGGGCGGCGGGAGTCGATGGGGTGCAGCAGCCTGGGTGCGCAGGGGCGAAACAGAGAATTAGGCGTGTGCAGTTGTATGTACTCTGCCATTACTGATTCTATACTATGTTTCAGATGACTAAACTTGAAGACTGCACTATGTCCCGGCACGTGGTTGGAGACACACCGGTGCCAGAAAGGTGAGCTGTGAGGATTTTCTCCACAGTGTCAACACTCACTCTCCCTCTCCATCTCTTCCTTTCTGTCACTCACACTCTTTCTCTCACTCTCTATCTCTTTCTTCCTTTCTCTCTCTCACACTCTTTCTCTCTTTCTATGTCTCTTCCTCTCTCTCTCATTCTTTCTTTCTCTCTCTCTTCCTCTCTCTCTCACTCTTTCTCTCTCTCTCTACCTCTCTCTCACACTGTTTCTCTCTTTCTCTCTCTCTTCCTTGTATCTCACTCTTTCTCTCTTTCTCTCTCTCTTCCTCTCTCTCTCACTCTTTCTCTCTTTCTCTGTCTTCCTCTCTGTCTCACTCTTTCTTTCTCTCTCTCTTCCTCTCTCTCTCACTCTTTCTCTCTTTCTCTCTCTCTCTCTCCTTTCATGGACGCATGACGCACAATCTTATCTTTCTTTTTGTCTTGCAGGCTGTGATTCACAAATTGTCGAGGGATGACACGCCATACCTGTACCTACTTTTATTTTGTTGTTTTGTTTAAATAAATTTTTTTATCTGTAAATCCATAGATGACTGAGATTCTTATTTGTCCAACCTCACATGCATCTTCTTTACTATAATTGTGCGACATCAGCCAATTTGTTACGTTCCAGATTTCCTACGGTTGCTGTCACATTTGTTTGTGTGGGGGAAGAGGTGAGGGGGGAATGGCGGACAAGGGGCTGGTGGCGGGGGGTGTCGGAGCAGTGTTGGGTGTCCGAGCTGCATGATCGTTGGCTCCATTGCATCTGTTGTCATTCACGTGTGGCTCTGGGCTAGGCTCCCTTTCATATTGCAGGTTGTAGTCTGACTTTACACCAGCTTAGAGCAGGTGTAAACTTTCTGCTACTAACGCACCTTATCGCCTGTTTTGTACTCTCTTCGACGATCTTGCTGGTGGTTGAGACACTTGCGAAGTGATGTGTTCGCTGCTTTTTGCACGGGAAGGCCTACTCTACATCTCATTAGCAATATTTGCCGGAGTCATCCCTGACGATGCTTTTTGAGGCTGCTATCGCTGGTAAACTGGTGATATGGGCTGTTTGCTCCAGCTTGTGAATGGTGCGTTAAATTTATCACCATTTTGGTTGCAATAAAGTGCCGTTAACTCGGCGATATGTCCTTGAGAATATACCCCTCGGTGTTTGAAAGACTTAAGAAGTACTCGAGTGCCGCGCTGAGAGCCGCGCACCCATCGCTTTCACAAGTTTGCTATGACAGGGCGGGAGAGAGCGAGGGAGAGAGACGGAGTGAGATAGCACAAGCAGCGCAAGGCCGCACGGGTACCTGGCTCCACATGCCAACATGTGTGTGTGCATCGCCATCCGTGCACAGGCAATTCCCCCACAATGCAGCCCACACACATAGCAATTACAGAACATCAGCAATGAAGGCAATGTGGTACAAAACTCCCCTCATACGGGTTCTGTGTCCGGTGTGTGTGGTGGGGTGATGGCTGCATGGCTGTGTGCCCCTGACACATCAGACTGCGTAGGTGATGGGGCTGCATCAGATGTCGTCCAGCACCTATGCAAAAACAATGTCTGGCTCACAGAGGCAGAGCTTACCAAAGGGATACACCCCCGTTGCACATGCGACAGTCAGTTCTTCCCTGTGTTAGGACGAGGCTGATTGTGGCACACGAGTGGACAATCTTTACAACACACCTCACAGTTAGACACCAGTGGAGTGGCATAGGCTTTATTGGCATGTGCGTGTGAGTACGGACGAGGCAACGGCCACAACAGGCACGGACATGCTTAAGACACTTACACGCAGCATGGGTACATGTCGAGGGGCAGATGATGTTGGGGCTGAAATGGACAAGATTTATCACATATGGCAACGCTCACAGCCCACCTTGCCTTGCTCCCCAACAACTTAGATTTCCTAAGAACACCCAAATGCAAAGCCTCGCAGTACCACACCAGCCTTGACTGACATTGAAATCTACCTCTCAGTGTAAAAGATGAGACCACAAAGTGTGCACATAACATTTCTTCTTTTTTGTGTGGAGGATATGCCACAGCTCTGAGCAATGATTTGAATGTGTGTGCACCGTTGTGGGACATGGGTTGCTGTTTTCGTGGGTGTCAAGGCCATCCCATGCGGGGGTACCACAGGCAGGGGCTTCTATGTGTGGGCTGTGGATAAGTTGGATGGTTTATTTGGCGTCTGCACAGTGCCCCGTGTGAGGGGCACGACTCACTGTATGTGGGGTCTGCATGGTGCTCTGCCTCCGGGGTGCAGCAATTGTCTGCTCTGCCGACAGTGATCAGGTGTGAGGGTCCGACAGGTTCACATGTCGTGCTACATCGCCATGTGTGTGCTCTCACCGAGCAGTGTGTCCGAATTGGCAAAGTTGCCAAACGACGCTGTGTTGCTCGGACCATGGACCTGCGTCGCCTTGGACAGGTGTGTGTGCACATGCATTATTCCAAGCACATGCATCCAGAGCTTGACCGAAGGGAGACGTGTCCTCTGTTTTAGTGGGATATGTGAGCAATCCCCACTGTGCAACAAGTTGTTGGGCCATGTGCTGTGGGTGGCAATAGGATGTGGCTGCAGGTACGTAGTTACTCGTCCATGAATGCCCGTGCAGCTTCATGTGCCATGTGTTCCAATAGTACGTCGTTGTCGTGTTCAAGGAACACCAGGGTGAGCCAATCCATTAGGTGGTCCGGGCAGGTGTGCTCAGCCCACGCCGTCTCACCGATCCGCAACACAGCCCAATAGGGGAGCGCCTCGATGTGGTCACTGCACACGAGAAATTGTGCCATCTCCCATGCACAACTACCAATACATACGCAGTATGTCAAGGCATCCCATGCACGGCTATCTCGGTTACACTCCTGTTCGTGATCCAACAGGGGGCGCAAACACAAGTCATAGTCCAAGTCATCAACAGTTGTGTTGGATAGGCAGACATCCATGGGACACTCGAATGTGCATGTTCGGCAGTGGAACCAGGGCTGGACGCAGGTGACGTGGGCAATGCGGAAGCTGAGCCTGTAACTGATCCACATTCCATCTCTGTTAAGTTAATAACACAAATACTTTCAAAGTTAAAAATATCGTCTCAAATACTTAACCACTACTACAAAACACGTAGTTGGTATGCAGATTTCAAATGTCACAAACGCATGCAATTCTTTTCTTGTCACACAGTACATGTAATGCACCGCTTTCATCAAGAATGGAACCAGTAATGGCACAATTTCCCTGTTGCTCCACACATAAATACATGTAAAGAACAAATCAGAATAGTTCCCTATTTTTTTTAGATTGCAAAACCTCTCTTTATTGGTTATTTTTGAACTTTCCATATAAACAGTTTTTTTAAGGACACATACAGGTGAAAAGTTCAAGGTATTGTATCAACACTTTCTATAACATTCTACGACACGTGCAGGTTAAAAGTTCATCATTTTTTTAAACCTACCGATATTTTTTTTGCAACATTTTCTCCAACATTTAACGGCACGTGGAGGTCAAAAGTTCACCATTCTTTCAAGTTTGAACTGCACCTTCCAAATACAATTAGCAGGTGTGGTTGAGCTGAGCAAATTTCATTCTATAATATGTACTCCACGTATAAACTGCTTTTTTATTAACCAATCACAAAGATGCTTTTCATCAAAACTAATATACACCCTACTTTTTAGGACACAATACATTTCATCTCCCAATCGGTTAATGTTTTGTATGTAAAAAATAAAGTAGTTCCCCATGTTTAAACATATCTCTTATTCTACAAACGGACTGCATGAGCTACAGACATTTATCCATATCTTCTAGCCATACCTTCAAAATGCTAGTGTGGATTGTAGGACATAGCTATGTTTTCTGGTGCAAGAGGTATGCAGAACAGAGACGTATTGACTTAGACCTAGGTTTACAAAATGTGCACATTAAATGGTTTGCACAGAGAGGATTGAAGTGGCACCAATTGCTCCCTTTGGTTAAAACCTGTTTGCATCTCCAACACCCTGATCTCATGATTGTGCACTGTGGTGGTAACGACCTAGGCACATTGACTGGGGTAGGTTTGGAAATGCTTATGAAGGACACCTTTGGACAATTGATGTTACTTTTGCCTCAAACTGTCTTTGTATATTCCAATATATGCCAAAGACAGAAGTGGAAATGGTCAAACCAATTTTGTCATAAGATTGAAAAATCTAGGAAGAATGTCAACAAAGCTGTGTCTGCATACCTCAGAGACCATAGAATGGGGTCGATTTACAACAACAACATACGTTTTGATATGGCTGATATCTACAGAAGTGATGGAGTACACTTCACAGATGAGGGAAACCGAGTTTTCCTGATTAACCTGAAGCTGTGCATTCGCACTTACATGTAGCTCCAACTAATAAACACAAGGGCTCTTTTTAGAGCCGCCTTATATTCCCAATTTCGGCTCGCAGAGTGTCAGCCGCGGTTCGGCTAGCAGAGGGACACCTGCGGGCCGTCGGGCAGGCTCGCAGAGGAAGAGCTGCGGCCTGTGGGCTCAGCTCGCAGAGGGAGGCCTACGAGCCGTTGGCTCGCAAAAGCACAGCACCGTACTGGCTCGCAGAGGAGAGCTGTGGCCGGACTTGCACAGGGAGACCAACGGGCCAACAGGCCTGCTAGCAGACACACAGCTATCAGTTAACGGGCTGGCTCGCAGAGATACAGCTGCGAGCCCTCCGAGCTGCAACCCGACGGGCTAACTCGCAGATGGAGAGTAACAGGCCGACGGGCCTGCTAGCACAGACACAGCTACGAGTTAACGAGGTGGCTCACAGAGGTAGAGCTGCGGGCCCGACGGCTCGCAGACACAGAGCTGCGAGCCGACGGACTGGCTTCTAAAGGCATAGCCGCGAGCTGATGATGTGGGGAGAGGGAGCGTAAAAGGAGTATCTCGCACAGACAGACCTGCGGGATATTTTCAGTATTGCCTCGCAGAGGTAGAATTACGGATCCGATGCCTTTTAGAGGGAGAGATGCGAGCTGACGGACTGAGTCACAAAATGGCTCACAGCTCGCAGTCGCAGAGCTGCGAGCTGACGGACTGGCTTCTAAAGACATAGCCGCGAGCTGGTGATGTGGAGAGAGGGACCGTGAAAGGGGTATCTCGCACAGACAGGGCTGCGGTATATTTTTAGTGTTGACTCGCAGAGGTAGAACTACGGACCTGATGCCTTGTAGAGGGAGAGTTGTGATCTCACAGACTGAATCACAAAATGGCTGCCAACACTTCCTAGTTTCAACAGTTCGCAGCCAATGAGCCGCAAGCTCGTGCTCGTAACGCTTCAGCCAATCAGATGTCAGAATTCTTAAATATTGATATCTGGAAAATTTGATATTTCTCTAAAACTACTGAACGGATTTACCCGATTTAAACAAAAGCGTGCTTTCTGGACCAAGACCTTTCTCTGTGCCAAATTTGGCGTAATTCCGTTCAGCAGTTTGACCTGTAGCCTTGTCTAAAGTTTCCTAAGGAAATTGCATGGAGAAAACACGTTTTGGGACCCCCCTTTTTTCTTAGCCCCCCCTTGATGAATCCCCCCCAAACTTTTAGGATAGGAGCTGACCTGAAAAGAGGAACTTTTTGGAAAATTTCGTAAAGATTCGTCAAACGACTCCAAAGTTATAAGCACATCAAAAAATGCTTTTCCTATGGCAACGTGGTCCTAACTATAACTACCTACTGGCGACCGCCAGTAGGTAATATATATATTACCTACTGGCGGTCGCCAGTAGGTAGTTATAGTTAGAACCTAGTTTCCATAGGAAAAGCATTTTTTGATTTGCTAATATCTTTGGCGTCGTTTAACGAATCTTTGTGAAATTCTCCAAAAAAGGTCTATCCAGGTCAGCTCCTATCCTGAAAGTTTGGGGTGATTCATCAAGCGAGGCGGAGAAAAAGGGGGTCCCAAAAGTGTTTTTCGTGTGTTCATTTCCATAGGAAATTTTGAGACAGGCTACAGCCCGAACTGCTGAACGGAATTACACCAAATTTGGCAAAAGGTAGTGCTTGGTCCAGAAAGCGACCTTTTTTAATGGTGTAAATCCGTTCAGTAGTTTTTGAGATATTAAAGAAAAAATATATATATATGTGGGCGGAGCCTAATCCCCGAGCACGAGCTTGGCTCTGATTGGCTGCCAACACTTCAAACCATGAAGTGTTGGCAGCCATCTTGTGCTCGGACCGAGGGAGAAAGAAAAGGTGAGAGACAGATAAAAAAAACAAGAAAAGGGGGCAGGGTAAAAACACCCTGATCCCACAGGCCTGCACAGGGGGTCCCACAGGGACCCCCAGGCCCAAAAAGAGCATTATTATTATATATTTTTTTTAAACGGCCGAATTCGTGCTGGGTGCGCGAATCCGGCCGAGAAAATTAAAAAAAAAACGAAGCGCAGGCTCCCGCGCTTCGTTATATTGAAGCCCCCGGGTGGGCCAGGTCCCAGGGGCACTGAAAAAAATGTGTGTGTTGGGCCCAATCCCCCCCACACTGCCCCGGGGACAGCCACCTCCCCGGGGCTTGATTTATGAGTTGCGGGGGGGCACGCAGCCCCCCCCCGCAGCCCCGGGAACCACCACCCCCCGGGGCTAATTTTTAAATGTGTGGGGGGCCTCCAAGGCCCCCCCAAGCCCCGGGGACCGCCACCCCCTGGGGCTTTTATTAATTATTTGCGGGGGCACACGGCCCCCCGCTGCCCCGGGGACCGCCACCCCCCGGGGCTTTTGAATTAAATAAATGAAACCTGTTTGGGGGGGCTCAAGCCCCACCACATGCCCCGGGGACCGCCACCTACCCGGGGCACTAATATGCAAATGTGGGGGTCCGTTACAGACCCCCGAGCACCGGGGACCACCACCTCCCCGGGGCTGTGCACTAGGTGGGAGGGGGTCCGCGCGGCCCCCCTCCTGGAGCCCTTGATAGCCCTGGGGAGCGCCACCCCCCAGGGCCGGCTCCTGCAGTGTCCCGGGGTGCCCACCCCCGGGACACTGCTGTTTGCTATGGCAGGGCGGGAGCCGTGCGGCTCCCGCCCTGTCATAGCAAACTGTAGTTTGGATTTTGTAAGCAAGAGCAGGTTTCCTGCTCTCGCTTACAAAATCCAAACCACATTGCTTTTCCACAAGGGGAGCTGCATATCAGCAGCTCCCCGTGTGGAAAAGCAATGCCGGCTCCCGCAGGTGGCGGGGAGCCGGTGGGACCGTGGGGGAATTCGGGCTCCCCCCACGGTCCCCAACAAAGAGGCCAGGCCCCGGGGAATGGGGTCCCCGGGGCCATGAGTGGCCTAGGAGGGGGGCCACAACTCCTTTAAAATGATTTAATTAAAAAAAACATGTGGCCATGCCCCGGGGGATGGGGTCCCCGGGGCCGAAATTGGCCTCGGGAGGGGGGCCGCGCGGCCCCCTTCCCGTTTTTTTTTTTTTTTTTTAAAAAGCAGGCCCTGGGTGATGGGGTTTCCAGGGCCCCAAATAATTTAAAAGGAGGGGGGCCACACAGCCCCCATTGAAAAAAAAAAAAACGGCATTGCGGCAGAGGCCACGCCCCCTACCTGCAGCACTCAGCAAACGCGCCTCCTGGCGCGTTGTAGGTGGGGGAATTAATTTCCCTTGAATACTGAGGGTCCCTGGGGGCCAACTAGCCCACCAGGTACCTCCAGTATGCGCCAGGGAGCTGCGTTGCAGAGAGGTGTTCAGAGGCCACGCCCCTTTTACACCACTCTGCAACGCAGCTCTGTGGCACTTACTGGAGGTACCTGGTGGGCTAGTTGGCCCCCAGGGACCCTCAGGACTCAAGGAAATTAATCCCCCAATTTACAACGTGCCAGGGGCGCATTTGCACAGTGGTGCACGGAGGGGCGGGGCCTGACATACCAAGTGTGCAAATGCACCCCCTGGCACATTGTAAATTGGGGATTAAGTCCCCTTCAATCCTGAGGGTCCCTGGAGGCCAACTAGCCCACCAGGTACCTCCAGTAAGCGCCAAAGAGCTGCGTTGCAGAGAGGTGTAAAAGGGCGTGGCCTCTGAACACCTCTCTGCAACGCAGCTCCTGGCGCATACTGGAGGTACCTGGTGGGCTAGTTGGCCCCAGGGACCCTCAGGATTCAAGGGGACTTAATCCCCAATTTACAACACACCAGGGGGTGCGTTTGTACAGTGGTGCAGGGAGGGGGCGTGGCCTGATGTGACAAGTGTGCAAACGTGCCCTGTGGCGTGTTTTAAGTCTGGGAATTAAGTCCCCTTGAATCCTGAGGGTCCCTGGGGGCCGACTAGCCCACCAGGTACGTCCAGTGAGCGCCACAGAGTTGCGTTGCAGAGAGGTGTAAAAAGGGGCGTGGCCTCGGACCACCTCTCTGCAACGCAGCTCTGTGGCGCTTACTGGAGGTACATGGTGGGCTAGTTGGCCCCCAGGGACCCTCAGGATTCAAGGGGACTTAATTTCCCAACTTAAAACACGCAACAGGGCGCGTTTGCACACTTGTCACATCAGGCCACGCACCCTCCCTGCACCACTGTGCAAACGCACCCCCTGGTGCATTGTAAATTGGGGGATTAAGTCCCCTTGAATGCTGAGGGTTCCTGGGGGCCAACTAGCCCACCAGGTACCTCCAGTAAGCGCCAAAGAGCTGCGTTGCAGAGAGGTGTAAAAAGGGGCATGGCCTCTGAACACTTCTCTGCAACGCAGCTCTGTGGCGCTTACTGGAGGTACATGGTGGGCTAGTTGGCCCCCAGAGACTCTCAGGATTCAAGGGAATTAATCCCCAAATTAAAACCCACCAGGGGCGCGTTTGCACAGTGGTGAAGGGAGAGGGCGGGGCCTGATGTGACATGTGTGTACTTATGCAACCACTCCACCAACACCCAAGCACTTATAAATTCACCATGCACTCTCCTTGCAGCACTCTAATCATCCAGTCACTACCCATGCACTCATGCAATGACCCATGCACTAACTCATGCACTCCTAAAATACCCTGAGCAGTACCCATGCAGTCTAGCCATTGCCCTGTCACTACCCATGCACTCCTCCAATCACCCAGCGATCACCATGTACTTATCCAATCACTCCGCCAAAACCCAGGCACTTATAAATTCACCATGCACTCTACTTGCAGTACTCTAATCTTCCAGTCAGTACCCATGTACTCATGCAGTGACCCAGGCACTAACACATGCACTACTACAATCCCCTGTGCACTACCCATGCAGACCTCTAACCACCTACACAGTACTGATTCACTCCTCCAATTACCCAGGTTGTACCCATGCACTCCAGAAATCCCTCTGTCACTACCCATGCACTCCTCCAATCACCCATCCAGCATCATGTACTTATCCAATCACTCCACCAAAACCCAAGCAGTTATAAAATCATCATGCACTGTCCTTGCAGCACTCTAATCATCCAGTCACTACCCATGTACTCATGCAATGACCCAGGCACTAACTCATGGCAAATACAGAGGAGGTCATGCTCATTACAGGGGTACCCCAATGCATAGTGTTCCCTAGTGTATGTAGGTGTTTTCACTGTATTCTAAGTGTCTTTTAGCATAGCACTGGCTTGTCCTGGTTAGTCAGAGTCAGTTACCACCAGTACCAGTCACTAAAAAGTTGGGGGCACAGGAGGACTTTCTGCTCCTCTGTTGGTTCTTTCGGCACATCTCTTGCTTCTTCCTGCACTTTTTTTCGTCTTTCTGGACTTCTGTTGCCTCTTTCTGCATTTGCCTTGCTTCTTGCTGCGCTTTTCTTCCTCTTTCTTCACATGTCCTAACTTTGTAGGCATAGTTAGAAATTAGCATTTAAAAAACCATTGAAATTCACTGAAAAAACCATAGGTTTCAGGCACGTTATTGTTAGAAATTAGCATTTAAAAAACCATTGAAATTCACTGAAAAAACCATAGGTTTCAGGCACATTATAGTTAGAAATTAGCATTTAAAAAACCTTAGAAATTCACTGAAAAAACCATAGGTTTCAGGGACGTTATAGTTAGTTGGACATTTCACTCGTACAAAACCATAGAAATTCCCCCGTTATAGTTAGTTCAGCAAACTATAACTCGCGCCCCCGCAATGCACTGCTGATGACGTCACATATTACATCATTCATGACATGGTCAGTGACATCACTGATGAGATCTCAAATGACCTGCAAAGTGGACCTGCTGGAGTCAAACGACGATCAGCGCTGGGGGCAGGAAGTCGTTTCATGAGAGACTATTGTTCAGCACAGTAAGTGAGGCATTCTTCTCCATCCACTGGGATTAAAAGGCAACATTTTCACAGCGTGGCAGCAACTCACTGTAGTTTTTAAATTTTCGGCACTACAATGACCAGCAGGCTCAGCACGAGTCTCCGCCCACAAGGGCAGCTGATCTGCATTACAAGTACTGCCGCCGCATCACGCTGTGTGCCACAAACTGCCTCTGAAGAAATGCAAGGTAGCATGAAACGCGTCAGGCAGCTGTTCATTTTAGAAGACATCCTTTCTGCTGTGCAGTACCGTCATGAATTAAAACGGCAAACTTACCTTCCTGTGTGTGGCTCTCCTTCATGGGCAAACTCGTGTTGTTTTGGATATATATATATATATATATACATCTACATATATAGATAGATATATTGATTTTTAGTTTGTGAATAACTTTGGTGTCATTTGACAAATTTTCACAAAACTTTCCTAAAAAAAGTTCTATAGTTCTATGGTAAATATAACTTGCGCCCTAAAGTAACTATAACTTGCACCCTCGCCATGTACTGCTAATTACCTCACATTTTAAATCACGCATGACATGTTCTATGACATCATTGATAACATCGCTGCAACATTAGAAATTACATCATTGATAACAACACTGTGCATGGTGGGGTGTGAGTTATTGTTACTTCAGTTACTTTAGGGCACCAGTTATAGTTACTTGAGATAACTATATCTGGTGATTTTAAATGGTTTTGTTAATTTAAAATGGAATGTTTAGACTGACATTTTCACCTAATTATAATGTCCCTTTAACCTTTGTTTTTTGCAGGGAATCTTTAAGTGTTTTTCTTAATGTGAAGTAAGATATTATTACAATTCCTAACTATAATGTCGCGTTAACCTTTGTTTTTCCAGTAAAAAAAATAATATATAATAAATATATATAAATATATTCAATGAAAAAAACCAAAGGTTATAGGGATGTTATAGTTAGGAAATAGAATTTAGAAAACCTTAGAAATTTACTGAAAAAACCAAAGGTTACACAAATGTTATACTTGGGCTCAGATTTCACTCATACAAAACCAGTGAAATTCAGCAGTTACAGTTAGCTGATCTAACTATAACTTATGGCCCCGCAATGCACTGCTTATGACCTCACATATTACATCACTCATGACATGGACAGTGACATCACTCATAACATCTCAAATTACATCATTCAGTGAGTGTGAGTGTTTTCTAAAATATTATGAGTGTTCAACATATGTACTACAAAAGTTAAAACAGTATACTTTCTGTACTACTAATGAGTGATACTATTTCTCACAAATATTATGTGAGTGGCTCTGTGAGTGTGTGTATCTGTGTGTGAGTGGGTGTCAGAGTGCCTGTTTGCGTGTGTAAGTGGCTGTACGGGTGTATAAGTAGGTGTGTGAGTAGATGTGTGGGTGAGTGAGCAGTTGTGAGTGACTGTATTGGTGAGTGAGTGGGTATGTCATTGGCTGTATGGGTGAGTGAGTAGCCGTGTGAGGCACTGTATAGGTGGGTGAGTGAGTGTAAGTGACTGTATGGGTGAGTGAGTGGGTGTCTGAATATCTGATTGAGTGATTGACTGGCTGTGTAAGTGGCTGTATGGGTGAGTGCATGGCTGTTTAGTGAGCTGGTGTCATTGTGGCTGTATTGTAGAGTACGTGTCTGTGTGAATGGATGAGTGAGCAGATATGTGAATGCTTGTATGGATGTTTGAATGGGAATGTAAGGGGTTGTGTGGGTGTGTGAGTGTGTGAGTGCTTGTATGGGTGAGTGAGTGGCTGTGTTAAGAGGCTGTATGGGTGTGTGAGTGGCTGTATAGGTGAATAAGTGGTTGTATGAGTAGCTCTATGGATGAGTGAGAGATTGTGTGAGTACTTTTATGGGTCTGTGAATGGGTATGGTTGCCTGAGGTGGAGGAGCAGGGTGTTCCAGGTCTTGGCGGTGAGGTAGGAGAACGACTTTCATCCGGTTCTGGTTGTGTGGATCTTAGGGATGGAGGTGTGTTGCGAGGATCGGAGTTGTCTGGCGGGCACGTGGAATGTGAGGTGGTGGTTCAGGTATGCTGGTCCTTCGTCATGTAGAGCTTTGTAGGCGTGAGTGAGGAGCTTGAAATTGACTCTCTTGTTGGCTGGGAGCCAGTGGAGTTGTCGGAGGAGGTGCATGATGTGGCTGTGGCGGGGGATGTCAAGGACCAGTCTGTCTGCTGCGTTTTGGACATTCTGCAGTTTCTTGAGCTGTTTCTGGGTGACGCCGGCGTAGACTGTGTTGCCGTAGTCAAGTCTGCTGGTGATGAGTGCGTGGGTGACCGTCTTTCTGGATTCTGTGGGGATCCATCTGTCCATGTCTTTCAAAGCAGGTGGAGCATATGGAAGCAGGCTGAGGAAACTGCGTTGATTTGGTGATGAGTCCAGTATGATGCAGAGGTTGCGTGCGTGGTCCGTCGGGGTGGGGGGAGATCCCAGAGCGGCTGGCTACTGGTAGTCGTCCCAGGCTGAAGGGGTGGGTCCCAGGATGAGTACTTCGGTCTTGTCCAAGTTGAGCTAGCAGTTGTCTTTCATGCAGGTAGCAACGGCCTTCATTTCACTGTGGACGTTGGTTCTGGCGGTTGTGGGTTCATTATTGAGAGAGAGGATCAGCTGGGTGTCGTTAGCTCAGCTAATGATAACTGCTGAATTTCACTGGTTTTGTATGAGTGAAATCTGAGCCTAAATTTAACGTCCCTGTAACCTTTAGTTTTTTCAGTGAATTTCAAATGTTTTTTTAATGTTGTTTCCTAACAGTAATGTCCCTGTAACCTTTGGTTTTTTAAGTGAATTTTTACGTTTTTTAAATTGTCTTTCCTAAATGTAACCACTAACCTTTGACAGTGAGTGTGTGAGTAAGTCCATGAGTGTCTCCGTAAGTCTGTGAGTGTCTGTGTCTCTGAGTGGGTCTGTGAGTCAGTGTGAGAGTGTCTGAGTGGGTGTCTGAGTGTTCTCTGTGTTGCCCTTTTCTGCTTGTTTTTCTGCCCTCTGTTTTGTCTCTTTCTGCTAATTTCTGACCTTTATTTTGCCTCTTTATGCTTGTTTCTGACCTCTATTTTGCCTCTTTATGCTCGTTTCTGACCTTTATTCTGCCTCTTTGTGCCCCCTTCAGACCTTTATTCTGCTGCTTTCTTCTCGTTGCTGACCTTTATTCTGCCTCTTGCTGCTCATTTTTCACCTTTAATCTGCCTCTTTTACTCTCGTTTCTGACCTTATTTTGCCTCTTTCTGCTCATTTCTCGCCATTATTTTGTCTCTTTCTGCTCATTGCTGACATCTATTTTTCCTCTTTCTGCTCATTTCTCAACTTTATTTTATTTTTGCTGCTGGTTTCTGACCTCTATTTTGCCTCTTGCTGCTCGTTGCTGACCTTTATTTTGCCTCTTTCTGCTCATTTCTCAACTTTATTCTGCTCTTCCTGCTCGTTTCTCACCTTTGTTTTGCCTCTTTCTGCTCGTTTCTGACCTTTATTTTGCCTCTCCCTTCTCCTTTCTGATTATTATTTTGCCTCTTTCTGCTTCGTTCTCACCTTCATTTTGTCTCTTTCTGATCGTTGCTAACCTTTATCTTGCCTCTTTCTGCTCTATGCTGACCATTATTCTGCATCTTTCTGCTCGTTTCTCACCTTTATTTTGCCACTTTCTGCTCTATGCTGACCATTATTCTTCATCTTTCTGCTCGTTTCTCACCTTTATTTTGCCTCTTTCTGCTCTATGCTGACCATTATTCTGCATCTTTCTGCTCGTTTCTGACCTTTATTTTGTCTTTTTCTTCTCTTTTCCCCTGGGCTCGCGAGAGCAGCCTCAAGGCCCCCGCGGTCCCGCCGGGCTCCCTGCCTCCTACGGGAGACGGCATTGCTGCTGCACGGAGGGATCTGCTAAAAAGGCAGCTCTCTCCATATAGGAGCAATCCATTTCATCTCTTTTCCTGCCCGCATTTCTACGGGCAGGGAAATAGATGAAACCTCTGCTTCCAGCGGGCGGGAATACTTTGACAGCTCCTGCCCGCTGGATCGGAGTGTTTGCTTTTGCTTGGCAGGATCTGTCAAAGCTCCCGCCAACCAAAAGTTAACAGTTATGTCCTGGGGGTAGGCACACCAGGACACGGCAGGAGCCGGCCCTTGGGGTGGCGGTCCCCAGGGTCATGTATGACTCCAGGAGGGGGCCACATAGCCCCCCCTCCTTTCATCTGCACGGGCCAGCCCCGGGGAGGTGGTGGTCCCCGATGCTGTATATGACCCGGAAGGAGGGCCGCACAGCCCCCTTCCCAGTTGTAATTATATTATAGGCCCTGGGGAGATGGTGGTACCCTGGGCTTTAACGCCCTCCAGGAGGAGGGTTAATACGGCTCCCCCTCCAATTTAAAATAAAGCCCCAGGGAGGGGGGTCCGTGCTGCCCCCCTCTATTATATTATAAAAGCCCTGAGAAGGTGGTGGTCCCCGGGGCTTAAGAGAGCCTCAGAAAGGGGGCCCCGGGCGCCCCCCTCCTTTTTTTAATCCAGCATGCCCCAGGGTCTTGGCCCACCTGGGGGCTAAACAGTAGAGAAGCGCGGAAGACCGTGCTTTTTTTCCGGCTGGAGCCACAGATCCAGGGCGACGCCTGCCCAAAAATCCCCACCCAAAAAATGCTTTTTTGCCCTGCATGGTCCCAGGGGGACCCCAGGACCAGAGCTAGGGGGTCAGGGTATTCCTACCCTGTCCCCTTTCCGTTTAAAAAAAAGAAAATTCAGGGACTCAACTGAAACCAAGTCTCAAGATGGCGGCCAACACATCCTGGTTGAAGTGTTGGCAGCCAATCACATTTCAGCACGGGGACTGTCGGATCCTCGGAGGATCCGCATCCTAAGATATACAATTGTTTTCTTTTTAAAATATCTCAAGAACTACTGAACGGATTTACACCAAATAATAAAAAGGGTTCTTTCTGGACCAAGAGCTATCTTTCTGCCAAATTTGGTGTAATTCTGTTCAGCGGTTCAGGCTGTACTTGTGTCTAAAAATCTCTATGAAATGAACATTGGAAAAACACTTTTGGAAAATTTTGTGAAGATTCGTCAAACATCACTAAAGATATAGGCAAGGCAAAAAACACTTTTCCTATGGAATCATTGTCCTAACTATAACTACCTACTGGTGATCGCCAGTAGGTAATATGCACACAAAAAAAAAACGCACACATTTTGTCTGGCCCCTCTCTCTATCCCACTATCCTTAGAAAACCCTTACTACCCTGTACCCTTACCCAGCCCCAAAATGTTAAAAGTCTATACTACCCCTTTCTCTTATTCTTCCTTGATCCCTTTACTACTCTGTACCATTAGCCATCCCTTAACCCTGAAAATCCTTACAACCTTGTACCCTTACTCATCCCTAAATCCTAAAAAACCTTTACTAACACATACCCCTATCCATCCCTTAAGTCTAAAACCTTATTACCTCTTACTACCCCTACACATACCCATCCCTGAATCATAACAAATCCCTTACTACCCCATTCCCTAAACCCTAACACCCTCACTATGCCATACCCTTACCTATTTTTGAACCCTTGAAACCCTTTACTAACCTGTTCGCTTACCCATCCTTGAACCCTAAACTCCCTTTACTACCCTGTACCGTTACTCATCGTCCCTGGCCCTAAAATCCCATACAACCCAGTGCCCTTACCCATACTTGAACCTTAAAATGCCCTACTACCCTGTACACTTACCGATACTTGAACCCTAGGAACCCATTGTTACCCCATTCCTAAAACCATATAAAGCCCATTACTACCCCTTACCTTTACCCATTTCTGAACCCTTAAAACCCTAAACACCCTTTACTATACCGTGCCATTGCCTATAGCTGAACCATAAAAACTGTTACTACCCTACCCATCCCTGAACCCTAAAACCACTTGCTACCATGTACCCTGCACCACCTTTGATCGCTAAAAAGCCCTTACTACCCCTTTTGCATTATGCATCCCTTAACCCTAAAAGCCCCTACAACCCCCTGCCATTAACCATCCCTGAACCCTCCTTTTCCCACCCCTGAACTTTAAAAACTTCTTACTACCTCATAACCCTACCAATCCCTGAAATCCTATAACCTCTTACATGCCTTACTTCTCGTTAATTCCCTTATTTAACATAACTAAAAACACACTTACCTGCGTGGTAAAGTCCTGCCTTGTAAGGTAATGTGTGGTAACACCTGCGTTGTAAGCGTTACATACCCCCACAAAATCCTGATCACCTGAGGAATTTCTCAGGGTTTCATCTTGTTCCTCGTCAACTTCAACCCATGGGGCACTGCTCAGAGGCATTGGCATTAACCTGTCAATTCCGTTCACAACACAACTCCACCTGTCTCCTCCACATCAAACATCCAGTGTTTCCAATACTGCTTTCACCTCTTCCAGACCTGGAAGCCCAGCGCGTGCCTGAAACTCAGCCCCACCAAGACAGAATTCCTGCTATTAACCAAGAACAGCAAGCAACAACTGGTCCCAACCTGGCTCACAGGGCCGGACTGGGAACCGAAACCGGCCCTGGCAAACAGCTCGGCCGGCCCCCCTGGGGGGGCTGAGGGGGTGTGGCCGAGCTGTTTGCAAGGGCCGGTTTCGGCCGATTTTGTTACCGGGGGCCAGTATTGCAGGCCCCCGGTAACAAAACGGCCCCCAGGGGCCCAAAACCGGCCCCCACCATGGCGGCCCACCGGGAAACGCCTGATGCCCGCTACGGCCAGTCCGGCCCGGCTGGCTCAACTACTTGAACTTTGACTTATTCAAACCACAACTTTCACCCAATGCTATGTCATTCTGAGATACTGACCTCACCTTCGAGGTGCAGATTGCCAAAAACACCAATATGGTCTGGTACGAGCTCACTCTACTAAAAACATTGAATCCATTCCTCCCAGGAAATGACTTCAATCAATCAATCAATCAATCAATCATGTCACTTATAAAGCGCACTACATACCCGCGAGGGTCTCAAGGCGCTGGGGGAAGAGGGGGTGGTGCTGCTACTGATCGAAGAGCCAGGTCTTGAGGAGTCTTCTGAAGGCCAGTAGGTCTTGGGTCTGTCGGAGGTTGGTGGGGAGGGTGTTCCAGGTCTTGGCGGCGAGGTGGGAGAAGGATCTGCCGCCGGCGGTCGTTTTCCGGATGCGGGGGACTGTGGCGAGGGCGAGGCTGGTCGAGCGGAGCTGGCGGGTGGGGGTGTAGAAGCTGAGTCGTCTGTTGAGGTAGGCTGGTCCGGAGTTGTGGAGTGCTTTGTGTGCGTGGGTGAGGAGCTTGAAGGTTATCCTCTTGTTGACAGGGAGCCAGTGCAGGTCTCTCAGGTGGGGTGTGATGTGGCTGTGTCGGGGGATGTCGAGGATAAGACGTGCAGAGGCGTTCTGGATGCGTTGCAGCCGTCTCAGGAGCTTAGCCGTCGTTCCTGCGTAGAGGGCCTTTCCGTAGTCCAGCCTGCTGGTGACGAGGGCCTGGGTGACTGTTTTTCTTGTTTCGGTGGGGATCCACTTGAAGATCCTGCGGAGCATTCGGAGGATGTTGAAGCAGGATGAGGAAACGGCGTTGACCTGCTTAGTCATGGAGAGGGTGGGGTCGAGGATGACCCCTAGGTTGCGTACGTGGTCGGTGGGTGGCGGGGCTGTTCCCAGTGATGTTGGCCACCAGGAGTCGTCCCAGGCTGAAGGGTTGGAACCAAGGATGAGGACCTCGGTCTTGTCCGAGTTCAGCTTCAGGCGGCTGGTCCTCATCCATTCGGCGACGGCCTTCATTCCTTCGTGGAGGTGGGCTTTGGCGGTGTGAGGGTCTTTGGTGAGGGAGAGGGTCAGCTGGGTGTCGTCGGCGTAGGAGATGATGTTGAGGTTGTGCTGTCGGGCGACGTGGGCGAGGGGTGCCATGTAGATGTTGAACAGCGTTGGGCTGAGGGAGGAGCCTTGGGGTACGCCGCAGATGATCTTGGTGGCCTTGGATCGGAAGGGGGCGAGGCGGACGCTTTGTGTTCTGCCGGAAAGGAAGGATGTGGTCCAGTCCAGGGCCTTCTCTTGGATCCCGGCGTCGTGAAGGCGTGTTCGTAGTGTGTGGTGGCAGACCGTGTCGAAGGCGGCTGATAGGTCCAGGAGGATGAGGGCTGCTGTTTCTCCGTTGTCTAGCAGGGTCCTGATGTCATCGGTGGCGGCGATGAGGGCGGTTTCGGTGCTGTGGTTGCTGCGGAAGCCGGACTGGGAAGGGTCCAGGATGTTGTTCTCCTCGAGGTAGCGGGTCAGTTGTTTGTTGACGATTTTCTCGGTGACCTTCGCGGGGAACGGGAGCAGAGAGATGGGTCGGAAGTTCTTGAGGTCCTTGGGGCATGCTTTGGGTATCTTGACTAAGGCGGTGATCTCGGCGTGCTTCCAGCTTTCCGGGAAGGTTGCTGTCTCGAAGGAGATGTTGATTATTTTCCGGAGATGGGGCGCGATGGCTGTACTGGCTTTGTTGAAGATGTGGTGAGGGCACGGGTCTAGCGGTGAACCGGAGTGGATGGTGTTCATGATCTCGCTGGTGTCCTCGTCGTTGATGTTGGTCCAGGAGAGCAGGCGGTTGGTGGTTGTGGGGGCAGTGGTCTCGGTGGTTGCCGGGGCGGTCGTGGTGTTGAAGCTGTCGTGGATGTCGGCGATTTTGCGGTGGAAGAAGGTGGCCAGTGAGTCGCACAGGTCTCGCGACGGCTGGATGTCGTTGGTGTTGGAGCTGGGGTTGGAGAGTTCCTTCACGATGTTGAAGAGCTCTTTGCTGTTGTGTGCGTTGTTGTCTAGGCGGTCTTTGAGTGAGGCCCTTTTGGCGGATCTGATGAGGTGATGGTGACTGCGGGTGGCGCTCTTGTGGGCGGCGTAGCTGTCCGCTGTCCGTTCGTGGAGCCAGATCTTCTCCAGTTTTCGGCATGTTCGTTTGGAGGCCTGGAGGTCTTCGGTGAACCAGGTGGCTTTCTTGCTGGTGTGGCTGTTGGGCGGATTCTTGAGCGGGGCTAGGGTGTTGGCGCAGTCGTCGATCCACTGTCTGAGGTTGCGGGCGGCGGTGTCGGGGTCGGAGGGTTCGGCGGGTGGGCTCAGGGCGAGGGTTGTGGTTAGCTGGTCTTCCGTGACTCTGCTCCAGCAGCGGCGAGGCATTTGTTCGGTGCGGTGGTGCGTGGTGGGCTTCCTGTAGGTGAAGTGGATGCAGTGGTGGTCAGTCCAGTGGGGTTCGGAGGTGTGGTTGAAGGAGACGTGTGGGCTTGCGGAAAAGATGGAGTCGAGCGTGTGGCCGGCGGCGTGGGTGGGTGTAGTCACGAGCTGTCTGAGTCCGAGGGTGGCGAGGTTGTCGATCAGGGTGGTGGAGTTGGTGTCCTTGTTGTTCTCGAGGTGGAAGTTCAGGTCCCCGAGGAGGATGTAGTCCGTGGAGGCGATGGCGTGTGTGCTGACGAAGTCAGCGATGGAATCGCTGAACTGTGGTCGGGGTCCGGGGGGTCTGTAGATGAGGGTTCCTCTGAGGGTGGTGTTGGGATCGGTGTGGATCTGGAAGTGCATGTGTTCGGCGGTGCTGAGACTTCAGACCTGCTGTGAAGCCTTCAGCCTCGTGGCTGTGGAGCGTGGCCTTTCTTTCCAGCTCCACACTGGGGTCCATTAAGGAGATCCCACACGCCGCAGTACGCCTCATCAAGGGCCTAAAGAAATATGACCTCATCACTCCTACCGCGATGGAACTCCACTGGCTTCCCTTGTCAGCCCACTCCATCTTCAGAACCAACTGCATCATCTACAAAGCCATCAAGAGTGCCTCTCTGACAAGCACACCCCTGATATCCCTCTCAGCAGACTTGCAGAAAGGACACCCCCATACTGGAGAAGATGAAGGGTTAAAAAGAAAAAGAGGCGACAGGCCTTCTCCACTAACCCACTCAGGACCTGGGATGGCATCCTGTCTCGTGCAGGACTGCCTCAAGCCTGCCCTAATTTCGGAAAGAGCTGAGGACACGCCCCTTCATGACCACTCAATTACAGCCCACTTCCACTCTGTAAGCCTCTCCAATTTCTTTACCTTTGACCCTGTACAGCGTTCCGCTCTGTCTGATTCAGTGCTTAATTTGAGCCGGTGGTTTCCGGTGCTCAGCAACAGCACGTAATTAGCACCGGGGCCTGTGACAGTCTGTCACATAGCTGTTCTCTTTGTCTAATTTAGAGATGAGCACACGAACAGTTGTTTTTTAATTAAATAACACACACTTTAAAATGACTAATCCCGGCCACCCACCCCATTCTTATAGCTGTGGGGGCCTGGAATAGTCTGAAATGTCACACTCGTGGGAGTGTGATGGTTAGTAGTAGTGTTGGTAGCACTGGTAGGGACAATAGGTGGTGCAAGCTGCAGTGGCCACCTGACAAGGGCCCTGGCCCTTATTTGTTTACAAATTAAGCACTGCTGTGATTCCTTGGTGGACTAGTCAGGGTTTCATGATGAGTTTCACCATGGTTGAAAGGATGGCCCTGCATTTTGCCATAAGATGGGAGAGGATAAAGCGGTGACCTGGAGCAATGCTGCTCCAGGGGTACAAGACCTGCACCCAGCACTCGAAGAACGTCACGTGGTATTCGCCTCATCCTGCTGGACTCTGCCAGCTTCTTGCTCACTCGCTTTCATGTTGTTGCTTTTTGCTCTGTTTCTACCTGGCTATCTCAGCTCTTTGAAGTTAAGCTCAGGTCGCCCTGACAAAACACTTCAGAGGATCAGTAGGTACCTGTCCAGAGGCCAAACTTGCCCAATGCTCATTACATGGCTCACAAGGAGGAGAGAGAGAGGCCAAGGCGGGGTTGGGGGGGTTGGGGGGACCCCACGAAAAAATACATAACATAACGTGTAGTGGTAAGCGCACGTTCACCCTGAAGGGCATCTTGGCGCTGAATAACAGATGTTTGTTGTTACACAACTCAATGGTACTCATTTTATCAACCTCAGAAGGATGAAGGGCTGAGTGGACCCACTGTGATTTGAGCCTGTGACCATGAGGTCAAACACAGGCCCCTACAGTGGACGCATTAGTCCACTGAGCCACCAGACCCGGCCTCTTGGCTCGGGCCAGGCCACGGGGCCATCACAGTCCACCACACAGCTCCCATTGACAGCATTATCATGCCACAGCATGCCTGCGTGCAGCTGTGTTGACTGGTCGTTGGTGCCAGGGGTCCTAGCGCTCGCTCACTTGGCGCGGTGACCAAAAGAGCATGACTCTGGTTCCTCATGCACAACATCAAAACACTCCTCGCACAGGCCTTGTGACCGACGTGTAGACTTCCATCCAAGCCCACCCAGGGGGCGCTGAAGTGCTTCACGCCTGGCAGTAGCCTGCTCTGGAACCCCAAGGTTAGTTGTTATTCCAGTGGTTACTGGTGATTGCTGGTTATAAGCAGGGCCACTGGAATTATGCGGCAGGGGAGGACCACATTTTGCGGCAGGGTTGACTAAATTATGCGACATGAAAAGGCTAATTATGCGGCTTAATGCTGCAGATTTTGTGATACTATTACTCCATTTTGTCCTTTATACACTTGTTAAGACTGTCTGGGCTTTGGTTGCACCGCATTAGTACCAGTTTAACACCAAATATAGAATAAGCAACAGAAATGTGACCAGTCAACCTTTGCAAAAGGCCTTTCACAGCGCAGCACGCAGCAAGCGGCACGCTTCGTTGATATTAACTTTTGAACCTGTTGACCTAGAAACAAACAAAACAAAAATGTTGTTGAAATCTGCAGATTATGCAGCAGGTGAAGAAATATGTGGCAAATGCGGCAAGTCTACAATTATGCGAAAATCGCCGCGACCGCACCATCACATAATTCCAGTGGCCCCGGTTATAAGTCTGGCGCCCTCAAGGAAGCCATTCCTTGCATGTAGTCTAGTTTCTGTGTGTAGGAGCCAGTTCATAATAGCGAGGTGTGATCACTAGCCGGGAACCCTTCTAGCGGTTGGAACATGCGCTTCGGTGCCTCGCCAGGGGTGTAAAGCGCTATATAATTGCCAGCACAATGCACTCCTATGTTCCTGGCACATCCGCTAGCAGCTGGCGCTGGGACACTGTGTGCCCGCCACCTGATAAACCGCCGCCTACACGCATGGGTTTGGCTCAAGAAATGCCTGAAAACAGGTTTCATTATCTGTCTTGTGTACTGTTCCCTCGGCGAGTTCACAGGTGACGTGCGGGAGCCGTCCCTACAGGTTCTGCACATCGTGGCATGAGCGTGCCCGGGAGCCCTGGAAGCTGCAGGCCGGCGAGGGCCGGGACCTGCGCCAAGTGGGCGACACCGAGGCCAGCAGGGCGAGAAAAGAACATTAAGAGAGAGACACAACGGGTCTCTCCCATGGGAGCTTTCAACGTGCTTAGTCTAGCGCCTTGTGTCACTAGATCAGGGTATGATGCGCTTTACAAAATGGGCATTCTAGCGCCTCGTGTCACTAGATCAGTTTATGATGCGCTTTACAAAATGGGCATTCTAGCGCCTCGTGTCACTAGATCAGAGTATGAGGCGCTTTACAAAATGGGCATTCTAGCGCCTCGTGTCACTAGATCAGTGTATGATGCGCTTTACAAAATGGGCATTCTAGCGCCTCGTGTCACTAGATCAGTGTATGAGGGCCTTTCCAAAATGAGCATTCTAGCGCCTCGTGTCACTAGATCAGTGTATGATGCGCTTTACAAAATGGGCATTCTAGCGCCTCGTGTCACTAGATCATTGTATGATGTGCTTTACAAAATGGGCATTCTAGCGCCTCGTGTCACTAGATCAGTATATGAGGCGCTTTACAAAATGGGCATTCTAGCGCCTCGTGTCACTAGATCATTGTATGAGGCGCTTTACAAAATGGAGTAAAAGAAACGTGGGAAACTCAATAAACCCTTGGAGGCTTGGGACATGTAGCAATTGATAGGTAAGGATTCCTACAAGGGATTTATTTAAAAAAAACTATATAAACACCAATAGCATGAATAAATCTATTGTCAAGCCCACCGATGGTGACTGACCAATGAACAATCAAAAATCAAATTGACTTGTTTATATTATAATAAATCTTCCAAAGAACAATTTAAACACGGGTGTGCATATTTCAACAAATCAGATTATTTAATATAAGCAAATAGAAAGGGTACAAAGTAATATAACTACATACAAAGACCGAGGTAAATCAGTGTTGTACAAAAGTTGTGACCTCAGGGTCAAGTATGTGAACATCTATTCCAAGGTATTATTATAATGGAAAACGAATCTGAAACAACAGAAAACAATTTCCAAAAGAACTGAATAACTGAAGAAATAGATGAACTGGTCGACGTTTCGGTCTCTGTGGCATAAAAGTCCGTTAGACCATCTTCAGGACGATTAATAAAAAGTTAACAATTGACCCTTATCTCTGGTCAAGCAATATGTTTGTTGAACCAGCCAAATCTCAAATTATTTAGAATCTCAGGTAGCTAACGCAGGAATAATAACTGAAACTCCAGGCCTGATGGAGTGATATTATCACAGCAATCTGAATGATTTGCTGTAGATATCGCTCGCTGTCATCGAACGGTATCAAGACAGCGTTGCGCCTCTCACTAACTGCTATCACTGCAGACGATTGGAACAGCTGCAGAGATGCCCTGTGCAATCCCCGTGCTGCTCTGATGCCATGGGAGAAGCGCAGGAATTGGCATGAGTGTGCTAGTTTGATGCTCCGCTCAGGACAGGGACAGTCGCGGCCGGCATTGGTCTCGGGTGGGGCACGAGGGGTTGCAGGTGGGGGGGATTCACAGGGGGGATCACGGGTAAATAAAAAAATAAAAAAATTAACTTACCTTCCTTTCTGCCGGGTCCCACGTCTTCTCAGCTCCTGCTCTCCTGCCTCCAACAGGAACAGGAAGCAGGCAGCCAGGCTTCCTCTGGACCCTCCCCTGAGCCAATCACAATGCTGCAAGCAGCGTTGTGGTTGGTCGAGATGCCGCCCAGCCAGGGGCTAACGGGGTGGCCATGTTCTCCATGTAGTCTGCTATGCAGCCTGCATGGAGAAAGGGCAGAGTGCGCATGACCGGTTTGGGCAGCCCGAGAGGGCCGACCAGACAGTCTTTGCGCACTCAGGAGTGTGCAAACCACTCCTCCCCTGCCCTTCTCAAAGAGCAGAGCAGCCCTGCTCACCCACCGGCAATGCACAAAAGAAGCATAAAATGGTAATAACTTTTAGTTATTGCCATTTTATGTTTTGGCTTTCTCGCACTGCGAGAAAGCATTGGGGGCGATGCTCCTCCGCCCTAGTGGAGGAGCCGCCCCTGAACAGGGAGCCTGTGCTGTTTCTCCAGCCCAGCTGTGCAGTACAGCCCGGCTGGAGAGACCTAGCTGCGCATGTCTGTTTGGCCGACCTAAGACAGCCGGCCAAGCAGACATGCGCACTTAGAAGTGCACTCCACTCCTCCTCCTCCCTCCCATGCTCCGGCCCGCCCTTCCCTACGCACACCGGCTCAGCCAGCAGGTGAACAATAAGATGATGATAGAATATCGTTTTCTTTTTCACCTGCTGGCTCTGAGCCGCCCCTGCAGTAATCCTGCTGTTCCAGCATTAAGGCTCTTGTCAGCTTCTGGCTATAGCTTCCATATGAGACGTGGGAAGCTATAGCAAGAATTTTCATTTAAAACTTGCAGGTCGACTTGCAGTGTGAACAGGTGTGACATTCTTTGCTGGCGCCTCCATTACCTCCTTCTTCTCGGATTCCCCAACTGCCATCCACCAATGCGCCCTTCATTTCTTCTTATCTTTATTTATTTATTTGACATTGTTTAACATTTGACCAATTTGCATCTGTGCGGTAGGGTGCAGCACACATGCAAAGTTCTAAAGGTTTGGAGAAAATACATCTTTTCTCCAAATTGATGCTTGCTTCGAGGCGGCACAATCTTTTGATACCAAAGTTAGTAGATAGGGATTAGCATCAAACTCCTTGGCAGCGTACATGGGAAGGTCCATGTACCGCCCATGGTATGCCTTCTCGATGTAAAGTAGTGCACAGTGCTAGTTTCTGTTACTTTGGGGCTACTGTCCAACACAATTCAGGATTTGCTCTGGTAAGTAAGCCTCAAAACAACACCTTACATCAGGTTTGGCACAAAGGGTTAGTCAATCTGGTCACTAACACAATGTTTGTAGTGCCATACTGATGACATTGTTCTGCTGCCAAAAGGAACTCTTTTCTGGCAACCTTAGAATAACAAAAGATTGAGGGAAAAACAATAAGGCCCCAAACCTACGTCTTTCAATTTGCATGCAGTGCCTCGATGCCAGTTCATGGCTCAATGTGCTATTACTATAGAAGGATACAAAGGTTTGTTACATATGAGCTACAGTAAACAACCCACTGAGATATCTACATGAAATTACTAATTTATGATCTGCATGTCACACTTTGTGCTTTGCAGTTGGAACATTACCCCTCTATGCTACTATAGTGAGTCAAAACTGACTAGAAAATTCGCAGATCTCTCCCTCAAGTGCATTAACCATACCATACCATACCAACGCATTTATAAAGCGCACAGCTAACACCAACGGCGGTGTCCCGGCGCTGAGGAAAGACAGAAGAGGGAGAGAGACAAACTAAGGCAGATCAAAAAGCCATGTTTTCAAGGCACTCCTGAAAGTGGATTCCGATTCAGCTTTGCGCAGGTAAAGAGGCATAGCATTCCAAAGGGCGGCTGTTCTTACAGCGAAGGCCCGCCCTCCAATCCTGGCTTTAAGGAAAGAAGGAGAGCAGAGAAGCAACTGTGAGTTCGAGCGCAAGGTCCTATTCCGATGGTATTTCTGAAGTCTCTGCCTCAGATAACCAGATCCGTTACCTCTAGTAGCTCCAAAGGCAAGAGACAGGGCCTTGAATTCGATTCTCCTTTTCACCGGAAGCCAGTGAAGACTGCGCAAATGAGGGGAAATGTGATGCCGAAGAGGCACATTTCTGAGAAACCTGGCAGCGGCATTCTGAACTATCTGAAGCCTCTGGATGAGATAGGCAGGAAGACCCAGATACAGGCTGTTAGCATAGTCCAGCTGAGACGTAATCAAGGCATGGACTATTGTGGCCCGACAGTCCATCGGTAGTAGGTGGAAAAATCTACGTACGGTTTTGAGCCTCCAAAAACAACCACCAGAGTTGCCATGCCGTTGTAATTTTACCCTGAAAAAATGCTATACACACGAATAACTCTCAAGGCTGCTGTTATCTTGTTTAGCTTGTCATGCTAAAGGTGCCCCCTTGACCTTGGTGCCAGGTGCGATTGCACCGGTCGCACTGCCCTAAAGCCATAACCATATGAAGGTGAGTCATATCTCGAAAAGGATGCCTAGGGCTTTGACTTTTTGAATCGGTGACGGTGACAGCAAGTCCCTAGGGCCATTCAAATAGAAATGATCTGGTCCTTGTAAACTTAAATTTCACTTTTTTAGGTTTCACCTGCACAACGCTTGCACTGTGCTTGTGAATTCTCTTGTATTTAATATATTTTAAAGAGCGCTCTTATCAATTCCCATTGCCAAATTACTGTGTTCATTCACCTGTTGTGTGAAACTTTTTTTGTTAACTTCCCCAGGCTGCACGCATTTACGATACTTCTACTAATGCTGTTAACACTGTTTAAGCCCCATTCCTTGTCAAGTTAAGATCTATTCCCACGGCAGACAGCATCTAACAGTATGCTGGAATGCTTGCTTTTTATTACTTAGTTGTGTAAAACAGATGCTTTAGCCTTAGAATGTTTGTGGCATTTCCTATTCATGTCTGAGTACTTTTCTTTGCACTCTGTAGGCATAATCAGATTGATTTTTTCAACTTAATCTATTTGGTCATTATGATCAAATTCTAAATGTTGTAATAAACATTGCACATTAAAAATAAAGTGAATATACAAGAGCTATGCTGCATTTTACTACTAAACAGGCAGTCACAAGTGCAGTTACCTTGCAGTTAAAAGGGACTAGATTTGAATGGTGCAGCAGGTGCAGTAGCACCAGGCCTAAAAGTTGTCAGAACTCCTCTAAACACATAATATTGCTATATGTGACTACTAAACAGGCAGTCACAATTGCAGTTACCTTTCAGTTAAAAGGGACTTGATTTGCTGGTGCATCAGGTGCAGTGGCACCGAGGCCAAAAGCTCTAGGGACCCCACTAAACCTAGATTATTGCTTAGATTTAAAACTAAACAGGCAGTCACAAGTGCAGTTACCTTGCAGACAACAGGGTCATGATTTGAATGGTGCAGCAGGTGCAGTAGCACCAGGCCTAAAAGTTGTCAGAACTCCTCTAAACATAATATTGCTATATGTGACTACTAAACAGGCAGTCACAATTGCAGTTACCGTTCAGTTAAAAGGGACTTGATTTGCTGGTGCATCAGGTGCAGTGGCACCGAGGCCAAAAGCTCTAGGGACCCCACTAAACCTAGATTATTGCTTAGATTTAAAACTAAACAGGCAGTCACAGGTGCAGTTACCTTGCAGACAACAGGGTCATGATTTTAATGGTGCAGCGTGTGCAGTGGCTCCGGGACCGAAAGCTCCAGGCACCCCACTAAACACCGATTATTGCTATATTTTACAACTAAACAGGCAGTCAAAAGTGCAGTTGTCTTTCAGGCACTAGGGTAATGATTTGAATGGTGCAGCAGGTGCAGTGGCACCAGGCCAAAAAGTTGTCAGAACTCCTCTAAACACCTAATATTGCTATATTTTACTACTAAACAGGCAGTCAAAAGTGCAGTTATCTTGCAGGCAACAGTGTCATTATTTGGTTATTTGAATGGTGCAACAGGTGCAGTGGCACTGGGCCCAAAAGTTGTCAGAACTCCTCTAAACACCTAATATTGCTATATTTTACAACTACACAGGCAGTCGTAAGTGCAGTTATCTAGCAAGCACTAGGGTCATGATTTCAATAGTGCAGCAGGTGCAGTGGCACTGGGACCAAAAGCTCCAGGCACCCCACTAATCACCTAATATTGCTGTATTTTATTCCTAAACAGGCAACCACAAGTGCAGTTATCTTGCAGGCAACAGGGTCATTATTTGAATGGTGCAGCAGGTGCAGTGGCATCGGGCCCAAACATTATCAGAACTCCTCTAAACTCTTAATATTTCTATATTTGACTACTAAATAGGCAGTCACAATTGCAGTTACCTTGCAGTTAAAAGGGACTTGATTTGAATGGTGCAGCAGGTGCAGTGACACTGGGGCCAAAAGCTCTAGGGACCTCTCTTGACCCAGTATATATATATATATATAAATGGTGTACTCGGAAACACACTGGGCAGTTTTACTGATTTGAATCTAACAAAACTTGAAAAAAACGTTGAGGCATCTGCACCATATGAAACTGACAATGTGCAGCACATGACGCATCCAGAACACATTTAGGTCCCTGACCTGTGCATAGTGTTTAGGCTCGGGTGGAATTATAATTCCGCTCACGGAGGTTCTGCTAAATACTGTCTTCCGGCTCATGGCAGAATAATAATCCTGTTGGCATGAGCGTTGTAAAAATGCAAGCTTGCGAGCGCAAATGAGATTTGCTGACCGCTAGCGAGCGAGATTTGCCAGCAGCTAGCGACCGTGATTTGCCAGCCTCTAGCGTGACTTCCAGTCGCCATGGAGCCTTCCAGCGCCATTTGTGTGACGCCGGTGAGCGTGAGCGGTGCAGCTGTTTCTTGAGATGATGCTCTACCCCAGAAACAGCTAAATCATCTCGAAAATA
This sequence comes from Calotriton arnoldi, assembly GCA_963921515.1. Classification (NCBI taxonomy): domain Eukaryota; kingdom Metazoa; phylum Chordata; class Amphibia; order Caudata; family Salamandridae; genus Calotriton; species Calotriton arnoldi. The sequence goes on from CAWUFW010003087.1 coordinate 1,695,978, forward strand.
CCTTTTCAAGTGAATATTCTACTCGGACATACAGTTCAGGTGTTTTTTTGTGCAAAAAGCATTTTTTTAATTTTATTTTCTTTTCAATAAGTAGGAAGTGCCTCAGAGTCTCCAACTTCCTCTTCCTGTCCAAAAGTCTCCTCCCAGTGCTTTGTCCATCTCCTGATCACTTTTCATTTGGATTTGAAGATGAAAGGATTTTTCTGCAATTCCTGCTGCATATACATTCATTGGATTTCAAAGACTGTGTTTTGTGACATCACAAGTATGTTCAAACACTTTTGTGTATGGGTGTTGTTTGTTTGGTAGAGGGCATGCACCAGTATTTATTTGTACTTTTATTCATTTTTTTAATTTGATTGTGGTTGTGGTGGGTGGCCTGGGGTTGCAGTAGGGGCCTAGTATTTTTTGGGCATTTACTTTTTGATTTTTTGTAATGGAAAAAGGTTGCACTGTTCAGTACATTTTATCCATATTTGTTAAATTTGCACTATTCATTTATTTTACCATGTGGCCTAGTTTGCCCACAGGCCATTTAGCCTGTACTAGTCATTGGGTACATGAAACAACTGTTTCTGTGGTATATGTTGTTTTAAAGCCTCATTTAGGCCAGGAATGGCATTGGATTAAATTGAAAATGTGTTTTTTGGTATTTCATGTTTTTTCTGCAAAAGGTGCATTTTGGTGGGGTAATATCTGATGCCTTGGAAGGATGCGTTGCTGTAAAAATTTTATAACTCACTTTATATCGTTTTTGGCATTGCTGAATTAATGGTAGGGTGTTCTTCATTGTTTACCGATACTCTGTCTGGGCAGTGTGTGTGTGTTTGCCATAGGCCAACATTTTGTCTTTGTTCTCCATGCCATGTGGCCAGCAGCCATTTTGTGTAGTCAGTGTCCATAGGCCTGCATGTGTTCTTTGTTGTGCCCATGCCTCCTTGCTTATTGTTGTTGTTTGACCATGTGGCCGGTGGCCATTTTGTGTAGCCAGCCAGTGTGCTTTTGCCATAGGCCTGCATGTGTTCTTTGTTGTCCGTGCCTCCTTGCTTGTTGATGAACATGTGGCCAGTGTATTGAATAAATCCTTTTTTCCTAGTTGTCAAAGTCATTTTCTAGGGACATTGAAGAGTTCTATGCGTTTTTGTTTTTTGTTCAGTTTTTTACTTTTTTCCCTGATATCAGTTTAGTGTGCTTGAGGATCACTGCAGTATGTATGTGCAGTGTTAATTTATTTGATTATTTTCATTTTTCCTCCTTACATCCCAAAGGATTTTTCATAGTCCCTAGTGAGACACCAACATTCGCTTTTTAAGGATTATTCATTTTTTCCCCTGGCCTGCACCCACTACCGACCATTGGTCTCTAGGCCATAGGTGCACACCAGCATTCACCTTTTTAATGATTATTCAGTTTTTCCCTGCACCTGCCTGTCTGCCACAGGTGTCTCACCTGAGTGCCACACAAAGCTAACTTTTAAATCTGTACGTTGCTGTTATCCTGATTGAAATATTATGTTATGGTTTGGATTGGAATGGTCAATGGATACACTATTGTTGTTAATTATTTGGTAATGGGATAATATAACTAAATTATAATGCTGTATAAATAATTCAAACTGCAAAAATGCCACATTTCACTGAATGTTTTTCTTGTTTGTTTGCTTTTAGGTGCACAAGAAATATCACCAGCAGTAAAGCCAGACTGAAGGCAGGCACAAAGTGATACCACACCACCTCAGTCGTCCTCTGCCTTCTTCCGCTTGTGCAGCTAACGGCTAACTGACCGAGCTTGAAGATGGCCCCAAAGTAAGGTGTTCCTGTCAAGAAAGTGGACAGTGAGGAGGAGAATAAGAAGCAGATTGCCACCACCGGTGTGCCGCCCTCCACCCTTTTCAGGAAATGTGGTGTGCCTGCCACACCGTACTCTGGGGGAAAAACTGGGAGCAGCACTCCCACCTCAACGGCACAACACCAACCTAAGCCCAAGGTCATGACTCTCAGCGAGGCCGCCACTGCAATCATGGCGACAAGAAGTGCGTCTGAATTGTATTTGTCTCTGTCGCAAACTAGTACCCAATAATCACAGGAAACTGAGCAAAGTGGACTACAGGAGCCACAGCAATCAATAGTTCTTCCTGAAGTAGGAGCAGAACAGGAAGTTGAGCTTCTTGCTGAGCAAGATGTAGCTCTTGATGAGCCATTGGCTTCCCAATCACCAGCAAGAAAAAGAAAGACTATTCCACCATCTTCTCCAAGCCTCTCTTCTGATGATCTGGACATGGACTGGACCCCGTCCGAGTTCGAGACCCGCCACGAGAGACAAGCGAAAAGGGAAGTTCCTGAAAGCCTTACAATTATGGAAAGGAACAGTGATGAGGACGAGCTGGTGATTGTCAGTATGGAAGCCGGCTCAGAGGACACCAATGCTACACCTCCTATTCAACCTGCTCAGAGGGATGTGGCACTGGTTCCACCACCACTACCACCAGCTTCCATATTTGTAAGGCCCCTGCTGAGACCTGCATCCACCACTACCTCAGTCGAAGTACTCATTGCAGAGAGGCAATCAACACACCCACCTACCTCCAGTTATTCTTCAGGCATTGGCATTGGCACACTAAAAAAGTTCTCCTCCCTAGTGTGGGACTTCCTTTTGATCAGCAAGCTGGAAGATAACTTTGCAATATGCTTCATTTGCCATGCTAGTTTTCGCCGAGGTAAGCCTGGTTCCCACTATGGTACTGGAAGGCAAACAACCCAGATAAAAAAACATCAGGCAATCCGGTGGAAGCACCTTAAAACAATTGCTGGTGGTTGTGGTGGTGGTGATGAGAGAGGGGGATCAGCTCCCATCATGGTGATAGGAGGTGATGAGGAAGAATGGAAGTGCTTTACCCCAAGCAGCCTTGTCCCCAGCAGTGTGCCAGCATCACCTGCATCAGAATCCTCCAAATGGCACAAGATTTAGGTGTCGACACCATCGCATAAAGTGATGATTCCCCTAAGACGCACATTGAGTCTACCATCTCCTGGTTCTCTCTGGAAGTCGCCTGTGTCAGCGGCACCACACACGAAAACAATCCAAGCTACTATTAAAGGCATGTTTAGGCAGGAGGGGCCCTATGAACGCAACCACGCAGTGGCATGTTTGTGCAACGGGAAGCTTGCTAAAATGTTAGCGCTGGACCTCCTCCCTTTTTCTTTTGTGGAAGGAGTGGGATTTTTAGAATTTGTGGTGGCCATCTGCCTGAAATGAAAGGTTCCCAGCTGCACCTATATTGCCAGAGTTGCTGTGCCAGCGCTCCATTATGATGTGCTGCAATTGGTTGGACAAGCTTTGCAGCAGAGTGCTGTTCACACCATCCACCTGACGACAGATATGTGGACCAGTTGTCAAGCAACTGAGTATGTGTGAAAATGAAGTGAAAATAAAATTTACAAAGCGCTCTACTACCCTTGGGTGTCTAGGCGCTGGCTCAGGTAAGGGAAATCGGCCCAGCAGAAATGAAAGTAAACTAGATACAACATTTTACTGATTAAAAAGCCAAGTTTTTATGGCTTTTCTGTATTACTGCACACTGGATCTCTTTTGTGGGGTTAGGCAATAGCTATATGCAGGTCTCAGTGCTTTTAAGGGCGTTCGGCGGCATGCAACAGTAGCGATGTTTGCCATGGAGAAATCCCATACAGTTTCAAACATTTTGGAAGACTTTAACAGCAAGGTGTTTGAATGGCTTGGATTTGTTGCCACAGACAACAGCAGTAATATAGTCAAGGCCATGACAGATGAATATTTCAGAGTACTGTGTTTGGCGCATTGCATCAACCTGATTGGCAGGACTTTCTAAAAAAAGAAGGCATAGTCAGTAACATTCTGGTGACCTGCAGAAGAATCTGCTCTCATTTCAGTCATTCTTTTAAAGCCAGGAAGCAGTTGAGGATCATTCAGCGTGCTAATAGAGTACCAGTTAAAGGACTCATACACGAATTCCAACACTATGGAATTCGACCTACTACAAGGAGCAGTACACACCGATCAATTACTATGTCCTTCAAAGAGGTGGGGATGCAACTGGGAAAAGCATGGCCATAGAGGTGGACAAATGGGGGCTAGTCAAATGCCTGACACAAATGCTGCTTCATTTTGAGATTTTCACACAGGACGACAGTAAGGAGGATAGTACTATGGAGCAAGCTATCCCATTGTTGCATATGCTACAGGACCAGTTAAAAAAGGTGTTGCAAAAGTTCACTGGTGTGAACGAAGAAGCGTATCAGTTAGTTGAGAGCTTAATCCTTTACTTGACTGTTAATCAAAGGCTGCAAAGAGATATTCTGTCCTCCAAAGAGTACAACTGTGCCATAATACTTGATCCACAGTACAAAAAAACTACTGGCCACTTTCATTCCCTTTTTAGAATTGGATGTTTCACTCTACAAGACATGGATTGTTGAGCAAGTGAGAGACGTGGAAGAAGAATGGTTGGACGTTACAATCCCGGGCAGAAGTTCTGACGTGCAGCCTTCAACCTCCAGAGAGGACAGTACTGTTGTCTCACAGCAGCCAACACCAGAAACAACCCCACTGGCAACAACAACACCAGCAACAGAAGAATCGTACCCAACCTCTGCAATGGCCTGGTTTCAAGTTTCAGAGCTTAAGTTGGGTGCAAAGGAGAAGGTGACAGAGGTCGAGCAAGTGGCAGCACCAATGACCATTCTGAGGATGGTCCAAGACTATCTGGATGACCCAAAAGAGGTCTACGTGGACCAAAACCCATAGGTCCATTGGTATGGGAAGATGCACCAATGGCCAGAGCTCAGCAGGCTGGCAATAAAGTATCTGGCTTGTCTAGTCACCAGTGTGTCTGCTGAGCATGCGTTTAGTGCAGCTAGCGCAGTTGTCATAGTCAAAAGGACCAGACTCTTTCCTCAAAATGTGGAGTGATTGACCATGATTGAAATGAACCAACATTTCATACCACACAATTACACTCTTCCTGAAACACCACAAGAGGAGGAGGATGAGGGCGACTGGTCAGGCTCAAGTGTGTTAGCTGACCAAGGTCTGGGCAAAACCCCTGAGTTTGAGGATGTACTCTACTTCATGACTGAGTAGGCCACCATAGAAACTTCAGATTATCGATGAACTGCTTTGACAAAAAATAATGGATATAGCTAGAGGAACATTACATATTTTGTGTCTGCCTTATGCAGCCCCACCATTTATTCACATGTATAGCCAGATTGGAGTTGGACCAGTGTGCAGTGAAGAAGCCTCCCCATTCCCTTCAAGGACAATGGAGATAATGCCTGCTTCCGTACCATGCCTATCCTTCTTTTTTTGCATTCCCTAGCAGAGCTGCCTCAGTAAAGATCATTAGTTTACAAGACTGCCAATGTGTTGCTTCCATGGGAAAAGTGGAGATACAATACGACAATTGTGTACCACCGTGCTTGGATTAGAAGAGGTAACTATTTCACCAATGAGTGATACATATAATATTGAGTGAGTGTAAGTGATGATGATTCATGTGGTGGCAGACAGTGAGGGTGATCAACGAATTTTTAAACTTGATTTCGATGATTGCTATGTTTGGGGGCTGATGGGTGATTTTGCCTGAAGGCGATTGGCCCTTTCACACTTAGCTAGATTTACTTGCATGGTCCACTCCCTGCTGTATTTTTTTTCTGGTTCTTCAGAGACCAGATCAGTCAGCTAAGTTAACAAATACAAATCTACACAAAATGCTCAAATTCTTTGTCTCTTCTTGTTCATCAACAGTGCAACACAGGTCTATCTCTGTAAATCTCATTTGGGTCAGGAGTTAGACTGATTCATTACTCGGAGTCAGGACTCAGGGAGGGACTACCTCAACAGCCAGAAGAAGGAAATTATCTAAGTCAAAGGGAAACCAACATGATGATGACTCTAAGAGCCTTACTCAGCCCTGTGGACTGGACAGAGGTTGCGTTGATTTCGGAAATGCTGAGTAGTGTGCTGGCTCAAATGTCAAATTCCTCTATTATGTGGTTATGGTTGGGGGGGCTGTAACTGGAGACAGACATGATGTTACCTCATCACATGATTGACACGCTAAATGTTATGAGAGTTGTGAAATTGATAAGCCAGGTACATGCAGCTACTTGTTTGGAATTGGTTGTAAATTTGCTCTCACTTCTCAGTTGATCGCACATGAATCATCATGAATGACTGCAGCATTCTATGCTCTTGCTCTGCTTTTTGGTCCACTCCTGATGAAGCTTACCTTCTCTGTCCTTCTCCTTGACTCTACAATATTGTTACTTTTTTACAATTTAGAGGCCTTCTCTTCTCCTGCACGAAAGGCAAAAGATCCATCACACTCCTGCTCACCTTACTGGACCATTCAGCCAGTCACCCAATACGGACATTCCGAGAAGAATGCAGATGCACCTCCCAATTTGGCATTTATATACAGTATCATTTTTCTTTTAACAATCATAATTTTCAAAACTATGCGGGTTCACATCTCCATAACTTTGTATTTTTCAAACCTAGATGACAGAACATTTAGATATATAATTACTTGGGTCTCTGGGGCTGAAGGACTGTTTGCAATGAATTTAATTGAACTGTGATTCCTTTATTTCCTTCCACAGCAGATTTGATGATGATGTATGTGCTGCTCATCTACCTGATGAACATTGTTGTTGTGTAGTGTTTGTCTTTGTCACACTTTTCACCAACTACTCATTCCCATCCATTCATCAAACCCCTAACCCTCTTCCCCCAGGCTGTGTGATATATTGAGGTGTGACTTATGAATGTACAGCATATATGGATTGCACACTTAGTGGGGTGGATGTGGTGAAAGCGACACCAACTCACTGCAGGATCTTCTCTTACCTGAGCAATAGCCCACATCAGCCCCACTTACCTACCCATGCATAAAAGAGATACATAATTTACATATATAACATCATTCAGGCCTTGTGTATAGTAAATGCTTAACCTTCTCCTGAGTCCACTTCTTCTGACTCAAGGATTTCGTAAATTTAGTTTTAATTGTTTTCATAAATTAATTAAATACTAGCTCATCATTGCTCAGAAGAAGTTACTACTGCTGGTTTTTATTATAATATCAGGCCTTTGTGTCATGGTGGTAGTCTCGTCTTAGTCTTTGATTAGTTATGATATAAATAACCCACTAACTCTGTGTTTTCTTTTAATCTAGTTGCCTGTGATGGCTAATCTTTCTGATTAATCCTACAGCTGGAGTTCACCTGATGGGGGTGGAACCTCGCTTGTGATGTCTTCCCTGTTAGCACACTAGCCTACTATTACTACCACCACCATTAAGAAGGCACCCTGGGAAACCCTGCAATAAGGTTTTGGAAGATCGAGAGAGGCAGCAGCCATTGCTTCATCTATTCAGGTAAGAGATCTAAGAAGTGAAATGAACCAGTTTAGTAAGTAACTACATCTGAAGATTAAGATGTTTTTATTTATGTTGTAGGAAATTTAGGCATAGGCATAACCCCTTAGTGGTCAATATAGTTACAGAGGGTATTAGGACAAGGGTATAACTAACTGATATACACTTTGATAAGTGGCTGGGTGCTACAAAAGTGGCAAAAGTTAACATCCTCAAGCAATAAGACAAACCTATTCTGTGTTGTTCTCACACTGTTAGTGGGGTATTGTGTGGGTATAAGTGAAATAAGTAACCTAGCACATAAATAATTATATGGCAAGGAACTTCAGAATCAGCTAGGGAAGGTCTAGGGGAAAAAGCCGATGTACAGTATGTGACTGTTCAGAGGGCAGCTTTTTGTCAATTAAAAATAAAAACAGGCTGCGCTAAAAGCAGTGCAAAGACAAAAGCCAGATTGCCGTCATATGAAGAAACAATTCCCATTTATTTACTTTTTACAAATAAAGCCCACCTTCTCCACCCACAACAGGCCCACCGCTTGTGAGAAGTTAGCCTGGTATATGCTGTCCACTAATTAAAGTGGGCACCTTGTACCAGTCCAAACAACCCTTATGATGTCAAAGGTCAAAGATAACCTTTAGAAAGCTATCCTAGTGGTAGCTATGGAGAGCAGCCTTCAGGCTTAATCTTGAAGGAATGTAAAGCAGCTTGTTTTACCAGAACATCACCTCCTGAATGACTAAATGAAAGGAGAACCACACAGTAGTTATATAAAAATATGTATTTATTAATATAACACTCTCTACTATCCTCTACACGAGGATAGAACACAAAGCACACAATACGAGATCAATAGAACAGTTGTAAGTAGCACAATACACAGTGGGCTCCAGGGGGAGACCAAACCATATACTAAAATAGTGGTATAACAGTCACGACTGAGATCAAGACAAGGTCTTGAGCACGTAGAATCGCTGTGACCCCAAGGAACCACCCAAGGTGAGTAGATAGGGACCCCACGGAGGCTGGGTGCAGTGTGGGAACATGACAGCGGGCTCCGTACAATTCTATGGGGAAGTCGCGGTTACACTTTTAATGTTTAAGGACCCTTCTAGGAGGACTCCGAGCAAACCTGTTGGAACTTAAGAGTTTGAAGAGCCACCCCACCCGTGGATACTGTAGTGCCCGAGTTACCTATCCCAGGGAAGCCGGGTGCATAGGTCTGAAGTGGCGTCGGAAACTGCCGTCGTTTTCAATGGAGAGCTGCAAAGAAGTATTGCTGACGTGAAGGTGAAAAGAGTCCCGTGGAATCCAAGCCTGGATTCGAGGAAGATGAAACCTGAAAGCAGAGGGGACAGAGTCTGGGTCACTTCAGAGTTACCAGGGGCTCGGTAGACGAATGCCCACCGATGTCGGGTGCTTCAGGTGCGAAGAAGGGATGCTTGACTCTGCAGCCACGAGAACCAGGAGATGTTTAGGATGACCAGGGGCCGGAGGTGAGCTGTCCCACAAAGGATGTCGAGTGCTGAGGGGTCGGTGTCCGGCTGGAGCACCAACAAGCCTTGGCAAAAGCAACCCACGCAGGAAGGTCAAGCAGGTTACGGTGTGGACCAGCAAGGTCCAGGGGACTCACCAAGCAATGGGGAGTCAGGGCACGTCTGGAGCAACCAGGAAAGCCCAACAGAAATCAAGATGACTCTCAGGAGAACTCTCAGGCTGGCTGAACAGGAGTCGCAAGGGGACCTCAAGCCAGATTGCAAAGTACCAGCCCACGGAGCACTCAGTGCGAGGAGGCCAGAGATCTTTGGTGCAAATACTGCTCAGGGTCAGGACTACACCGAGTCCAATGCACAAGCTCGGGAATTGCCAACAAGCATATGCACTTGCAAATAGACGCGGTGCCCAGGAGTTTGGGTCACACAGTCCCCACAAGGGATACTGGCCTCAAACTTGGTGAGAGGGCAGCTCAACCTCAGAGACCTTTGGAACCCACCTCCTGTGTTGCTAAAATCTTCGGAGTCTGCAGGAGCTCAGGAGCAGCAGACCAGTCAGTTGTGCTTAGGTGCCTGCGAAGCAGGGGAGTGACTCCTTCACTCCAAGGGAGATTCTTCCGTTGTCTTTGGGAGCACCATAGGTCCTGCATAGAGCCTGTATGGAGCACGGGCACAGACAAAGCTTTGGACGGAGAGGGAGACGAAGTCAGGCCCAGTCGAAGTCCAGCAAAGTCCAGAGTGTCCAGACGGTCGAAGATCAGTGGTTTCTTCTTGCAGAATCTTGTCCACGTAAAATCTAAAGTCTTACAGCCAGGTAAGCCCTTTTGTACCCACGGGAGAGGGTTGGACAGATTCAGGGGACCCTCCTAGGGGAGGGTCAGGACAGAGGGGTGATTACACCCATGTCCTTTGTCCAGTTTCGTGCCAGAGCAGGAGCCAATGGCTCCCAGAACTGGTTTGAGCTGGACTATGCACAGGGACACCAAATGTGCCCCAGATGGAGACTTTCAGGCACTCTCAGAGTGCACCCACCCAGCCCCAATACACTAAATCCTGTCTGGGAGGTGGTCACACCTCCCTGTGACAGGATGCCTATTGTGCTGCCTTCCTCTGCTCGAGCTTGGCTCAGCAGCAGGAGGGCAGAAATGTGTCTCTGGTCGTCAGCATCCATTTTGTGCTGTCCGGGTCGAGAAGGCTGGCACCGGTTAGACCAGTGACTCCACGAAGCTCGCTTCTGAAGGGTGGAATCATACCTCCCACACCAGTTACTGGTGTGGAGGTATGATTCCAGGGTGTTTGATACCAAACACGATATGTTTCTATGCAGCCGTTTTCGAGATAGCATTTACCGCGAGGTTATAATGCACCTCTACCTATGTCTGGCTGAGTCACAGACAACCCGGGAGAATGGTCTCCGAAGGCTGCAAAGGGGCTCTGCTCATGCAGGGGCACCCTCTCACTAAAAACTCAGCACCCTGCCTTCAGGATTGATAAGGCCTGCTATAGGGGTGACTTATAAGTTTTAAGTGTAGTGACCTATTGATATAGTGAACCTATATCTAAAGTAAGTGGTGCAAGCACCATCTTACACAGGCTGCTGTAGCAGACATGGAGTTCAATTTTGCATGGCCTCTCGTGGGTGGCATAATACATGCTTCAGCCCATGGGAGGCCTCCGGGGTACCTATGCCCTGGGTACATGGGTACCATATACTAGGGACTTATAAGGGTACCCCAGTATCCAATCTGGATTGTACCCGAGTACAGGTATGTCAATTTAAGGGAGAAAGCAGATAGACTGGGGTCCTGATTAGCAGGATCCCAGTCAGACTAGTCAAAAACAGTGAGACATCAAGCAAAAAGTGAGGGTAACCATAAGAAGCAGATCCTAATTTCCTACACCGCTCTCCCCAAACAAATAAATAAATCGCCTCATAAGTCCAACACAGTCCTCCTTGCCCCAACAGCCCTTCCCAATTCTCACTCTCACCACCCACAGCAAAAGTCCCTCCCATCAAAGAAAGTATATTAAAAAAGGGATTAGAGGGTATCTAGCCGGGTGTGAACGCGTGTCACCTCTTGGCGAAGCAATGCCAGCTCCCATAGGACGCGGTGGAGAAGCCGGTCTATGGATGATGAGGAGGGGAGACAGCAATGGTGGCTTCCGATTGCCGGTGGCGCTGGCGATGGTGCGGCCAGGATGGAGGCGCTGGCAGCTAGCCAGAGGGACTGGGAGCAGTGGCATGTGATTCTGCCTCCTCCCCCTCCAAAGCCACCAGCCAGCGATATTTGGCCTGGATGGCTTCCATCTGGTGGTGCCGCAGCCGGGCAGCTATCTCCTGCCGTGATTCTGGACCTCCAGGAGTAGCTATATCTATAAATAAATAAAAAAAGACAAATTGTAAATAATGCTCATCGCAAACACTTGTTTATGTAGTGGCACAGTAGCAGAACATTGCTGGTCCCCTCAGGCTATTGGATTTTTTGATGTGACTAGTCACAGGGCCAAGTTTCCCCACACATGCAGCACATAAAGCACTGACTGCAAGGAAATAAGCCAGAATTCCACCAGAATAAAGTTTTTTTTTTTCATTTTAAGGATTTCATAGTAAAAACTAAACAGACACTTTGTGTGTAAAAAGAAAAATTACCTCTCATTAATAAGTAAGGCATATATGCAGCACAATTAATTAATAGTATTCTTGTTCTGCAACATTAATGGAGGCATGCTAGCGTTGGGTCTGCTACTCTCTGTAGTCTGTAGCTTGGGCAGCTGTAATGGACTGCAACTTGTGGTACTGGTGCCGTTGCTTGTTCTGCCATGGGGCCGGGTGAAGACAACAAAAAGTAGGACAACACAAAGCAGAAAGGAAGAACTGAAGGAGGTGAAACACAAGGAAAGGGAAATTAAAAAAGTCACAGTAACAGAGTTCTGTGGCATCTCACTGAGTTTTTTTGTAACTCTGCAGAATTCCACGTAGTAAAACTCCTCAAGTTCCACCCAGGCCTAATAGTGATGCCACTTCCCCTTTCACTCACATTTTAGAGACTTTTCGTCCATGGCAGAACTTCTACCCAAACTTGCACCATACACATGAGCGCTGCTAGCAGAAGCACACAAAATAGTTTTATTGTTTGTGGAAATATTTTGTAACAGTGCATGCAGAACAATTCAGCTACAACTTAGGCAGACCCCAAAAATTCATAAAAATTTTATAGTCCTGCAGGTCTAGTATCTTGATTAATCTACTCGACCTAACTATTATGTACTTGATCCGTAAACTGGTCTCAAACTGTGTGATCTTAGGCAAACATTTTATTTTTGCCTTTCTCTTCATTGTCACATTTGAGAGCAACTTCAAATTTGTGAGTTCAGCATTTCTGCTGTATAAAAAAACTCTTTTGTTTGATTAAATAGACTAAACAATTGCTCCATGTATAATAAGAATCTCCTCACATATAGGGTACGCATGATTTCTGACTTTCCTCTTAGTTCACTAATAGCATTGCCATCAGGGCAGGGACAGGAGCGTTTCTCAGTTCATGCTTAAAAACTCATTTTCAATAAATATATTACTAAAGCATGATGTAGTAGCGCACAGTCATTTGAAGACACTAAATTTCCCATGGAAATGGCCAAAATGTTTCCCATTAACATGCAGTTGTACTGATAAAACTATATAGTGTATAAACAATAATCCGTGAAAATTAGTTTCAGCAAACATATTTATCATTTACACATCACCAAGTACAGTGTTGTGATTTGTTTTCATCTTTTGAAATATTGTTTTCATTACACAGAATTACAAAAATGGGCTTTCATAACTACTGAAATATATTTTGAAATGTTTGTACAGTTCACTCATTAGCTATTTAAATGTTGTGTGTTAGAAAAAGCAATGACACCCTACATCCTTTCATTTCATGTTCTTTGTACAGCATGTCAGACAGTTATCTTTACTAAATCCTGGAACTCTGCAGTCAGAGAAAGGAAAGTAATTGTAACAAGATGTAAACTGACTTCTGACCTCTGACTCTATACACATAGCAAATGTGACAAGATAAAAACAAGATTTAAAGGCATCTTTATTGCTCCTTCACTTTCTGAGAGAACCACCAGGGGCCATATTATGGACAAAATTGGTTATAAAAGAATGGGAAGATACGCTCTCCAATTCTATTCTCATATTGTCTGGAGACATTAACTAACAGATACAATAGTTTCAAAACATGACTCCTGAAGGCTGCTAATCTCATGGTGCCTCTGAAATTACAAAAATGTACATGCACAGGAGGGAAAGCGCCATGATTCTCAATTGAGCTCCAGGAACTAAAAAAAGACTCCAAATGGCAGTGAGGTTATGGAGGAAAAATGACAATAGCACAAGCAAAAATAAGTATGAAAAAACAGTCAAGAAATACCACTATGCTATCAGGGAAGTGAGAGTCAATTACTTTGCTAACAAAATACAAAATGCGTCGAACTCTGCAAAAGAACTATACACTCTGGTAAATAGTTTAACGCATCCCACCAAAACGAAATCCGGCCCACCCCCCACAGAAGCACGCTGCAATTAATTGACTTATTACTTCCTGGAAAAGGTCAATATTATTCTCCATACTCTATGAGGACATGAGGAGACTATCGTACCCCTAGAACAGGGGAATGAAAAGATGAGCAACTTCTCTGAGATGACCGTGGAAGATACACACTCTATTCTGTAGTCTCTCAAATCAGGATCCGGCACCCCCTGACATTATGTCTAAGGGAAGGATGCCAGTTATTACCATAGTGACTAATATGTTCAATCTATGTGGAAACATGCCACAGTCAGACCACTTCTTAAAAAACAAACGGCTGACCCATTAATTACTGTGTGAGAATTACTGTCCAATCTCCCTTTTACCAGTAAAATCCTGGAGAAATTTGTAAACAAACATCTTATTTTATTCCTAGAGTTTAATGGAATGATGCATTCCACCCAAACATGCTTCAGAACAGGGAGCAGTACAGAGACCGCCCTCCTAGCTGCCACCGAAGAACTGAGGGCAATTCTATACATAGGTGGCACCGCAGCCTTTATCTTACTTGATCTAAGTGCCTTGTTTGACACGGTATCGCACCCAACACTAATCAAAAGGCTAGTTGAAGGGGGCTTTGGAGGCTCAGTTTTGAATTGGCTTACAACTTTTCTTCACAATCGTACCTTCCAAGTACAAGAAGAAGATAGACAATCTAACATTTTTTCCCTCAAGTGCGGTGTTCCGCAGGGCTCGTCCCTTAGCTCTACCCTATTCAATGTATATGTCGCCCCTCTGTCAGAGATTATAAAATCCTATGGTATCACCTCAATCTCCAATGTGAACGACACACAAATTATTATCAGTCTGTCCCATTAAACAAAAAGACCTCCACTCTCCGTAACTCCTGTCTTAAACACGTAGTGGACTGGAGGGCAGCCAGCAGCCTAAAGCTGATAAGACAGAGGTGATGATAGTGGGCAACAATCCCACTAGGTGGATGGAAATGAACTGGCAGACTACCCTGGGCAGCCATCCTACCCCCAAAATGGAGGTCAAAACTTAGGAGTCTGGCTGGATGGAAAACTGACTTGTTTCGGCTTACTTTGCACTCTAAGAAGATTTCTGAGATGGCTACCAGACCCAACACGCAGAATGGTGGTACAAGGTCTGGTAGTTTCTTGACTTGACTTCGCAGTTCCTTATACCTTGAAAGCCCTAAGTCAGTCTTGATTTCAGGTAATACAAAACGCTACAGCACACATCCTCTTAAAAATACCCAAACACCGATTAGCGAGGACAGTACTGGTGGCCCTGCACTAGCTCCCAGTGGACAAGAGAATTCATTTTTAGACTCAATGCCATTGTACATAAAGCGATCCACAAGAAAGGTTCTAAATTGATCTAGCACCTTCTTATCCCTCATAATCTAGTGAGATGGTTACGCTCCACTAATGAGCCGCTACTCACGTTCCCCAGAGTTAAGAAAGCCAGAGCCGGAGTCGTTCTTTTGCTTACATAGCCCCAAAGCTTTGGAACTCTCTCCCGCTACAAATGAGATAAATGGAATCAGAACTGACATTTAGGAAACTGCTAAAGACTAGACTGTTTGAGTAGGCCCCGCATGATAGTTGTCCTGTGGCTGTCAGCGTTGGGAGGCCCTTCTGGGTAGCCATGTATTTTATAAATCTAGGAGAATAGATTAGAATAGAATGCATAGGGAGCACTTTCCCTGTTTGCACCACGGCGCACCTTAAAACAGGTGAGCTGGCACAAACAGGGAAAACGCGCTCCATTACATTGAATGCGCTGCTCCCAGGGCAGCTGCGAAGTCGTGCTGCCCTGGGGGCAGCACAGTCAAGTGAAAAATAGGAGCGGCTTTGAAGCAGCCTCTCCGTGTTTTACTGTGCAGGTGTGTAGGAAGCTGACTCTGTATATACTATACCAAAGGAAGGTATAGTGTGCACAGAGTCCAGTGGATCCACAGAGGCTTAAGTAGATAATACTAAAAGCTCTATTTGTGGTAGTGTGGTCGAGCAGTTAGACTTATCAGAGGGCTGTTTTAAGCATTTGTTGTACACACTCAGCCAAGAAATGATTACACACACTCAAAGACTGAATCCAAGACCAATTGTTTTGTATAAAAAGTTATTAGTTTGTTATTTTATTTTTAGAACCAAGAGGAACTTAGTTGCAGGTAAGTAACAGTTTCAAGAATAGCAATACTTTTCAAATGCAGAAGGTATTGTGTTGTAAAGGCCTAGACGTACTTTACAGGAGTATTAAAAATACTTTGGTAATGTCAATCAGACAGTAGCAAACTTAGCAAATGTAAGAGAGAGACACTTAGTGCAATAGACAAAAATGCAGTGCAATCCTATGGAAGGAAAACAGTTATATGCAGTTACAGGTAAGTACTCGACGTACACATCCAGTCTATGGGGGTAGGACCAACACTGGCCAAGGGTCAGACCAAGGTAAGTACTGCACCACCAGCAGCACTGGGCGGCTGGGTGAGAAGGTCACAGGGCCTAATGTTAGTCAAAGCAGACTGGGGGCACCAACAAGAGGTGCGGTTTGCAGGCAAGTACACGCGGTTTCAGGGCTCCGGCCCGCAGTTAAGTCAAGCACAGGGGGCCACAAGGCAGCACCAACCAAACACCACCAGCGGCACAGGGACGGTCGGGTGCAGGGTGCAAATCAGCGTCAGGAGCCCAGTGCAAGTGAATGAGGATCTCGGTTGCACAAACAGGCTGCAGGCTCGGACCATGAGGCTGGACGAAGGTGAACACTGGCTGGACAGGTAAGTGAGATGTTGGAGAAGGCTTGTGCAGCATCGTCTGGGCTACTCAAGGTAAGGGGCCAAGGGTGCAGGGGTGCCTTTTGGTGTTAGATTTTCTTTACCGGAGCCCGTCGCAGTCGGGGGTCCCTTCGTGAAGAGGCTTCACGCGTCTTCGTGGAGTCCAGGAGAGGCCAGCCACCGATGGAGTCGAGGTCAGGATCGCTGGGGTGACTTCACTGAACAGGTGAGCCACTCAGACTCGAGCCGCGGGCATCGGGTGCAGAGTGGGCAGGAGACGCGATCCTGCTGGATCCGGAGTCCTTGTAGTTGGATTCTTCTGGACAGGGCCGCTGTCCTCGGTAGATCTGATCTTTGTTGAAGAGCGGCAATCTTCCTTAGGTCTCTGGAAGTCGCTGGCCACAGGACAGGCGTTGTCTTCTTTGCAGGCTCTTTAAGTTGGATACAGGCTGGTAGGGCTGAGGCCAAGTCAGTCATCGTCTTCAAGCTTTGCTGCACAGCGTCGTCTTGGCCCTTCTTCGTAGGTTGCAGGAATCTGAGGATCAAGGTTCAGGGGTGCCCCTAAATACTGAATTTAGTGGCGTTACAGGTACTGGTAGATGGTAGCCAATGGGCTACTTGCCTTTACGGTGACTACACCCTTTGTATGTCCCCTCTCTTTGGGGAGGGGGCACCCCCTAACCTGATTGGCTAGAATCCTTCCATTCAAGATGGAGGATTTCCTAAGGAGGAGGTCACCTCGGTCCAGGGAACCTTAGGGGTGGTCCTGGCAGCGGGGGGACACATATCACCTGACTACTAATTTTCCCGCCGACCTTGCCGCCAAAAGTGGGGCTTGGTCAAGGGGGCGGGCATCTCCACTAGCTGGAGAGGCCCTGGCTAGCATATTAAAGGACAGGAAGCCTTAGAGGCTCACTGCCCTGAATGCTGTTCCTGCTTGAGGGTAGGTGTGAGGCACCTCCCCCACAAGCAGGCTTTGTCCCTGACCTACGAGAGCACAAGGGCTCCTACCTCAGGGAGTCAGAACAATGTCTGTGTTTGGCAGGCTGGTGCAGACCAGTCAGCTGGGCATGAGGGAGTTGATCGTTTTTTAGGGGGCTTCTCTAAGATGCCCTCTGAGTGCATTTTGTAATAAATCCACCACTGGCATCAGTGTGGGTTTATTATGCTGAGAAGTTTGGTACAAACTTCTTAGCATTCAGTAAAGCCATCATGGAGCTGTGGAGTTCGTAATGACAAACTCCCAGACCATGTACTCAATATGGCTTCACTGCACTTACAATGCCTGAGAATGGACTTATGTAAATCAAGGTGGGGAGGTAGAGGAGAAAGACAAAAGGACTTGTCCTCCTATTGAACGTCACCGTAAACAAAGAGAGCCCATCCGTCACTTTTGGACTTTGTTTCCACTTCTGGTTTTGGAAAACAGAATGTTTTCTTTAGATAGCCCTCACCCACCAGGGTTTCCCCTTGGTGGCATGCTTCATCATTGGGTCCTTCCTGTTCAGCTGCGGAACGGGCGTGCTGTGACCTACAAGTTATGTGGGAGTCCTTATGGTGTTGTTTCTAAATAGATTAAGAGAATGTAAAGAAAATAGGAGTGGGGGGTGTGGAAGATTTAAAAATACCTGACTAGTAGGAAAAATAGTTTTAGTCGTACCTCTAGTCGGTATGGTTAAAAATGGGAAAAAGAATGAAACTCAAAGGAATGATGTTACTGAGTTTCACAGGTCTACATGTTTCAAGTCTTACCCCAAGGCCTGATGAATAGCCTTGGGGTAGGGCTTGAAACACGTAGACCTCTGTTACTCGTAGGTCGCAGTACGCCCCGTTCCGCAGCGGAACAGGAAAGACCCCATGATGAAGCATGCCACCTGGTGGGTGAGGGTTATCTTAAGAAAACATTCTGTTTTCCAAAACCAGAAGTGGAAACAAAGTCCAAAAGTGACAGATGGGCTCTCTTTATTTACGGGTAAGAATGGACTTAGATACATTAGGGGCATATGGCTCATGCAGCTATGCCCTCACTTGTGGTATAGTGCACCCTGCCTTAGGACTGTGAGGTCTGCTAGAGGGGTGACTTACCTACGCCACAGGCAGTGTTTGTGGGCATGGCACACAGGGATGTGTGCCATGTCGACTCTCATGTTTTGTCTGCACCAAAACACACAGTCTGCAATTGCAGTGGGTATGTGTTTGGTGAGGGGTCTCTGAGGATTTCACAATACATGCTGCAGTGGTATCTTTTACAAGGGACTTACATATGGGAAAGAGGTGTGCCAATTAAGGAAACAAAGGTACAGTTTTGGGAAAGAACACAGGCACTGGGAACCTGATTAGCAGGGACCCCGTGCACATTCAGTCAAAGTGCATCAGATATTAGGCAAAAACTGGGGAGTAACCATGCAAAAAGGGGCACTTTCCTACAAGGTGGCAACGTGCCTGCACTTTTAAGAGGGGGGAGAGATCCCCTTGTAGGCAGGTGCAGTGAGTGACTGCACCTGCCTGCAAGGGAATGTCTGTGGGGTCCAAAGGATCCCCTTTTCCCCCTCCAGAGGGCTGCCATCAGTGTGCCTCCTGACAGCTTCTTTGCCTCTGCGCCCACGTCTATAATACTGCACGGGCTCAGAGGCAAAGGGATTCCCTCATTTGCATGGGGCCATGCAAATGAGGGAATACTGTCTTGTGATAGCTATATGTTCGCCAGTGCTATCTGTATTATAGAAGGGGTCGCACAAGCGTCTGCTGTCCCTTGTGTAATACCAAAGTGCCCTGGGGCCACGCCCCCATGCAAATGAGGGAATACTGTCTTGTGATAGCTATATGTTCGCCAGTGCTATCTGTATTATAGAAGGGGTCGCACAAGCGTCTGCTGTCCCTTGTGTAATACCAAAGTGCCCTGGGGCCACGCCCCCATACAAATGAGGGAATACTGTCTTGTGATAGCTATATGTTCGCCAGTGCTATCTGTATTATAGAAGGAGTCGCACAAGCGTCTGCTGTCCCTTGTGTAATACCAAAGTGCCCTGGGGCCACGCCCCCATGCAAATGAGGGAATACTGTCTTGTGATAGCTATATGTTCGCCAGTGCTATCTGTATTATAGAAGGGGTCGCACAAGCGTCTGCTGTCCCTTGTGTAATACCAAAGTGCCCTGGGGCCACGCCCCCATGCAAATGAGGGAATACTGTCTTGTGATAGCTATATGTTCGCCAGTGCTATCTGTATTATAGAAGGGGTCGCACAAGCGTCTGCTGTCCCTTGTGTAATACCAAAGTGCCCTGGGCCACGCCCCCATGCAAATGAGGGAATACTGTCTTGTGATAGCTATATGTTCGCCAGTGCTATCTGTATTATAGAAGGGGTCGCACAAGCGTCTGCTGTCCCTTGTGTAATACCAAAGTGCCCAGGGGCCACGCCCCCATGCAAATGAGGGAATACTGTCTTGTGATAGCTATATGTTCGCCAGTGCTATCTGTATTATAGAAGGGGTCGCGCAAGCTTCTGCTGTCCCTTGTGTAATACCAAAGTGCCCTGGGGCCACGCCCCCATGCAAATGAGGGAATACTGTCTTGTGATAGCTATATGTTCGCCAGTGCTATCTGTATTATAGAAGGGGTCGCACAAGCGTCTGCTGTCCCTTGTGTAATACCAAAGTGCCCTGGGGCGCGCTATGCTTGCACAAACGCCTGTTGTGCCACCGGGGCACTTCCGTAATACCGCCCCTGTTCTTTATCAGCTCACCAGCAAGTAGGCCCTAAATATAGCTCGCCTTGATAAAATATGATTTGCCATAGTGAGTGGGCGAGTAGATTTTTTGAGGCCTGTTAAGTCTGTGGAAGTTTTATATATATTTTTAGAGATGGTACAGTGAGTAAATTTAAGTGGAATTCTTACAGAAGACAAAAGGGTAATGAAATAGGACTTCCTGGGAAAATGGTCAGAAGCAGCTAAAGAATTTCAAGAAAGAATGTCAAATACATGGACCGGCTGCTAGCGAGTGATGGGGCTGCATAAGAACGGGAGGCTTGGTACAAGCAGTATTAATCATAGTCTGAGAAAAGGAATGAGTTGTGGACATACTAGTGCTCGTTATGTTGCACTAGGCAGGAAGCGGGGTACAAGAGACAGCCTCACAAGCCTGGCCTCAACCACACATGACTTTCAGAAGGAGAACTCTGTCTCTTTTCATCCGGCCCAAGGCAGTAAATAACTGCTTTTAGTATCGTCTACTTCAAGCGCTGCCCCTGCTGCTAACCAGACCCTCTCCTTCCCACGCCCGTAAAGCACTGGTAAAACCAGATATCTCTACCTCAGATGGAGACTGGCATCCCCGAAGCCCAGCTCTCCCTCCATCCCTGATCAGCCGTGGGCTCACAGCTGCAGGGGAAGAGGTGTGGCGCTGCGGCCAGGGCGACTGACGCTGGACGCTGGGGATCACGGTTTGATCCCTGGCTCCGGCGGCAGGGGTCTGCCCAGCACCATGCGACTCTGGGCAATAGCTCGCTTAATCTTCGCAACGGCCCCCAGCGCCGAGAGACCCCTTCGGGGGTGATTCGTGCGCTATACAAGTACTGGACTTACTTACTTACTTACCTCTCTGGGAAGGCCCATGAGGTGTGACTGGAGACTTTAAGCAGGTGGTGCTCCATCTGGGCCACCTCTGTATCCATGATGTCTGGCTCTTGCTCCTCCCATGATCATCCTGACTGTCATCCCCACCCTACCTTCTCCTGGCTGCTCCAGGTGCTTACCATTTCTGCATTTCCTTCCCCCTCTACCTGCTGATAAGATGCCGAACGCTGGTCACGTTTAAAGAATGAATGTTTTTGAGAAAGGACACCCCATGCGAAAGGCACCTTCCTAATTGCTGCTATTGTGTGTCAAATTCTTTTCATTGCCCCTCTTTTGCAGCTCCGCCCTCCCCAGTGCCAGAAGATGATCTTATGGAGCTGCACAAATACACAAACAAGCAACGTAACATCTTAGGATGCTCAGAGTCAAAGACTAGAGTCCTCTGAACTAAAATTCTACATTAAGATTTTCTTTAAACAATTAGAAAAGGATTACTCTCTCTCTTTTTTAGGTCTCTTTGAAATTGCTGCCTTTTCAGGTTGTGCAGCAGCAGAAGAGTAAACAGTCCTTCAGATAGTTTTCCCCTCAGACCTTCCTACCACTCCACCCTGCGCCCCACAGTGCTTCTGATCACTTCACCACCCTCTCCTCTTCACATTCCACCCACCGGTCTCCTCTGATCCTCCGCCACACAGGGCTTCCTGAGAGAGATGTTATCCACTTTTATGAATGTTTGCATGCATGTCTCAGAAAGGCTGACATTTGTTCAGAGGGTGCAAGTTGCCCAGTGGCACTCATGCCCCCGCCACCACCCTGCTGAGAGTCTCTGGCTGTGGTGCCTGCCACCGGGCCGACTACCTCAATTGTTCTGCTGTTCCAGGAGCATATGGCCATCTCTCTCTCCCTAACTCTCTTCTCTGAGTATCATTCCCTCTTTTTCTTTTTCCTCATCTCCCTTCTCTGGCCAGCCTTCCCTCTAACACTTTTTCATTTTCTCCTCCTTTCTCAGTTTCTCAATCTCATTCTCTTTAATCTCCACCATTTTCTGGTTAAGCAGAGGCTTTGCTACACTCTGAAGCTTGGGGCCTGGAGGGTCTCTGTGCCTTGTGCCCTCCTTCCAACATGTGCAACATATGAGAAGGCACTGCAGAGTAACATCTGCCCAGTACAGAATGCAAATCCCGGACATGTGATCTTGCCACTTATGGTGAAAGGGCAGCGGGTGAATATATGAGCACTGTAACCTGAGCAAATCAGAAGAAATGAACATTCGTACAAAGGAGTCATATGGTTGGTACAGGGTAGGAGTAAACCAGTTCACAGCCGGTCAATGGATCCATCCGCTCCAGCAGGAATGAGCCTGGAGCTAGGGACGCCGGGCTCCTCAGCGGAAGGCCTCAGGAGCTGTCGCGCGCAGAAGCATTCAGACGCGCGCTAATTGGGTGAATCGCAGAAGTGGCGGTGGCGTCACTGAATTAGCCTCTTTCAAAAAGTCTTTGAATTTGCAATATCATGCGAATACGCAGGAATTCTCTGAAAAGAAGTCCATCTCACAAAGCTGGAGGATGAAATATTTTATATTGCAGCTGTGTATTCCTCTGCGTGTGTTTCTGAACAGGGAGGTCTACAGTTTGTTGTCTGCAATCCTGACAGTGAGGTCCAGGCGATCAATCTTCTCATTATTGTAAGATCCGGTTGGTATCTTTTAAGCCATGATACAAAATCTGTGAGCTCTGGCCCAGGGCCTGACCAAATCATAAAAACATCATCTATGTCTCATTTCCATAAGTAAATCTTTTGAGGGAAAAGATTTTAATTGTTTTTAAAAAAAATATCTTTTTATTGAACCAGCGGATGCATTACATACCTCATCGATCAACTGTAGCGGTCGTAAGTAACATGTATAAATTCAAAAAGCAGTATCTTCCCTTCATCCTTTGAGTTCTCATGGCCCTTTCCCCCCACCCCTCCCCTCCCCCTTGTCTGACTAAAGGTTTCAGGTCATCCAAGTTCGGGCTAGCATTCTGCTGCATGCCTTGCTTTATTTGTATTGTGCATTCTGCTGCATGCCTTGCTTTATTTGTATTGTGTAACATTTCAGGTCCTCCTGTATTCCGTCCACTTGCTCCATATTGTACTGCATCTCTCTGGGCATCCCCGGCTACGATAGACTACTTCTTCGGCCACTCCACACCAGGCAAGGTCTTTTTCCCAATCTGTAACCCTGGGGGGAGTACTGCCCCCCATGCCCTGTCTGTGTTCCTTTTAGCAATTATTGCGGCCAGTAGCAACCACTGCCCGGTATATTTCGGCCACCTAGTCTCCCCAGTAATACAAAGTATGTGCCATCTGGCATCTAGTGGGACCGGCAATCCAGTGACTTCCGCCATCACTCTTGTGACCTCTCCCCAGTATCTTTTCAGCCCCGCACAGTCCCAAAACATATGGTAAAATGAGCCCTCCTCCTTGCAGCCCCTCATACATTTATTAGAATCGCATTTGCCCATATTATATAACCTAGTTCTAGTTGTGTATGACCTGTGTAGGATTTGAAGCTGTATGAGGTGAATCGCGCTCTCATGGCTACTTCTCTAGGGCTTTGTATTGCTTCATCCCAGTCGTCGTCTAGTGCCCCAACATCCCTCTCCCACACCACCCTCAAGGCCCCCAGTGGTTCCGTTGCATTGTTCATAATTTTTTTGTATATGAGGAAGGTGGCTTTTGTGGTCATTGGGTCTA
This sequence comes from Calotriton arnoldi, assembly GCA_963921515.1. NCBI lineage: Eukaryota > Metazoa > Chordata > Amphibia > Caudata > Salamandridae > Calotriton > Calotriton arnoldi. The sequence continues at coordinate 1,719,521 of CAWUFW010003087.1, forward strand.
GGACTATTCTGTCTTCTAATGGTGCGTATTCGGGTATTTGCTCTCCCGTTGAAATATGTACTTTAATTGCATGTTGTAGTTGTAAATATCAAAACTGTTCAGTAGCTGGCATTTGATAGTCTGCTTGTAGGGTTCAGAAGTCTATCATTTTCTGACCTTTCCAGACATCACCCAGGTACTCAATGCCCAGCAGCGCCCACATGTGAAAACCCGGCAGCCCTCGTACCTCTTTCAGTAGGTCGCTATTCCACAGTGGCGTTCGCTCAGTGAGTTTACCTTCCCATCCCAGGAATTTAGTCGCCTCCCTCCAGATTCGTATGGTGGTTTGTGTATGCTCCGGTAGCTTACTCGCCTGGCTCTTACTATATAGTGCATTGAGATATCCTTTCCTACCCATCGCGTAGTGATCCATTCGGTATGCCGGCTCCTCCCTGCCCGCAAAGACCCAATCATTAAGGGTAACAAGTTGTGCAGCCCAATAATATTTACGGGTATCCGGGACTGCCAGTCCCCCTTCATAGACCCCTCTCTGTAGCTATGCAGCGCGATTCTAGAATTTCCCCCATTCCATAGCAGTTGTCTCACTTGTGTGTCTTTTTTATGAAAAAACTCTGCAGGGATTTTGTACGGGCTATTTTGGAAGATATAGAGAAGGCGAGGCAGCGCCATCATCTTAAAGAGGGCTGCTCTGCCCATGAGCGAGAGCGGCAGCGTTCTCCAGTGTGCTACATCCTTCCGCAGTCTATACAGTTGGGGGAAGAGGTTGTCCTCCAGAAAGTCTGCTTCTGTGCGTGAGATCACAATGCCCAAGTATTTAAATCGATCCCTCACCTCTATGACACTCCCACCGGGGGCATTGTCGGTATTTCCCCAGTTAGCATGAAAGCTAGGGATTTATCCCAGTTAATCTGGTAGTCGGAGTAGCTCCCGAACAACCGAAATATATGAAGAGTACGGTGAATAGTTGATCTGGGTTTGGTGGCGTATAATATTATATCATCTGCATACTGTGAGATTTTTTCTTCCCACTCACCCCCCATCCGTATGCCTCTTACCATCGGGTCCCTTATTATCCATTCATCAAGGGGTTCCAGAGCCAACGCATAGAGCATGGGCGAGAGCGGGTATCCCTGCCTCGTACCCTTTTTCAGCGCAATCTGCCCAGAAACCACTCCATTCACCTTCACTCTGGCCTTTGGTCACGTGTATAGAAATTCGACCCAGGCGCAGAATCTGGGGCCAAAGCCAAACCGCTCCAACGTCGCAAAAAGGCAATTCCACTCTACACTATTGAATGGCATACGGGCGTCCAGGGATAGCAGCAGGGCATTAAGGTTTGGCTCGTCCCTGGATGCCTGCGGGACTCCGTAGAGTTGCCGCAGGTTCAGTCGGGTAATTCGGTGTGGCATAAAGCCAGACTGGTCGGGGTGGACCAAGGTAGTTATTACTCTGGTGAGTCTGGTTGCCAGGACCTTGGCCAGTACCTTTGCCTCCACATTTAGCAAAGAGATCGGCCCATAGGAGGAGCAATCCTCCGGCGGTTTGCCTTGTTTTGGGATCACCACTATCGTAGCAAGTCTTTGGCCCTTCGGGAGTTCTCCCTGGTCCAATGAATCCTTAAACATATCTAGCATAAAAGGGGCCACCAGGGTCGTGATCCCTTTATAGAGTTCGGCCTGTATGCCATTGGGGTCAGCCGCCTTGCCCGACTGTAGGGCTCTAATTGCACTGCTTATTTCTTCTGCAGTGAACTCCTCATCTAGGTTGTTTCTATCTTCCTGCGACAGGCCTGGGAGGTTGGAGTCTCTGAGGAATTCGGTGCAATCCAGCTTAGTTCTTGCCGAGGAGGGCTGGTTTAGCTGCTCATAATACCGTGCAAAAGCTGCAGCTAAGTTATCACCTGTTTCGCAGGCTGCCCCATTAGGGTCATTTATCTTTAGCACCCAGTTTCTTTATTTGTCCCTTTTTTCCAGCCATGCCATACGCTTGGTGGCCTTATCTCCTATTTCATATAGTCTCCTTTGAGATGCTACGACATAGTCCCTAGCCTTTCCTTCTGCTATATTGCGCAGCTCCTGTTGCTTTAGTTGGATTAAGTGACTGGTGCGTGGATCCACCTCTCCCAGTGTCCCAATCGCTGCTTCTAGGTTGGCAAGTTCTCTTTCGAGCGCTTCGTATTGAAGTTGCTGCTCTTTCCTCTGTCCCCCTGCAAGTGCCGGCACGTGTCCTCTTATGACAGTTATATACGCTTCCCATAGTACACTGGGTGAGTCTACGGTCCCCTGGTTTTCACGGAAGTAGTGTTCTGTCCGTTCTCTTATGTTATCCATGATCTTTTTGTCCCTGAGCAACCAGGGGTCTATGCATGGCGGTAGGACATTAGTTTTGAGTGATCCTATCATTCGCACCTCGACTGGTGAGTGGTCTGATATACCTCTCGCCCTATGTATTGTCTCCCTAAATTTGTTGGCCATACCAGAGTGTGTTAGAATATAATCCAGCTGTGAATACCCTCCATGTGAGGCTGAGAAAAAGGTGTATTGCTGGGCTAGGGGGTTATGTTCCCACCACAAGTCCACCAGCCCTAGGGATGTTACGAATGTTTTTAGAACATCATTCCCTGAGTCCTTCCCTGTATTTGACAGCCTATCTCTAGAGGGATCCATTACTGCGTTGAGATCGCCACCCAGTACCAACACTCCGTAGGGGAGTTCCAGGAGTAGTGCGCTTACGTCAGGTAAAGTATTTGGGTGCAGCTTGGGTGGCTCGTATACTGAGCACAGATTGACAGCCTGGCCCTCCCATGTCCCCTTAATCGCCACATATCTTCCTAGACGGTCCTGCCAAGTTTTCTGGGATGTAAATGGTAGCGCGGTTCTAATAAGTATACCCACTCCCCGAGAGCCAGTGGTAAACCCAGCATGCGCTGCTAACTTGTACCTGAATCTGTCTAGCGCTTTACATGTATTTCCCAGCAGGTGTGTTTCTTGGAGTAGGACTATGTCAGGGAAATGCCTTCGTATATATTGCATTACCATTGTGCGTTTAACTTTATTCCCCAAGCCATTAACATTCCATGTCATGATCACAAGTGTATTCCCCATTGTGAGGGGTCTAATGGGTGGCAGCCGTGAGGCCATATCAATGGTCTGAATGTATATAGGTTTCCTCTAGCGGGATTCTTGGATATTCTACTGTTGCTACCCAGTTAGTGGTGCGGGGAGTGGTATTACTTCCCCCCTTCCCCCATTTCCTTTCTCAACGCATCTTAAAGTGGTACATCTGCTCTGTGTGAAATTAAACTTAACAATTTCTAACCCCTACTTTGTAACTCCCCTTCCCTGCTACCCTGCATGGTGGATCCGAAACTTCCCACCCCCCCAACTTGCAGAGCACCTATCGGCCCCAAACTCAACAGGCATCGGGTGGGCTTAAGCCATGAGTTTACCCGCCCTTGAGCCCACCCCGTCCCCCATGATATTGCTGTGAGGCTCAGTCTGTGTCACCCTGGAAAAAGTCACATGTCTGTATTTTAGGTCTACGATAGGTGTATTGGTGGCAAGTACAAATGTAATGCTTATCTGTGTCTCTAGAGTCCATCTTCTGCACCGGATTCCTGAGTTGGCGATGCTCATCAGTACCACGGGATCCCGGGAGTTGCTCTGTGTCTCCTAGAAGCTGGTCCCAGTCCTCCCATAATCATTGTTCGTCTAGGCTTGCTCGAGAGTCTCCGGGCAGTGGGGACCGCTGATCCGGTTCATCCTGTGTTGTTTGGCACGCCTCTACCGCCTCGGTGCACACGTCGTTGTTGTCCCACAGTTCGCCATCCATCAAGCCACTCCCAGGCCTCCTCTGGGGTGGGGAACCTCCACACTTTACCCTCCGCCGTTACTCGAAGGGTTGATGGAAACAGCATGGAATACTTGATCTCTTTGGCTCTCATTGCTTTCTTGACGTCAAGAAAAGTTTGTATCGCCTGCTGCACCTTTATTGTAAAATCCGGGAATAGAGTGATAGTTGCATTATCTATTTTGATCAGTGGCACCCCACTGGCCGCCTGTAGGATTGCGTTTCTGTCCCAGTAGTTGAGAATCCGGGCAATGATGGGGCGTGGCGGTGCCTCCGGTCTTGGCGAGGCACCCGGGACTCTGTGGGCTCTCTCCACAAGAAGAATTTGGACAACCCCTTGGGTTTGAGTGTCTTTAATATGAGATCCTCTAAAAACGGGTCCACCGCCGGTCCCTCCGTCTTTTCCGGGACACCAATAATGTGAACCTTATTGCGGCGGGAGCGGTCCTCCTAATCCTCCATCCATGCTTCCAGGACTTTGGTTGTGGCGGTGAGGTCCTGTACTCTCCCTTGAAGTATTTTTGTGTCAGTCACTAATGCAGTTGTGACTTCCTCCACCTCCTTCACTCTGGCACTCATGTTTCTCAGGTCTGCTATGATGAGCGTTACTTCAGAGGTCACAGTGTCAATTTTCCCAGCCAGGTCCGACCGCACTCCCTGCAGCGGCGTCATTATCAGATAGAGTAGGCTCTGTCGCCGTTGCGGGTGCTGACGAAGAGAGGGCAGGGTCCTCCTCCACCGTCCGGCCGCCCATCGACTCCTTGGGCAATGTGTATCTATCCAATTTCGTCTGCTGGCCACTGCGGGGGACCCTTTCCTCCTGTCATTGTTCTGCCTCTTGCCGCGCCAGCACCTTCTGTCTGTGTTCACAAGGAGGGGGAGGCAGGCCTCCGGCAGTACTCTTCGCGGCCTGCTCAGACCGCTGCACGTGTCTGGCGGCCTGTCGGGACTCCTGCTGCGGCCTCCCTAGAAGCCCCCCTCTCAATTGGCTCAGCGGGATGTATCTCCCAGGTTTGCGCCCCATCTCTCAGCACTCCCAGTGCTGAGTTCTCTGCTCCCCACTTACTGTGGTATGATGATGGTGCATTTATTCAGGGCCGCCCACCTCCAATAGGCCCGGACTAGGCAGTTCCCTCAGGCTCCTTCAGTCTCGGGGTTGTGCCAGCCCTCAGGCCACCGACCTCAGCTCCCCTTTCGGGCCGTGGCAGCTCATGCCCGTCCATCCTGCACTCAACGTGTCTCCTCAGGCAGCAGTTCCCTCAATCCGATCACCGCCAAGGGCCGCTGAGCTGTGTAGCTCCTAGTGGTGCACATAGCACTGCGCCCAAGTCCGATCTTTTGGGCCAACCAGGATCTTTTCCCCGGGTTCACTGGACACCTCAGGCTCCCCGGTCTTCCTGTGCGTAGATCACAGCCTAGAGACGGATATTGCACGGATTTACAGGGGCAAACTCGGGATCGGCTCGGCGGAGCTGACTAAGTTGCGGCCATCTTGCTTCGTGGCTAGCCACGCCCCCCAAGATTTTTATTGTTGAGAATGCAAGATGGTTCTTCGAATGCATCAAGGAAGTAGGGACAGCTTAAGGATTTTGGGGGCCCTGGGCCAAACGTATTTTGGGGGCCCCTGTTTGGATCAGTTTTGAATTTATGATCCAATTTCAGCTCTTTCATGCCCTCTTTGGCCAGGTCACAAACAGTGCACAGGCACACTTGTCCAAATCCTAAATGTGTTTACATCTAATATTCAGGGATAGTGATGTGTGTTTCACTATTGTAACACAGCAGCAGCTAATACTACTGCAGATAATCTCTGTGAGGTCCTTTTTTGATCCAAAAGAAGCTTTTTTTATGGATGTTGCATGCAACATAAGCACAACATTTCTCTGCAAAATGTCTGTAATAGACTCTCACACATCACCCACATTAAAAACAAATTAAAGGAAAAAACAAAACGGTATTTAAAACAATCAGTTTAAGAATTATTCAAGGTCACCAGGGCAAGACTCTCTGCAGAACAGAGCTGGCTGTTTCAGGGGCCCCCCTGAAAGGCTGGGGCCCTGGGCCAGAGCCCACTTTGCCCATGCCTTAAAGTCTCTGCAAGGAAGAGAACAGCAAACATTTGGAGAAAGGACTGCTCCCTTCGAAGTTCCCTTGCGTTGGGAATAATATTTACCATCAAGCAAAAAGAATGTTTTTGTGAGGGCGATCCTAGGTAGTGAGATAATGAACCGGTGGGGACTTGGACGGGTGCTGGTCTGGTATTGAGTAAGGATTCTATGACATATAAACCCCTTCCTGGGGGATGTTGGTATATAAAGATTCTATGTCCAAAGTAACCAATAGTTCCTTGGCAGGGTCAGACTCAATATCTTCAATCGAATTGAAAAAATGTGTGCTGCCCTTGACACAGGCCTCTGTGAGGGGAACCAGGTCTTCGATAAAAAGTACCTTCCCAAGGGCTTCAAAATGGAGCTGCAACCTGACAGAATGGCTCTACCAGGAGGATTTGTCATGTTCTTGAGTATTTTAGCATAGGGGTACTGTCGTTTCTTATTATTGAGAAAAAGAAACTCGTTACGAAAACCATCGAATTTGGTTGGTCCAGGGTAGGCGTACGCCAGTGAAACAGACTTATGTAGGGCATTACATCCAGGTGGAGATAGGAAAGCCCACTGAGGGTACCCTTAGTTGGCCAAGGATACAACTCCATAAAAGGAAAACCATACTAGTATGGAGAGGGAGAAATAGGACGGGGGGGGGGCGAATTCAAGGGTGGAAGGTTGCATAATTAGAGTTACTTCAGACTCAAGAGTCCTACGTCTTTTCTTTTGTTTATATGCTCACGTCACTTTTCTACTCACTTGGCACTCTCCTCACCATTTGAGCACTTTACTCATACAGTTCGTTTTTCTTGTGAACAAACTGTCTTGTTTTGAAGCTCTCGTATATAATTTATTTTTCTGTACACTATTTGCAAATGATTTTAATTAATTAAGCAATAATGGACTTTTGACTACTACTGTCTTGTTTACTGTTTCTCCACGGTTGGTCTCTCTTATTTCTATAGTTTGTTTTTCTTGTGAACATACTGTGCTGTTTACTGTTTTTCCATGGTTGTTCTCTTTTACTTCTAAATTGGGGTTGACTTTTAGGTGTGATTCGTGTTCCCTTAGTGGGTAGTAGCTGCATACATTTATTGATTCTCAATGTTGCAAACAAGCCTGGAGTGAGCCGTTGCTGTCTGATATATACTCTGGCCCCGGGCTCTGGGCGCACCCTTGGTTTGCCCTACAGATATTATTGCAGACACTTGGGGTAAACACGGAGCAGGGAGTTAGGAGAAGTTAAAGCGAACCATGTACCCGGCACAAATCAGAGTTTTCTACGTTTTTACATATAATCATCTATTTCCAGCAGAGGTTTCCAAACTGATATTTCCCTGGAATGATATCATGCCATTGAGTATACTTTTTTCCTGTATATGGGGCAATGCCAATATCCCCATTAATTACAGATCTGAACCCAGAGAGGACTGGAGTGTAGTACTAATAAAGCAGTAATGCTTTCAAAGCACATTTTCCTATTTTTAAAAAATGGGCCCAGCATGTGAGGTTTATTTTCTGTATTTCAGCATCCCTACCGTCACAAACTCAAGGTTTGTCTTCCCTCTCGTTGTCTACTTGATGCCACGCGGAATTCTTCTGTGAAAACATCCCGGTAATATTCTTCTGTGAAAACATCCCTGTAATTCACTGTTACCCATCTATAATTCTATATATCTTTCGAGTGAAGCATCTAGGCAGCGAGAGCCTGAAGGGGGCACGACAAACAATGAAAGAAAACACACAAAGGGAATCTTCAACTGCTGTAAAAATGCTTTCAGTGGACAAGAGGCTGAAAGGAGATGCAACAGACCCACAGACTTGAAGCCCAAACTCACCCTGGCAGCCCATTGAAACTGACAGGGGAGTGGGGTGCTAAAGCCCTCTTAGCCCAATGGGCGTTGCACCCCTGGCCATTATATCTATTTTTTTTATTAAAGCCGGCCTCTGCAAACAGCAAGGCTTTGCATCATTTTCAGGTGCTATTGTCCCAGAAGGAGAAGCAAGCTGGCATGTAGCGGGCACACACGGTTCCTTTTGTGAATTGCTTATTAATGCGGGGGGGTAGCGGTTCCGGTAGTGGAGGTTAAGCATTTTGGGCCAGTTGTACGACCAGTGTAAATTGCGAGTCGCAATTTGCGCTCAATTGCGGGTCGCAAATTGCGAGTCGCAATTTACAATGTACAACAGTGTCAGAGACACTGATTGCAATTCCCAATGGGGTCGCAAAATGCGAGCCTCATGAATATTAATGAGGCACTCGCAATTTGTGACCCAATTGGGAATGGCTGGCCCTCCCAGGTATGGCGGCCTGCTGGGCTCAGCAGACTTCAATGTCTGAGACTGCTTTTCAATAAAGCATTTTTTTTTTTCAAATGCAGCCCGTTTTCCTTAAAGGAAAACGGGATGCATTTTTTTTTTTTTAAATGAAACGTTTTCGTTTCATTTTTTAAGGGCAGATAGTGGTCCCTGGGACCACTGCCTGTCCCTAAAAAATATTTTCCCCTGCATTTGCAAAGGGGAAGGGGTCCCTTGGGGACACCTTCCCATTTGCGACTGCATTACCACCCTCTTGAAGAGGGCGGCAAATTGCGAGTGTTTTGCGACCCGTTTGCGCATGCAATTTTCTGTCGTACTTCTGGTCCTTCATCTTCAGTTCCACTGGTCCAAAGTACAAACCACTAAAAAGCCACGAGGAATGCAATAGTACCCGCGACACCTACTTAACGAGTTGGGTTGATTTCTACCCATAATAAGGACACTCACACAGGTGATCTACCAATTACTTTACTTTTTTATAATGATTTTTCATCAATGTTTTTCTATTGAACAGCTACAAATTAATGTTTAATGTTCCATCAAAAGAAATTCCCTCATCTATTCCGCTGTGTGCTCCTCTGATGAATAACCCTTGCTTTCTCCAGAGTAATATATAACGAATGCGTAAATAAATAAGGTAGACACATCAATACCTCTCCATACCCGGTATATTCCACAAATTATATGACATTTATTTTCAAAATCGTGTAACCGTCATACTTGATCATCGAGCACACCTTCCATACAACCAGTGTGATCCTCGTCAAACACTCATCTGCCATTAAGGGCATGTTCCCTTTGGCAGAATTCAAGGTGCTTCTAGCTGCTAAAGCGTCATTGACTGTTTTAATTGATGAATTCATGTTCTGTCGCCCACAGGGGAGACCTGAGCAGCTATAATTCGGGATTTGAGACGCTGCGCCTTGAGAATCCAGCCCACTCGCCCGGATTTTCCAAATACCAACGTGCAGGGTGTTTTCCTCTCTCTCCCTCTCCTCGCCCCCTTTTCCCCCTAGTGTGGGTGTTTATCACCCTGACCTACGACAAGAGACTGACCCCAACAATCGCAATATCTACCTTGGTCGTGACAGTAACCAGGTGAAAGTGATTCTCTCTTGGTCACTTCTGGGTGAAGGCTCAGAGCCTTTAGTAAATGATTTGTATCTGTTTGTGTAAGAAATAAACTCTTTCAACCCCCTCTTCTTAGGTTCCACCGTCAAATCCCAAAAACACTACACTTGGTTTGTTTAGCTGGTTCCAAAGTTAGTTCGACAGTGTCTGTATTTCCAGCAATCCCCTATGCCACATTCTGCCTGTAACCATGGCCATGGACACAATCTTGCCTTTTTTCTGTACTGCTGGGAAAGTTGATAAACAAATCTAAACGCCCTCGTCTGTATCAAAATGAAGAAAAAGCAACAAAATATGGACACATTTATTCTATTAGCAGAAACCAGCCACCTCTGCAGGACACTCCTCCGCCTGGAAGCAGCAAACGCCACAGGAGGAGCTGCGACTTTGGAGCTGGGGAACTAGGGGGCTGATTAGGATGGCGGGCGGATGTCCACCGCCGAGCCGGCGGTGGACATCCGCCCGCGATCGCAACCCAGAAAACCGCCGGTCAGATTAGGATGGCGGTGGTGACCGCGGCAGTGGTAAATTCCGACTGCCGCTTTTCCGCCGGTTGCCATCCGCACTCCTGCCTGGCGGACGGAGCAGGACCGGGATAATGGTGGCGGTGCCGAGCAGGCTCCGCTGGCACGATTATGATGCCGGCTATAGCCAGCCTCTCCGCAGCGGTCAAACCGCCATGGAAAGGCAGGCAGAGATTGTCTTCCGGGGGCCCGTTACGGGCTCCCAATGTGTTGGGGGGGGGGTGTGGGTGCACTGGGGGTGTATCCATGGTCCCCCCCTACATGCAGTGCCTGCCACGCAGTGCAGGGAAATGCAGGACATGCTCCTTTCGACATCACGGCGGTGCTGCGGGCAGCAGCAACCGCCGCAATGTTAAGGCCCGCGATCGTACCGCCACGGTCGGATTTCGACCGCGGGCCATCGTAATGCGACCAGCAGTTATGTCGCGGTCCATGCGGGCGGTCTTTTCCCGCTACCATGGCGGTCGGGGAGGTTTTCCGACCGCCATCCGAATAAGCCCCTAGGTTCGAATCTCGGCGTCGGCTCAACATCCTGTGATTCTGGGCAAATCACTTAATCTCACCGTACCTAATAATACAAATAAACATGAGATGTGTCCTTGTGTAATGTAACTGGTGCTCATGTAAGGCGCTCCAATATCTTCGGGTCGAGTTTGTGCTATATAAAAACTGGAAATAAAATGCTGAATGAAAATGTAACCCCTTCCCAATTATCCAAACCACAGTCTTGCAAACTTCTGCCTATAATATCACTTTAAACAGGCTCTCAGTATTACGAAAGAACGGTAGAATGTGGTTTATTCTTATTCAAACGATGCAAAACTTTTGAAAGCGCCCTGACTTCCTCTCTGATAATTTCTGAGAAAGCGCTGTATAATAATCACAGATGTTCCTGCTAAGAATGACTGGACCCTCCGAGACTGAGGGATGTATTTACTTGAATTGTAGGGCAGGGCAGCGCAGCAAGTCACCTTGGCGTGGCAGCGCAGCAAGTCACCTAGCTGCGCTGCCCTGTGTCACAGGTAAAGGGCAGGAATGTGCCCTATTTATCCAATACGGTGCAGTCCTGTCTTTTGCCCCTGCGCTGGCGCTATTTTGGCAGCCTAGCACCAACGCAGGCACCCTAGCACCGTGGTGCAAGGGCGCCTGCGTTACAGGCGAGATTGATTTTGTGCAGGAAGGAGCACCTTCCTACACAAACACAATCCATAGAGGCGTTTTCCTCTTTCTATGTGAGCTGCAGAAGGGAAAGAGGTAAAACAAGGAGAGATACACATATTTCTCCTCGCTATGCCTCACCTGGGAGACGTAAGATTGTGGCGCATTCTGAGGTTTACAAGGTCTTGTAAATCTGGAAATGCATCAAAAACCATGGGAGTTGCGTGGGACACACACTGCAACGCCTAGGGAACGCCTCCCTTGTGCAGAGTAAGGCAACGCTTCAATTTGCACTGCGTTAAATTACTCTATATTTGTGAAACCATTCAAAGCCGCGCAAAGTGGCTTTGCGTGTCTTCGTTAATATGACTGAGAGGTTTGCGTCGTGCATGTTCTACGTTTCGTGTTGCTAGCATGACACAAAGCCCTCATAAATGTGCCCCTAGATGTATACTAAGCCGGCTTAAGGTCAATGTACTTAGTTCCATTTTTGTACAACCCCCATAGACTTCGGAGCCCTGTAGATCAGTTCATGTAGTAGTCACTGATGTCGGGACAACACAAAGAAAATTTGGTGCCAAAGAACACACATGTGAACGTGCCGGAGCATTGCCTCAAGACAGCAGGGGCATGGCTAGGCCCACCTTGACTTCTGTCGGGCCCAGAGAGCCGCAAGCTGCCTGTAGCGAGCAGGTGTTGGCATGGGTGCCCCCTCCTCGATGCCTCGTGCTCTGCGCCACTTCAGGTGGATGATTCACTCGGCCTTGGGCTGGCTTTGAAATAGAAGCGCCGGGGGCGTTTTGTTATTGTAACTGAGAGTTGATGCACAATGGATGCACTTCCGAACAGTAGGCGGCATCGGCTTGTGAGATTGCGTCTCGGCGCTTTCATGCAAACAGACCGACTGTGATTAAGTGAGCGGGGTGGGGGTGGAGGGGGTGCGGCAAGCAATGTCTGAAACATGCTTAGCATCCGTCCCATGACACGCACACACACCTGGTCCATAGGTTCCCATGGGGCAGACATTGCTTCACCTAAAGAAACTATAGGGACCCAGACCCCGCTTCACACTTTATCATGGTGTGTTTTTGTAACACAAGCTCAGATGCAGGTCACTGATGCTATATCTAAGATGTTTATTGTTACCCAACAGACCTCATTTTATCACCGTTAGGAGGATAAAAAGCTGAGTGGACCTTCCTGATTTGTATCCTGGAACACGGGATGAAAAACAGATCCCTGCAGTGGATTCATGAATCTACTGGGACATCAGACCCAGCTCCCTCATACGATCATAGACCATGATGCAACACACTGTCCTACATACCACAACACACCATCCCTTGCATGACCCAACTCACCATCAGTGCTTAATTTGAGCCAGTGGTTTCCAGTGCTCAGCACCGGCACTTAATCATCAACACCCGCGCTTTTCATGAGCACCAGTTAAGGACACATTCATTTATGGTAGACACGGGGAGATTAACTGGTTTTCCCAGAATCACAGGATGTTGAGCCGACGCCGAGACTCAAACCTGGTTCCCCAGCTCTGAAGTCGGAGCCCTGGCCATTACCCACATCTTCTCCCCACTTTCATGGTTAGTAGATGGATCTATTTTTTAGGCAGTGCTGACAGGAGAAAAGGGCTGGTGCAAGCTGCCTCCTGTCGAGAGCCCCGGCACTTATTTTTTAACAAATTAACCACTGCTCACCACACACCAGCAAGCCTCGTCTTGCCTCCTGCCCACCACAGCACCTCCCATATTGTCCCCTACCTTTACATATGACACTTTATCACACCACACAACATGCCATGCCGCACCACACCAGTCCGTCTAGTAACTCCCCCACATGACACCCTAAGACGTCACACCACAGAGTGCAGCTAGTCACCAACCATCCCGCGAGGCTCTGGCCCCGCTGCCAGCACAACGGCACTGCGGGACACCAATGGTCCCTCACTCTCTTCACTGTCTATGAGCTGTGAAAGAGGTGCCCGTCGGTGTTTGGGAGGAAGGCGCTGCAGCCGGGGTGGAGTCAAGCACATTACAGATTCAGCAGCACCTTCAGCTATTGAGATGCCAGTCCAGCCACCTGACGATAAGCAGCCCTGAATGTGTGAATGAAAGCTAAGCTGGGTGCTGTCCTGGCAACATGCCCTTGGTGTTTATGTCTGCCATTACACCTGTTTCAAAGTTCTCACATATTGTCAGATGAGTGGACAAAAGCACAGAAAAAATAAGATTTTCCCAGGAACAAACAGAAGTAAAGCAGCGGACCCGAGATTGCAGCACAGTGGCCCTCGCTTGTAAAGCCTGTATGTTTACTACCGTATTGTATTGTGGTGAGTAAATCATGTGACTGGCCACATTTCCAGTCCCCCAGGTATTATCCAGTCCATTTTTAACCACATTAAACATCCATAGTCTTGTAAAAAAGGAGCAGAGGACTAGATTTGGGAAGTAATTGCCCAAGAGCACACAATTTGTCCAAATGGTAGCCCAGGATTACAAACTGTATCTCCTTGTTCCAGGCTTCCTACTTGTCCACTAGAACACAAGTCAGATGACAGTGATTCTGATGGCCAGGCCAAGAGGCTGCAAGTTCCAGGGAAACATCACTGTGCGATCAGCAATGCCCAACTTTAGAATACAGTGTTTATTTCCAGCACATTTACATCAAGTGGTTAAGCTAAGAGTGGATGTCAGGTATCCTAGTTCCATGGCTAAAATGTATCCACGGGACCTGGACCTGGGGCAATGGGTGGTTACGGCACCGTATGTGTGGAAGATACTGACATTTATCTTTGGTGTTTCAAAGCTTAAAACTAATTCATTCTGTATGGATACCAGAATTGTTTATTTTCTTAACTTGTCTCTCAAAATTTGCAATAGCGAGCAGTCTAGGCTTACTCCAGGAGGTGGGAAAGGGATTCGAACTCAAATATAGTATGAATAGCAGTCGTACCCGACAAGCTCATTATCCGGCTGAGTTATATCGTTAAAGATGGTCTGATTTGGAGGAAGGAGATTTACAGTAAAACCCCAAACATGCGTTAGACGACTCATAGTCCCTTAACTTCCCAACCAACTTCTACTGATGTCTCCGCACGTGCAACGTGTCTCCGCACGTGCAGGCTGTTTCCGCACATTCAAAGTGCCCTGCGAAGTGGCCACCCTAAATGCAACCTCAAGATGTGCCCCACACAAAAACACCATAATAAGAGCAACAGGAGAGACCCGTAAACCCAGTTGAGACCTGGGTGAGATACGTTATCATACAACAGTGTCTCACAGGGTAACATTAAAACAATTAATTCATTATGAATAACTTAATTGTCATGGAAAAGACAATATGGCACCGAAAAATGCTTATACAAATATATTTTCAAAATATTTGACAAGAGCTTGAAAGCAGCATCAGAACATATTCAAGGCTGTGTATTAAGTGCATAGTGAATGCACTTAATACACAGCTGAGCTTACTTTCAAATGTGCGGTGAGCCCGGTTGGACACATTTCCCCTCCCCGAGGTCCTCATTTGCAAGAGTCTTGCCGATTTCAAAGGCAGCGCTCTCCAAATAGGATGTTTCACTCACCATCGAGCAATTTCGTTATCTGCGGAGTGACCAGCGAGCACACTCGGCACATTAGAATCCTGCTCGTGAGCAGGCCCGCTCTCGCTGCGATCTAGACTCCTCCTTCCCCACACTGGAGATTCAATCTTCCATTTTGATTACCCGCTCATTAACATTGGCCCCTTTCCTAAGCACGTTGGTCTGACCCGTACTGACCGGTTCCTGGATATCCTTCAGGTAGCAATAATTTTTTCACGTGGACATATTGTCCTTATGATGACCTCAAATCAATGAAGGGCGAAACGCTGTCGAAAACCATCGGCGGATTTATGGATTTGATTTATGACATGATTTTGTGAAAATATAAATTTGGATTAATTGATATTCATGTGTAATATCTAGTTATTAATTTCCTTTTGCTGCTCTCATTTATATCCACGTGTTTCACCTGCGCCGTTCACTGTTCCTTCACGAGCACTATGTGTTCACAATGCACTTAATACAAAGTCTTGAATTCATTCTGAGTTTTGCTTTCAAGCTCTTGTCATCTATTTTAAAAATATATTTGTATAAGCAATTTGCGGTGCATTATTGTCTTTTTTCATTATAATTAGGTTAGTCATAATGAATTCATTGTTTTAATGTTACCCGGTGAGACATTGTTGTATGATACCATATAGAAACACAACACATTGCACCAACACTACTGAAAAGCACCACAGCACTAAGCCATCCAACACCACAGCACATAAAAACATTGACAAACCATAGCATACCTTCTGCCCATAAGACCTAACCGCACAATATACACTCCCACGCCGCAGTACAACTCCACACGAAAAGCCACATTTCACCACATCCTAGAAAATGGTGCTCACACCTCATGATGCTACAGTCAGCCCATTGCAACACTCAACACACTTCACGCCAACAACAGAACAATCCACCTTCAACACCACACTATCCACACCACATCACCCTTCTCGCTGCATCACTACAACTACAGACAATGCAAACACTGCAAGCGCCATCTCGAAGAGAGAGTGGTTCAGCACATTTGCCATCTTGCCTAAGGCTTGTGATACCTGCGCGACGCTGGACTCTGTCTCTGCAAGATTAGCCACTACTTCAAGAAATAGTGACACATCTCTCGCCTACTCCTCATGTCTCTGAGACCCAGGAAAAGAAAGAAAAAGGGAGGCAACAGAAGCTAATGTCGAGACCTGGAAGGTGGAGGACTATGACAGTCTCATCCAGAGGCATAACACGTCTGCGTTGGGCCCTATTGCAAACTCTCCACCCAGATCTGGTAGTGGAAAACAGTCACTAATTGTGGTGAAGAGGGCCCTTACCTCCACAGGGCTCGAATGCCACTAGTGAAAGCTACACCCCTAGTCTCATAGGGTAGGGAGCCTGAGATCTAGGTGTTTACTAACCCCACGCAGACCGCAATAACGGCAGTGCTTAATTTGAGCCAGTGCTTTCCAGTGTTCAGCACTGGCACTAAATTGTCAACACCAGCACTTATGACAGCTGCCACATGGCGGCGCTGTTTGTCTAATTTAGAGATGAGCAGAACAACAGTTTATTATTAATATAATATATATTAAAAATGGCTAACAGCTGCCTCCCAAGCCATTCATATAGCTTTGGGGGCCTGGAATAGTCTAAAATGTCTTTGGCAGTGCTGACAGGGGCAATGGGTGGAGCAAGCTGCAGTGGCCGCCTGTCGAGGGCCCTGGCAATTATTTTTTACAAATAAAGCACTGAAAGGGGAGTAGCCGTACCACCCATACAAATGTACACTGGGACCCTGAAAACCACCCCTCACCACACCCTAGCTGACCCTCCGCTGTGAAGCACCCAGACCTATGCCACAACCACACCTTCCGTTGCTTCCCATCTCGGTCAGAGCCTTGATAGTACGAGGCGCTATTTTAAGCAGACTTGACTACTGCAACGCCTTACTGTTGGAGTCTCCCAAATATCTGATTCAGCGACTGCAACGTGTTCGGAACACGGCAGCGAAATTAGCTCTGTCTAGACCACGAGGCTTTTCTGCCTCATTGTGTCTAGCTGAGCTACACTGGCTCCCGGTGCAGCAAAGAATATATTTCAAATCCCTATGTATAGGGTTTAGGGCTCTGCATGGATTCGGCCCTAAGCCGCTACAGAAGAAACTGGGCTGGTATACTCCCACCCGGAGCCTCCGATCCTCTTCTGCCTGTCTGGCAAAGGTCTCCAGGTTCAACAGGGTCAGACTGGGAGGAAGAACTTTTAGTATTGCCACCGCGAAACTATGGAATGAACTGCCACTTGAAATCAGACAATGTAGTACCTTGTCCTTGTTTAGGAAAAGGATCAAAACGTGGCTGTTCCCCAGAAATTGATCCTGTGGTCTCTGAGTATTGCCCATTTTAGGTTCTGTCCTCCTCGCTTTACGTTGGTCTGTGTTCACATATCTTTAGCGCCAGGGTACCCATAGGGTGTCTGTTGCGCTTTATAAATGCTATATAAAATACAATACAATACAATACAATACACCTGTTTGGGCTGCTGGTCACAGCATCCGCCCCTATTGTTACCTTTGACCTGAACGTACAATGGGCCTCCACAGGGTAGGTGTCTTCTTCATCTGAACACAAGTGGCGGACTGACGTGTCCACCACTCAAGTTGATTTCGCGTTTCGCTGTGCTGGTTTACCGCTGGTCCTTTGTGGGTTCCAGAGTGGCATGCTACTCACCGAGGGGGCACTTCAGCACCTCATCAGGGGTGGCAGGCGCTATATCAAGGGTGGCAGGCGCTATATAGATGCAAACCTTTTTACCTCTTCTACCCCTTCGCTATTCTACTCAGTCCAACTAACTGACTAACATATCCATCGCTCAAATTACTTTCCTATTTTCACTATACTAATTCACCACTAATCCTTTATGGGTTTCGAAGTAGTGTGCTACTCACCGAAAAAGCGCTTCAACACCCCATCAATGGTAGCAAGCGCTATATAAATGCAAACCTTTTTCCCTCTTCTATCCCTCCGCTATCCTTCTTAATCCAAATAACTGACTAACATATCCATCACTCAAATTACTTTCATATTTTCACTATACTTATTCACCACTAATCCTTTACGGGTTCCGGAGTAGCGTACTACTCGCCGAAAAAGTGCTTCGATGCCTCGTCAGGGGTAGTAAGCCTATATAAATGCAATTAGAATACAATACAATGTAGGCCTCAAGGGGGCAGGATTCCTCTCTCACCCAAAAAGACCCTATACTTGGGTACAGTGGGAGCAATGGAAAATGATGCCCCCACCCAGGGGCCCCAAGTCTCCATATCTCACAGATATTCATTGACATCTGGCTGATTGCCCCCTCCGCAGGATTGCAGGGGCCTGTGATACGCCCTTGCTTGGTTGGGTTCCGAATTTCACACTCACTGCGTGCAAAGAGGCCCCTTAACAGTATTAGGCAGTATTTTGAGGACTACTACTCCCAGAATGCTTAGGGAGGCCAGCAGCATATGTGCCAAGAAGAGGGATGCCAATGTTTTTAGGAGTGTGCAATATAAGCAGCGCCTGGATATCCCCGTGGTGATTAGTGCGCTTTACAAACACTGATTGATTGACTGAGGCGCCGTTTTTGACAGCTGAGAGGGTTTTGCTCTGACTGCTTGTGCAGAAACCCCCGAGAGCCTGCGTGCCTCCGCAGGCGCAGCCCCTGACTCCACGTGCTGCTCCATGACGCAGAGGATTCCTTGAACTCTGGACTTGCTGTTTGGCCCCAAACACCCTCCAGGCGCTGCCCCAGGCCCGACCGTGCTTCTTGGCACATGGACAGGCGGTGGTTGTCCTCTCGTGCCACGGGCAGCCTCGCCTCGGCCCGCGTTGTACACAAACACCCAGACGGATACTTTTCTGCACGCAGCGCGTGTTGTCACCACAAACACCTCCTTGGCGGGTATAAATACCTCCGACGCCGAAGGCTGGATGGAGGTCGCAGGGTTTGTCACAGCAGGCCTCGGCGGATGGCTACACCTGCCTCCGGGGGGGGAGGTTTACACCCAACAAGCAGAGTTTCGAGGAGTAAACAGGCCAGTGACCCTCGAAATATGAAACAAACAGAAAGTTTGTCCCAACTTGTGATGCCCGGAGGGCTCGCAGCCTCCTGGGCAGAGAGGGCCTCGATGCCTGCGCTCTTGCGCCCAGGCCCTGCGAGGGAAAGAGTTTGGCCTGGTCCATTTCCCACACGGTGACCTGCTCAGATTGTCCTACAAACAGTGTGCAAAATGGCAAATATTTCGGATAAAAAGGAATCAACCGCCCCTAAGGAGAGGGTGGGCAGGGGACCAGTCCTCCGCAGAAAGACGGACAGGACACACTGACAGGCAGGCCCGGTTCTGGAGGGTGGGCAGGACACCAGACCTCCGCAGAAAGACGGACAGGACACACTGACAACCAGGCCCGGTTCTGGAGGGTGGGCAGGACACCAGTCCTCCGCAGAAAGACGGACAGGACACACTGACAAGCAGGCCCGGCTCTAGAGGGTGGGCAGGGGACCAGACCTCCGCAGAAAGACGGACAGGACACACTGACCAGCAGGCCCGGTTCTGGAGGGTGGGCAGGACACCAGACCTCCGCAGAAAGACGGACAGGACACACTGACCAGCAGGCCCGGTTCTAGAGGGCGGGCAGGGGACCAGAGCTCCGCAGAAAGACGGACAGGACACACTGACAAGCAGGCCCGGTTCTAGAGGGCGGGCAGGGCACCAGACCAGTCTTCCGCAGAAAGACAGACAGGACACACTGACAAGCAGGCCCGGTTCTGGAGGGTGGGCAGGGCACCAGTCCTCCGCAGAAAGACGGACAGGACACACTGACAAGCAGGCCCAGCTCTAGAGGGCGGGCAGGGCACCAGTCCTCCGCAGAAAGATGGACGGGACACACTGACAGGCAGGCCCGGTTCTGTAGGGCGGGCAGGGCACCAGTCCTCCGCAGAAAGACGGACAGGACACACTGACAGGCAGGCCCGGTTCTGGAGGGTGGGCAGAGCACCAGTCCTCCACAGAAAGACGGACAAGACACACTGACAGGCAGGCCCGGTTCTGGAGGGCGGGCAGGGCACCAGTCCTCTGCAGAAAGACCGACAGGACACACTGACAACCAGGCCCGGTTCTGGAGGGTGGGCAGGGCACCAGACCTCCGCAGAAAGACGTACAGGAAACACTGACAAGCAGGCCCGGCTCTAGAGGGCGGGCAGGGGACCAGACCTCGGCAGAAAGACGGACAGGACACACTGACCAGCAGGCCCGGTTCTAGAAGGTGGGCAGGACACCAGACCTCCGCAGAAAGATGGACAGGACACACTGACAAGCAGGCCCGGTTCTGGAGGGCGGGCAGGGCACCAGACCTCCGCAGAAAGACGGACAGGACACACTGACAGGCAGGCTCGGTTCTAGAGGGCGGGCAGGGCACCAGTCCTCCGCAGAAAGATGGACAGGACACACTGACAACCAGGCCCGGCTCTAGAGGGCGGGCAGGGGACCAGTCCTCCGCAGAAAGACGTACAGGACACACTGACAACCAGGCCCGGCTCTAGAGGGTGGGCAGGGCACCAGTCAACTGCAGAAAGAAGGACAGGACGAACTGACAAGCATGCCCGGTTCTAGAGGGTGGACAGGGCACCAGTCCTCCGCAGAAAGACAGACAGGACACACTGCCAGGCAGGCCCAGTTCTGGAGGGTGGGCAGGGCACCAGTCCTCCGCAGGAAGATGGACAGGACACACTGACAACCAGGCCCGGTTCTGGAGGGTGGGCAGGGCACCAGTCCTCCGCAGAAAGACGGACAGGACACACTGACAAGCAGATATTATGAAACGTGAAGCGCTGTGCGAGACCAATGTTTCTAGGCGCTCTCAAAGACACGGATACAATGTTCTGACACTCGTGTGTTCTCACAGTGAAAAAGGGAGATCTAAAAAGGAGTGAGCGTGGAAAGCACCCTGACCCTAGATATGTGTACAGGGCTTTTTAGAGGACGCTCTCACAGTCTTCACAAGTCACCTTTTATTTTATTTTTAAATTCAAATCTTTTTTATTGAATTTTTCTGAAACACAGAATACACAGTACATATGCATAAAAGTACAGTGATAAAATAAATAAATACACAGACAGAACGCAACAGCGCTCTTGGAGTAGGGATACAGATGTGGAAAACGTGTAATATTTTTACTTAGCATAAGCAACAGCCATTTTGGCTATGGTGTCCATTTAAGTTTCCTTCGTAATTCTTTCGTCTTTTCACTCTGCTTGTGTTATCTATTTTTGTTGACTTCCTGACTCAGCTAAAGCAATGTACGTGCTGAGGGTTTATCGTTGTCAGTGCTCCTGGTCTCAGATGTTAACTGTTGACCATTTACTGCTGCCATAAGCATTCCTGCTCCCCTCCCACTTTGCTGACCACATGGTTATTCATCTGCCCTTGTTTGCTGATAGCTATTCCTAAAACTTGTTCTTCCTATTTCTGTTCACATGCTTGCATTGCAGAAAACCTGTATAAAAGACCTGTGTTCTGTGACTTCAGTGTACTACCTCCTGCAACACTTGAGAGTGTTGTATGGACGTGGTCCCGCTCATGAGTGATTAATAAACTTGTTATTTATTCCAACTCCAGTGCTGATCTCTATTTTGTTGGTCTTTGAACCCGTGGACAAGAGGTTGACCCTGCACCAGTGTACCCCTAAAAGGTACATTTCCACAGTTGGCGCCCGACACGTGGGGCCCCATCGGAGACGCGGCCGTCCGAAGGAGTGGTCTTGATGGAGGACCGAAATATTACTGAGGAAGTGCACTGCACGAGGAGACCTTTGTCTTTGCAGGCCGACGTGACTTTTCCGGTTTTCCCGATTTTACCCTCCAGGTGGTGGCCGGTCTCGACGGGTTTTCTTTGGCGCAAATCTGTAGTGACCATTAGGTCGACCGGAGATCGGCAGGTGGGAGTTGGAGTCTCCTGTTTGGTAAGGTCGCTAAAGCGGCACTCTTGATTTGTTAAGCCTGGGCTTTTTGTTTAAATTTGTTATTCAATCTTTGCAAAGTTTGAAGGCAGCTAATGTGGAGATTTTTCTCCTTTTGGAATATTTGCTTGGAGTAGTAATATTTTACACATATTTTGGTAAAACATGCCTGTTCTCAGCACACTCCGTAGGTGGTGTTGCTGTTCTGGTGGTACCAAAGAAAGCTTAGAAAAAAGTCAGCCAGCTCCCCCAGAAGGGACGCCTAATAGAGATATGTATGTCAAATATGGTATTTCTTCCATAATGTACGGTCCACTGTGGAACAAATACACAAAGAAAGATTCCGATCTGCAATGGCCAGTGAATGGGTCATTTGATCTTAAAAAGGTTCAATATGTAGAGCAGTGTTTGTTTCAAAGAAGAAGTCGACAGGATATGTTTGATTGTGTGCGTATGTGGGAGAAAGAAGTGCGAGAGAGAGCGAAGAGAGCAGAAGCTGTAGCAGAAAAAGTACAACGTAAAACGATATATCAAAAAGCGCTAGAATTAAAAAATAAAGAAAAGAAGGTAAGAACAGAAAAAGAAGATAGAGAACGTCGATTAGAGATAAATGGCCAGTATCCTATTAGGCGCCCTCTCTATTCCCTACGTGATACAACTAAGGATGACTGCATCCTATTGGAACGTCCCCCACCCCCGTATAAACCTCACACTCCAAGTGCCCCTGATGAGGTTTCTGACGACGAGCATTTGTCTTCAGACGACAAAGAACAAGATAAACAAGATGGGCGACAGACTCGCTCTACTTTGACTAAAGCAGAAAAAGATACATTAAAAACTGCTGCTAGGGAGGTGGCTCGTCGGTCTCACGCGGCATCGCTCATTGTAACTATGGTTCAACAGTGGAACAGTGCAGAGCAATTTTATTTTGTAGAAAAATTCGTTTGGGAGGTAATATTTGATTATAGACAAATTTCTCAGGAACTAGAGCCAGCTGATATAAATACTGATTACAAACGATTAACAGAGGGGACTTTTCCTTTTTCAAACCTATCTGATATGATTAGACGAATGGTTAAAATACGAGACGCAACATTGCGGTTACGAAAGGAGCAAGAATTAGCTAGAAAACAGAGAGGTATAGAAGCGGTTCAATCTCAAGCACAGAATGTAGATGCTCCGGTGGAAGAGGCTGCACCCAGTAGTACTACAGTTACTGAAAAGCCTATGCGTGAAGCTGCACCCCTGTATGTTCCTCCAAAGGGTGCGGGAACAAATGATGACGAAACTTCGGATGATGCAAAGGGATATTTTATATATAATTGGGTTTACACTCCTCGGAGTAGAGCTGATGTGATGGCTCTTAAAGCTGCTTTGCCCGACCACCGGAAAAATCCTGCCGCCTTCTATGAGGAGGTGGAAGGAGCCATTAGCTCCTGCACCATGACTTTGCCAGATATTGATATGTTCTTTGGGCTTATTTTGCCCCCTGATATGTGGAGAACGATACGTAAAATAGATGACAATGTAGCATATGGTGATACTTGGGAACATTTAGAACAAATAGATGCAGAAAGGGAGCCTGCGCAGAAACCTCAGAAGGAGATATTAGATCTTCCTAAAGCTATTGTGACTAAGTTAAAGACTCTCATACCTCCTAAGAAAATAGATTGGACTACGTCAGCATCTTGTAAACAGAAAACGGATGAGTTAGTCTCTGATTTCTTTTCAAGGTTTGAGGAAACATTCCATGATTTTAGTGGTCAGTCATTGGCCGATGATACGGGTAAGCATTTGTTTGTCGATAAATTTGTCGCTAATATGTTACCGGAAATAGCTAGTCGCTTAAAGGCCAGTGAGAGTTCTTGGACTACGTCTTCCCCAGTTTCCCTTTTGACTATGGCCCAATATTATGAGCGACAGGAACAGGAAGCGAAAGGCAGGGAGGATAAGAAGGATAAAGCTTTAAAGACGAAAGTTATGTTGGCTCAAATATATGGGCCACCATTTAGGGGCGGTGGAAGAGGCGGACGTGCAATGTATACACCTGGAGCACCCCCTCTCCCTCGAGCAAATTTGTCCCCTGATCAGTGTGCTTATTGTAAAGAGACTGGGCATTGGCGTTCTGAGTGCCCTCGTTTGCGAGGTCAGCAGTATCAGCGGGGAAGGTGCAGTATAAGAGGACGCCCAGGGAATTCAGGAAACAGGGGAGGTACAGGAGCTCGTCCCAGGTTTGAGGCAGTTGAACAAGGACCAAATTACTCTAATACTTTTGATAGACGAAATCAATATCAAATGTCTGATTATTCTGATGAGGTCCTTGCAGATTCTGATTACGCATAGGGATGCCTAGGACGGGGTAAGGAACCGGTTGAGGTACCAGTAGATCAAATGGGTCCTTATGTTGACGCAAACGTCTTGGGATCTACTGATCGGTTTCTGGTTGATACAGGGGCTACTCGTCGTAGTGCCCTGTCTACAAAACTGGTTCCTAGGGCTCCCCTGTCCGGCACAATGATAACATCGATAGGATTCGATGGGACACCTTCACCTAGTCCACTTTCACAGCCACTTGAATTCAGACTTGATAAATTCACTGCAGCAGGTCCATTTTTGCTTTCCCCTACCACGCCGGACAACATTGTGGGCATCGATATGCTTAAATATTTTCGTGCCACAATACGTTGTTCTCCGGAAGGTGTGCCTGTTATTTTGAATGATAATTACCCAATGGTAGAGAGATCTTGTCTTATTAATGAGGATGTCGCTCTGGCATCCTTACCTAGTACTTTGTGGGCTAAATTAGATACTGATGTGGGTCAAATGGTTATTCCACCTGTACATATTCAAGTAAAGGAGGGTGTTTCATTGCCTCGACTGCCTCAATACAAAATATCTCGAGAAGGTGAAGAAGCATTGGCACACATTGTTCAGGATTTGATTAAAGTGGGGGTAGTGGAAGAGGTCCGCTATAACACTTGCAATAGCCCTATCCTTCCTATTTTGAAAAAAGACACTGACACTAAAATCTACAGATTCATTATTAATTTGCGAGAGGTTAATAAAATTGTAGTGCCCCAATATCCGGTGGTTTCTGGCATCACTACACTTCTCACTATGGTCCCTCCTACTGCCACTACATTTTCGGTGATCGATTTGAAGAATGCTTTCTTCTCGATACCCATCCATCCTGACAGCCATTATTTGTTCGGGTTGACCCTGAAAAATAGATCATATCAGTTCTGTAGAGCTCCACAGGGCTATACAGAGTGTCCCAGCATTTACAGTCAGGCATTAAAAAGGCAGCTTGATTCCTTTTCTGTACCCAAAGGGGTGGCCCTTATCCAATACGTCGATGACATCTTGTTGGCTGCAGATACCCCTGAGCAGTGTGAAGACGGGAACACTGTTATTGTTATCATTTCTTGCATCTCACAATCACAAAGTCTCGCGAAAGAAATTGCAATTTTGTAGACAGCAGGTTACCTATTTAGGTCACCTCCTGTCTAAGGAGGGACGTGCACTTACACCAGATCGCATTCAGACCATTTTAGATACTCCTGTGCCCCGTACTCAGAAGGATGTTCATGCACTGATTGGCCTCACTTCTTTCTGTAGGCAGTGGATCCCCAGTTTCTCGCACATTATTAAACCTTTATTGGCCCTTTTGACTAAAGACACTCTGATGCCCCTCCCATGGACTACTGAATGTCAGAATGCCTTCCAACAGTTACGCCAAGCTCTTTGCTCTGCACCAGTATTAGGAACTCCAGACTACACTAAGACCTTCACACTCTATGTACACGAGACGGAAGGTTGTGCCCTCTCAGTCTTAACACAAACATACGGTGATAAGCAACGTCCTTGTGCCTATTTCTCAGCTGTTCTTGACCCAGTCGCTCGCGCGCTGCCTGGATGTTTCCGAGCGGTGGCAGCAAGGGCTGTATCAATACGTCAGAGTGAAGGATTAGTTTTGTCACATAAGCTGCTTGTGTTAGTACCCCATTCTGTTGATGCTTTGCTAAATCAAACAAAAACACAGCATTTGACTAGTGCCCGCTTGACAGGATATGAATTGACACTTTTGGCCCCTCATATTACACTGAAAAGAGGTCTGACCCTAAACCCTGCTATACTATTGCCATTTCCAGCTACTCAGTCTCAGTCGCAAGAGTTACATGATTGTATATTCCTTACTGAAGACCAAACAAAGGGCTGCGTTGACTTGCAAGATACACCTCTCTCTAGTGTTGATGGGGAGTTATGGGTTGATGGCTTGTGTCTCAAATTGCCTGATGGCACTACATCTGCTGCCTATGCGATTACAACACTTCAGACAGTAGTAGAAATAGCTCGCATCCCACAGAAGTCAGCCCAAGCGGCCGAATTGATTGTACTAACGAGAGCGTGTGAGCTTAGTACAGATTTGCTTGTTAATATTTTTACTGACAGCCAGTACGCTTTCGGGGTGGCACACAATTTTGGCCGCTTATGGAAAGAAAGGGGTTTCCTCACCTCACATGGGACACAGATATTGCATGGAGAATTAGTACATAATCTTCTTACTGCTCTAACCTATCCTAAGAAAGTGGCAATTGTTAAGTGTAGTGCACACAATAAAGTGACTGATAAAATAGGAGCAGGTAATGCCTTCGCAGATTACACAGCCCGTGAAACCGCAATGCAGCGAAGTACCACATCTATGTATGTAGTGAAGTCACAAGCTGAACGTTGGCATGATGCCAGGCAAGAGGTACTGGACATGCAACAATCTGCCTCCACTGATGAACTAGACCAATGGTCTAAGGAGGGAGCACTGGATGATGAGGGCTGTTGGAGGAATAAAGATATGACCAAATGGAAGTTACCCACAGCCTACTTATACCCCATGATTCACATGGTACATGGGCCGGCACATGTTGGAGCATCCTCAATGGCAAAACAACTTATGCAAGTTTGGGATCATCCTGATATTGCCGGCACTGCTAAAAAGATGGTCCAGTCTTGTTTGGTCTGTCTTCAGTATAATCCCGGAAAGGGAACGCAAACTCCAACAGGAGGGTTTGCGACACCAACTGCACCTTTCGAGGTCCTGCAAATGGACTACATTCAGTTTGAGCGCTGTAATAACTTGAAATATGTCCTGCTGGTGGTTTGTGCCTTCAGTAAATGGGTGGAGGCATATGCTACGAAGGATAATACAGCTCTCACGACAGTGAAAGTTCTCCTAAAGGAGTTCTTTCCTCGATTCGGCATTTGTTGGGTCTTATGGAGTGACAACGGACCTCATTTCATTGGGCAAGTTGTCGAATATGTCATGAAAGGGTTAGGGATTAAGCAGAAATTTCATGCCGCTTTTCACCCACAATCAGCAGGCTTGGTGGAGCGTTACAATTCCACTCTGAAACTGAAATTGGCTAAAATGCAGGCTTCCACGTCTTTGAAATGGCCTGATGCCCTGCCCCTATTACTGCTTTCTATCAGATCGATACCACATACATGATCTGGCCTTACGCCATATGAGGTTGTGTTTGGCAGGCCCATGAATATTTGGGGAATCCCTAAGCCTCGCCCTATACATGATGTACCCTATGTGTTGATGAGTGACTATTTGTCCCAGTTAACTGACAGCTTGTCTTCTATTTATCAGCAGGTACGGGAAGCCCTTCCAGACAGGTCGCAGGGTGATGGCCATGATCTGCGGCCTGGCGACTTTGTTTTAACGAAGTCCTTCCAGCGGACCAAATCTTTGGCACCCCGTTGGCGTGGACCGGAGCAAGTCCTCTTGGCTACCAGAACTGCGGTACGAGTGACCAACCGGAAGAATTGGGTTCACGCCACCCACTGTCGTAAAGTTCCGCATGCCCTTGTGAGCCCAGCTGCGTTGACAGATCACCGCGACATCCTGGTCACCGAGAAATGACAAGCCGTGTCACCTGAAAGACCTGAGGAAGTCTTCCCGAACCACACGATCCCTAGTACATCCAGATATCTGCTTCGATCTAGGAAGAAAGACATTTCATCGCAGAAAGAGACTGTTTGAGCCACTGTCCTGGGTGGTTAAAGACTGACTACAAAGGGGGTAGCCTTTTAGTGACTACTCGTCTCAACGTTAGTGAAGAAACCAACGCCTGCCCAGGACCTTAGGGCACCATCTGTTTTGTTGTTTATCAACAAAATGAACATGCTGGAGGAGAAGAAATCGAATGCTGCAAAAGTCTGTAGTAAAAATATGATGCTCGCTATTGGACTAACTTTGACTGTTGTCATCATTGCTGTTATAATGTGGGTTGTAGAGGAAGTAGCTCCGGCTCGAAACTTATTGACTGCTACTACTCCTGTCCCCACCGAACATTATTATTTTACTCTTCCCTATCATGAAAAGAAGCACCGAATGTCGTATCTCAATAACACTTTCATACAAATGTTGCATCATACTCATAATGCTACGAACACTACCAACTGCTGGGTATGTGGAATGATGCCAGCTCATCAGAAGAAGGTAGGAACGCCTTTCATTCCCTTGCCATTCTCGCATAATGGCTCCTGTAGAGCCTGGTTCGCACTGTTGTTGGCCTCTGAAATTGCTAATATTACTCTAGCTGATGTAGGAGGACTTAAAGCAAAACTTAATAAAGTTTGTTACCCCGATGAGGAAAGGGACCCACAAGCCAAAGGAACTGTATGGGAAATGGAGGAGTATCGCAAAGGAAATTCCTCCACACGTTATGTTTTCCCCAACACTCGAACGGCCAAGGGTAACGGGCCTTTTGTTATCGCTGTTACTAGAGCCCGAGCAAATCTTTGTGTGAGCAGTTTTGGTAGTATCCCAGTGGGAAAAAGTGACTGTACCACAGTATTGAA
Organism: Calotriton arnoldi; assembly: GCA_963921515.1. NCBI lineage: Eukaryota > Metazoa > Chordata > Amphibia > Caudata > Salamandridae > Calotriton > Calotriton arnoldi. Next base: position 1,748,059 of record CAWUFW010003087.1, read on the forward strand.
CATTACTGGAACGAACAATAGCAGTTTCCTGTCCTCACACAACACTTATTTCATTTGTGGGAGTAAAGGCTACTATCATCTACCAATTGGATGGTCTGGAACCTGTTATGTGTCCTTTTTGCTTCCTCCTGTGTTCCTAGCACCTGCATCTTATTATAAAGATCAAAAACTGTTTAATGACATTTCCTTGAACCGATTCAAAAGAACTATAAATAATGAAGAAGTGGATCAAACTGATACTGCATTACAGCAATATGTTGACTTTAATTTGTGACTCTTTTTCTTTGTTGGTGCGGCTTAAATAGTAGGAAGATTAGACGCTTAAACCGTGTAGTAGAGGCTGTGACTAATCAGACAGCAATGGCGCTTGGGAATATTACAGAAGAACTCCAAATTACGAGAATTGTGACTTTGCAAAACCGAATGGTGCTAGACGTAGTTCTAGCTGATCGTGGTGGAGCATGTCGCATTATCAGTAGTAGTTGTTGTGTATTTATCCCTGACCACGCCCCTTCTGTTTATGATGCCATTTCCAAAATGCATAAAATAGCTACTGAGATACATCAAGATTCAGGAACATGGACTTGGGCTGGATGGTTCTGGAACGTATTTTCTGTATGGGGTTTAAAAATATTATCGGCCTTGTTCATAATTATTGCAATTCTCTTCTCCTGTTGTTTATGTATCCAATGCGGACCGATGCTTTGTTCCCTCTGTATTTCTACTTGTACTACTTGTCTACCATCAAAAACGAATGTCCAAAATGTAAATGCCCGTTTAGCAATAGATCGAGAAGTTAGCGACATGATGCTAATTGATATACATGATATTTATCGTACCCCTTTTAAAGCATAAGAAAAATGTCTTAGCTTATGCTAAAAATGCCGTCTGTGGAAAACGTGTAATATTTTTACTTAGCATAAACAACAGCCATTTTGGCTATGGTGTCCATTTAAGTTTCCTTCGTAATTCTTTCGTCTTTTCACTCTGCTTGTGTTATCTATTTTTGTTGACTTCCTGACTCAGCTAAAGCAATGTACGTGCTGAGGGTTTATAGTTGTCAGTGCACCTGGTCTCAGATGTTAACTGTTGACCATTTACTGCTGCCATAAGCATTCCTGCTCCCCTCCCACTTTGCTGACCACATGGTTATTCATCTGCCCTTGTTTGCTGATAGCTATTCCTAAAACTTGTTCTTCCTATTTCTGTTCACATGCTTGCATTGCAGAAAACCTGTATAAAAGACCTGTGTTCTGTGACTTCAGTGTACTACCTCCTGCAACACTTGAGAGTGTTGTATGGACGTGGTCCCGCTCATGAGTGATTAATAAACTTGTTATTTATTCCATCTCCAGTGCTGATCTCTATTTTGTTGGTCTTTGAACCCGTGGACAAGAGGGTGACCCTGCACCAGTGTACCCCTAAAAGGTACATTTCCACACAGAGAGGAAGAGAAAGCTGTGCAGGATTTGACTAGATGACTTAGTTGCTATGTAGACATTTGAGGATTACCAGCTATAGTTACATAGTATAAAATATGCAGTTTTAAGGTACCTATAGATACGTAATGAGTTTGGTCGTAATAATAATAATACATCAGAGTAATCATGATCAAGTATTGAGGACGTTTTGGTAACAACTATCTGCATCTCATCATATACAGTGGAATAAAAAGTATTGAGGCCCTGTGTGGGTATCGAAGGAGTCGAAGTGGAATATGTGATGTAAGAAACTCGGCTGTGAAAGAGAGTATCTTAAGAGGGAGCGACTCTCTCCTGCGAGAGTTGACTACGGTGGGTTGTAGTTAAGTAGTTTGGTGTCCAATGAATACCATATTGGCCTGTGAGGGGAGCACCAGGGGAAAAGTTATAATGACACTATTGTCAGCACCTCTAAGGAAGGTAATCCATTCTTGCCACATTCAGAAAGATATCGCTTTGAAATTCTTCTAGTTCTGCAATATCACTTTGCATGCTAAAGTAAGCATTAGATCCAGTAGTTGGCGATCACCCTCGTTTTTCAGCTGATTGTCTAAAGGCCCGAGGAGGATATATGAAAATTCCCGTGAGGGAGTTATATTGAAGGTGTGTTTAATGGAATCCAGTATTTTACTCCAGAATGTGTTTAAGATCGGGCATTCGAAAAGCATATGTGCTAGGTTGCCCTCGTGTTTGTCGCAGTTCCAGCAAAGGGGGCTAGGGTTGATTCCTATTTTGAAAAGTCTGGCGGGTGTCCAGTACGATCTGTTAATAATCATATATTTAGTTTGCGATAAGGTTGGGGATATCTTATTAGAGAAAGGAGATTTGTTAATGTAATCCCAGTCAAACACCGTGTTCCTAGTGTTCAATTCCGCTTCACATTTTACTTGGTTACGCGAAAGGGATTTGTTTAAGTTGGGCAGCAGGAGTTTATAAATGCCTGAGACCATATGGCCGGATCTGAGTAGACGGCCTAGTAAGTTAGGTAGAGATAGAGGTATCGCCTTAAGGGATTTTTTAGAGATCTGTACTTAGAGTTGCAATAGTCTGTAAAAATCCAGGTTTTCCAGGTTAAACAAGGTCTGTAGTTCAGAGAACAGTAATGGTGAAGAGCCTTGATATATGTCTTTTAGTAAATTAATACCACAACTCGACCAATCTGACCAGAAAATTGTAGAGCCGTTAATTTTGAGGGTGGGATTGTTCCATAGGGAAGCAAGATTGGATTTTTGTAATTTCACCTCCGATAGTGTATCTAGACGGAGCAGGGCATTCTTTGTGTTTTGTATTACGTTCCTGGAGTGTGGTAAGTGAATTGTATGCATAGTTGCCAAAGCAGCAAGGTGCATTCTTAATGAGAGATCTTTCTATGGCTAGCCAGGCCGGTTTGTATGTTGGGTTGTTAATAAACCAGTTGGATCCCTGTTTGTAGAGGTACGCTGTTTGATAGTTCCTGATATTAGGCAAGCTGATACCACCTTTATATTTTGATAGTTTTAGTTTCTTTAGTGAGATTCTGGGCTTCTTCCCTTGCCACAGGAAATTATTAAAGGATTTATCCATTTTGTTTAAAAAGTCCTCAGTTAACATCATCGGTAGCATACTACTAAGGTAGTTAATTAATGGAGTAACCATAATTTTTAAAGTGTCTGCTCTACCCCACCAGGAGAGGAATTTAGGAGACCGTGAGTCAAGAAGTGAACTGAATTTTTTTATTAAGGTTTTCTCGTTGGTGTGAAGGGTAGTTAATAGATCGTTGGTAAATTCCAGCCCTAAGTATTTAATGCACTCTCATTGCCACGCTAGTCCTGATGAGCCTAGGATGTCTTTATTACCATGTTGATTGAGAAGTTTAACTTCTGATTTATCCTTGTTAAGGGAGTATCCAGATACCTCTGAGAATTGTAGGATAGACTTCATAAGAGCTAAGATAGAGGAAGGGGCATTGTCTGTGACGATAAGCACATCGTCAGCGTATGCCGCCAGCTTGACAGTAGTATTCTCAAAACTGATCCCCGATATCTCCTGATTTACTCTAAGATGCTGGAGAAAAGGCTCTAGCGCAAGGAGAAAGAGTGGAGGAGATAGTGGGCAGCCTTGCCTGGTACCTTGCATTAGATTGAAAGAGGAAGAAATTATGCCACCCGCTCTGACTCTTGCACTCGGTTTGTAGTACAAAGCCATAATCATTTAAATCAGATTGTCACTTAGGTTAAATATCTCTAGAGCTGCGTGTAGATATCTCCAGTCCACCTTATCGAAAGCTTTCTCGGTGTCTAGTGTGATCGCCACAGTGGGTGAATTTATTAATTTAGCTTTTTCGATGGTGTGACACAGTAATCTTGTGTTGTCACTGGAGAGTCTGTGCTTTAGAAAGCCTACTTGTGAGGGATGTATCAGTTTTGATATATGTTGTTGAACGCGTTTGGAGAGAATTGAGGCATAGATCTTGCAATCCAAATTTATCAACGAGATCGGCCTGTAATTCTTCGGAAGAAGAGGATCCTTCCCTTCCTTGGGTATTACTGTTATTATTGCTTCGGCAGGGGTGCCTGCGACCTGGCCCGATTTGGGGGCATATTATCAAGGGCCTTATCTCCGCTTTTTTGGCTTTTAAAGCCAAAAAAGCGGAGATAATCTTTTCGCCCTATTTGCAAGCCGGTGCTAACATGCATTAGTGCATGTTATCAGCCGTTTTGCCGACGCCTCGCTTTGCATCTCTAATAAGATGCAAAGTGGGCGTCACTGGGCGTACCCCTGACGGACTACCTTGTAAATTATCGCTAAATGCACATGGCAATATTTACAAGGTGGCCCTCAGGATTTTAGCAGACGTTAATTTTTGGCGAAAACCGCGGTTTTCGCCGAAAACTAACGTCTGCTAAAATCCTGACTATTGTATGTTGACAATGGGAGGTGGATTGATGTGTTACGACCACAGGGTCGTATCATCAAGTATATCGCCGTTTTGCAGGGAACATCGCTGGAAAACCAGCGATGTTCCCTGCAAAACCGGCGATTTCCCCGCTACCGCTGGATTATATATCGCCCTTGAGTTATGCGTTGATGATAACGCGCTAACTCGGCGATTTAATTCAGCGATAGTCGGCGTTAGGGAAATCAGCGCTAGGCACGCTGGGCGATAATTATCGCCACTCGTTGTTGATATGCCCCTTGGAGAAGTGTGTATCTAGTTTAGCAAGCAATGGTATTAGAGACATGGAGAATGTTTTGAAAAATTTGGCATTGAACCCATCGAGTCCTGGGGCTTTCCCTGTTTTAAGATCTTTAATTGCTCCGCGTATTTCGTCATCTGTGATCGGTCCATTAATGGATGTTTTTTCTTCCTCTGTGAGAGAAGGTAGTGTAATACTATTTAAAAATGTTTTGCATTTTGAGTGGTTAACTCGGTATTTTCCTCATATAGTTTCTAATAAAATTCTTTAAAGATTTCAGATATTCTATCAGGATCGGTAGTAATCTTATCATCCCTATCTTTCATGGAATTGATGGCATATTTCTGTAGTTTGAACTTCAGGTAAGATGCTAGCGATTTGCCAGCCTTATTAGAGTCGCAAATTTTAATGCTTTTCTGTTTATTAATCCAGATACCAGCACGTGTACTAATGATTTTATTATATTCATATTTTTTATTTGGGAGGGTACTAAGAGTTCAGCTGTCGTTGCTAGTGAAATGTATTTTTTCTAAGTCTGCGATTTCTTTTTCCAGTTGAGCTAGTTTGGCATTGGCTTCTTTATTCATGTTAGACCTTATCTTAAGAATATCGCCTCTTATTGTCGCTTTTAAAGCCTCCCAACGTGTGAGGTCTGAAGTTTCACCTTCCTTATTCTCTAAGAGAAGTTATGAATAGAGTCTGTAATGGTTTTAATGTTATTTTGAGAGGAGATGATTTCATTGTTGAACCATCATAGTGGCTGTTTTTTGCTTGATGTGTGGTCAATAATGGAAAGAGTGATGCAGGAGTGATCCGATATTACTCTAGGTTCTATTGTGGATTGGTCTACTTTACTTATCGCGTTACCCGTGATCAGGATGTAATCAATGCGGGAGTATGATTTATGGGGAAAGGAGTAAAATGTGTAGTCCCTTTCCGAAGGGTTCTGAATTCTCCAAGCATCTATTAGATTGAATTTTGCGCAGATTTTCTTAATTGTTTTGTGTGATTTGTTCGGGTGAAAGGGAAACTTCGAGTTTTTATCCAAGTGTGGATCTAGAGGGAGGTTGAAATCGCCCGCAAGTATGGTAGTGGCTGTGTCCGGAATTTTTTCTAGTTGAGTGTAAATATCTTCCCAAAAGGATGGGTCATCTTTGGTAGGTGCCTATATATGGATTACATAGAACTCAGTGTTGTTTTTGATTAGTTTTGTGATACACCATCTTCCCTGTGAATCTGATAGGAATGAACTTGGGGTGATTCTGGAGTTTTTGGCTATTAAAGTTATGACTCCACTCTTCTTTCCACTCGCCGCCGAGAAGGCAACATCCGGAAATTGGAGACTTCTAAACTTGAGGGATTGTGTGTCATCAAGTTTCGTTTCTTGTAAGAGGATAACATCACCTCTTTGTTTGTTGAGGTATTCAAGGATCTTCCTTCTCTTAACTGGATGATTAATCCCTTTCACATTCAAGGATACTATTTTAATGTATTGGTTAGTTCCAGTCATTGTTGTGTGTTGCGTCTGGTGAAGGTAGTCATCTTTTTTACTTCACCTGCTTGGTGAGTGTCACTCGCGTACGGTAACCCCTGATCAATAGTTTTATAAACACTGTGAGCGACAGTGAGCGACATAATATGTTTCTTCCTTCTGGATGTGACATTCGAAACAAAAAGAAAGAGTATGAGGAGTAAAGTGCAAGATAGCATAGAAAAAATGTACTGCGATCCCCATGAACCCCAACCCCATCCCTTACACCTTTTATTTTATAAAAATAAAACATGAAGAGGCAGGTTTACAACTTTTTCTCGCCGCCCTGCAGCCGGCGTTGCAGTTCTACATTGCGAGAAAGGAAGCGAGCAGGATAGTGCTGTGTCTATCAACATATCGCGTTGCGACAGTCCTCTCCTGCGCTGCGCGCTTCTAGCTGCCTTGTGCCAACGCACACACCCTTATACCATAGTGCAAGCCTGAAAGTGTGGTGTCTAGCATAGGCTTTGTTTCATAAGGGTATGAAAGAGTACAATCCATGGGTGGTTAGTTGGGAACACCCATGGACCCCCCATGGAACGCCCCCTTGACGCAATGAAGCTCAAAGGCGCACAAAGTGTGTCACTTTACAGTCATTTTCCAGCGCTAATGGTGACTCGTGCTGGCAATTAAAGCTCAAAACAACACTTTGTAGCAGTTTGTCTCACTTTTGTGATGTAAATCTGGTGCAAAATGTTGACAAATGTGCACCATACTTTTCACCCATCACAGTGGTCCTTAGCCCGGCCTTTACAGAATGAACAGAGCGTGTTTGGGTTTAGAGACCCTAAGGTGTGAGCCCTCGGTGTTCCCAGAGTCCTGTGCTCGGTACGTGTCCCTCCATGTCCCCTCGGAGGAGGGACCAGGGCCACACTTTGGACACCAATAGCAGGCAGAAGCACTCTCAAACGGCTGGGTGAGACACTCTCTTAAGACATAGTGAGACACTCATGCTGCAGGGTGAGACACTCTCTTATGACACCAAGAGGCACTCTAACACTACTTGGTAAGATATCTCTTATGATAGAGGCACTCTCACACCTCTTGGTGAGACACTCTCTTAAGGCATAGTGAGACACTCATGCTGCTGGGTGAGACACTCTCTTGACATAGGCACTCTCACACTTCTTGGTGAGACACTCTCTTAAGGCATAGTGAGACACTCATGCTGCAGGGTGAGACACTCTCTTATGACACCAAGAGGCACTCTAACACTACTTGGTAAGATATCTCTTATGATAGAGGCACTCTCACACCTCTTGGTGAGACACTCTCTTAAGGCATAGTGAGACACTCATGCTGCTGGGTGAGACACTCTCTTGACATAGGCACACACACTTCTTGGTGAGACACTCTCTTAAGGCATAGTGAGACACTAATGCTGCTGGGTGAGACACTTTCTTGACATAGGCACTCTCACACTGCTTGGTGAGACACTCCCTTAAGGCGTAGCGAGGCACTCTCTTACTGCTTGTTAAGGCACTCTCACGACATAGCGAGGCACTCTCTTACTGCTTGGTAAGGCACTCTCACGACATAGAGAGGTGCTCTCACACTGCTGGGTGAGACACTCTCTTATGACACAGAGAGGCACTTTCACACTGCTTGGGGAGACACTCTTTTAAGGTATAGTGAGGCGCTTTCACACTGCTGGGTGAGACACTCTCAAGGTATAGTGAGGCACTTTCACACTGCTTGGGGAGACTCTCTCTTAAGGTATAGTGAGGCGCTTTCACACTGCTGGGTGAGACACTCTCAAGGTATAGTGAGGCACTTTCACACTGCTTGGGGAGACTCTCTCTTAAGGTATAGTGAGGCGCTTTCACACTGCTGGGTGAGACACTCTCAAGGTATAGTGAGGCACTTTCACACTGCTTGGGGAGACTCTCTCTTAAGGTATAGTGAGGCGCTTTCACACTGCTGGGTGAGACACTCTCTTAAGGTATAGTGAGGCGCTTTCACACTGCTGGGTGAGACACTCTCAAGGTATAGTGAGGCACTTTCACACTGCTTGGGGAGACTCTCTCTTAAGGTATAGTGAGGCACTTTCATACTGCTGGGTGAGACACTCTTTTATGACACAGAGAGGCACTTTCACACTGGTTGGGTAGACACTCTCTTAAGGTATAGTGAGGCACTTTCACACTGCTGGGTGAGACACTGTCTTAAGGCATAGTGAGGCGCTTTCACACTGCTGGGTGAGGCACTCTCTTATGACACAGAGATGCACTTTCACACTGCTTGGGGAGACTCTCTCTTAAGGTATAGTGAGGCACTTTCATACTGCTTGGGGAGACACTCTCTTATGACACAGAGAGGCGCTTTCACACTGCTTGGGGAGACACTCTCTTAAGGTATAGTGAGGCACTTTCATACTGCTGGGTGAGACACTCTCTTAAGGCATAGTGAGGCGCTTTCACACTGCTTTGGGAGACACTCTCTTAAGGTATAGTGAGGCACTTTCATACTGTTGGGTGAGACACTCTCTTAAGGTATAGTGAGACACTTTCATACTGCTGGGTGAGACACTCTCTTAAGGTATAGTGAGGCACTTTCACACTGCTTGGGGAGACACTCTCTTAAGGTATAGTGAGGCACTTTCACACTGCTTGGGGAGACACTCTCTTAAGGTATAGTGAGGCGCTTTCACACTGCTGGGTGAGAAACTCTCAAGGTATAGTGAGGCACTTTCACACTGCTTGGGGAGACTCTCTCTTAAGGTATAGTGAGGCGCTTTCACACTGCTGGGTGAGACACTCTCTTAAGGTATAGTGAGGCGCTTTCACACTGCTGGGTGAGACACTCTCTTAAGGTATAGTGAGGCGCTTTCACACTGCTGGGTGAGACACTCTCAAGGTATAGTGAGGCACTTTCACACTGCTTGGGGAGACTCTCTCTTAAGGTATAGTGAGGCACTTTCACACTGCTTGGGGAGACTCTCTCTTAAGGCATAGTGAGGCGCTTTCACACTGCTTGGGGAGACTCTCTCTTAAGGTATAGTGAGGCACTTTCATACTGCTTGGGGAGACTCTCTCTTAAGGTATAGTGAGGCACTTTCATACTGCTGGGTGAGACACTCTTTTATGACACAGAGAGGCACTTTCACACTGCTTGGGGAGACACTCTCTTAAGGTATAGTGAGGCGCTTTCACACTGCTGGGTGAGACACTCTCAAGGTATAGTGAGGCACTTTCACACTGCTTGGGGAGACTCTCTTAAGGTATAGTGAGGCGCTTTCACACTGCTGGGTGAGACACTCTCTTAATGTATAGTGAGGCGCTTTCACACTGCTGGGTGAGACACTCTCTTAAGGTATAGTGAGGCGCTTTCACACTGCTGGGTGAGACACTCTCAAGGTATAGTGAGGCACTTTCACACTGCTTGGGGAGACTCTCTCTTAAGGTATAGTGAGGCACTTTCACACTGCTTGGGGAGACTCTCTCTTAAGGTATAGTGAGGCACTTTCATACTGCTGGGTGAGACGCTATTTTATGACACAGAGAGGCACTTTCACACTGCTTGGGGAGACACTCTCTTAAGGTATAGTGAGGCACTTTCACACTGCTGGGTGAGACTCTCTTAAGGCATAGTGAGGCGCTTTCGCACTGCTGGGTGAGGCACTCTCTTATGACACAGAGAGGCACTTTCACACTGCTTGGGGAGACTCTCTCTTAAGGTATAGTGAGGCACTTTCATACTGCTGGGTGAGACACTCTCTTATGACACAGAGAGGCGCTTTCACACTGCTTGGGGAGACACTCTCTTAAGGTATAGTGAGGCACTTTCATACTGCTGGGTGAGACACTCTCTTAAGGCATAGTGAGGCGCTTTCACACTGCTTGGAGAGACACTCTCTTAAGGTATAGTGAGGCACTTTCATACTGTTGGGTGAGACACTCTCTTAAGGTATAGTGAGACACTTTCATACTGCTGGGTGAGACACTCTCTTAAGGTATAGTGAGGCACTTTCACACTGCTTGGGGAGACACACTCTTAAGGTATAGTGAGGCACTTTCACACTGCTTGGGGAGACACTCTCTTAAGGTATAGTGAGGCACTTTCATACTGTTGGGTGAGACACTCTCTTAAGGTATAGTGAGACACTTTCATACTGCTGGGTGAGACACTCTCTTAAGGTATAGTGAGGCACTTTCACAATGCTTGGGGAGACACACTCTTAAGGTATAGTGAGGCACTTTCACACTGCATGGGGAGACACTCTCTCAAGGTATAGTGAGGCACTTTCACACTGCTTGGGGAGACTCTCTCTTAAGGTATAGTGAGGCGCTTTCACACTGCTGGGTGAGACACTCTCTTAAGGTATAGTGAGGCGCTTTCACACTGCTGGGTGAGACACTCTCTTAAGGTATAGTGAGGCGCTTTCACACTGCTGGGTGAGACACTCTCAAGGTATAGTGAGGCACTTTCACACTGCTTGGGGAGACTCTCTCTTAAGGTATAGTGAGGCACTTTCACACTGCTTGGGTAGACTCTCTCTTAAGGCATAGTGAGGCGCTTTCACACTGCTTGGGGAGACTCTCTCTTAAGGTATAGTGAGGCACTTTCATACTGCTTGGGGAGACTCTCTCTTAAGGTATAGTGAGGCACTTTCATACTGCTGGGTGAGACACTCTTTTATGACACAGAGAGGCACTTTCACACTGCTTGGGGAGACACTCTCTTAAGGTATAGTGAGGCGCTTTCACACTGCTGGGTGAGACACTCTCAAGGTATAGTGAGGCACTTTCACACTGCTTGGGGAGACTCTCTTAAGGTATAGTGAGGCGCTTTCACACTGCTGGGTGAGACACTCTCTTAAGGTATAGTGAGGCGCTTTCACACTGCTGGGTGAGACACTCTCAAGGTATAGTGAGGCACTTTCACATTGCTTGGGGAGACTCTCTCTTAAGGTATAGTGAGGCACTTTCACACTGCTTGGGGAGACTCTCTCTTAAGGTATAGTGAGGCACTTTCATACTGCTGGGTGAGACACTATTTTATGACACAGAGAGGCACTTTCACAGTGCTTGGGGAGACACTCTCTTAAGGTATAGTGAGGCACTTTCACACTGCTGGGTGAGACTCTCTTAAGGCATAGTGAGGCGCTTTCACACTGCTGGGTGAGGCACTCTCTTATGACACAGAGAGGCACTTTCACACTGCTTGGGGAGACTCTCTCTTAAGGTATAGTGAGGCACTTTCATACTGCTGGGTGAGACACTCTCTTATGACACAGAGAGGCGCTTTCACACTGCTTGGGAGACACTCTCTTAAGGTATAGTGAGGCACTTTCATACTGCTGGGTGAGACACTCTCTTAAGGCATAGTGAGGCGCTTTCACACTGCTTGGAGAGACACTCTTAAGGTATTGTGAGGCACTTTCATACTGTTGGGTGAGACACTCTCTTAAGGTATAGTGAGACACTTTCATACTGCTGGATGAGACACTCTCTTAAGGTATAGTGAGGCACTTTCACACTGCTTGGGGAGACACACTCTTAAGGTATAGTGAGGCACTTTCACACTGCTTGGGGAGACACTCTCTTAAGGTATAGTGAGGCACTTTCATACTGTTGGGTGAGACACTCTCTTAAGGTATAGTGAGACACTTTCATACTGCTGGGTGAGACACTCTCTTAAGGTATAGTGAGGCACTTTCACACTGCTTGGGGAGACACACTCTTAAGGTATAGTGAGGCACTTTCACACTGCATGGGGAGACACTCTCGTAAGGTATAGTGAGGCGCTTTCACACTGCTGGGTGAGAAACTCTCAAGGTATAGTGAGGCACTTTCACACTGCTTGGGGAGACTCTCTCTTAAGGTATAGTGAGGCGCTTTCACACTGCTGGGTGAGACACTCTCTTAAGGTATAGTGAGGCGCTTTCACACTGCTGGGTGAGACACTCTCTTAAGGTATAGTGAGGCGCTTTCACACTGCTGGGTGAGACACTCAAGGTATAGTGAGGCACTTTCACACTGCTTGGGGAGACTCTCTCTTAAGGTATAGTGAGGCACTTTCACACTGCTTGGGGAGACTCTCTCTTAAGGCATAGTGAGGCGCTTTCACACTGCTTGGGGAGACTCTCTCTTAAGGTATAGTGAGGCACTTTCATACTGCTTGGGGAGACTCTCTCTTAAGGTATAGTGAGGCACTTTCATACTGCTGGGTGAGACACTCTTTTATGACACAGAGAGGCACTTTCACACTGCTTGGGGAGACACTCTCTTAAGGTATAGTGAGGCGCTTTCACACTGCTGGGTGAGACACTCTCAAGGTATAGTGAGGCACTTTCACACTGCTTGGGGAGACTCTCTTAAGGTATAGTGAGGTGCTTTCACACTGCTGGGTGAGACACTCTCTTAAGGTATAGTGATACGCTTTCACACTGCTGGGTGAGACACTCTTAAGGTATAGTGAGGCGATTTCACACTGCTGGGTGAGACACTCTCAAGGTATAGTGAGGCACTTTCACACTGCTTGGGGAGACTCTCTCTTAAGGTATAGTGAGGCACTTTCACACTGCTTGGTGAGACACTATTTTATGACACAGAGAGGCACTTTCACACTGCTTGGGGAGACACTCTCTTAAGGTATAGTGATGCACTTTCACACTGCTGGGTGAGACACTCTCTTAAGGCATAGTGAGGTGCTTTCACACTGCTGGGTGAGGCACTCTCTTATGACACAGAGAGGCACTTTCACACTGCTTGGGGAGACTCTCTCTTAAGGTATAGTGAGGCACTTTCATACTGCTGGGTGAGACACTCTCTTATGACACAGAGAGGCGCTTTCACACTGCTTGGGGAGACACTCTCTTAAGGTATAGTGAGGCACTTTCATACTGCTGGGTGAGACACTCTCTTAAGGCATAGTGAGGCGCTTTCACACTGCTTGGGGAGACACTCTCTTAAGGTATAGTGAGGCACTTTCATACTGTTGGGTGAGACACTCTCTTAAGGTATAGTGAGACACTTTCATACTGCTGGGTGAGACACTCTCTTAAGGTATAGTGAGGCACTTTCACACTGCTTGGGGAGACACTCTCTTAAGGTATAGTGAGCAGGGCCGGACTGGGAACCAAAACCGGCCCAGGCAAAGTGCTCGGCCGGACCCCCGGGGGGCTTGGGGGTGCGTCCGAGCTGTTTGCCAGGGCCGGTTTCAGCCGATTTTGTTACAGAGGCCGATATTGCAGCTATGCAGCAAAAGCGGCCCTGTAAGAAAAACGGCTCCCGGGGGCCCAAAACCGGCCCCCACCCTGGCGGCCCACCGGGGAAATGCCCGGTACCCGCTACGGCCAGTCCGGCCCTGATAGTGAGGCACTTTCATACTGTTGGGTGAGACACTCTCAAGGTATAGTGAGGCACTTTCATACTGCTGGGTGAGACACTCTCTTAAGGTATAGTGAGGCGCTTTCACACTGCTGGGTGAAACACTCTTAAGGTATAGTGAGGCACTTTCATACTGTTGGGTGAGACACTCTCTTAAGGTATAGTGAGGCACTTTCATTCTGTTGGGTGAGACACTCTCTTAAGGTATAGTGAGGCGCTTTCACACTGCTTGGGGAGACACTCTCTTTAGGTATAGTGAGGCACTTTCACACTGCTGGGTGAGACACTCTCTTAAGGCATAGTGAGGCGCTTTCACACTGCTGGGTGAGGCACTCTCTTATGACACAGAGAGGCACTCTCACACTGCTTGGCGAGACTCTCTTAAGGTATAGTGAGGCACTTTCATACTGCTGGGTGAGACACTTTTATGACACAGAGAGGCACTCACACTGCTTGGGGAGACACTCTCTTAAGGTATAGTGAGGCACTTTCATACTGCTGGGTGAGACACTCTTATGACACAAAGAGGCGCTTTCACACTGCTGGGTGAGATACTCTCTTATGACACAGAGAGGGGCTCTCACACTGCTTGGGGAGACACTCTCTTAAGGTATAGTGAAGCGCTTTCACACTGCTGGATGAGACACTCTCTTATGACACAGAGAGGCGCTTTCACACTGCTGGGTGAGACACTCTCTTATGACACAGAGAGGCGCTTTCACACTGCTGGGTGAGACACTCTCTTATGACACAGAGAGGCGCTTTCACACTGCTTGGTGAGACACTCTCTTGTGACATAGAGAGACACTCTAGCCATGATGCTTGGTGCCAGGATACCCTACAGGGCGAGTTGTGCACTATTCAAATACACACAGCATAACACTCTCGCACTGCTTGGTGAGACACTCTTGCGACATAGAGAGGCACTGTCACACTGCTTAGTGATACACTCGTATGACACAGAGACATGCTATCTCATCTGTTGGTGTGACCTAGAAAGACACATTGCTTGGTGAGACACTCTTGCGTGAGAAAGTGAAACACCCTCGTGTGACGGAGACGTTCTCGCGTTGCTTGGGTTGACACTCTCTTGTGACACCTAGAGGTGGTCGTGTACATTCCTGAATTCACTGAGGCAGCAGTGGAGAGCCAAGGAAGGCGCTCTCCTGTAGACTTTAGAAACACTCCATCAGTGGCTGAGAAGAGCTCTCGAGACACCTACAGCGTCCACCCTGAAACTCTTAGGTATTCACAGCTTGCATTTCACTGTGAAAAGACAGTCTCATAAACATGGGCAGGCACTCTTGTGCATTTCACTGTGAAAAGAGAGTCTCATAAACAGGGGCAGGCACTGTTGGGCATTTCACTGTGAAAAGGCAGTCTCATGAGCAGGGGCAGGCACTCTTGTGCATTTCACTGTGAAAAGGCAGTCTTATATGCATGGGCAGGCACTCTTGTGCATTTCACTATGAAAAGGCAATCTCGTAAGCAGGGGCAGACACTCTTGTGCATTTCGCAATAAATTGAGAGTCTCGTAAGCAGGGCAGGCACTCTTGTACATTTCACTATATAAAGAGAGTCTCGTAAGCAGGGGCAGGCACTCTTGTACATTTCACTGTGAAAAGGCAGTCTCATAAGCATTAGCAGGCACTCTTGTGCATTTCACTATGAAAAGGCAATCTCATAAGCAGAAGCAGGCACTCTTGTGCATGTCACTGTGAAAAGGCAATCTCATAAGCAGGGGCAGACACTCTTGTGCATTTCAGTGTGAAAAGACAGTCTCATAAGCATGGGTGGACACTCTTGTGCATTTCACTGTGAAAAGGCAATCTGATAAGCGGGGCAGGCACTCTTGTGCATTTCACTGTGAAAAGAGAGTCTTGTCAGCAGGGGCAGACACTCTTGTGCATTTCAGTGTGAAAAGAGAGTCTCATAAACAGGGGCAGGCACTCTTGTGCAGCGGGACATAGTGTACACTCTCCATTAGTCTCCAAGACATCCCGGGCCTCATTTATGGCATTTTGGCATGGGCAGCGCAGCAAGGTTCCTTGCTGCGCTGCCCTATGCCAAAGTGAAAGGGCAGGAAAGCACATATTTATGCAATACAGTGCATTCCTGTCCTTTCTGTTTGCGCTGGCGCCATTTTGGCAGCCTAGTGTCAACGTAGGCACCCGTGCACTATGGTGCAAGGGTGCCTCAATTGCATGCAGGATTGTTTTTGTGCAGGAAGGGGGCACCTTCCAGTACAAAAATCAATCAATCAATCAATCAATCATTTGTAGAGCGCGCTAATCACCCGTGAGGGTCTCAAGGCGCTGAGGGGGGGTGGGGGCGCAGCTACTGCTCGAACAGCCAGGTCTTGAGACGTCTCCTGAAGGTCAGCAGGTCCTGGGCCTGTCGCAGATGGGTGGGGAGGGTGTTCCATGTCTTGGCGGCGAGGTAGGAAAATGATCTGCCGCCGGTGGTCGTCCTGTGGATGCGTGGAACGGTGGCGAGGGCGAGGTCAGCGGAGCGAAGCTGGCGGTTCGGGGTGTAGAAGGTGAGTCGTTTGTTGAGGTATGCTGGACCGGCGTTGTGGAGTGCTTTGTGGGCGTGGGTGAGGAGCTTGAAGGTGAACCTCTTGTTGACTGGGAGCCAGTGCAGGTCTCTCAGGTGGGCTGTGATGTGGGTGTGGCGGGGATGTCGAGGATGAGGCGTGCGGAGGCGTTCTGTATGCGTTGTAGTCTTTTCTGGAGTTTGACCGTTGTTCCTGCGTAGAGGGCGTTGCCGTAGTCCAGTCTGCTGCTGACGAGGGCCTGGGTGACCGTCCTTCTGGTTCCTGTGGGGATCCATCTGTAGATCTTGCGGAGCATGCGGAGGGTTTTGAAGCAGGAGGAGGAGACGGCGTTGACTTGCTGGGTCATTGAGAGCGATGAGTCCAGGATGAACCCCAGGTTGCGTGCGTGGTCGGTGGGTGTCGGTGCGGCTCCCAGAGCGGCCGGCCACCAAGAGTCGTCCCAGGCGGAGGGGGTGGAGCCGAGGATGAGGACCTCTGTCTTGTCTGAGTTTAGTTTCAGGCGACTGTTCTTCATCCATTCGGCGACGGCCTTCATTCCTTTGTGGAGGTTGGTTTTGGCGGTGGCGGGGTCCTTGGTGAGTGAGAGGATCAGCTGGGTGTCGTCGGCGTAGGAGACGATGTTGAGGTTGTGCGATCAGACGATGTTGGCGAGCGGTGCCATGTAGACGTTGAAAAGGGTTGGGCTGAGGGATGATCCTTGGGGCACGCCGCAGGTGATCTTGGCGGCTTCAGATCGAAAAGGGGGGAGGCGGACCCTCTGGGTTCTGTCGGTGAGGAAGGAGGTGATCCAGTCCAGGGCTTTGTCGCGGATCCCTGCGTCGTGGAGGCGTGTACGTAGGGTGTGGTGGCAGACGGTGTCGAAGGCGGCCGAGAGGTCCAGGAGGATGAGGGTCGTGGTTTCGCCGTTGTCCAGCAGGGTCCTGATGTCATCTGTGGCAGCGATGAGGGCGGTTTCGGTGCTGTGATTGCTGCGAAATCCGGATTGGGACGGGTCCAGGATGTTGTTCTCCTCGAGAAAGTGGGTCAGTTGCCTGTTGACGATCTTCTCGATGACTTTCGCCGGGAACGGGAGCAGGGAGATGGGCCGGAAGTTCTTGAGGTCCTTTGGGTCCGCTGTGGGTTTCTTGAGTAGGGCGTTGATCTCGGCGTGCTTCCAGCTTTCCGGGAAGGTGGCGGTCTCGAAGGAGCTGTTGATGATCTTCCGGAGTTGGGGTGCGATGATGCGGTTTGCTTTGTTGAAGATGTGGTGAGGGCAGGGGTCGGAAGGTGAGCCGGAGTGGATGGTGTTCATGGTTTTGATGGTGTCATTGTCGTTGACGTGGGTCCAGGAGACCAGGAGGTTGGTGAGGCTGGGGAGTGGTGAGTCTGCGGTGTCGGTGGCTTTTGGGAGGGTCTGGGTGTCGAAGCTGTTTTGGATGTCTGCAATCTTGCGGTGAAAGAAGGTGGCTAGGGAGTCGCATAGGTCTTGCGATGGTGGGATGTCGTTGGAGCTGGGGTTGGAGAGTTCCTTCACGATGTTGAAGAGCTCTTTGCTGTTGTGTGCGTTGTTGTTGATAGGTTCCTTGAAGGAGGTCCTTTTGGTGGCTCGAATGAGTTGATGGTGCTTGCGGCTGGCGTTCTTGAGGGCTGTGTGGTTGTCCGGTGTCTGTTCGTGGCACCACTTTTTCTCGAGTCTTCGGCAAGTCCGCTTGGATTCCTGGAGGTCGGTGGTGAACCAGCTGGCCTTTCTGTCGGTGCGGCTGTTGGAGGGTTTTTTGATCGGGGCGAGACTGTTGGCGCAGTCGTCGATCCATTGTCTGAGGTTGCGGGCGGCTGTGTTGGTGGTGTCGGTTGGTGTGTCTCGAGCGAGGGTGGTGATGAGCTGGTCTTCGGTGACCTTGTTCCAGCTGCGGTAGGGGATCCATTGCGGGTGGTGGTGCATGGTGGGTTTCTTGAAGGTGAAGTGGACGCAGCGGTGGTCGGTCCAGTGGAGTTCGGTGGTGTGGCTGAAGGTGACGTGGTCGCTGGCGGAAAAGATGGGGTCGAGCGTGTGTCCGGTGGAGTGGGTGGGAGTCGTGACGAGCTGTTTGAGTCTGAGGTTGGCGAGGTTTTCGAGCAGCGCGATGGAGTTGCTGTCGTCGGCGTACTCGAGGTGGAAATTCAGGTCTCCGAGGAGTATGTAGTCTGTGGAAGCAAGAACGTGCGTGCTGACGATGTCGGTGATGGAGTCGCTGAACTGTGGCCGGGGTCCGGGGGGTCTGTAAACGAGGGTTCCTCTGAGGGTGGTGTTGGGGTCGATGTGGATCTGGAAGTGCAGGTGTTCGGCGGCGCTGGAGGTGTCTTCGGTGCTGTTCGAAATTCTGAGGGTATTCCTGTGGATGATGGCGATTCCTCCTCCTGGTCTGTTGGTGCGGTCCCTTCGGGTGATCTTGTAGCCGTCCGGGATGGCTATGGCAATGTCGGGTGCCGAGGAGGGATTCATCCAGGTCTCCATTAGGAAGGCGACGTCCGGGGAGGCTGAGTCGAGTAGGTCCCAGAGTTCGATGGCATGCTTGTGGGCGGAGCGGGTGTTGAGTAGTATTGAGATGGTTGCGTCCTGCCCTGGTGGTTGGGGCAGGACGTGCAGGTGTTCGGTGGCAGGTGAAGCTGCAGCTTCGGCAGGAGAAGGGTCCGTGGGTGAGCTTCGGGGTGGCCTGGAAGCAGTTGGGTGATCGGCCGGCATTGAGTTCTTGGAGGAAGTTGGCGTCGTAGCAACGTCGGGTGTCGTGGCTTTCACGGGGGCCAAGGGGTCTGGCGCTGGGCGCGGACGGGCGCAGATGGGCTTGCCTTAGGCGCGCCTTTGGCGCGCCAGCGGCGTGACCGCACAGCAGCTGCCATTAAGTAGGGGAGAGGGGTGGGACTGGAGGTGGGGAGGCGGGAGCGGGGCAGTGACGGTGGGAAGGCTGAAGGCAGCAAGGCGGGAAGGCAAGTCAGGAGCAGGTGACAGCTGACTGTGCCCAGAAAGAAAATAAATAAAATAAAAATAAACTAAACTAAGGAGCTGGGGAGCGAGTCTCCTGGCAGTCAGGGAAGGCCAGGGGGAGCTGGGAAAAAGTTGCAGTGGCGGCGGACTACCGGCACGAACCCGGGAAGTCCTGGCGCTGATGCAGAGAGGCGCTGCAAGCGGAGCTGCTGGGGAGAGTGTTGCCTGGAACGTAGGTCTGGGTGTCACACGCGCTCCCCCGCAGCGGCCGCCATTAAGGAGGGGGGCGGGACTGGAGGTGGGGAGGCGGGAGCGGGGCAGTGACGGTGGGAAGGCTGAAGGCGGGAAGGCAAGTCAAGAGCAGGTGACAGCTGACTGTGCCCAGAAAGAAAATAAATAAAATAAAAATAAAATAAACTAAGGAGCTGGGGAGCGAGTCTCCTGGCAGTCAGGGAAGGCCAGGGGGCGCTGGGAAAAAGTCGAAGTGGCGGCGGACTGCCGGCGCGAACCCGGGAAGTCCTGGCGCTGATGCAGAGAGGCGCTGCAAGCGGAGCTGCTGGGGAGAGTGTTGCCTGGACCAAAGGTCTGGGCGTCACACGCGCACCCCCGCAGCGGCCGCCATTAAGTAGGGGAGGGGGGCGGGACTGGAGGTGGGGAGGCGGGAGCGGGGCAGTGACGGTGGGAAGGCTGAAGGCCTAAGAGGCGTTTTCCTCATTCTATATGGGCTGCAGAACAGCACACATGGAAAGAGAAAAAAACGAGGAGAAATAAAATATTTCTCCTCGTTACGTCTCACCTCACATCACTTTGTAAATCTGGGGCAGAGTCAAATTCCATGGTAAATCCACCGCAATGCCCATGGAACGCCTCCTGGGCGCAGAGTAAGGCGACGCAGCGATCTGCGCTACATTGCTGTACTCAAGATTTATGGGGCCACTCAAAGTCACGCAGGGTGGCTTTGCGTGGCATCATAAATCTTTGAGACCCCTGAGTCACGCATGTACCACTTTACGTGGTGCAGAAGTGACGTAGGGCTCTCATAAAAAAGTCCCCGTGTGCGTGGAGGTGGGGAGCAGGATCCTATGGTGAAAGCGCACAGTTTATGGGGTGAGGAGCACGACAGGGAATGAAAGCAGCCGCGACTCAGTTTTATGAATAATGTGTCTGAAGTTGGACATTGACTTCATGGTCCTCAATCGATTCCTTCACTTCCCGAAGAGCAGGATCACAAGACGAGTCAGTGCGATATTAGAGACTCCCTGTGTGCTCGACATTATTAAGCCTGAATGGTTTGAGCATACATCCACAGGCACACTTGAACAGTGCCGACCCTCTCCAGAAGCACTTCAAGGCACTCGTGCGCACGACCTGTCAGGCAGTTATGTACTCCCAGGACGCGCATCCACCCGGCACCCAAGGCACTCTCCTAGAGTGGAGACGGCGTGCCTCTCAGCTGGTTCTCGAATCTCTAAAGTGAGGGCTGCACTTACTGCACGACTGGATGAGAAAAACATATTTTCCTGCAAGTGATTTTCCGCAGCCTTGGCAGCTTTCATAGAATCACACATCCGGGGGGGGCAGGCTGGGAATCCCCGGATTCTTTTCCAAATTCTAAATTACAATCGATAATCAGATGAACTGCAGCATAACTTTCATTTTGCAGCCTATCCACATTTATAAAAGGCTATTTGCTCTTCAGCCAATCAGCAGCAGGCTTCTGTAGCTCTTCCTTCGGAAGCCGTTTAGATTCACCAGTGCTTAATTTGTAAAAAAAAAAAAGTAAGTACCAGCGCTATTCTTTGGAGGCCACTGTAGCCTGCATCACCCGTTGCCCCTGCCGGCGTTGCTAATGGTGCAAACACAATTACTAACCATCGCACTTCTACAAGTGTGACAATTCGGACTATTCCAGGCCACCCAAAGTTATAAGAAGGGTGTGGAAGAGTCTGAATTGTCATTTCAATATATATTGATTTATTAAACACTGCTGTTGTGTTCATCTCCAAATTAGGCAGACAGTGGCACCATGTGGTGGACTGTCTTTTGTCGGTGTTGAGAATTAAGTGCCGGTCCTGAGCACGGGAAACCACCGGCTCAAACTAAGCACTGCCAGTGGTTAATTTGTAAAAAAATAAGTGCTGGGGCTCTCATCACTTTAACAAGCTTGCACCAGCCCATTTCTCCTGTTTGCACCACCTAAAACAGAACCAACTACTAACCATGAAAGTGGGGAGAGGGTGTGGCCTAATGGCCAGAACTGCAGACTTCAGAGCTGGGGAACCAGGTTTGAGTCTTGGTGTCCGCTCAACATCCTGTGATGCTGGGCAAATCACTTGCGCTCCCTGTAAATGAATGTGTCCTTAACTGGTGCTCATGAAAAGCGCCGTGTTGAGGATTAAGTGGTGGTGCTGAGCACCGGAAACCACTGGCTCAAATTAAGCACTGTCTTCCTCTCCAGTTGCCGCCGCCACCCTTTTTTCATCCCCTCCTTCGGCCCTTGCGTCTCACCCTTCCTCCCTACTGTCTTTGCCCCCTGCCCTAACTTCTCCCACCACCAGATATCAACAACCAGCGCCTCCCCCTACCGTTACCTCATCCCCTCGGAGTCCAGCCCCGACAGCCCACCCTAATCCTCACATAATTGTGGAACATAACTGCCATCTGCTCAACAAGCTCCTTTCCGCATTTTTGCACCTCTCTCAAAGAATGGACAGCCTCACTTCGGCTCTATACCACCTAAGTGACTCTCTAATGTCTCGTCACTGCTACCCACATTACCTCCCACGGACCCTCCCCCCACATCCTTCCCAAATACCGAGAGACAGCCACCTACCCAGATTCAATCACCCCAAGACAGTTCAGACGTGCTCTGTCCCCTAAACGGTAACGCAGTTTCAAATGTTGCTACTCCCTCCTCCGATCCTCCCGCAGGGGATCGCCTGATTTCCACCATCACCTCTGACCGCAGTCAAACTCACACACACCGTCTAAGTGCGCGCTCATCCCCTTGCGACTTGATACACACCCAACGACCCTCCTGGAACAGCTAAGTCAGAAAGACAACAGCTTCTCACTGCACTGCATGCTACACCGTCTAAGCGCTATATAAATGCAATTACAATACAATACAATACAATTGTCAGTCTGCAGTCAAACACTGTCTAGAGATATCTGCCTCGACCCAGTCTCATAATCTTGACATCCTGATCCTCACAGAAACATGGCTCAACGTCTCATTTAACCACGCTCTAGACCTTCTTTTTTTTTAGTTTTATATAGCGCGAACTAGACCCGAAGATGTCAGGTATCAGAGCGCTTTACATGAGCACCAGTTTTGTTACAGATGGACACATTCATTTTTGTTAGGCACAAGGAGATTAAGTGCTTTGCCCAGAATCACAGGATGTTGAGCATCGTTGCCGAGACTCGAACCCGGTTCTCCAGCTTCGAGGTCAACCGCTCTAGCCGTAAGGCTACATCCTCTCCCCTACTACTTCTTCCTCCCAGCTACTCCATTTTGCGTCGTGACCGGGAAGATAGACATTGTGGAGATCTCACACTCATTCACCGAAGCTCCCTGAGATGCCAAACCCTCCCAACAAGTCATTTTCAGTCCTTGGAAGGCATGTGAGTGAAACTGTCCACATCCACTACCTCCAACTTCAGATTCAATGTGATTTACCACCCACCGGGTCAAATCAACGCCTTAATCGAGGATTGAATGGATTTCTTTACCTCGCAACTCATCAGCTCAGACAACAACATCTTCCTTGGAGGCTTCAACATCCACTGGGGAGGCGTGGGCAACAGCTACGTGGACACCTTTACCTCCTTTCACAGTGCCAATGATCGGCAACAACACTGCCAAAAATCCACACACCGTAAAGGCGCCATTCTATATCCGATAATTTCCAACTCCCCCAACCCAAAGACATATAACCCCGTCCCAGTCGACTGGTCTGATCACATTCAGATCCCATTCTCCCTCTCTGACTCATACCAAAACATATGAGCAACCCAAGAAAGCGAAAATATGGTTTAGGGACACATCCAACCTTGACACATAAGCCATGACCATCATGGCCCTTCCTACCCTAATTTTAATTACACCTCATCTGGACATTAAAGAGGCCACCAACAAATACAACTCATGCATGGAATCCCTTATCGACAAATGCGCACCCCTAAGTACAAATTATCCAGACCAAAACCCTCCAGGCCATAGTTCTCTAAAAAGCTTTATAAAGAAAGAAAGCTTATCAGAAAATGTGATAAAGAATGGAGACAAGCGCCATCTCACCTGAATTTGACTAAGCTTCGCAGTGCGAGAAAACAATGCAAAGACTGAATCCTCAGAGCCAAATCACCCCACATCGGAGCCATCGTGACTTTGGCAAAGAATAGACCGAAGCACTTGCTCCCGGTCATTGCGCAAACTACTAACCCCTTCACCACTTCGGTTCCTAAGTCATCCGTGGCCCATTGCAATGACTTTGTGGACTTCTTTGATAAAAAAAGTTAGAGACATCCATATCTCGCTGCCCATCAATAACTCACTTGAAACGGTTGAGACTCTACCATGCAAGGCACTACAATCTTATTCATGCTTCTCTCCAATTACCGAACATGACCTACAACGAACAATCTTCAAAGTAAAACCCTCAAACCACCATCAGGACACCATTCCAGGTTCTATCAGCAAATCCCTTGCCCAGCACCCTCTCCCAATATGAGCCACCATGATTAACTCCTCTCTTAAACAGGGCCACTTCCCAGAATGACAAAAAATGGGTCAATTCACCTCTCTCTTGAAAAAACAACCTCTCTATCCAGAGAACCTGAACAACTATTGCCCAGTCTCCACACTCCCTTTCCTAGGCAAAGTTATTGAAAGTTGCGTAGCGTCCCAACTATCCTCACACATTCAAACAAACAACCTCTTGAACTCTCTCCAATCAGGTTTCTGCTAGGGTCACAGTAAAGAAACTGCGATCCTCTAACTAGTCGATGACTATCTCAGAATCCTCGACTCCGGCTACTCCTGCCTGCTGGTCCTCCTGAAATTATCCGCTGCATTCAACACTGTCAACCATCTGGACCTCCTTCGTACTCTTAAACTGGGCATGAGATATGGAGGCACTGTTTTCAACTGTTTCTCCTCATACCTATCCAACCGCTCCCAAATTTTGAAATTGGGCAACTCGCTCTCGAGACCAGTCAGCGGTCTCAAAAGGGTCCCTCAAGGCTCGATCCTCTCCCCAAACCTCTTTAACCTCTACCTAGAACCTCTTTGTGTGATTCTCATAAACTCTGGGATTCTCTTCCACCTCTACGCCGATGACACCCAAATATACTTGAAAATCTCATCCCGGAAGACGTTGCCCTGCTTTCAAAAACTCTTAAAGACTCAAAACTGGATGTCCAACCACCATTTAAAACTTAAACCAACTAAAACAGAATTTCTTTTGATCTCACCTCCGAAAGAAAAAACGCCAGTAAAAGAATGGATGGCTAACCTTCCTGCCCTGGATGGCTGCCCTGCCATTGTCCAGAGTGCCAGATCACTCAGCATCACCCTTGACAGTCATCTCAATCTTCACAGACACATCTCCGTCATGGCTAACAGCGCACTTTACCAACTTAGGCAGCTTTGGGGCATCAGACAATTGATTCCGGAACAAGACCTAAAATTAGTGGTGCAATCTCTTGTTCTCTCTAGATTAGACTATGGAATTGTCCTTCTCTCCGGCATTCCCAAGGTTCACCTAGGCCCACTGAGAGCCACACTACATGCTGCAGCTCGATCCGACTTAGGTCTCTAGACATTTTACCACATGTCCCCTGCCCTGATAGGCCTCCATTGGCTCCCCATTGAAGCGCGGCCCCAATTAAAAATTACTTGCATTACCCGCAGAGAGCTGCACTCCTCCTCACCCTCCTATCGAAATGAGAAACTCAAAATTTCTGGAGCAAACAGAGGTTCCAGAAATGCCCAATCCCTGCTCCTGGAACCCCCCACCTCCAGTCGAGAATGATACAAGAACCGGTCTTTCTCTGGACGTGCCACTAGAATCTGGAACTCTCTGCCTCCCTCCCTCCTTCTAACCACCTGCCTAGTAACCTTCAAAAGAGACCTCAAGCTTCTCCTTTTTGACAGACATCTTGGTTAATTCACCCTCGATCTGACTTATGTACTCCCCAACTACGATCTGACCTGCCCTTGTTTAACGACACCACCACCTAAATTGATGCTTTTACTGTGTACCTCCCCTGCTCATTCACTCTATTTCTTGTGATAACTCCTGCACGCACCCACCGTTGTTCATTAGTAGTATTGTAACCCGCTGTAACCCTTGTATCTTGCTTGTGGTAAAGCGCTCTGATGCCTTCGGGCCATGTCCGCGCTATATAAAATTTCAAAAATGAAAATACTACAGGAAGCTCCAGGCATAGCTTGTTTTTTACCCACAGCCAGCCCCTCTTCAACAGAATCGATTTCATGATTAATTGCCTCCTCTGCATTCATAAGACAGCTGGCGATAGAAGACGATAAGGGTTCTTCCTTAGCAGTCACATTCAAAGACTTCTGTTTCGACATGATACCTAATGATGTTGATTACTGGGGACAGGTTCAATGACAGGACCAAGAGAGGTGGTCCAGCCCAGCAGCTCTAGGCTATGACAAGCGCAAATAGACCCGCTCTTGGCCCGGCCTTTGCCCGGGTGCGGCCCACGCGTACCCCGTGCGTCCCACGCAGGAGGGACCTGACGCGCCCTTAGTTGCAAACAGCCCGCCTCCTCCAGCTGGGCGCTGAGATGCAGAGTGGAGACAAAGAGCAGCACCAAAGGTGGTAAGCGCCTCAGATGTCACTCAAGACCCTCACAGGTGATTTGACGCGCTCTATAAATGTTTGATTGATTGATGGAGTCACTAGTGGTCATCTGGGAGTGTCCGTAACCGCCTTACATGACCACCGAACTTTGAAAATGAATGGGGAGAAGACAGATGCTCTGATCCCTCAAATGGCACAGTGGCCCTGGCCCACTAGGGTAGTAAGTATGGCAGGGACAGGACTGCCTGTTAGAGTTATGTGCTCACATATAGTGGATTATGGGAACTGTAGGAATGAGGTAGATGGAGGCACACACAATTGGTTACCCAGTAGGGGAGGGGTTACATCCGGTGAGTTGAAAAGGGAAGTAGATGCTAGTGAGTTAGAGAATGATTCGTGAAAGGATAGAACAGGAAAGAATTTATGTGGACACACACCGCAGGTATGGGAGAACTCCAGTGTAGCTTTTTCCTACGGGGATAGTTGAATTTGAGTACAACGAGGGTGGAAAATAGGCTCTTTTGCGGATTTGCATTAGATTGAGGAGTTTATAATTAATGAGGGGAAAAATTTTGGGAGAAGCCCCGCAGTGTATGATTACGTAATTAGAGGGAGAACATTGGTTATGGTAACAAATTTTAAACATGGATTAAGTTAACTAATGTTTAGTATGCGATGCATTGTGAAGTTAAATACATAATCTAATGTTGGTGTTTAATGTTTGTAGTGAACCCCTGACGAAGGGCGATGAAATAGCCCGAAATGCATTGGGAATATTATACTACTGAGGATGAACCATGTATATTTCCTGCTTCAGAAAAAAGGTCCGGATGGACATATCTGCAGTATCAGAAGCGTTAATGCATGTAATGACTCTCATGTGACGGAGCAAAATGGATTGAACATTTGGAACATTGGAATATCGAGAACAAATATGATTGAAAGGATAAAACATCAGTATCTTTATTGCAATGCAGCAATCAAGCTGTGCGTCCGGCATGGGAGTGTAGCTACGCTCCCGTCATTCTAAGAGGGACAGGACTGAGGCATCACTTCTGGCTGTAACCTCGGCTTTGAGGTACAGATCCTGAGGGTCATTCCAGTGTACATTCTGCATCTGCGTCTCTTCCGGAGAAACCTGAAGTTATCTCCTAGTCTGCGAAAGGCAGATATGATTTGGACAGCGCTTAATTTGTGAAAGAATAAGTGCCAGGGCCCAAGATACTTCTTCGCAGGCCGCTGCAGCTTTCACCACTCCCTCTGGCTGCCAGTGCTGCCAAATGCCACTACCAATGCAACCCACTTACAATCGCAGTTCTGCAAATGTGACAATATGCACTATTGCTGGCCATTCACAACTGCAAGAGTAGCCTGGAGGTGCTGGTACTGGTTTTTATGTATTTTGCATTGTTCAATCATCTGCAGATGTTTAAAAATAGACAGACAAAACCACCATGCAGTGGAATGTCAGAAATATGTGCCAGTGCCAAATAATATGTGGCGGTGCTGAATACTGGCAAACACCAGCACAAATTAAGCCTTGGATTTGGGCATATCTGCTTTCATGTAAGTACTAAGGGAATTCACACTACCTCGGTCTCCCAGATACAGGGATACAGAGGCTTCGATGGGTCTTTAACATGACTATCAGGCTATTGTATGGCCTCTCTAATGGAATAACCTGTCAGAGGTGCGATGCTGTCTTCACTGGCTTCTGCTCATAGATCAAGTCTAAAGTTCTTTCTCTTATTCATCTAACTTGTGCCAACCTCAAGCAAGCCTCCCTCTCAGCATCTTGTGGTCAATGCCCAGGGTTGGTTTCTAAGGTCACCCACGCAGGCCCAGCTTCAGAAGTGCATGGTGTGGTGGTGAGCTCCGAGCGCCCTGGGCTAGGGCTGTGGAGCGGGTATCTCTTTAGCTTCTGCTCATGTCTAACCAGACCTTCTTTGGAGAGCAGAAGAAGCTTGAACTGTGATAGGTTTGGGAGTTTCGTGTCTTTGTGGTACGGTTTTTAAATTCTCTGTTGTTTGCCTCAGGTGGACAGTATGCTTCATCAATAAATAAGAAAATAAATAACATCCCCTTAAACAAGTAGGCGTGTCCTCTCGAAAATTGTGACGTTTACTCTCTAGTTGCATGAGCCAATGAATGCAGGTGTTCTTCCAAAGCCAAGATCCTAGTGGTCAGCTTGTCGTCTGGATGGGAAAGTATATGGCATCTTCATAGCGATAGGTCTTGAAGTAAGGTTCGGACCGGCGCATGTTAGGGAGACACACAGGTTGCTGTTCCTCATTATCATGGGTTTGTGATGAGACAAACAAGGCTTGAAATCACAACACGACAATCACCACTTTGTCAAATTCATAGTTTAGGATGGTTTCCTCTTTTCCAGGATTACCTCAGATCCCTTCAGAGGCCATAGCGTGACCCATGTGGTCCACCCGGCATTGATGGCGATCCCTGGGGATGCGGATCTGCCAGGCAGAATATCAGCCAACCACAGTAGTTGCTGCAAAATGTGGAATCTCTGAAACTGGGCAATTTGCTGCAGCTCCCAGGGCGAAGCTCCAGATGCCACCCTACAAGACCCCCGGTATATCATCGCCCTAACTGACCGAAGGGCCATCGGGCAGGTTCACGCTCACTGCTCCTATGAACAGCGTTGAGGCCGCCTTGACGCCTTTAGAATTTGTGGTTTGAGACTGCGGCTCTGCTGGGCCTCTGAGTGAAGGATTTCAGTAAACTACATTACCCATCACCATTTTCCATCTTTATATCCACTTCCCAACGCTTTTATTACGAATTCATGGTCCGTGGAGCAGCTTTTTGTTGTAGGCTGTGTAAATGCAATGTCTTCGGGATATGTAACATAAGATAAATTCACATATTGTGGATCTAAATGAAAATCATGTGCCTAGTGAATGTTTTTCCTGAAAATCTGGTATGTGTGCATAAGTAGAAAACAAGCTGGTGGAAGTATGTGTCCTTTCAGTTTATTTACACAGTATTAATTGACATCATGTGTGTCACCACATCACTGCTTATAGTGCACTTTTTTAAAATGGAGACCATGGTGAGCCCAATCACCAGTCCTCTGCATTTTTCTGCCGACCCCTTGAAAGAGTCGTCACATAATGTTATTGGGGGCTGATCCTGAATGGCATCCCTGTGAGGGTTACAATGGGGTGTGCATCCCACTTCTATTGGTTGTCCATGTTCCCCCCGGAACCTCCACAATGGGCACTGTCCAAGGCTGTCCTCTCAGACTTAACCCCCAAAGAAGTCTTTTTTGGATATGCACCTCACTAAACTCAGAGGCATATTTGCGAGGGCCTTGCGCCATGCTTGCACCACGCAACATGGTACATGCACGGTGCAAAGCCCCTAGTCATATTTATAAAGCCATACAAAGCCGCTTTGCGTGGCTTTGAATGGCTTCACAAATGCGGAGTAATGAAACGCTGTGTCGCCTTACTCTGCACAAGGGAGGCTTTCCATGGGTCTTTCCACGCAACTCCTGTGGTTTTTGATGCATTCCCAGATGTACAAGGACTTGTCTACCTGGGAATGTGTCAAAATCTTAGGAGACATGTTTATTTCTCCTTGTTGCTTCCTTTTTCTATGTGTGCTACAGAGGAAAACACCTCTTAGGATTGTTTTTGTGTTGGAAGGTGCCTCTTCCTGCACAAAATCAGGCATGCCTGTAATACAGGCACCGGTGCACCAGGGTGCAAGCCTGACTGCATGGGCGCTAGGCTGCCGAAACAGCGCCAGTGCAGAGGGAAAGAGCAGGAATGCACTGTATTAGATAACTACGGTGCATTCCTGCCCTTTCCCTGTGGCGCAGGACAGCAAGATAACTTGCTACCCTGCGCCACCTTTTGGTAAATATGCCCTATATTGATTTTTTTTTTTTTTTGGGGATGGCATAGGATTGGATACTTTCTGTCCTGAGAATTTTCTGCTATACAATGTTGATGGTGCCCCACCTTGGGCAGTTTTAAAATGTATGGTAATAATGCTTCATCTGTGGCATTTATGAGGCCTACTGACCTACTCCTAAGGGCCCTGTGCCGGCAGGTTTAGATCTCCTGCTCGGTGTTTAGACTGAATCCACAGTCTTCAGTGTTTGGGCCTCCTGGGCTGAGCGGCGCGACTTACCTCGGACTGACATCTGCAGTTCAGTTACATGGTCATACAGGCAGATTTATGCAGCTGCAAAGGTTAGGTATTGGAGGGAAGACACCCGATACAATTGGTACCCACATCCTTAAAGCTATCCGGTTGTGATTTGTGAATTGAACCAATGTCACAATGAAGTCCCAGCTGTAGCAGTTGTGTGTGGTTGCCTTGTGGCTGGTTTTCATTGATCACTCAAAGGAGATGCTATCGATATAGCCTCAATGGGTGTCGTCTGCAGCGAGGTATAATGCCCAAATACTTATTGGTAATCTCCATTACCCTGATCCCACTCTTCCTCGCCACGGTCTGTGCCCGTCCTCCTACTACCTGCGTGTGACAGTCCATGGCCAGACTGACTGTACGGGGATTTGGGCATTTCCCCGGGAGGCTGGGAGGGTGTGGCCTGTTTTTCTGGCAGTTAACCAGTTTTGAAAGCACCCGCTGCAGAGTTCCTTGTAAGTTCAGCAGTCTCCAGGAAACAATAAAAGTGTCAAGACAACTCAGGTGATCAATGTACCTGCTGGAGAGAGATCAGAGTTTTCTCTAGTGGCAGGTTTGACTCATTTAAGGAAGCGCAGAGGGTTACTATGAATGCTGCAAAGGATCACAGAACAATATTTTATGTGCATAGCTCAGTGGGTTGCTTTTTTTGTCACAGAGATCCTTTTGTTACTGTGCAGTTCATAAGTTACAATCGTAATCTAGCACAGTGGGCTATGAGCTGCCATTAAAGAGCTGCATGCAAACTGCATGGTACATGTTAGAAAGTCATGTGTTTTTCTGAGTCTTTCATTATCCTAATGTTGCTAAAAAGGGTTTGTTTGGGTAGAAATACATTCTTATAAGTAATGTCAACCCTATGTTATGTTCTGAATCCTGAGTTTGTGGTTCTCCAGACCAAGCACTTTTAAAAAGTGCCAATGCTAGTATGAATGACATGTGAATCCTACATATTGTAATACCCTTTGCCTTATGTAACATGTTCTATACACTGATTTACACACGTATGATTCATTGTCTCTGTATGTGTGTTATGTAAAATGCTCCGAAACCCTACACTGGTATGAGAGGCGCTATAAAACAAATGAAATACATGTGAGAGAGGGGCCATGGAGAGATGAGAGGCAGTGTTGGACGGTGATAGGGAGGGCATCAGAGCCCCAACAAATATTGTTGCATCCTGGTGCACAGTAAGGTCATAATTTACTATGCTTTAAAAGCTAATACAATTGAATATATAATGAAATTAAATATGTGTTGCAGAATGCGCCATTTTTGCCCACATTTTCTTTGGGGGGAGAACCCCCCCCAAACCCTCCTTGTAGTGGTCGGGCTCAATCGCTACACTCACTCACTATGCACAGTACAAGGACTGGTCTGACAAAATTTGCTAGGCCTGCTTTGGGTTCCAAGTCTGGCCCTGTGATAGTCTTATGCCCAGTCCGACCCTGTGATTGTCCTATGCCCAGTCCGGCCCTGTGATAGTCTTATGCCCAGTCCGGCCTGTGATAGTCTTATGCCCAGTCCGGCCTGTAATAGGCTCATGCCCAGTCCGACCCTGTGATAGTCCTATGCCCAGTCCGGCCCTGTGATAGTCTTATGCCCAGACCGGCCCTGTGATAGTCTTATGCCCAGTCCGGCCCTGTGATAGTCTTATGCCCAGTCCTGCCCTGTGATAGTCTTATGCCCTGTCCGGCCCTGTGATAGTCTTATGTCCAGTGCAGCCCTGTGATAGTCTTATGCCCAGTGCAGTCCTGTGATAGTCTTATGCCTAGTCCGGCCCTGTGATAGTCGTATGCCCAGTCCGGCCCTGTGATAGTCTTATGCCCCGACCGGCCCTGTGATAGTCTTATGCCCAGTCCGGCCCTGTGATAGTCTCATGCCCAGACCGGCCCTGTGATAGTCTTATGCCCAGTGCAGCCCTGTGATAGTCTTATATGCCAAGTCCGGCCCAGTGATATTCTTATGCCCAGTCCGGCCCTGTGATAGTCTTATGCCCAGTCCGGCCCTGTGATAGTCTTATGCCCAGTCCGGCCCTGTGATAGTCTTACGCCTAGTGCAGCCCTGTGATAGTCTTATGCCCAGTCCGGCCCTGTGATAGTCTTATGCCCAGCCCGGCCCTGTGATACTCTTATGCCCAGTCCGGCCCTGTGATAGTCTTACGCCCAGTGCAGCCCTGTGATAGTCTACGCCCAGTCCGGCCCTGTGATAGTCTTACGCCCAGTGCAGCCCTGTGATAGTCTTACGCCCAGTCCGGCCCTGTGATAGTCTTACGCCCAGTCCAGCCCTGTGATAGTCTTATGCCCAGACCGGCCCTGTGATAGTCTTATGCCCAGTCCGGCCTGTGATAGTCTTATGACCAGTGCAGCCCTGTGATAGTCTTATGCCCTGTCCGGCCCTGTGATAGTCTTATGCCCAGTCCGGCCCTGTGATAGTCTTATGCCCAGACCGGCCATGTGATAGTCTTATGGCCAGTCCGGCCCTGTGATAGTCTTATGCCCAGTCCGGCCTGTGATAGGCTCATTTCCAGTCCGGCCTGTGATAGTCTTATGCCCAGTCCGGCCCTGTGATAGTCTTATGTCCAGACCGGCCCTGTGATAGGCTCATGCCCAGTGCGGCCCTGTGATAGTCTTACGCCCAGACCGGCCCTGTGATAGTCTTAGGCCCAGACCGGCCTGTGATAGGCTCATGCCCAGTCCGGCCTGTGATAGTCTTACGCCCAGTCCGGCCCTGTGATAGTCTTATGCCCAGTGCAGCCCTGTGATAGTCTTATGCCCAGTCCGGCCATGTGATAGTCTTATGCCCAGTCCGGCCCTGTGATAGTCTTATGCCCAGTCCGGCCCTGTGATAGTCTTATGCCCAGTGCGGCCCTGTGATAGTCTTACTGCCAGTCCGGCCCTGTGATAGTCTTACGCCCAGTGCAGCCCTGTGATAGTCTTATGCCCAGTCCGGCCCTGTGATAGTCTCATGCCCAGTCCAGCCCTGTGATAGTCTCATGCCCAGACCGGCCCTGTGATAGTCTTATTCCCAGTGCAGCCCTGTGACAGTCTTATGCCCAGTCCGGCCCTGTGACAGTCTTACGCCCAGTGCAGCCCAGTGATAATCTTATGCCCAGTGCAGCCCTGTGATAGTTTTATGCCCAGTCCGACCCTGTGATAGTCTTATGCCCAGTCCGGCCTGTGATAGTCTTATGCCCAGTGCAGCCCTGTGATAGTCTTATGCCCTGTCCGGCCCTGTGATAGTCTTATGCCCAGTCCGGCCCTGTGATAGTCTTATGCCCAGACCGGCCCTGTGATAGTCTTATGCCCAGTCCGGCCCTGTGATAGTCTCATGCCCAGTCCGGCCTGTGATAGGCTCATGCCCAGTCCGGCCTGTGATAGTCTTATGCCCAGTCCGGCCCTGTGATAGTCTTATGCCCAGACCGGCCCTGTGATAGGCTCATGCCCAGTCCGGCCCTGTGATAGACTTATGGCCAGTGCAGCCCTGTGATAGTCTTATGCCAAGTCCGGCCCTGTGATATTCTTATGCCCAGTCCGGCAATGTGATAGTCTTATGCCCAGTCCGGCCCTGTGATAGTCTTATGCCCAGTCCGGCCCTGTGATAGTCTTACGCCCAGTGCAGCCCTGTGACAGTCTTATGCCCAGTCCGGCCCTGTGATAGTCTTATGCCCAGTCCGGCCATGTGATACTCTTATGCCCAGTCCGGCCCTGTGATAGTCTTACGCCCAGTGCAGCCCTGTGATAGTCTTACGCCCAGTCCGGCCCTGTGATAGTCTTACGCCCAGTGCAGCCCTGTGATAGTCTTACGCCCTGTCCGGCCCTGTGATAGTCTTATGCCCAGTCCGGCCTTTGATAGTCTTATGCCCAGTGCAGCCCTGTGACAGTCTTATGCCCTGTCCGGCCCTGTGATAGTCTTATTCCCAGTCCGGCCCTGTGATAGTCTTATCCCCAGTCCGGCCCTGTGATAGTGTTATGCCCAGTGCGGCCCTGTGATAGTCTTACTGCCAGTCCGGCCCTGTGATAGTCTTACGCCCAGTGCAGCCCTGTGATAGTCTTATGCCCAGTCCGGCACTGTGATAGTCTCATGCCCAGTCCAGCCCTGTGATAGTCTCATGCCCAGACCGGCCCTGTGATAGTCTTATTCCCAGTGCAGCCCTGTGACAGTCTTATGCCCAGTCCGGCCCTGTGACAGTCTTACGCCCAGTGCAGCCCTGTGATAATCTTATGCCCAGTGCAGCCCTGTGATAGTCTTATTCCCAGTCCGGCCCTGTGATAGTCTTATGCCAGGTCCGGCCTGTGATAGTCTTATGCCCAGTGCAGCCCTGTGATAGTCTTATGCCCTGTCCGGCCCTGTGATAGTCTTATGCTCAGTCCGGCCCTGTGATAGTCTTATGCCCAGACCGGCCCTGTGATAGTCTTATGCCCAGTCCGGCCCTGTGATAGTCTTATGCCCAGTCTGGCCTGTTATAGGCTCATGCCTAGTCCGGCCTGTGATAGTCTTATGCCCAGTCCGGCCCTGTGATAGTCTTATGCCCAGACCGGCCCTGTGATAGGCTCATGCCCAGTCCGGCCCTGTGACAGACTTATGGCCAGTCCGGCCCTGTGATAGTCTTATGCCCAGTCCGGCCCTGTGATAGTCTTATGCCCAGTGCGGCCCTGTGATAGTCTTATGCCCAGTCCGGCCCTGTGATAGTCTTATGCCCAGTCCGGCCCTGTGATAGTCTTACGCCCAGACCGGCCCTGTGATAGTCTTATGCCCAGACCGGCCTGTGATAGGCTCATGCCCAGTCCGGCCTGTGATAGTCTTACGCCCAGTCCGGCCCTGTGATAGTCTTACGCCCAGTGCAGCCCTGTGATAGTCTTACGCCCAGTGCAGCCCTGTGATAGTCTTACGCCCAGTCCGGCCTGTGATAGTCTTACGCCCAGTGCAGCCCTGTGATAGTCTTATGCCCAGTACAGCCCTGTGATAGTCTTATGCCCAGTCCGGCCCTGTGATAGTCTTATGCCCAGTCCGGCCCTGTGATATTCTTATGCCCAGTCCGGCCCTGTGATAGTCTTATGCCCAGTCCGGCCCTGTGATAGTCTTAGGCCCAGTGCGGCCCTGTGATAGTCTTATGCCCAGTGCGGCCCTGTGATAGTCTTATGCCCAGTGCGGCCCTGTGATAGTCTTATGCCCAGTGCGGCCCTGTGATAGTCTTATGCCCAGTGCGGCCCTGTGATAGTCTTATGCCCAGTCCGGCCCTGTGATAGGCTTACGCCCAGTCCGGCCCTGTGATAGTCTTACGCCCAGTCCGGCCCTGTGATAGTCTTACGCCCAGACCGGCCCTGTGATAGTCTTATGCCCAGTCCGGCCCTGTGATAGTCTTATGCCCAGTCCGGCCCTGTGATAGTCTTACGCCCAGTGCAGCCCTGTGATAGTCTTATGCCCAGTCCGGCCCTGTGATAATCTTACGCCCAGTCCGGCCCTGTGATATTCTTATGCCCAGTGCAGTCCTGTGATAGTCTTATGCCCAGTCCGGCCCTGCGATAGTCTTATGCCCAGTCCGGCCCTGTGATAGTCTTATGCCCAGTGCGGCCCTGTGATAGTCTTACTGCCAGTCCGGCCCTGTGATAGTCTTACGCCCAGTGCAGCCCTGTGATAGTCTTATGCCCAGTCGGGCCCTGTGATAGTCTCATGCCCAGTCCAGCCCTGTGATAGTCTCATGCCCAGACCGGCCCTGTGATAGTCTTATTCCCAGTGCAGCCCTGTGACAGTCTTATGCCCAGTCCGGCCCTGTGACAGTCTTACGCCCAGTGCAGCCCTGTGATAATCTTATGCCCAGTGCAGCCCTGTGATAGTCTTATGCCCAGTCCGGCCCTGTGATAGTCTTATGCCCAGTCCGGCCTTGTGATAGTCTTATGCCCAGTCTGGCCCTGTGATAGTCTTATGCCCAGTGCAGCCCTGTGATAGTCTTATGCCCAGTCCGGCCCTGTGATAGTCTTACGCCCAGTCCGGCCCTGTGATAGTCTTACGCCCAGTCCGGCCCTGTGATAGTCTTATGCCCAGACCGGCCCTGTGATAGGCTCATGCCCAGTCCGGCCCTGTGATAGGCTCATGCCCAGTCCGGCCTGTGATAGTCTTATGCCCAGTCCGGCCCTGTGATAGTCTTACGCCCAGTGCAGCCCTGTGATAGTCTTACGCCCAGTGCGGCCCTGTGATAGTCTTACGCCCAGTCCGGCCTGTGATAGTCTTACGCCCAGTGCAGCCCTGTGATAGTCTTATGCCCAGTACAGCCCTGTGATAGTCTTATGCCCAGTCCGGCCCTGTGATAGTCTTATGCCCAGTCCGGCCCTGTGATATTCTTATGCCCAGTCCGGCCCTGTGATAGTCTTATGCCCAGTCCGGCCCTGTGATAGTCTTAGGCCCAGTGCGGCCCTGTGATAGTCTTATGCCCAGTGCGGCCCTGTGATAGTCTTATGCCCAGTGCGGCCCTGTGATAGTCTTATGCCCAGTGCGGCCCTGTGATAGTCTTATGCCCAGTGCGGCCCTGTGATAGTCTTATGCCCAGTCCGGCCCTGTGATAGGCTTACGCCCAGTCCGGCCCTGTGATAGTCTTACGCCCAGTCCGGCCCTGTGATAGTCTTACGCCCAGACCGGCCCTGTGATAGTCTTATGCCCAGTCCGGCCCTGTGATAGTCTTATGCCCAGTCCGGCCCTGTGATAGTCTTACGCCCAGTGCAGCCCTGTGATAGTCTTATGCCCAGTCCGGCCCTGTGATAATCTTACGCCCAGTCCGGCCCTGTGATATTCTTATGCCCAGTGCAGTCCTGTGATAGTCTTATGCCCAGTCCGGCCCTGCGATAGTCTTATGCCCAGTCCGGCCCTGTGATAGTCTTATGCCCAGTGCGGCCCTGTGATAGTCTTACTGCCAGTCCGGCCCTGTGATAGTCTTACGCCCAGTGCAGCCCTGTGATAGTCTTATGCCCAGTCGGGCCCTGTGATAGTCTCATGCCCAGTCCAGCCCTGTGATAGTCTCATGCCCAGACCGGCCCTGTGATAGTCTTATTCCCAGTGCAGCCCTGTGACAGTCTTATGCCCAGTCCGGCCCTGTGACAGTCTTACGCCCAGTGCAGCCCTGTGATAATCTTATGCCCAGTGCAGCCCTGTGATAGTCTTATGCCCAGTCCGGCCCTGTGATAGTCTTATGCCCAGTCCGGCCTTGTGATAGTCTTATGCCCAGTCTGGCCCTGTGATAGTCTTATGCCCAGTGCAGCCCTGTGATAGTCTTATGCCCAGTCCGGCCCTGTGATAGTCTTACGCCCAGTCCGGCCCTGTGATAGTCTTACGCCCAGTCCGGCCCTGTGATAGTCTTATGCCCAGACCGGCCCTGTGATAGTCTCATGCCCAGTCCGGCCCTGTGATAGGCTCATGCCCAGTCCGGCCCTGTGATAGGCTCATGCCCAGTCCGGCCCTGTGATAGTCTTATGCCCAGTGCGGCCCTGTGATAGTCTTACTGCCAGTCCGGCCCTGTGATAGTCTTACGCCCAGTGCAGCCAATGTGATAGTCTTATGCCCAGTCCGGCCCTGTGATAGTCTCATGCCCAGTCCAGCCCTGTGATAGTCTCATGCCCAGACCGGCCCTGTGATAGTCTTATTCCCAGTGCAGCCCTGTGACAGTCTTATGCCCAGTCCGGCCCTGTGACAGTCTTACGCCCAGTGCAGCCCTGTGATAATCTTATGCCCAGAGCGACCCTTGACCTTGCCAGGTAGGTCGCTCCCCCACCACACAGCTCCGCCTGTGCTGTCTGCCCGCTGCTCCTGTAGGTAAGATCGCCCTCCGCTTGTGGCCCCGGTGCCAGTTTTGTCTGCTTGTCTCCCCTCTTCCTTTCTGTGCCCCTCGCTGCCCCACTGTTGTTGTGCCCGTGATTTGCCTGCTCTCCCCCCCGTTTTTCCTTCTGTGCCCCTTGCTGCCCCACTGTTGTTGTGCCCGTGATTTGCCTGCTCTCCCCCCCGTTTTTCCTTCTGTGCCCCTCGCTGCCCCACTGTTGTTGTGCCCGTGATTTACCTGCTCTCCCCCCCGTTTTTCCTTCTGTGCCCCTCGCTGCCCCACTGTTGTTGTGCCCGTGATTTACCTGCTCTCCCCCCGGTTTTCCTTCTGTGCCCCTCGCTGCCCCACTGTTGTTGTGCCCGTGATTTACCTGCTCTCCCCCCGTTTTTCCTTCTGTGCCCCTCGCTGCCCCACTGTTGTTGCGCCCGTGATTTACCTGCTCTCCCCCCGGTTTTCCTTCTGTGCCCCTCGCTGCCCCACTGTTGTTGTGCCCGTGATTTACCTGCTCTCCCCCCGGTTTTCCTTCTGTGCCCCTCGCTGCCTATCGCCATTCCCGCCGCTGCGTCCCTGCGGCCCCGCCCCCTGACTGCCCATTCGCTGCCCCTGCCTCCCGCCTCCCAGCTGCTCCTCCCTCCCACCTCCCCATAAATGGCGGCCGCTGCACGCCGCGCAGCGGACGTGCGCAGCGGGCGCGCCGCTGGCGCGCCGAGGCGCGCCTAAGGCAAGCCCGTCTGCGCCCGTCCGCGACTGGACCGCGCCCAGCGCCAGAACCCCTGGATCCCACCGATGCAACACCACTCGACGGACCTACGACGCCGCCACACTCACCGCACTCAATGCCGGCCGGAACCCTGCCTGCTACCGAGCCTCACCGAGACGCACCCACGGACCCTTCACCTGCCAAACCTGCCGGTTCACCTGCCCCCTGACGTGCACCACCTCCGCCAAGTCGAGCAACAGCAGCAACCACCTGAAATGCATCCTGCTGAACACCCGCTCCGTCCACAGGCACGCCGTGGAACTCTGGGACCTGCTCGACGCAACAGCACCGGACATCGCCTTCCTCACCGAAACCTGGATGAACGCCTCCTCAGCGCCTGACATCGCCATAGCCATCCCGGATGGATACAAGATCACCCGGAAGGACCGCGTCAACCAGACGGGAGGAGGCATCGCCATCGTACACAAGAACACCATCCGCATCTCGACTAACTCCGACGAGACCTTCACCGCCGCCGAACACCTACACTTCCAGATACACACGGACCCCAAGACCACCCTCCGAGGCACCCTCATCTACAGACCCCCGGGACCACGCACACTATTCAGCGAAGACATCGCAGACTTCATCAGCCCGCACGCCATGCCCTCCGCCGACTACATCCTCCTAGGGGACCTCAACTTCCACCTGGAGAACAACAACGACAGAAACACCACCGCCCTGCTGGACAACCTCGCCAACCTCGGACTCAAGCAACTGGTGAACACGCCCACCCACTACGCCGGCCACACGCTTGACCCCGTCTTCTCGTCCAGCAAGCACATCTCCTTCAGCCACGCCACCGGACTCCACTGGACCGACCACAGCTGCGTCCACTTCAGCTTCAGAAAGACTGCGACCCACCACCACCCGCAACAGGCTCCCCGCCGGAGCTGGAGCAAGATCACCGCCGAGCAGCTCACCGCCTCCCTCAGCCAGAACACACCCACCGACACAACGGACCCAAACGAAGCAGCCAGCAACCTCGCCAAGTGGCTGACCGCCTGCGCCGACGACCTCGCACCACTAAAAAACCCTCCCAGCAGACCCGGAAGCAAGAAAACCCCTTGGTTCACCAACGAACTCAAGGAATCCAAGAAGAACTGCCGCACTCTCGAGAAAACCTGGCGACTCGTCCAGACCACAGACAACAGGACCGCCCTCAAGCACGCCACCCGCAAACACCACCAGCTGATCCGTGCCACCAAGAAGTCGGCACTCAAAGAACGACTGGACAACAACGCCCATGACAGCAAGGAACTTTTCAGCATCGTCAAAGAGTTCTCCAACCCCAGCGCCGGAAACAACGACATCACCCCCTCGCAAGACCTCTGCAACTCACTCTCCGCGTTCTTCCACCGCAAGATCACCGACATACACAACAGCTTCGACGCACAAACAACGCACCCTACCGCCGAACCAATGCCCGCCACCACCACCCTCTGCAACTGGACCCCGATCAACACCGAAGACACCACCCGCACGATGAACTCCATCCACTCCGGATCACCAACCGACCCCTGCCCACACCACGTCTTCAACAAAGCCGACGCCACCATCGCACCCCATCTCCGGGACATCATCAACTCCTCCTTCCACACCGCCACCTTCCCGGAGAGCTGGAAGCACGCCGAGCTTACCGCCCTCCTGAAGAAACCAACGGCGGACCCCACCGACCTCAAGAACTACCGCCCCATCTCGCTCCTTCCGTTTCCGGCCAAAGTCATCGAGAAGACCGTCAACAGACAGCTTGCCGCCTTCCTCGAGACGAATGGATCCCTCGACCCCTCGCAGTCCGGGTTTCGGGCCAACCACAGCACCGAGACCGCCCTTATCGCAGCCACCGACGACATCAGAACCCTAACCGACAACGGGGAAACAGCTGCCCTCATCCTCCTGGACCTCTCCGCGGCGTTCGACACCGTCTGCCACCGCACCCTAGTGAAGCGCCTCAGCAACATCGGAATCCGAGAGAAAGCACTGGAATGGATCATCTCGTTCCTCGCCGGAAGAACCCAGAGAGTCCGCCTCTCCCCGTTCAGATCCGAAGCCACCGAAGTCATCTGCGGCGTTCCACAAGGATCCTCACTCAGCCCGACCCTCTTCAACGTCTACATGAGCCCCCTCGCAGCCATCGCACGCCGACACAACCTCAACATCATCTCCTACGCCGACGACACCCAGCTGATCCTCTCCCTCACCAACGACCCCACCACCGCCAGAGCCAACCTGCACGACGGGATGAGAGACGTCGCCGACTGGATGAGGAACAGCCGCCTTAAACTGAACTCAGACAAGACGGAAGTCCTCATCCTGGGCTCATCACCCTCCGCCTGGGACGACTCCTGGTGGCCCCCGGCCCTGGGCACCGCACCCAAGCCAACGGACCACGCACGCAACCTGGGCTTCATCCTGGACTCCTCCCTATCGATGACCAGACAAGTCAACGCCGTCTCATCTTCATGCTTCAACACCCTGCGCATGCTCCGCAAGATCTTCAGATGGATCCCCACTGAAACCAGGAAGACCGTCACCCAGGCACTCGTCACCAGCCGACTGGACTATGGGAACACCCTCTACGCCGGAACCACAGCCAAACTTCAAAAGAGACTCCAGCGCATCCAGAACGCCTCCGCACGACTCATCCTGGACATCCCCCGACACAGCCACATCACCGTACACCTGAAAGACCTGCACTGGCTCCCCGTCAGCAAGAGAATCACGTTCAGACTCCTCACCCACGCACACAAGGCCCTCCACGACCTGGGCCCAAAGTACCTCAACGACCGCATGTCCTTCTACACGCCCACACGCCAGCTACGATCAACCAGCCACGCCCTCGCCACCGTACCACGCATCCGCAGAACCACCGCCGGAGGAAGATCCTTCTCCTACCTGGCGGCCAAGACCTGGAACTCCCTCCCCACTCACCTTCGGCGAACCCAGGACCATCTCGCCTTCAGGAAGCAGCTCAAGACCTGGCTGTTCGAGCAGTAACTTACCCCCTCCCCCAGCGCCTTGAGACCCTCCCGGGTGAGTAGCGCGCTCTATAAATGCCGTGATTGATTGATTGATTGTGATAGTCTTATGCCCAGTCCGGCCCTGTGATAGTCTTACGCCCAGTCCAGCCCTGTGATAGTCTTACGCCCAGTGCAGCCCTGTGATAGTCTTATGCCCAGTGCAGCCCTGTGATAGTCTTATGCCCAGTCCGGCCCTGTGATAGTCTTATGCCCAGCCCGGCCCTGTGATAGTCTTATGCCCAGTGCAGCCCTGTGATAGTCTTATGCCCAGTCCGGCCCTGTGATAGTCTTACGCCCAGTCCAGCCCTGTGATAGTCTTATGCCCAGTCCGGCCCTGTGATAGTCTTATGCACAGACCGGCCCTGTGATAGGCTCATGCCCAGTCCGGCCCTGTGATAGGCTCATGCCCAGTCCGGCCCTGTGATAGGCTCATGCCCAGTCCGGCCCTGTGATAGGCTCATGCCCAGTCAGGCCCTGTGATAGTCTTACGCCCAGTGCAGCCCTGTGATGATCTTATGCCCAGTCCGGCCCTGTGATAGTCTTATGCCCAGTGCGGCCCTGTGATAGTCTTACTGCCAGTCCGGCCCTGTGATAGTCTTACGCCCAGTGCAGCCCTGTGATAGTCTTATGCCCAGTCCGGCCCTGTGATAGTCTCATGCCCAGTCCAGCCCTGTGATAGTCTCATGCCCAGAACGGCCCTGTGATAGTCTTATTCCCAGTGCAGCCCTGTGACAGTCTTATGCCCAGTCCGGCCCTGTGACAGTCTTACGCCCAGTGCAGCCCTGTGATAATCTTATGCCCAGTGCAGCCCTGTGATAGTCTTATGCCCAGTCCGGCCCTGTGATAGTCTTATGCCCAGTCCGGCCTGTGATAGTCTTATGCCCAGTGCAGCCCTGTGATAGTCTTATGCCCTGTCCGGCCCTGTGATAGTCTTATGCCCAGTCCGGCCCTGTGATAGTCTTATGCCCAGACCGGCCCCGTGATAGTCTTATGCCCAGTCCGGCCCTGTGATAGGCTCATGCCCAGTCCGGCCCTGTGATAGTCTTATGCCCAGTGCAGCCCTGTGATAGTCTCATGCCCAGTCCGGCCTGTGATAGGCTCATGCCCAGTCCGGCCTGTGATAGTCTTATGCCCAGTCCGGCCCTGTGATAGTCTTATGCCCAGACCGGCCCTGTGATAGGCTCATGCCCAGTCCGGCCCTGTGATAGACTTATGGCCAGTGCAGCCCTGTGATAGTCTTATGCCAAGTCCGGCCCTGTGATATTCTTATGCCCAGTACGGCAATGTGATAGTCTTACGCCCAGTGCAGCCCTGTGATAGGCTTACGCCCAGTCCGGCCCTGTGATAGTCTTACGCCCAGTGCAGCCCTGTGATAGTCTTACGCCCAGTCCGGCCCTGTGATAGGCTCATGCCCAGTCCGGCCCTGTGATAGGCTCATGCCCAGTCCGGCCCTGTGATAGGCTCATGCCCAGTCCGGCCCTGTGATAGGCTCATGCCCAGTCTGGCCCTGTGATAGTCTTACGCCCAGTGCAGCCCTGTGATGATCTTATGCCCAGTCCGGCCCTGTGATAGTCTTATGCCCAGTGCGGCCCTGTGATAGTCTTACTGCCAGTCCGGCCCTGTGATAGTCTTACGCCCAGTGCAGCCCTGTGATAGTCTTATGCCCAGTCCGGCCCTGTGATAGTCTCATGCCCAGTCCAGCCCTGTGATAGTCTCATGCCCAGACCGGCCCTGTGATAGTCTTATTCCCAGTGCAGCCCTGTGACAGTCTTATGCCCAGTCCGGCCCTGTGACAGTCTTATGCCCAGTCCGGCCCTGTGACAGTCTTACGCCCAGTGCAGCCCTGTGATAATCTTATGCCCAGTGCAGCCCTGTGATAGTCTTACGCCCAGGCCGGCCCTGTGATAGTCTTACGCCCAGTCCAGCCCTGTGATAGTCTTATGCCCAGACCGGCCCTGTGATAGTCTTATGCCCAGTCCGGCCTGTGATAGTCTTATGCCCAGTGCAGCCCTGTGATAGTCTTATGCCCTGTCCGGCCCTGTGATAGTCTTATTCCCAGTCCGGCCCTGTGATAGTCTTATGCCCAGACTGGCCCTGTGATAGTCTTATGCCCAGTCCGGCCCTGTGATAGTCTTATGCCCAGTCCGGCCTGTGATAGGCTCATGCCCAGTCCGGCCTGTGATAGTCTTATGCCCAGTCCGGCCCTGTGATAGTCTTATGCCCAGACCGGCCCTGTGATAGGCTCATGCCCAGTCCGGCCCTGTGATAGACTTATGGCCAGTCCGGCCCTGTGATAGTCTTATGCCCAGTCCGGCCCTGTGATAGTCTTATGCCCAGTCCGGCCCTGTGATGGTCTTATGCCCAGTGCAGCCCTGTGATAGTCTTATGCCCAGTCCGGCCCTGTGATAGTCTTATGCCCAGTGCGGCCCTGTGATAGTCTTACGCCCAGACCGGCCCTGAGATAGTCTTATGCCCAGACCGGCCTGTGATAGGCTCATGCCCAGTCCGGCCTGTGATAGTCTTACACCCAGTCCGG
Source organism: Calotriton arnoldi (assembly GCA_963921515.1). NCBI lineage: Eukaryota > Metazoa > Chordata > Amphibia > Caudata > Salamandridae > Calotriton > Calotriton arnoldi. The sequence continues at coordinate 1,792,214 of CAWUFW010003087.1, forward strand.
CCCTGTGATAGTCTTATGCCCAGTGCAGCCCTGTGATAGTCTTATGCCCAGTCCGGCCCTGTGATAGTCTTATGCCCAGTCCGGCCCTGTGATAGTGTTATGCCCAGTGCGGCCCTGTGATAGTCTCACTGCCAGTCCGGCCCTGTGATGGTCTTACGCCCAGTGCGGCCCTGTGATAGTCTTATGCCCAGTCCGGCCCTGTGATAGTCTCATGCCCAGTCCAGCCCTGTGATAGTCTCATGCCCAGACCGGCCCTGTGATAGTCTTATTCCCAGTGCAGCCCTGTGACAGTCTTATGCCCAGTCCGGCCCTGTGATAGTCTTATGCCCAGACCGGCCCTGTGATAGTCTTATGCCCTGTCCGGCCCTGTGATAGTCTTATGCCTAGTCCGGCCCTGTGATAGTCTTTATGCCCAGTCCGGCCCTGTGATAGGTTCATGCCCAGTCCGGCCCTGTGATAGTCTTATGCCCAGTGCAGCCCTGTGATAGTCTCATGCCCAGTCCGGCCTGTGATAGGCTCATGCCCAGTCCGGCCTGTGATAGTCTTATGCCCAGTCCGGCCCTGTGATAGTCTTATGCCCAGACCGGCCCTGTGATAGGCTCATGCCCAGTCCAGCCCTGTGATAGACTTATGGCCAGTGCAGCCCTGTGATAGTCTTATGCCAAGTCCGGCCCTGTGATATTCTTATGCCCAGTCCGGCAATGTGATAGTCTTATGCCCAGTCCGGCCCTGTGATAGTCTTATGCCCAGTCCGGCCCTGTGATAGTCTTACGCCCAGTGCAGCCCTGTGATAGTCTTATGCCCAGTCCGGCCCTGTGATAGTCTTATGCCCAGACCGGCCCTGTGATAGGCTCATGCCCAGTCCGGCCCTGTGATAGACTTATGGCCAGTCCTGCCCTGTGATAGTCTTATGCCCAGTCCGGCCCTGTGATAGTCTTATGCCCAGTCCGGCCCTGTGATGGTCTTATGCCCAGTGCAGCCCTGTGATAGTCTTATGCCCAGTCCGACCCTGTGATAGTCTTATGCCCAGTGCGGCCCTGTGATAGTCTTACGCCCAGACCGGCCCTGAGATAGTCTTATGCCCAGACCGGCCTGTGATAGGCTCATGCCCAGTCCGGCCTGTGATAGTCTTACACCCAGTCCGGCCCTGTGATAGTCTTATGCCCAGTGCAGCCCTGTGATAGTCTTATGCCCAGTCCGGCCCTGTGATAGTCTTATGCCCAGTCCGGCCCTGTGATAGTGTTATGCCCAGTGCGGCCCTGTGATAGTCTCACTGCCAGTCCGGCCCTGTGATAGTCTTACGCCCAGTGCGGCCCTGTGATAGTCTTATGCCCAGTCCGGCCCTGTGATAGTCTCATGCCCAGTCCAGCCCTGTGATAGTCTCATGCCCAGACCGGCCCTGTGATAGTCTTATTCCCAGTGCAGCCCTGTGACAGTCTTATGCCCAGTCCGGCCCTGTGATAGTCTTATGCCCAGACCGGCCCTGTGATAGTCTTATGCCCTGTCCGGCCCTGTGATAGTCTTATGCCCAGTCCGGCCCTGTGATAGTCTTATGCCCAGTCCGGCCCTGTGATAGGTTCATGCCCAGTCGGGCCCTGTGATAGTCTTATGCCCAGTGCAGCCCTGTGATAGTCTCATGCCCAGTCCGGCCTGTGATAGGCTCATGCCCAGTCCGGCCAGTGATAGTCTTATGCCCAGTCCGGCCCTGTGATAGTCTTATGCCCAGACCGGCCCTGTGATAGGCTCATGCCCAGTCCGGCCCTGTGATAGACTTATGGCCAGTGCAGCCCTGTGATAGTCTTATGCCAAGTCCGGCCCTGTGATATTCTTATGCCCAGTCCGGCAATGTGATAGTCTTATGCCCAGTCCGGCCCTGTGATAGTCTTATGCCCAGTCCGGCCCTGTGATAGTCTTACGCCCAGTGCAGCCCTGTGATAGTCTTATGCCCAGTCCGGCCCTGTGATAGTCTTATGCCCAGTCCGGCCCTGTGATACTCTTATGCCCAGTCCGGCCCTGTGATAGTCTTACACCCAGTGCAGCCCTGTGATAGTCTTACGCCCAGTCCGGCCCTGTGATAGTCTTACGCCCAGTGCAGCCCTGTGATAGTCTTACGCCCAGTCCGGCCCTGTGACAGTCTTACACCCAGTCCAGCCCTGTGATAGTCTTATGCCCAGACCGGCCCTGTGATAGTCTTATGCCCAGTCCGGCCTGTGATAGTCTTATGCCCAGTGCAGCCCTGTGATAGTCTTATGCCCTGTCCGGCCCTGTGATAGTCTTATTCCCAGTCCGGCCCTGTGATAGTCTTATGCCCAGACCGGCCCTGTGATAGTCTTATGCCCAGTCCGGCCCTGTGATAGTCTTATGCCCAGTCCGGCCTGTGATAGGCTCATGCCCAGTCCGGCCTGTGATAGTCTTATGCCCAGTCCGGCCCTGTGATAGTCTTATGCCCAGACCGGCCCTGTGATAGGCTCATGCCCAGACCGGCCCTGTGATAGGCTCATGCCCAGTCCGGCCCTGTGATAGACTTATGGCCAGTCCGGCCCTGTGATAGTCTTATGCCCAGTCCGGCCCTGTGATAGTGTTATGCCCAGTCCGGCCCTGTGATAGTCTTATGCCCAGTGCAGCCCTGTGGTAGTCTTATGCCCAGTCCTGCCCTGTGATAGTCTTATGCCCAGTGCGGCCCTGTGATAGTCTTACGCCCAGACCGGCCCTGAGATAGTCTTATGCCCAGACCGGCCTGTGATAGGCTCATGCCCAGTCCGGCCTGTGATAGTCTTACGCCCAGTCCGGCCCTGTGATAGTCTTATGCCCAGTGCAGCCCTGTGATAGTCTTATGCCCAGTCCGGCCCTGTGATAGTCTTATGCCCAGTCCGGCCCTGTGATAGTGTTATGCCCAGTGCGGCCCTGTGATAGTCTTACTGCCAGTCCGGCCCTGTGATAGTCTTACGCCCAGTGCAGCCCTGTGATAGTCTTATGCCCAGTCCGGCCCTGTGATAGTCTCATGCCCAGTCCAGCCCTGTGATAGTCTCATGCCCAGACCGGCCTTGTGATAGTCTTATTCCCAGTGCAGCCCTGTGACAGTCTTATGCCCAGTCCGGCCCTGTGACAGTCTTACGCCCAGTGCAGCCCTGTGATAATCTTATGCCCAGTGCAGCCCTGTGATAGTCTTATGCCCAGTCCGGCCCTGTGATAGTCTTATGCCCAGTCCGGCCTGTGATAGTCTTATGCCCAGTGCAGCCCTGTGATAGTCTTATGCCCTGTCCGGCCCTGTGATAGTCTTATGCCCAGTCCGGCCCTGTGATAGTCTTATGCCCAGTCCGGCCTGTTATAGGCTCATGCCCAGTCCGGCCTGTGATAGTCTTATTCCCAGTCCGGCCCTGTGATAGTCTTATGCCCAGACCGGCCCTGTGATAGGCTCATGCCCAGTCCGGCCCTGTGATAGACTTATGGCCAGTCCGGCCTGTGATAGTCTTATGCCCAGTCCGGCCCTGTGATAGTCTTATGCCCAGTCCAGCCCTGTGATAGTCTTATGCCCAGTGCGGCCCTGTGATAGTGTTATGCCCAGTGTGGCCCTGTGATAGTCTTACTGCCAGTCCGGCCCTGTGATAGTCTTACGCCCAGTGCAGCCCTGTGATAGTCTTATGCCCAGTCCGGCCCTGTGATAGTCTCATGCCCAGTCCGGCCCTGTGATAGTCTCATGCCCAGTCCAGCCCTGTGATAGTCTCATGCCCAGACCGGCCCTGTGATAGTCTTATTCCCAGTGCAGCCCTGTGACAGTCTTATGCCCAGTCGGCCCTGTGACAGTCTTACGCCCAGTGCAGCCCTGTGATAATCTTATGCCCAGTGCAGCCCTGTGATAGTCTTACGCCCAGGCCGGCCCTGTGATAGTCTTACGCCCAGTCCAGCCCTGTGATAGTCTTATGCCCAGACCGGCCCTGTGATAGTCTTATGCCCAGTCCGGCCTGTGATAGTCTTATGCCCAGTGCAGCCCTGTGATAGTCTTATGCCCTGTCCGGCCCTGTGATAGTCTTATTCCCAGTCCGGCCCTGTGATAGTCTTATGCCCAGACCGGCCCTGTGATAGTCTTATGCCCAGTCCGGCCCTGTGATAGTCTTATGCCCAGTCCGGCCTGTGATAGGCTCATGCCCAGTCCGGCCTGTGATAGTCTTATGCCCAGTCCGGCCCTGTGATAGTCTTATGCCCAGACCGGCCCTGTGATAGGCTCATGCCCAGTCCGGCCCTGTGATAGACTTATGGCCAGTCCGGCCCTGTGATAGTCTTATGCCCAGTCCGGCCCTGTGATAGTCTTATGCCCACTCCGGCCCTGTGATGGTCTTATGCCCAGTGCAGCCCTGTGATAGTCTTATGCCCAGTCCGGCCCTGTGATAGTCTTATGCCCAGTGCGGCCCTGTGATAGTCTTACGCCCAGACCGGCCCTGAGATAGTCTTATGCCCAGACCGGCCTGTGATAGGCTCACGCCCAGTCCGGCCTGTGATAGTCTTACACCCAGTCCGGCCCTGTGATAGTGTTATGCCCAGTGCAGCCCTGTGATAGTCTTATGCCCAGTCCTGCCCTGTGATAGTCTTATGCCCAGTCCGGCCCTGTGATAGTGTTATGCCCAGTGCGGCCCTGCGATAGTCTCACTGCCAGTCCGGCCCTGTGATAGTCTTACGCCCAGTGCGGCCCTGTGATAGTCTTATGCCCAGTCCGGCCCTGTGATAGTCTCATGCCCAGTCCAGCCCTGTGATAGTCTCATGCCCAGACCGGCCCTGTGATAGTCTTATTCCCAGTGCAGCCCTGTGACAGTCTTATGCCCAGTCCGGCCCTGTGATAGTCTTATGCCCAGACCGGCCCTGTGATAGTCTTATGCCCTGTCCGGCCCTGTGATAGTGTTATGCCTAGTCCGGCCCTGTGATAGTCTTATGCCCAGTCCGGCCCTGTGATAGGTTCATGCCCAGTCCGGCCCTGTGATAGTCTTACGCCCAGTGCGGCCCTGTGATAGTCTTACTGCCAGTCCGGCCCTGTGATAGTCTTACGCCCAGTGCAGCCCTGTGATAGTCTTATGCCCAGTCCGGCCCTGTGATAGTCTCATGCCCAGTCCAGCCCTGTGATAGTCTCATGCCCAGAACGGCCCTGTGATAGTCTTATTCCCAGTGCAGCCCTGTGACAGTCTTATGCCCAGTCCGGCCCTGTGACAGTCTTACGCCCAGTGCAGCCCTGTGATAATCTTATGCCCAGTGCAGCCCTGTGATAGTCTTATGCCCAGTCCGGCCCTGTGATAGTCTTATGCCCAGTCCGGCCTGTGATAGTCTTATGCCCAGTGCAGCCCTGTGATAGTCTTATGCCCTGTCCGGCCCTGTGATAGTCTTATGCCCAGTCCGGCCCTGTGATAGTCTTATGCCCAGACCGGCCCCGTGATAGTCTTATGCCCAGTCCGGCCCTGTGATAGGCTCATGCCCAGTCCGGCCCTGTGATAGTCTTATGCCCAGTGCAGCCCTGTGATAGTCTCATGCCCAGTCCGGCCTGTGATAGGCTCATGCCCAGTCCGGCCTGTGATAGTCTTATGCCCAGTCCGGCCCTGTGATAGTCTTATGCCCAGACCGGCCCTGTGATAGGCTCATGCCCAGTCCGGCCCTGTGATAGACTTATGGCCAGTGCAGCCCTGTGATAGTCTTATGCCAAGTCCGGCCCTGTGATATTCTTATGCCCAGTACGGCAATGTGATAGTCTTACGCCCAGTGCAGCCCTGTGATAGGCTTACGCCCAGTCCGGCCCTGTGATAGTCTTACGCCCAGTGCAGCCCTGTGATAGTCTTACGCCCAGTCCGGCCCTGTGATAGGCTCATGCCCAGTCCGGCCCTGTGATAGGCTCATGCCCAGTCCGGCCCTGTGATAGGCTCATGCCCAGTCCGGCCCTGTGATAGGCTCATGCCCAGTCTGGCCCTGTGATAGTCTTACGCCCAGTGCAGCCCTGTGATGATCTTATGCCCAGTCCGGCCCTGTGATAGTCTTATGCCCAGTGCGGCCCTGTGATAGTCTTACTGCCAGTCCGGCCCTGTGATAGTCTTACGCCCAGTGCAGCCCTGTGATAGTCTTATGCCCAGTCCGGCCCTGTGATAGTCTCATGCCCAGTCCAGCCCTGTGATAGTCTCATGCCCAGACCGGCCCTGTGATAGTCTTATTCCCAGTGCAGCCCTGTGACAGTCTTATGCCCAGTCCGGCCCTGTGACAGTCTTATGCCCAGTCCGGCCCTGTGACAGTCTTACGCCCAGTGCAGCCCTGTGATAATCTTATGCCCAGTGCAGCCCTGTGATAGTCTTACGCCCAGGCCGGCCCTGTGATAGTCTTACGCCCAGTCCAGCCCTGTGATAGTCTTATGCCCAGACCGGCCCTGTGATAGTCTTATGCCCAGTCCGGCCTGTGATAGTCTTATGCCCAGTGCAGCCCTGTGATAGTCTTATGCCCTGTCCGGCCCTGTGATAGTCTTATTCCCAGTCCGGCCCTGTGATAGTCTTATGCCCAGACTGGCCCTGTGATAGTCTTATGCCCAGTCCGGCCCTGTGATAGTCTTATGCCCAGTCCGGCCTGTGATAGGCTCATGCCCAGTCCGGCCTGTGATAGTCTTATGCCCAGTCCGGCCCTGTGATAGTCTTATGCCCAGACCGGCCCTGTGATAGGCTCATGCCCAGTCCGGCCCTGTGATAGACTTATGGCCAGTCCGGCCCTGTGATAGTCTTATGCCCAGTCCGGCCCTGTGATAGTCTTATGCCCAGTCCGGCCCTGTGATGGTCTTATGCCCAGTGCAGCCCTGTGATAGTCTTATGCCCAGTCCGGCCCTGTGATAGTCTTATGCCCAGTGCGGCCCTGTGATAGTCTTACGCCCAGACCGGCCCTGAGATAGTCTTATGCCCAGACCGGCCTGTGATAGGCTCATGCCCAGTCCGGCCTGTGATAGTCTTACACCCAGTCCGGCCCTGTGATAGTCTTATGCCCAGTGCAGCCCTGTGATAGTCTTATGCCCAGTCCGGCCCTGTGATAGTCTTATGCCCAGTCCGGCCCTGTGATAGTGTTATGCCCAGTGCGGCCCTGTGATAGTCTCACTGCCAGTCCGGCCCTGTGATAGTCTTACGCCCAGTGCGGCCCTGTGATAGTCTTATGCCCAGTCCGGCCCTGTGATAGTCTCATGCCCAGTCCAGCCCTGTGATAGTCTCATGCCCAGACCGGCCCTGTGATAGTCTTATTCCCAGTGCAGCCCTGTGACAGTCTTATGCCCAGTCCGGCCCTGTGATAGTCTTATGCCCAGACCGGCCCTGTGATAGTCTTATGCCCTGTCCGGCCCTGTGATAGTCTTATGCCTAGTCCGGCCCTGTGATAGTCTTTATGCCCAGTCCGGCCCTGTGATAGGTTCATGCCCAGTCCGGCCCTGTGATAGTCTTATGCCCAGTGCAGCCCTGTGATAGTCTCATGCCCAGTCCGGCCTGTGATAGGCTCATGCCCAGTCCGGCCTGTGATAGTCTTATGCCCAGTCCGGCCCTGTGATAGTCTTATGCCCAGACCGGCCCTGTGATAGGCTCATGCCCAGTCCAGCCCTGTGATAGACTTATGGCCAGTGCAGCCCTGTGATAGTCTTATGCCAAGTCCGGCCCTGTGATATTCTTATGCCCAGTCCGGCAATGTGATAGTCTTATGCCCAGTCCGGCCCTGTGATAGTCTTATGCCCAGTCCGGCCCTGTGATAGTCTTACGCCCAGTGCAGCCCTGTGATAGTCTTATGCCCAGTCCGGCCCTGTGATAGTCTTATGCCCAGACCGGCCCTGTGATAGGCTCATGCCCAGTCCGGCCCTGTGATAGACTTATGGCCAGTCCTGCCCTGTGATAGTCTTATGCCCAGTCCGGCCCTGTGATAGTCTTATGCCCAGTCCGGCCCTGTGATGGTCTTATGCCCAGTGCAGCCCTGTGATAGTCTTATGCCCAGTCCGACCCTGTGATAGTCTTATGCCCAGTGCGGCCCTGTGATAGTCTTACGCCCAGACCGGCCCTGAGATAGTCTTATGCCCAGACCGGCCTGTGATAGGCTCATGCCCAGTCCGGCCTGTGATAGTCTTACACCCAGTCCGGCCCTGTGATAGTCTTATGCCCAGTGCAGCCCTGTGATAGTCTTATGCCCAGTCCGGCCCTGTGATAGTCTTATGCCCAGTCCGGCCCTGTGATAGTGTTATGCCCAGTGCGGCCCTGTGATAGTCTCACTGCCAGTCCGGCCCTGTGATAGTCTTACGCCCAGTGCGGCCCTGTGATAGTCTTATGCCCAGTCCGGCCCTGTGATAGTCTCATGCCCAGTCCAGCCCTGTGATAGTCTCATGCCCAGACCGGCCCTGTGATAGTCTTATTCCCAGTGCAGCCCTGTGACAGTCTTATGCCCAGTCCGGCCCTGTGATAGTCTTATGCCCAGACCGGCCCTGTGATAGTCTTATGCCCTGTCCGGCCCTGTGATAGTCTTATGCCCAGTCCGGCCCTGTGATAGTCTTATGCCCAGTCCGGCCCTGTGATAGGTTCATGCCCAGTCGGGCCCTGTGATAGTCTTATGCCCAGTGCAGCCCTGTGATAGTCTCATGCCCAGTCCGGCCTGTGATAGGCTCATGCCCAGTCCGGCCAGTGATAGTCTTATGCCCAGTCCGGCCCTGTGATAGTCTTATGCCCAGACCGGCCCTGTGATAGGCTCATGCCCAGTCCGGCCCTGTGATAGACTTATGGCCAGTGCAGCCCTGTGATAGTCTTATGCCAAGTCCGGCCCTGTGATATTCTTATGCCCAGTCCGGCAATGTGATAGTCTTATGCCCAGTCCGGCCCTGTGATAGTCTTATGCCCAGTCCGGCCCTGTGATAGTCTTACGCCCAGTGCAGCCCTGTGATAGTCTTATGCCCAGTCCGGCCCTGTGATAGTCTTATGCCCAGTCCGGCCCTGTGATACTCTTATGCCCAGTCCGGCCCTGTGATAGTCTTACACCCAGTGCAGCCCTGTGATAGTCTTACGCCCAGTCCGGCCCTGTGATAGTCTTACGCCCAGTGCAGCCCTGTGATAGTCTTACGCCCAGTCCGGCCCTGTGACAGTCTTACACCCAGTCCAGCCCTGTGATAGTCTTATGCCCAGACCGGCCCTGTGATAGTCTTATGCCCAGTCCGGCCTGTGATAGTCTTATGCCCAGTGCAGCCCTGTGATAGTCTTATGCCCTGTCCGGCCCTGTGATAGTCTTATTCCCAGTCCGGCCCTGTGATAGTCTTATGCCCAGACCGGCCCTGTGATAGTCTTATGCCCAGTCCGGCCCTGTGATAGTCTTATGCCCAGTCCGGCCTGTGATAGGCTCATGCCCAGTCCGGCCTGTGATAGTCTTATGCCCAGTCCGGCCCTGTGATAGTCTTATGCCCAGACCGGCCCTGTGATAGGCTCATGCCCAGACCGGCCCTGTGATAGGCTCATGCCCAGTCCGGCCCTGTGATAGACTTATGGCCAGTCCGGCCCTGTGATAGTCTTATGCCCAGTCCGGCCCTGTGATAGTGTTATGCCCAGTCCGGCCCTGTGATAGTCTTATGCCCAGTGCAGCCCTGTGGTAGTCTTATGCCCAGTCCTGCCCTGTGATAGTCTTATGCCCAGTGCGGCCCTGTGATAGTCTTACGCCCAGACCGGCCCTGAGATAGTCTTATGCCCAGACCGGCCTGTGATAGGCTCATGCCCAGTCCGGCCTGTGATAGTCTTACGCCCAGTCCGGCCCTGTGATAGTCTTATGCCCAGTGCAGCCCTGTGATAGTCTTATGCCCAGTCCGGCCCTGTGATAGTCTTATGCCCAGTCCGGCCCTGTGATAGTGTTATGCCCAGTGCGGCCCTGTGATAGTCTTACTGCCAGTCCGGCCCTGTGATAGTCTTACGCCCAGTGCAGCCCTGTGATAGTCTTATGCCCAGTCCGGCCCTGTGATAGTCTCATGCCCAGTCCAGCCCTGTGATAGTCTCATGCCCAGACCGGCCTTGTGATAGTCTTATTCCCAGTGCAGCCCTGTGACAGTCTTATGCCCAGTCCGGCCCTGTGACAGTCTTACGCCCAGTGCAGCCCTGTGATAATCTTATGCCCAGTGCAGCCCTGTGATAGTCTTATGCCCAGTCCGGCCCTGTGATAGTCTTATGCCCAGTCCGGCCTGTGATAGTCTTATGCCCAGTGCAGCCCTGTGATAGTCTTATGCCCTGTCCGGCCCTGTGATAGTCTTATGCCCAGTCCGGCCCTGTGATAGTCTTATGCCCAGTCCGGCCTGTTATAGGCTCATGCCCAGTCCGGCCTGTGATAGTCTTATTCCCAGTCCGGCCCTGTGATAGTCTTATGCCCAGACCGGCCCTGTGATAGGCTCATGCCCAGTCCGGCCCTGTGATAGACTTATGGCCAGTCCGGCCTGTGATAGTCTTATGCCCAGTCCGGCCCTGTGATAGTCTTATGCCCAGTCCAGCCCTGTGATAGTCTTATGCCCAGTGCGGCCCTGTGATAGTGTTATGCCCAGTGTGGCCCTGTGATAGTCTTACTGCCAGTCCGGCCCTGTGATAGTCTTACGCCCAGTGCAGCCCTGTGATAGTCTTATGCCCAGTCCGGCCCTGTGATAGTCTCATGCCCAGTCCGGCCCTGTGATAGTCTCATGCCCAGTCCAGCCCTGTGATAGTCTCATGCCCAGACCGGCCCTGTGATAGTCTTATTCCCAGTGCAGCCCTGTGACAGTCTTATGCCCAGTCGGCCCTGTGACAGTCTTACGCCCAGTGCAGCCCTGTGATAATCTTATGCCCAGTGCAGCCCTGTGATAGTCTTACGCCCAGGCCGGCCCTGTGATAGTCTTACGCCCAGTCCAGCCCTGTGATAGTCTTATGCCCAGACCGGCCCTGTGATAGTCTTATGCCCAGTCCGGCCTGTGATAGTCTTATGCCCAGTGCAGCCCTGTGATAGTCTTATGCCCTGTCCGGCCCTGTGATAGTCTTATTCCCAGTCCGGCCCTGTGATAGTCTTATGCCCAGACCGGCCCTGTGATAGTCTTATGCCCAGTCCGGCCCTGTGATAGTCTTATGCCCAGTCCGGCCTGTGATAGGCTCATGCCCAGTCCGGCCTGTGATAGTCTTATGCCCAGTCCGGCCCTGTGATAGTCTTATGCCCAGACCGGCCCTGTGATAGGCTCATGCCCAGTCCGGCCCTGTGATAGACTTATGGCCAGTCCGGCCCTGTGATAGTCTTATGCCCAGTCCGGCCCTGTGATAGTCTTATGCCCACTCCGGCCCTGTGATGGTCTTATGCCCAGTGCAGCCCTGTGATAGTCTTATGCCCAGTCCGGCCCTGTGATAGTCTTATGCCCAGTGCGGCCCTGTGATAGTCTTACGCCCAGACCGGCCCTGAGATAGTCTTATGCCCAGACCGGCCTGTGATAGGCTCACGCCCAGTCCGGCCTGTGATAGTCTTACACCCAGTCCGGCCCTGTGATAGTGTTATGCCCAGTGCAGCCCTGTGATAGTCTTATGCCCAGTCCTGCCCTGTGATAGTCTTATGCCCAGTCCGGCCCTGTGATAGTGTTATGCCCAGTGCGGCCCTGCGATAGTCTCACTGCCAGTCCGGCCCTGTGATAGTCTTACGCCCAGTGCGGCCCTGTGATAGTCTTATGCCCAGTCCGGCCCTGTGATAGTCTCATGCCCAGTCCAGCCCTGTGATAGTCTCATGCCCAGACCGGCCCTGTGATAGTCTTATTCCCAGTGCAGCCCTGTGACAGTCTTATGCCCAGTCCGGCCCTGTGATAGTCTTATGCCCAGACCGGCCCTGTGATAGTCTTATGCCCTGTCCGGCCCTGTGATAGTGTTATGCCTAGTCCGGCCCTGTGATAGTCTTATGCCCAGTCCGGCCCTGTGATAGGTTCATGCCCAGTCCGGCCCTGTGATAGTCTTATGCCCAGTGCAGCCCTGTGATAGTCTCATGCCCAGTCCGGCCTGTGATAGGCTCATGCCCAGTCCGGCCTGTGATAGTCTTATGCCCAGTCCTGCCCTGTGATAGTCTTATGCCCAGACCGGCCCTGTGATAGGCTCATGCCCAGTCCGGCCCTGTGATAGACTTATGGCCAGTGCAGCCCTGTGATAGTCTTATGCCAAGTCCGGCCCTGTGATATTCTTATGCCCAGTCCGGCAATGTGATAGTCTTATGCCCAGTCCGGCCCTGTGATAGTCTTATGCCCAGTCCGGCCCTGTGATAGTCTTACGCCCAGTGCAGCCCTGTGATAGTCTTATGCCCAGTCCGGCCCTGTGATAGTCTTATGCCCAGACCGGCCCTGTGATAGGCTCATGCCCAGTCCGGCCCTGTGATAGACTTATGGCCAGGCCGGCCCTGTGATAGTCTTATGCCCAGTCCGGCCCTGTGATAGTCTTATGCCCAGTCCGGCCCTGTGATGGTCTTATGCCCAGTGCAGCCCTGTGATAGTCTTATGCCCAGTCCGGCCCTGTGATAGTCTTATGCCCAGTGCGGCCCTGTGATAGTCTTACGCCCAGACCGGCCCTGAGATAGTCTTATGCCCAGAGCGGCCTGTGATAGGCTCATGCCCAGTCCGGCCTGTGATAGTCTTACACCCAGTCCGGCCCTGTGATAGTCTTATGCCCAGTGCAGCCCTGTGATAGTCTTATGCCCAGTCCGGCCCTGTGATAGTCTTATGCCCAGTCCGGCCCTGTGATAGTGTTATGCCCAGTGCGGCCCTGTGATAGTCTCACTGCCAGTCCGGCCCTGTGATAGTCTTACGCCCAGTGCGGCCCTGTGATAGTCTTATGCCCAGTCCGGCCCTGTGATAGTCTCATGCCCAGTCCAGCCCTGTGATAGTCTCATGCCCAGACCGGCCCTGTGATAGTCTTATTCCCAGTGCAGCCCTGTGACAGTCTTATGCCCAGTCCGGCCCTGTGATAGTCTTATGCCCAGACCGGCCCTGTGATAGTCTTATGCCCTGTCCGGCCCTGTGATAGTCTTATGCCCAGTCCGGCCCTGTGATAGTCTTATGCCCAGTCCGGCCCTGTGATAGGTTCATGCCCAGTCCGGCCCTGTGATAGTCTTATGCCCAGTGCAGCCCTGTGATAGTCTCATGCCCAGTCCGGCCTGTGATAGGCTCATGCCCAGTCCGGCCTGTGATAGTCTTATGCCCAGTCCGGCCCTGTGATAGTCTTATGCTCAGACCGGCCCTGTGATAGGCTCATGCCCAGTCCGGCCCTGTGATAGACTTATGGCCAGTGCAGCCCTGTGATAGTCTTATGCCAAGTCCGGCCCTGTGATATTCTTATGCCCAGTCCGGCAATGTGATAGTCTTATGCCCAGTCCGGCCCTGTGATAGTCTTATGCCCAGTCCGGCCCTGTGATAGTCTTACGCCCAGTGCAGCCCTGTGATAGTCTTATGCCCAGTCCGGCCCTGTGATAGTCTTATGCCCAGTCCGTCCCTGTGATACTCTTATGCCCAGTCCGGCCCTGTGATAGTCTTACGCCCAGTGCAGCCCTGTGATAGTCTTACGCCCAGTCCGGCCCTGTGATAGTCTTACGCCAAGTGCAGCCCTGTGATAGTCTTACGCCCAGTCCGGCCCTGTGATAGTCTTACACCCAGTCCAGCCCTGTGATAGTCTTATGCCCAGACCGGCCCTGTGATAGTCTTATGCCCAGTCCGGCCTGTGATAGTCTTATGCCCAGTGCAGCCCTGTGATAGTCTTATGCCCTGTCCGGCCCTGTGATAGTCTTATTCCCAGTCCGGCCCTGTGATAGTCTTATGCCCAGACCGGCCCTGTGATAGTCTTATGCCCAGTCCGGCCCTGTGATAGTCTTATGCCCAGTCCGGCCTGTGATAGGCTCATGCCCAGTCCGGCCTGTGATAGTCTTATGCCCTGTCCGGCCCTGTGATAGTCTTATGCCCAGACCGGCCCTGTGATAGGCTCATGCCCAGTCCGGCCCTGTGATAGACTTATGGCCAGTCCGGCCCTGTGATAGTCTTATGCCCAGTCCGGCCCTGTGATAGTCTTATGCCCAGTCCGGCCCTGTGATAGTCTTATGCCCAGTGCAGCCCTGTGGTAGTCTTATGCCCAGTCCTGCCCTGTGATAGTCTTATGCCCAGTGCGGCCCTGTGATAGTCTTACGCCCAGACCGGCCCTGAGATAGTCTTATGCCCAGACCGGCCTGTGATAGGCTCATGCCCAGTCCGGCCTGTGATAGTCTTACGCCCAGTCCGGCCCTGTGATAGTCTTATGCCCAGTGCAGCCCTGTGATAGTCTTATGCCCAGTCCGGCCCTGTGATAGTCTTATGCCCAGTCCGGCCCTGTGATAGTGTTATGCCCAGTGCGGCCCTGTGATAGTCTTACTGCCAGTCCGGCCCTGTGATAGTCTTACGCCCAGTGCAGCCCTGTGATAGTCTTATGCCCAGTCCGGCCCTGTGATAGTCTCATGCCCAGTCCAGCCCTGTGATAGTCTCATGCCCAGACCGGCCTTGTGATAGTCTTATTCCCAGTGCAGCCCTGTGACAGTCTTATGCCCAGTCCGGCCCTGTGACAGTCTTACGCCCAGTGCAGCCCTGTGATAATCTTATGCCCAGTGCAGCCCTGTGATAGTCTTATGCCCAGTCCGGCCCTGTGATAGTCTTATGCCCAGTCCGGCCTGTGATAGTCTTATGCCCAGTGCAGCCCTGTGATAGTCTTATGCCCTGTCCGGCCCTGTGATAGTCTTATGCCCAGTCCGGACCTGTGATAGTCTTATGCCCAGACCGGCCCTGTGATAGTCTTATGCCCAGTCCGGCCCTGTGATAGTCTTATGCCCAGTCCGGCCTGTTATAGGCTCATGCCCAGTCCGGCCTGTGATAGTCTTATGCCCAGTCCGGCCCTGTGATAGTCTTATGCCCAGACCGGCCCTGTGATAGGCTCATGCCCAGTCCGGCCCTGTGATAGACTTATGGCCAGTCCGGCCTGTGATAGTCTTATGCCCAGTCCGGCCCTGTGATAGTCTTATGCCCAGTCCAGCCCTGTGATAGTCTTATGCCCAGTGCGGCCCTGTGATAGTGTTATGCCCAGTGTGGCCCTGTGATAGTCTTACTGCCAGTCCGGCCCTGTGATAGTCTTACGCCCAGTACAGCCCTGTGATAGTCTTATGCCCAGTCCGGCCCTGTGATAGTCTCATGCCCAGTCCGGCCCTGTGATAGTCTCATGCCCAGTCCAGCCCTGTGATAGTCTCATGCCCAGACCGGCCCTGTGATAGTCTTATTCCCAGTGCAGCCCTGTGACAGTCTTATGCCCAGTCCGGCCCTGTGACAGTCTTACGCCCAGTGCAGCCCTGTGATAATCTTATGCCCAGTGCAGCCCTGTGATAGTCTTATGCCCAGTCCGGCCCTGTGATAGTCTTATGCCCAGTCCGGCCTTGTGATAGTCTTATGCCCAGTCTGGCCCTGTGATAGTCTTATGCCCAGTGCAGCCCTGTGATAGTCTTATGCCCAGTCCAGCCCTGTGATAGTCTTACGCCCAGTCCGGCCCTGTGATAGTCTTACGCCCAGTCCGGCCCTGTGATAGTCTTATGCCCAGACCGGCCCTGTGATAGGCTCATGCCCAGTCCGGCCCTGTGATAGGCTCATGCCCAGTCCGGCCCTGTGATAGGCTCATGCCCAGTCCGGCCCTGTGATAGTCTTATGCCCAGTGCGGCCCTGTGATAGTCTTACTGCCAGTCCGGCCCTGTGATAGTCTTACGCCCAGTGCAGCCCTGTGATAGTCTTATGCCCAGTGCAGCCCTGTGATAGTCTTATGCCCTGTCCGGCCCTGTGATAGTCTTATGCCCAGTCCGGTCCTGTGATAGTCTTATGCCCAGACTGGCCCTGTGATAGTCTTATGCCCAGTCCGGCCCTGTGATAGTCTTATGCCCAGTCCGGCCTGTTATAGGCTCATGCCCAGTCCGGCCTGTGATAGTCTTATGCCCAGTCCGGCCCTGTGATAGTCTTATGGCCAGTCCGGCCCTGTGATAGTCTTATGCCCAGTCCGGCCCTGTGATAGTCTTATGCCCAGTCCGGCCCTGTGATAGTCTTATGCCCAGTGCGGCCCTGTGATAGTCTTATGCCCAGTCCGGCCCTGTGATAGTCTTATGCCCAGTCCGGCCCTGTGATAGTCTTACGCCCAGACCCGCCCTGTGATAGTCTTATGCCCAGACCGGCCTGTGAGAGGCTCATGCCCAGTCCGGCCTGTGATAGTCTTACGCCCAGTCCGGCCCTGTGATAGTCTTATGGCCAGTCCGGCCTGTGATAGTCTTATGCCCAGTCCGGCCTGTGATAGTCTTACGCCCAGTGCAGCCCTGTGATAGTCTTATGCCCAGTCCGGCCCTGTGATAGTCTTATGCCCAGTCCGGCCCTGTGATAGTCTTACGCCCAGACCCGCCCTGTGATAGTCTTATGCCCAGACCGGCCTGTGAGAGGCTCATGCCCAGTCCGGCCCTGTGATAGGCTCATGCCCAGTCCGGCCCTGTGATAGACTTATGGCCAGTCCGGCCTGTGATAGTCTTATGCCCAGTCCGGCCCTGTGATAGTCTTATGCCCAGTCCAGCCCTGTGATAGTCTTATGCCCAGTGCGGCCCTGTGATAGTGTTATGCCCAGTGTGGCCCTGTGATAGTCTTACTGCCAGTCCGGCCCTGTGATAGTCTTACGCCCAGTGCAGCCCTGTGATAGTCTTATGCCCAGTCCGGCCCTGTGATAGTCTCATGCCCAGTCCGGCCCTGTGATAGTCTCATGCCCAGTCCAGCCCTGTGATAGTCTCATGCCCAGACCGGCCCTGTGATAGTCTTATTCCCAGTGCAGCCCTGTGACAGTCTTATGCCCAGTCCGGCCCTGTGACAGTCTTACGCCCAGTGCAGCCCTGTGATAATCTTATGCCCAGTGCAGCCCTGTGATAGTCTTATGCCCAGTCCGGCCCTGTGATAGTCTTATGCCCAGTCCGGCCTTGTGATAGTCTTATGCCCAGTCTGGCCCTGTGATAGTCTTATGCCCAGTGCAGCCCTGTGATAGTCTTATGCCCAGTCCAGCCCTGTGATAGTCTTACGCCCAGTCCGGCCCTGTGATAGTCTTACGCCCAGTCCGGCCCTGTGATAGTCTTATGCCCAGACCGGCCCTGTGATAGGCTCATGCCCAGTCCGGCCCTGTGATAGGCTCATGCCCAGTCCGGCCCTGTGATAGGCTCATGCCCAGTCCGGCCCTGTGATAGTCTTATGCCCAGTGCGGCCCTGTGATAGTCTTACTGCCAGTCCGGCCCTGTGATAGTCTTACGCCCAGTGCAGCCCTGTGATAGTCTTATGCCCAGTGCAGCCCTGTGATAGTCTTATGCCCTGTCCGGCCCTGTGATAGTCTTATGCCCAGTCCGGTCCTGTGATAGTCTTATGCCCAGACTGGCCCTGTGATAGTCTTATGCCCAGTCCGGCCCTGTGATAGTCTTATGCCCAGTCCGGCCTGTTATAGGCTCATGCCCAGTCCGGCCTGTGATAGTCTTATGCCCAGTCCGGCCCTGTGATAGTCTTATGGCCAGTCCGGCCCTGTGATAGTCTTATGCCCAGTCCGGCCCTGTGATAGTCTTATGCCCAGTCCGGCCCTGTGATAGTCTTATGCCCAGTGCGGCCCTGTGATAGTCTTATGCCCAGTCCGGCCCTGTGATAGTCTTATGCCCAGTCCGGCCCTGTGATAGTCTTACGCCCAGACCCGCCCTGTGATAGTCTTATGCCCAGACCGGCCTGTGAGAGGCTCATGCCCAGTCCGGCCTGTGATAGTCTTACGCCCAGTCCGGCCCTGTGATAGTCTTACGCCCAGTGCAGCCCTGTGATAGTCTTACGCCCAGTCCGGCCTGTGATAGTCTTACGCCCAGTGCAGCCCTGTGATAGTCTTATGCCCAGTGCAGCCCTGTGATAGTCTTATGCCCAGTCCGGCCCTGTGATAGTCTTATGCCCAGTCCGGCCCTGTGATAGTCTTATGCCCAGTCCGGCCCTGTGATAGTCTTAGGCCCAGTGCGGCCCTGTGATAGTCTTATGCCCAGTGCGGCCCTGTGATAGTCTTATGCCCAGTGCGGCCCTGTGATAGTCTTATGCCCAGTGCGGCCCTGTGATAGTCTTATGCCCAGTGCAGCCCTGTGATAGTCTTATGCCCAGTGCGGCCCTGTGATAGTCTTATGCCCAGTGCGGCCCTGTGATAGTCTTATGCCCAGTGCAGCCCTGTGATAGTCTTATGCCCAGTCCGGCCCTGTGATAATCTTATGCCCAGTCCGGCCCTGTGATAGTCTTACGCCCAGTCCGGCCCTGTGATAGTCTTACGCCCAGTCCGGCCCTGTGATAGTCTTACGCCCAGACCGGCCCTGTGATAGTCTTATGCCCAGTCCGGCCCTGTGATAAT
Organism: Calotriton arnoldi; assembly: GCA_963921515.1. NCBI lineage: Eukaryota > Metazoa > Chordata > Amphibia > Caudata > Salamandridae > Calotriton > Calotriton arnoldi. The sequence continues at coordinate 1,810,630 of CAWUFW010003087.1, forward strand.
CTTATGCCCAGTCCGGCCCTGTGATAGTCTTACGCCCAGTGCAGCCCTGTGATAGTCTTATGCCCTGTGCAGCCCTGTGATAATCTTACGCCCAGTCCGGCCCTGTGATAGTCTTATGCCCAGTGCAGCCCTGTGATAGTCTTATGCCCAGTGCGGCCCTGTGATAGTCTTACTGCCAGTCCGGCCCTGTGATAGTCTTACGCCCAGTGCAGCCCTGTGATAGTCTTATGCCCAGTCCGGCCCTGTGATAGTCTCATGCCCAGTCCAGCCCTGTGATAGTCTCATGCCCAGACCGGCCCTGTGATAGTCTTATTCCCAGTGCAGCCCTGTGACAGTCTTATGCCCAGTCCGGCCCTGTGACAGTCTTACGCCCAGTGCAGCCCTGTGATAATATTATGCCCAGTGCAGCCCTGTGATAGTCTTATGCCCAGTCCGGCCCTGTGATAGTCTTATGCCCAGTCCGGCCTTGTGATAGTCTTATGCCCAGTCCGGCCCTGTTATAGTCTTATGCCCAGTACAGCCCTGTGATAGTCTTATGCCCAGTCCAGCCCTGTGATAGTCTTACGCCCAGTCCGGCCCTGTGATAGTCTTACGCCCAGTCCGGCCCTGTGATAGTCTTATGCCCAGACCGGCCCTGTGATAGGCTCATGCCCAGTCCGGCCCTGTGATAGGCTCAAGCCCAGTCCGGCCCTGTGATAGGCTCATGCCCAGTCCGGCCCTGTGATAGTCTTATGCCCAGTGCGGCCCTGTGATAGTCTTACTGCCTGTCCGGCCCTGTGATAGTCTTACGCCCAGTGCAGCCCTGTGATAGTCTTATGCCCAGTCCGGCCCTGTGATAGTCTCATGCCCAGTCCAGCCCTGTGATAGGCTCATGCCCAGTCCGGCCCTGTGATAGGCTCATGCCCAGTGCAGCCCTGTGATAGGCTCATGCCCAGTCCGGCCCTGTGATAGTCTTATGCCCAGTGCGGCCCTGTGATAGTCTTACTGCCAGTCCGGCCCTGTGATAGTCTTACGCCCAGTGCAGCCCTGTGATAGTCTTATGCCCAGTCCGGCCCTGTGATAGTCTCATGCCCAGTCCAGCCCTGTGATAGTCTCATGCCCAGTCCGGCCCTGTGATAGTCTTATTCCCAGTGCAGCCCTGTGACAGTCTTATGCCCAGTCCGGCCCTGTGACAGTCTTACGCCCAGTGCAGCCCTGTGATAATCTTATGCCCAGTGCAGCCCTGTGATAGTCTTATGCCCAGTCCGGCCCTGTGATAGTCTTACGCCCAGTCCGGCCCTGTGATAGTCTTACGCCCAGTGCAGCCCTGTGATAGTCTTATGCCCAGTGCAGCCCTGTGATAGTCTTATGCCCAGTCCGGCCCTGTGATAGTCTTATGCCCAGCCCGGCCCTGTGATAGTCTTATGCCCAGTGCAGCCCTGTGATAGTCTTATGCCCAGTCCGGCCCTGTGATAGTCTTACGCCCAGTCCGGCCCTGTGATAGTCTTATGCCCAGTCCGGCCCTGTGATAGTCTTATGCACAGACCGGCCCTGTGATAGGCTCATGCCCAGTCCGGCCCTGTGATAGGCCCATGCCCAGTCTGGCCCTGTGATGTCTTACGCCCAGTGCAGCCCTGTGATGATCTTATGCCCAGTCCGGCCCTGTGATAGTCTTATGCCCAGTCTGGCCCTGTGATAGTCTTATGCCCAGTGCGGCCCTGTGATAGTCTTACTGCCAGTCCGGCCCTGTGATAGTCTTACGCCCAGTGCAGCCCTGTGATAGTCTTATGCCCAGTCCGGCCCTGTGATAGTCTCATGCCCAGTCCAGCCCTGTGATAGTCTCATGCCCAGACCGGCCCTGTGATAGTCTTATTCCCAGTGGAGCCCTGTGACAGTCTTATGCCCAGTCCGGCCCTGTGACAGTCTTACGCCCAGTGCAGCCCTGTGATAATCTTATGCCCAGTGCAGCCCTGTGATAGTCTTATGCCCAGTCCGGCCCTGTGATAGTCTTATGCCCAGTCCGGCCTGTGATAGTCTTATGCCCAGTGCAGCCCTGTGATAGTCTTATGCCCTGCCCGGCCCTGTGATAGTCTTATGCCCAGTCCGGCCCTGTGATAGACTTATGCCCAGACCGGCCAGGTGATAGTCTTATGCCCAGTCCGGCCCTGTAATAGGCTCATGCCCAGTCCGGCCCTGTGATAGTCTTATGCCCAGTGCAGCCCTGTGATAGTCTCATGCCCAGTCCGGCCTGTGATAGGCTCATGCCCAGTCCGGCCTGTGATAGTCTTATGCCCAGTCCGGCCCTGTGATAGTCTTATGCCCAGACCGGCCCTGTGATAGGCTCATGCCCAGTCCGACCCTGTGATAGACTTATGGCCAGTGCAGCCCTGTGATAGTCTTATGCCAAGTCCGGCCCTGTGATATTCTTATGCCCAGTCTGGCATTGTGATAGTCTTATGCCCAGTCCGGCCCTGTGATAGTCTTATGCCCAGTCCGGCCCTGTGATAGTCTTACGCCCAGTGCAGCCCTGTGATAGTCTTATGCCCAGTCCGGCCCTGTGATAGTCTTATGCCCAGTCCGGCCCTGTGATACTCTTATGCCCCGTCCGGCCCTGTGATAGTCTTACGCCCAGTGCAGCCCTGTGATAGTCTTACGCCCAGTCCGGCCCTGTGATAGTCTTACGCCCAGTGCAGCCCTGTGATAGTCTTACGCCCAGTCCGGCCCTGTGATAGTCTTACGCCCAGTCCAGCCCTGTGATAGTCTTATGCCCAGACCGGCCCTGTGATAGTCTTATGCCCAGTCCGGCCTGTGATAGTCTTATACCCAGTGCAGCCCTGTGATAGTCTTATGCCCTGTCTGGCCCTGTGATAGTCTTATTCCCAGTCCGGCCCTGTGATAGTCTTATGCCCAGACCGGCCCTGTGATAGTCTTATGCCCAGTCCGGCCCTGTGATAGTCTTATGCCCAGTCCGGCCTGTGATAGGCTCATGCCCAGTCCGGCCTGTGATAGTCTTATGCCCAGTCCGGCCCTGTGATAGTCTTATGCCCAGACCGGCCCTGTGATAGGCTCATGCCCAGTCCGGCCCTGTGATAGACTTATGGCCAGTCCGGCCCTGTGATAGTCTTATGCCCAGTCCGGCCCTGTGATAGTCTTATGCCCAGTCCGGCCCTGTGATAGTCTTATGCCCAGTGCAGCCCTGTGATAGTCTTATGCCCAGTCCGGCCCTGTGATAGTCTTATGCCCAGTGCGGCCCTGTGATAGTCTTACGCCCAGACCGGCCCGGAGATAGTCTTATGCCCAGACCGGCCTGTGATAGGCTCATGCCCAGTCCGGCCAGTGATAGTCTTACGCCCAGTCCGGCCCTGTGATAGTCTTATGCCCAGTGCAGCCCTGTGATAGTCTTATGCCCAGTCCGGCCCTGTGATAGTCTTATGCCCAGTCCGGCCCTGTGATAGTGTTATGCCCAGTGCGGCCCTGTGATAGTCTTACTGCCAGTCCGGCCCTGTGATAGTCTTACGCCCAGTGCAGCCCTGTGATAGTCTTACGCCCAGTCCGGCCCTGTGATAGTCTCATGCCCAGTCCAGCCCTGTGATAGTCTCATGCCCAGACCGGCCCTGTGATAGTCTTATTCCCAGTGCAGCCCTGTGACAGTCTTATGCCCAGTCCGGCCCTGTGATAGTCTTATGCCCAGTCCGGCCCTGTGATAGTCTTATGCCCAGACCGGCCCTGTGATAGTCTTATGCCCTGTCCGGCCCTGTGATAGTCTTATGCCCAGTCCGGCCCTGTGATAGTCTTATGCCCAGACCGGCCCTGTGATAGTCTTATGCCCAGTCCGGCCCTGTGATAGGTTCATGCCCAGTCCGGCCCTGTGATAGTCTTATGCCCAGTGCAGCCCAGTGCAGCCCTGTGATAGTCTCATGCCCAGTCCGGCCTGTGATAGGCTCATGCCCAGTCCGGCCTGTGATAGTCTTATGCCCAGTCCGGCCCTGTGATAGTCTTATGCCCAGTCCGGCCCTGTGATAGGCTCATGCCCAGTCCGGCCCTGTGATAGACTTATGGCCAGTGCAGCCCTGTGATAGTCTTATGCCAAGTCCGGCCCTGTGATATTCTTATGCCCAGTCCGGTAATGTGATAGTCTTATGCCCAGTCCGGCCCTGTGATAGTCTTATGCCCAGTCCGGCCCTGTGATAGTCTTACGCCCAGTGCAGCCCTGTGATAGTCTTACGCCCAGTGCGGCCCTGTGATAGTCTTACGCCCAGTCCGGCCCTGTGATAGTCTTACGCCCAGTCCAGCCCTGTGATAGTCTTATGCCCAGACCGGCCCTGTGATAGTCTTATGCCCAGTGCAGCCCTGTGATAGTCTTATGCCCTGTCCGGCCCTGTGATAGTCTTATTCCCAGTCCGGCCCTGTGATAGTCTTATGCCCAGACCGGCCCTGTGATAGTCTTATGCCCAGTCCGGCCCTGTGATAGTCTTATACCCAGTCCGGCCTGTGATAGGCTCATGCCCAGTCCGGCCTGTGATAGTCTTATGCCCAGTCCGGCCCTGTGATAGTCTTATGCCCAGACCGGCCCTGTGATAGGCTCATGCCCAGTCCGGCCCTGTGATAGACTTATGGCCAGTCCGGCCCTGTGATAGTCTTATGCCCAGTCCGGCCCTGTGATAGTCTTATGCCCAGTCCGGCCCTGTGATAGTCTTATGCCCAGTGCAGCCCTGTGATAGTCTTATGCCCAGTCCTGCCCTGTGATAGTCTTATGCCCAGTGCGGCCCTGTGATAGTCTTACGCCCAGACCGGCCCTGAGATAGTCTTATGCCCAGACCGGCCTGTGATAGGCTCATGCCCAGTCCGGCCTGTGATAGTCTTACGCCCAGTCCGGCCCTGTGATAGTCTTATGCCCAGTGCAGCCCTGTGATAGTCTTATGCCCAGTCCGGCCCTGTGATAGTCTTATGCCCAGTCCGGCCCTGTGATAGTGTTATGCCCAGTGCGGCCCTGTGATAGTCTTACTGCCAGTCCGGCCCTGTGATAGTCTTACGCCCAGTGCAGCCCTGTGATAGTCTTATGCCCAGTCCGGCCCTGTGATAGTCTCATGCCCAGTCCAGCCCTGTGATAGTCTCATGCCCAGACCGGCCCTGTGATAGTCTTATTCCCAGTGCAGCCCTGTGACAGTCTTATGCCCAGTCCGGCCCTGTGACAGTCTTACGCCCAGTCCAGCCCTGTGATAATCTTATGCCCAGTGCAGCCCTGTGATAGTCTTATGCCCAGTCCGGCCCTGTGATAGTCTTATGCCCAGTCCGGCCTGTGATAGTCTTATGCCCAGTGCAGCCCTGTGATAGTCTTATGCCCTGTCCGGCCCTGTGATAGTCTTATGCCCAGTCCGGTCCTGTGATAGTCTTATGCCCAGACTGGCCCTGTGATAGTCTTATGCCCAGTCCGGCCCTGTGATAGTCTTATGCCCAGTCCGGCCTGTTATAGGCTCATGCCCAGTCCGGCCTGTGATAGTCTTATGCCCAGTCCGGCCCTGTGATAGTCTTATGCCCAGACCGGCCCTGTGATAGGCTCATGCCCAGTCCGGCCCTGTGATAGACTTATGGCCAGTCCGGCCCTGTGATAGTCTTATGCCCAGTCCGGCCCTGTGATAGTCTTATGCCCAGTCCGGCCCTGTGATAGTCTTATGCCCAGTGCGGCCCTGTGATAGTCTTATGCCCAGTCCGGCCCTGTGATAGTCTTATGCCCAGTCCGGCCCTGTGATAGTCTTACGCCCAGACCCGCCCTGTGATAGTCTTATGCCCAGACCGGCCTGTGATAGGCTCATGCCCAGTCCGGCCTGTGATAGTCTTACGCCCAGTCCGGCCCTGTGATAGTCTTACGCCCAGTGCAGCCCTGTGATAGTCTTACGCCCAGTCCGGCCTGTGATAGTCTTACGCCCAGTGCAGCCCTGTGATAGTCTTATGCCCAGTGCAGCCCTGTGATAGTCTTATGCCCAGTCCGGCCCTGTGATAGTCTTATGCCCAGTCCGGCCCTGTGAAATGCCCAGTCCGGCCCTGTGATAGTCTTAGGCCCAGTGCGGCCCTGTGATAGTCTTATGCCCAGTGCGGCCCTGTGATAGTCTTATGCCCAGTGCGGCCCTGTGATAGTCTTATGCCCAGTGCGGCCCTGTGATAGTCCTATGCCCAGTGCAGCCCTGTGATAGTCTTATGCCCAGTGCGGCCCTGTGATAGTCTTATGCCCAGTGCGGCCCTGTGATAGTCTTATGCCCAGTGCAGCCCTGTGATAGTCTTATGCCCAGTCCGGCCCTGTGATAATCTTATGCCCAGTCCGGCCCTGTGATAGTCTTACGCCCAGTCCGGCCCTGTGATAGTCTTACGCCCAGTCCGGCCCTGTGATAGTCTTACGCCCAGACCGGCCCTGTGATAGTCTTATGCCCAGTCCGGCCCTGTGATAATCTTACGCCCAGTCCGGCCCTGTGATAGTCTTATGCCCAGTGCAGCCCTGTGATAGTCTTATGCCCTGTGCAGCCCTGTGATAATCTTACGCCCAGTCCGGCCCTGTGATAGTCTTATGCCCAGTGCAGCCCTGTGATAGTCTTATGCCCAGTCCGGCCCTGCGATAGTCTTATGCCCAGTCCGGCCCTGTGATAGTCTTATGCCCAGTGCGGCCCTGTGATAGTCTTACTGCCAGTCCGGCCCTGTGATAGTCTTATGCCCAGTGCAGCCCTGTGATAGTCTTATGCCCAGTCCGGCCCTGTGATAGTCTCATGCCCAGTCCAGCCCTGTGATAGTCTCATGCCCAGACCGGCCCTGTGATAGTCTTATTCCCAGTGCAGCCCTGTGACAGTCTTATGCCCAGTCCGGCCCTGTGACAGTCTTACGCCCAGTGCAGCCCTGTGATAATCTTATGCCCAGTGCAGCCCTGTGATAGTCTTATGCCCAGTCCGGCCCTGTGATAGTCTTATGCCCAGTCCGGCCTTGTGATAGTCTTATGCCCAGTCCGGCCCTGTGATAGTCTTATGCCCAGTACAGCCCTGTGATAGTCTTATGCCCAGTCCAGCCCTGTGATAGTCTTACGCCCAGTCCGGCCCAGTGATAGTCTTACGCCCAGTCCGGCCCTGTGATAGTCTTATGCCCAGACCGGCCCTGTGATAGGCTCATGCCCAGTCCGGCCCTGTGATAGGCTCAAGCCCAGTCCGGCCCTGTGATAGGCTCATGCCCAGTCCGGCCCTGTGATAGTCTTATGCCCAGTGCGGCCCTGTGATAGTCTTACTGCCAGTCCGGCCCTGTGATAGTCTTACGCCCAGTGCAGCCCTGTGATAGTCTTATGCCCAGTCCGGCCCTGTGATAGTCTCATGCCCAGTCCAGCCCTGTGATAGTCTCATGCCCAGACCGGCCCTGTGATAGTCTTATTCCCAGTGCAGCCCTGTGATAATCTTATGCCCAGTCCGGCCCTGTGATAGTTTTACGCCCAGTCCGGCCCTGTGATAGTCTTACGCCCAGTGCAGCCCTGTGATAGTCTTATGCCCAGTGCAGCCCTGTGATAGTCTTATGCCCAGTCCGGCCCTGTGATAGTCTTATGCCCAGTCCGTCCCTGTGATAGTCTTATGCCCAGTGCAGCCCTGTGATAGTCTTATGCCCAGTCCGGCCCTGTGATAGTCTTACGCCCAGTCCGGCCCTGTGATAGTCTTATGCCCAGTCCGGCCCTGTGATAGTCTTATGCACAGACCGGCCCTGTGATAGGCTCATGCCCAGTCCGGCCCTGTGATAGGCTCATGCCCAGTCCGTCCCTGTGATAGCCTCATACCCAGTCCGGCCCTGTGATAGTCTTACGCCCAGTGCAGCCCTGTGATGATCTTATGCCCAGTCCGGCCCTGTGATAGTCTTATGCCCAGTCCGGCCCTGTGATAGGCTCATGCCCAGTCCGGCCTGTGATAGGCTCATGCCCAGTCCGGCCCTGTGATAGGCTTATGCCCAGTCCGGCTTGTGATAGGCTCATTCCCAGTCCGGCCCTGTGATAGGCTCATGCTGACTGATTGATGGACTGGGGACTTGACAGAGGGCTGGTTGGAGTGTAAGGGAGGGTTTTCTTGCCCCTTTCCCCCAAAGGGAGGATGATGTCTCCAAGACTGTTTTCAGGTACGTAGGTTGTCTGTTTTCAGGCCTGGGGTACACTCTCTTGAGTAGTGACTGTGTGTGAGGGAGATTACTGACAAGTAATCAGGGCATTAACTGTCCTGTGTGAAATGTCAGCAGGGTTTAACACACTCTGCTGTTTGTATGTTCCTTGTGTGGCTTGACTGCCTTCGGCACTGGGTCACGAGTGTTCAATGTTATACTTCTGTCGGTATAATTCAGAAAGTGAATTTTGCAGTTTCCTTAACTTTAGAAAAAATTCCTTTTTGATTATTGTTTCTAGCAAAATATTCCCATTTTTGTGGCAAAGTTGTTTCTTAAAAGTCAATTTGCATAACTCTATTTTCAGCAAAATATTTTGTTAAAACTCTGCTAGGAACAGAAGGTGATTTATTTTGGTGATTTCAGGAGTGCTTTCTGTAACTAAGCTGAGAAAATCTAAATATTCTCATTTTTGAGAGACGGTGTGTACCAGCCTTGAAATACCCCCAGGACTGATGTCCTCAGGAGAAACACCTCCCCGTGATGAAATGTCAAATGGAGATTGCACAATGTAATGGGCTGATGTGTATCAAAGAGAACACATTTAATGTGAAATGCATGTTTACACTAATTTGCCTGCTTAGTAGAAACTGAGGTAGAGAGTGGCACATGCATTTATGCGGATATCTGTGGTGAAGGGCAGGTGCCCATGAGTGCCAATAACCAGGGTTAAGCCAGATTTCTTGTTCGTGACTTTGTGTGTCTCAAATGTCTGCTGTAAGTAGGGGGTGCTTAATTTGAGCCGGTGGTTTCTGACACTTAATTGTCAACACTGGCACTTGTGACAGTCTGCCACAATGTGGCACTGTCTGGTTAATTTAGAGATGACCAAAACAGCAGTTAATTTTTAATTCAATATACATTACAAAATTATTATTACCTGCAGCCCAAGCCATTCTTATAGCTCTGGGGGCCTGAAATAGTCCAAACTGTCACACTTGTAGGAGTGCGATGGTTAGTAGTTGTGTTGTTGCTATCATTGGTAGCGTTGGCAGGGGCAATGTGTGGTGCAAGCTGCAGTGGGCTCCTGACAAGAGCCCTGGCACGTATGTTTTTTTTTCTTACAAATCAAGCACTGGGGTGGGAAGGTAAATTAAAGGTACCAAGTTTATTTTTACAACCCTGTGACCTTTGCAATATGATATAGAAAGCTTTGCAGCTTTGTAAGGCATTTGCGTTGCCACATCTGTGTTAAAATAGAGACTTCTGCAACGATTTGTGTCGCATATATACCTATCAACAACGACAAAATGTCAGTGGTGGCTCCTCCGCTATGGCGGAGGAGCGTCGCCCCACTTCTTTTGAGGAGTGTAAAGCAAAGGAAATATAAAATGATAATAACTTTGAGTTATTATCATTTTATGTTTCCTTTGCAGGCGGGCGGGCCTGATCTGCTCTCGCAGCAGGGCAGGGGAGGAATGGTTTGCCCAATCCTAAGTGCGCAATGACTGTTTGGTCAGCCCTCTCGGGCCACCCAAACCAGTCATGCGCACTTTCCCCATTCTCCATGTAGGCTGCATTTCAGCCTGCGTGGAGAACATGCCCTGGCCCCCATTCCCTTGTTGAGCATCGAACCAGGATGCTCAAAACCAATCACAATGCTGCATTGCAGCGTTGCAATTGGTCAGGGGAGCCTGGGTGCTTACCAATCACAATGCTGCATTGCAGATTTGTGATTGGTCAGCGGAGCCTGGCTGTTCTTCCTGGCTTCCTGTTCCTCGAGTCCCACGAGGAGAGCAGGCGCAAGGAGCAGAGACACGGGACCCGGCGGCAAGGTAAGTGTATATTTATTTATTTTCATTGCGCAACCCCGCGCCCCCAATCACCCCCCCCCGAACCCTACCCGCCCCGCCACCCGCGAGTCATGCCGGCCGCCACTGCAAAATGTGTCTGCCTAAGAAAAACTTGAATGAAAATAGTGTTTACCTGTGCATGGGCATTGCGCATACACGCTCTTTACGACAGGTGAACTTGCAAGAAATAGTCTGTATATGCGCAAACATATTCATGTTTAGCTGAGTTCCATTAGCGTGAGAATTATATTAAACGCAGTGAAATTTATCTTGCAGCGCACAGAAACTTTACTCAGGCAAAGGTGGTGCTAAACTGCGAAACTACACAAGTTCCATGAACAGCAAAATTCAGCAACTTCACAAGGGCAGCAGATAAACAAGCCTTGCACACCCAGTTATAAGTTGTCATTAATGCATTGTTATATACCCTGATTTCCGCCTTGTATAAAGCAGCTAGCAGTCTAGGGTGTCACCCCTCTTCTTCCTCCCAGTGCCTACATCATGGGCATGATTACCCATGCTCACCCCACAGAGGCCGACATCTTATTGCCTCCTTAACAACTAATTCATTATTCTTTTTGTGCTGAAATTATTTTATTGAATTCACAAATGCCAATGAAAACAAAGCCGAATACAAGCAGCAAAAGTATGAGAAAGTGATACAATTGTCAAGTGTGGTACATATGAATCCGACAATAGGGAGGAAGGGAGGGCAGAGCCAGTGCAACAGGTAAGCAAGCAAAAAAACAGGGGAGAAGAGAGCGGGGGAGAGAGAAAAAGTGAAGGGGGCTGGGCAAACGAAGGTGGGGGCGGCCAAGGAGGTTCGGTTTTCCCTTCGGAAGGGGGGCCACATAAGAAGGAACTCATCAGCCCTATCCACCAGGTTATAGATCACTGTCTCGTAGGAGGCAGTCCTAAACATGTCATGGAGATGACGGGCATTACCACTTCGTCAAACAACCTGACTCCAGTCCACACTTAACACACTGATGTACCAAGCACACAAATAATGAACAAACTAAATGCGGATTACCCCCACCATCAACAGTTCCCGAAAAAGAGTATGTTCCAGATGAAGGCCATGTGAAAAACCATTACATAAGGCCGAAACACTACTGATGCGTATCACAGAATGGCACACCGAAGAGGTATGAAACATATGAACAGATATTCAGGTATAAGTTACAGGTTCCCCACAGACTGAAATACAATGAGCATTTTACAGCATGCACACCCAGATTGGGGGGCGGGGGATATTGGTGTGATAACAGCTTTGTCATCTATGAATGTGGTACATCACCATATTATGTTTCTCTGACTTGCATCACAGGTATCATTCAATATCGTTTTTTATTCAATTCATTTTTAATGTTTTTTGCACTTTTTGTGAATTATGAATAAATGTGAATAATTTAATGGAGGGTCCCCGGAGTAAAGTTTAATATAGGAGAAACTTGTTTCTGTCAAAGGTTGCACATATAGAAGCAATGACGTCAGGAAAGCTAGCATTTACCTACAGATTTGTACTCGTGGTCCAGAGGTTTATAGGATGCCCTTTTTCACTACTGTACATATAATGTAAACATTCACCCCGCTCACGTGTTTCACCAAAATGTGAGTAGAGTGAAACTAGCCTTTCCTTCAGTCTACCCATGGATAAGAGTCATAAAAATCCTTTCTTTTGTCAGATTAGTAAAAGTGCAGAATCTCTGCTCGAACTTTGGAAACTGCGCATGTGTGAGCTTCAAGCACCTACCCAGGCTACACAATGGTTCAGAGCAGAGCTGTCTGCGTAGACCTAGTTTAATTGGGTGGAAGGCAGCCAATCAGAATGGTTGCAATTACAGTTTTTTCTACAATTCTAATTGGCAGGCTTTCAGCCAATCAGAAATGCTCTCTGTGTTTAAAGCCTATTGTCTGGCACTGTTCCATGTGCCTCCCCGCCTGCGCATCCCATTACGGACTCTAGAAGACACTTTGGCCAGGCTGCAAATCTTGAACTGGTTCATGGCCCTCTGCAGCATACCATGTGGCTTCCCTGTCACTTCATTCTGTCCATTGAGATAGAAGTAGATCCCAGAAATGGAAGATTCACCTGGGAATTTGTTTCGCCCAACCCTACGGCTTACCACATTATACGGCAAATAGACTGAATGCAAACTTAGGGCCTGATTTAGATCTTGGCGGGGTTACTGTCGTCCCGCCGCGGCGGCGGTACCAAGTACTCCATCGAGCTGACGGCAGTCCGCCCGCCGTATTTAGATGTGGCCTCAACAGACTTGTTCCTGCCGCGGCCTTCTCAGCTACGCCATCAGGCCGGAGGGTTTGCGCCGAGTTGATTTAGGTGTTCACATTGTTCTGGCAGTGAAATTGTGGCGGAGTCCTTACAGAATGAGGCCATGGTGGTTTGGAGATAGGTAAGTACTACTTATCATTATCTCACTACACATATGTGTTGTGATTCTGTCAATATGCATATGTAGGTACTGTGTAATGCCATATTTTATACATATGAGCATAAAACAACACTAGGTGGCTGCTTGATTTTAACACATTTTTACTTTTGTGTAAAGATCATCTTATTCAATAAACATGACCTCTGATTCTTTTTAGCACATGATTATATCACTTTCACAGCATCAATCTCATTTCAAAGAAGAGAGTGATACCGACTATCGATTCTGAGATATGCTAATTCTAAAGGACATTGTGCTCAATCAAAAAGTAACAAACACAAATTATAATATATAAAAAAAACAAGTTAAAGCATGTGGGAATCAGTGTTCAAGCAGTCCTTCAACTGGAGAGCCACAGCATAACATCAACAACAGACGCTCTTGGTACACAGAATGGGAGTCCAGAATTGCCTAATATGGACTTGAAGAAATTGTCTTTCGCTAGCGAACACTGATTACCACGTGCTTTGCCAGATTTGCCAACATCTAAATCATGCCCTCAGTGTTAATCAGGGCTCAGTCCATAGGCATTCGCACCGTAGACATTTCAGCCCTTGTCATCACACAAATCACCAATGTCACTTTTATAACAGAAATGTGATTTCATCAAACCGCCCCCACATCTTCAGTGTCCTGGTCGTAGAAGAGGCAGCACATAGCCCTTCACAGTTGTCCACCTATCATTGTGGCCCTGTACCCCACCGCAACAGCCACTACTGACCTGCACTGAGCCCTACTACTTTCCACTGCCTACGACACACATCATCTATTTTCACCGTATCTACTGACTAACTGGATGTAATCCAGGCTTCAGCACTAAGGAGGCCAACCTCATCACAGCTGCCTTAACAGCTATACAAATAATATCCTCCACAGATAATTCAAACTCCCTATGATGCAACGACCAAGACCATGACGAGTATACTCTATGACCTTCTTGGCATTGCTGACAACACAACTCATCACACTCATCACACACCAACAGGATCAACTGAACTTCAAATGCCCCACCCACCAACCTCATCCTCCTCACATCTTGAGTTCCACAAGAAGCTGAAGACCTGATTCTTTGAATTTACTCAGAGCCGACACTCACCGACACACCTGCTCAAGTGCCTGGATACCCTCACGGGTGATTAGTGCGTTATATAAATAGACATACCATAACATCCACCACCCTTAGACATGTTGACTGTATAGAACAGGAAGCCCTTGTCTTGGGCTTGCTCCAACCTGTACCCACCAAATAAGAACAACCAAAGCCAGCAAATCAACCTGTTACAAAAGAGCCAGGCAGCCAAGGTTTGAGTCCCAGCGGGTGACTTCACATCAGGAGCAGAGCAACAGAAAACCCCCACACATCACATCTTGGAGTATAACGAGACACCGTGAGGGCACGTGGGTGTGAGACACAAGGAAGGCTAGATGGACAAGACACAGGAAGGAAATCGATGAACTCCGGGGAAAGAATAGGTGACAACAAACCTAGACAGAAAAGAATTCATAGGTGAAAACAAACCTAGACAGAAAATGATTCATAGGTGAAAACAAACATAGACAGAAAATCATTACAAAAGGACTAAATGTACAAAATTAGCAACATCACTAGATACAACACGATCAATCATGTCATTCAGGTATTTTTGCCAAGTGAACTCCACACAATCCATAGCAGCCGCCTCACCCTCAACACAATGTTGAAAGCGTGCTCCTTGAGTTTAACAACCCTCTTCAGTTAATGGCAGGCGCTAATGGCCGCTGCTCAAATCCAGGTGTATGAAGGTGAAGACGTCAGCACCCTGTTATAGTTAGAAAGCAAAAGACACACAATTGATGGACGGAATGCAGAACAAATCAAAACATTCACCCCCAGTCAAGAGATCTGGGTTAAATCCATCATTCTTTTGCTCACCATGCCACCCCAGTTTAGACCTGGCCATATGCAAATCAGTCTTGACCCTGTGCCTCATGGGAACAGTCCAGCCCGAACTGCCAAGCCAGGACCTCCCTGGACCGGAAACAAGCATCCTAGGACCGGTTTCGGGGTTTCACCCCTCTTCAGCCACGATAGCTTGAATCCAGTGGCACAGTGAGCCCAGGACCCACGTCTGGGCATACCTGGCGCACTTAGGGCGAGAAAGCAAAAGACACACAATTGATGGACGGAATGCAGAACAAATCAAAACATTCACCCCCAGTCAAGAGATCTGGGTTAAATCCATCATTCTTTTGCTCACCATGCCACCCCAGTTTAGACCTGGCCATATGCAAATCAGTCTTGACCCTGTGCCTCATGGGAACAGTCCAGCCCGAACTGCCAAGCCAGGACCTCCATGGACCGGAAATAAGCATCCTAGGACCGGTTTCGGGGATTCACCCCTCTTCAGCCAGGATAGCTTGAATCCAGTGGCACAGTGAGCCCGGGACCCACGTCTGGGCATACCCGGCGCACTTAGGGCGAGAAAGCAAAAGACACACAATTGATGGACGGAATGCAGAACAAATCAAAACATTCACCCCCAGTCAAGAGATCTGGGTTAAATCCATCTTTCTTTTGCTCACCATGCCACCCCAGTTTAGACCTGGCCATATGCAAATCAGTCTTGACCCTGTGCCTCATGGGAACAGTCCAGCCCGAACTGCCAAGTCAGGACCTCCCTGGACCGGAAACAAGCATCATAGGACCGGTTTCGGGGTTTCACCCCTCTTCAGCAAGGATAGCTTGAATCCAGTGGCACAGTGAGCCCGGGACCCACGTCTGGGCATACCCGGCGCACTTAGAGCGAGAAAGCAAAAGACACACAATTGATGGACGGAATGCAGAACAAATCAAAACATTCACCCCCAGTCAAGAGATCTGGGTTAAATCCATCATTCTTTTGCTCACCATGCCACCCCAGTTTAGACCTGGCCATATGCAAATCAGTCTTGACCCTGTGCCTCATGGGAACAGTCCAGCCCGAACTGCCAAGCCAGGACCTCCCTGGACCGAAACCAAGCATCATAGGGCCTGTTTCGGGGTTTCACCCCTCTTCAGCCAGGATAGCTTGAATCCAGTGGCACAGTGAGCCCGGGACCCACGTCTGGGCATACCCGGCGCACTTAGGGCGAGAAAGCAAAAGACACACAATTGATGGACGGAATGCAGAACAAATCAAAACATTCACCCCCAGTCAAGAGATCTGGGTTAAATCCATCATTCTTTTGCTCACCATGCCACCCCAGTTTAGACCTGTCCATATGCAAATCAGTCTTGACCCTGTGCCTCATGGGTCCCAGGATGCTTGTTTCCGGTTCAGGGAAGACCTGGCTTGGCAGTTCGGGCTGGACTGTTCCCATGAGGCACAGGGTCAAGACTGATTTGCATATAGCTGGGTCTGAACTGAGGTGGCGAAGTGAGCTAAAGAATGATGATGGATTCAACCCAGATCTGTGACTGGGGGTGAGTGTCTGAAAAGTTTCAGCACTCCGTCCATCATCTCCTTGTGTTTGCTTTGTTCGCCCTAAGTTGGCAGGGTATGCCCAGACGTGGGTCCCTTGCTCACTTTGTCACTGGATTCAAGCTAGCCTGGCTGATGAGGGCTGTTAGCCCGACACTGGTCCCAGGATGCTTGTTTCCGGTTCAGGGAAGACCTGGCTTGGCAGTTCGGGCTGGACTGTTCCCATGAGGCACAGGGTCAAGACTGATTTGCATATAGCTGGGTCTGAACTGAGGTGGCAAAGTGAGCTAAAGAATGATGATGGATTCAACCCAAATCTGTGACTGGGGGTGAGTGTCTGAAAAGTTTCAGCACCCCGTCCATCATCTCCTTGTGTTTGCTTTGTTCGCCCTAAGTTGGCAGGGTATGCCCAGACGTGAGTCCCTTGCTCACTTTGTCACTGGATTCAAGCTAGCCTGGCTGATGAGGGCTGTTAGTCCGAAACCGGTCCCAGGATGCTTGTTTCCGGTTCAGGGAAGACCTGGCTTGGCAGTTCGGGCTGAACTGTTCCCATGAGGCACAGGGTCAAGACTGATTTGCATATAGCTGGGTTTGAACTGAGGTAGTGAAGTGAGCTAAAGAATGATGATGGATTCAACCCAGATCTGTGACTGGGGGTGAGTGGCTGAAAAGTTTCAGCACTCCGTCCATCATCTCCTTGTGTTTGCTCTGTTATAGTTAGAAGGCACCACAGCAAATTCATCATTAGACAACAGGAGATGTAGTGGTGACCAGTGAAGTTGCAAGAAGACCAGATGACCCTAGAAAACGCCCAGACAGCTAGCAAGCATCTCATCACAGAAGATAAAGCCACTTGCTACACAACCATCATGTCTAAAGCCTCCCACAGGCGCACATCCCATTCAACGCCATCAGGCTCTGTGTGAAACATACTCTGGATCCTTCCCTCGACCAGCTCAAGGCGAAATCAAGACAGCACAGCAATCAAAAACTTATCCAAAATCAAGATCAACAATTCAGAACAGCACACAGACAACACCAAGGAAACATAGATCACCACAACCATCGCACACTGCAATGCACTCAAATTGATGGTCTTCAACACGTTGCCCACCAAAGACCTGTTCAGCCTCCTTCTCATAAATAGGGAAATTTCATGCAAAACTAACATCAGCTGATTGTCAATAGTGAAGAACCTTATCGGTGAAGCCGCCACATCTCTGCTCAGTATTATCGATACCACCATCACTTCGAACACTTTCCTCTACTCCCCTGTAATCCTTCAGATTCTGCTTCTCAAGCCCAAGCTGCACTTAACAGCCTCAGAATTTACCGCCTGACCACCAACCTGCCAATCGCGGAGAAGAAAACTGTGAAGGCTGCCACCAACTAGCTCCAGGGGACAATGTAGAGCAGTAGCCTCCATCAAGACTACCAATCTGAGTTCAGGGCACAACCTAACACAGCGACTGCAACAATGTTGATCGCATTTTACATCAACTAAGGCAACCCTTGTCTCCTCTTCCTGTTCGACCTCTTTGAAGCCTTCAATGCCGATGTCCACCAAGCTCTACTGTATACTCTGCCTCCACAACAGGCATTGAAGAATTGTCCTGCAGTTTTGTGTGTCTCAGCTACAGAACAGGTCCCAGGTAGTTCAGGTGAGCTTCTCATTACCAAACCTATGTGCATTCCCTGCAGCTGAGCCCAATGCCCTCTTTATCCAGAGTGATCGTCAAGCTCTGCAAAGAGTCGCTAGGCGTCATGATCGCGGACTAGGGCATCCAACGACGTGGACCACACTCAGCACTACTAGAAGATCTGCTCCATGATCGATGATCGTCTGAAGTCTAACTTGCCTTGATTGAAACGTTGGTGCTGAAGGCCTTCTTCAGGCTCAATCCTACACGGACAATATTTGTGTTCTTTGCCAGTGGCAGCAAGCGACAACAAGAACAAGGCTTGCTCTCAGCGATGAATCCTGCTGAGTTGACGTCATGACTCTTCAACGTCACCATATCAGGCTCACAGTGCACGCAAGATGAAAATCATCTGGCATTGATTATCTCTACGCCTCACAATGAAGACCGTTCTCCTGGAACTAGAGGTCAGAGCTGCCAACTAAGCATTGGGCCTGCCTCGCCAGGACAGTGGCAATCCCCCCCTAGTCGGCAACAATGGGATGCATCTGTCTCCCTTGAAGGCTGTCTTCCAAGCTGCACCCTGTCCAAAGACAGGTCTTCAGAAGAGTGACAGATTTACAACAAACTTCAGAGAACTCCATTAGCTGCTGCATTTTCCTCAAGGTGGTCACCACAATCTCTCACCATAGCTTACAACCAAAAGTAAGATTTTGGGTGGATCGCCCAATGCTCGTACAAGCATTATCTAAAGGTTTGAATAGGAGAGTGCAAGAAGAAGAAGAAGACAAGAAGCCAGGCCTTCTCCTGCTATGCTCCAAGAGTCTGGAACTCAACCTCAGCCTTATCGGACAGGGCACACGCTTCGCCACTCCTGTAAGAAACAGCATAGCCACCTCTTCAAACGACACCTCGCTGCACAGTGACCAGTAGCCCCCGGAAGCAAAGCCCCCCCCCCCCACCTCTTTATCTATGTTATTGTGGTCACTTTTACTGTGTCAAGAGCAGTGTTAAGAACTTACTGACGCTGTGCGCTTCAAGGAGGAAACAAGAGCTCCTCACACTGTCGGCCAGTACATCCCAGAATGCTATGCTCAGTGCATGGCTGAGCATCTGTGCCACCCCACCCACTTTGGCATCTCCCCACACCCAGTCATTCAGGGTTGTTCCACGAGCTAACTGGAGCACCAGGCATAAAGCACGGCTGCAAGACTCTGGAATCAAGCCAATCACAAAGGATCAAACTGTCATGGACAAGCCTTATAGCCAACCCTTCCTAAGATCATGGTCTGTCCAAAAGATGGTTTTTGAGGCTCCAAATCTAAGATGAAGCAGCATCTTTTTCTATGACGTCAGTTCCTGTTTAAATCATGCTTGAGGTGCCTTGCTTGCTTCAGTATTAATCTGAATCTTCAGTCAAAAGCTATTAGATTGCCAAGAAGTTTTTTCCCCTTTGTCAATTTTTCTCCTTTTAAGCCTCCTCCAGCTCTATTCTAGACTCTTTCTACCCCACCATGTAGCCCTTTCTTTCCTGTCGTCCCTCGCTGTACCCGATCCTCTAAGATAAATCTCCTCTCTTGCTTAACATCCATGTTTGTGAGAGGAGTCACACACAAATATGTTCAAAATTGACCTGTCAGCTTTATTAACATGGTCAGTAAAGTTCCTGAGGAGTGTCAGTCCCGCAAGGACATTATGGAGCTGTACATCAGAGGTCATTATGGAGCTGTACATCAAGGACATTACGGAGCTGTACATCACATGACTTATGAGTTGTTCATCAAGGACATTATGGGACTGGTCATCAAATGACATTATAGAGCTGTACATCGAGGACATTATCGCGCTGTACATCAGAGGTCATTACGGAGCTGTGCACCAGGGAACATCACGGAGTTTTACATCACATGACATTATGAGTTGTTCGTCAAGGACATTACAGAGCTGTACATCAGAGGACATCACGGAGCTGTACATCAGAGGACATTACGGAGCTGTACATTGAGGACATTACGGAGCTGTACATCAGGGAACATCATGACATGACACTATGAGTTGTTCATCAAGGACATTACAGAACTGTACATTAGTGGATATTATGAAGCTGTACATTAGAGGGTATTATGGAGCTGTACACTAGAGGGTATTATGGAGCTGTACATCACATGACATTATGAGTTGTTCATCAAGGATATTACAGAGCTGTACATTGAGGACATTACAGAGCTGTACATTACAGTGTATTATGGAGCTGTATATTAGAGGGTATTATGGAGCTGTACATTAGAGGGTATTATGGAGCTCTACATTAGATGATATTATGGAGCTGTACATCAGAGGACATTACGGAGCTGTACATCAGAGGACATTACAGAGCTGTACATCAGAGGACATTATGGAGATGTACATTGAGGACATTACAGGGCTGTACATCAGAGGACATTACGGATCTGTACATCAGAGGACATCACAGAGCAGTACATTGAGGACATTACAGAGCTGTACATTAGAGGATATTATGGAGCTGTACATCACATGACATCATGAGTTGTTCATCAAGCACACTACAGAGCTGTACATTAGAGGGTATTATAGAGCTGTACATTAGAGGGTATTATGGAGCTGTACATTAGAGGATATTATGGAGCTGTACATCAGAGGACATTACGGAGCTGTACATCAGAGGACATTACAGAGCTGTACATCAGAGGACATTACGGAGATGTACATTGAGGACATTACAGGGCTGTACATCAGAGGACATTACGGAGCTGTACATCAGAGGACATCACAGAGCAGTACATTGAGGACATTACAGAGCTGTACATTAGAGGATATTATGGAGCTGTACATCACATGACATCATGAGTTGTTCATCAAGCACACTACAGAGCTGTACATTAGAGGGTATTATAGAGCTGTACATTAGAGGGTATTATGGAGCTGTACATCGAGGACATTATGAGTTGTTCATCAAGGACATTATGGAGCTGTACATCGAGGACATCACAGAGCTGTACATTGAGGACATTACGGAGCTGTACATTGAGGACATTACAGAGATGCACATCAGAGGACATTACAGAGCTGTACATTAGAGGATATTACGAAACTGTACATCAGAGATCATTACGGATTTGTACATTGATGACATTACAGAGCTGTACATTAGAGGGCATTATGGAACTGTAGATCAGAGGACATTACAGAGCTGTACATTGATGACATTACAGAGCTGTACATTAGCGGGTATTATGGAGCTGTACATCGAGGACATTATGAGTTGTTCATCAAGGACATTATGGAGCTGTACATCGAGGACATCATGGAGCTGTACATTGAGGACATTACGGAGCTGTACATTGATGACATTACAGAGCTGTACATAAGAGGGCATTATGGAGCTGTATATTGAGGACATTACAGAGCTGTACATCAGAGGAGATTACAGAGCTGTACATTAGAGGATATTACAAAACTGTACATCAGAGGACATTACGGAGTTGTACATTGATGACATTACAGAGCTGTACATTAGAGGGCATTATGGAGCTGTAGATCAGAGGACATTACAGAGCTGTACATTGATGACATTACAGAGCTGTACATTAGAGGATATTATGGAGCTGTATAGCACATGACATTATGAGTTCTTCATCAAGGACATTACAGAGCTGTACATCAGAGGACATTACAGAGCTGTACATCAGAGGACATTATGGAGCTGTACATCAGAGGACATTACGGAGCTGTACATCAGAGGACATTACGGGGCTGTACATTGAGGACATTACAGAGCTGTACATTGAGGACATTACAGAGCTGTACATCAGAGGACATTACGGAGCTGTACATTAAGCACATTACAGAGCTGTACATCAGAGGACATTATGGAGCTGTACATTGAGGACATTACAGAGCTGTACATCACATGACATTATGAGTTGTTCATCAAGGACATTACAGAGCTGCACATCAGAGGACATTACGGAGCTGTACATCAGAGGGCATTACGGAGCAGTAGATTGAGGACATTAAAGAGCTGTACATCAGAGGACATTACAGAGCTGTACATCAGAGGACATTACGCAGCTGTACATCAGAGGACATTACGGAGCTGTACATTGAGGACATTACAGAGCTGTACATCAGAGGACATTACAGAGCTGTACACCAGAGGCCATTACAGAGCTGTACATCAGAGGACATTACGCAGCTGTACATCAGAGGACATTACGGAGCTGTACATTGAGGACATTACAGAGCTGTACATCAGAGGACATTACGGAGCTGTACATCAGAGGACATTACGGAGCTGTACATCAGAGGACATTACGGAGCTGTACGTTGAGGACATTACAGAGCTGTACATTAGAGGATATTATGGAGCTGTACATCACATGACATTATGAGTTGTTCATCAAGGATATTACGGAGCTGTACATCCGAGGACATTACGGAGCTGTACATTAGAGGGTATTATGGATCTGTACATTACAGAGCTGTACATCAGAGGACATTACGGAGCTGTACATCAGAGGACATTAGGGAGCTGTACATTGAGGACATTACAGAGCTGTACATTAGAGGGTATTATGGAGCTGTACATTGAGTACATTACAGAGCTGTACATCAGAGGACATTAGGGAGCTGTACATCAGAGGACATCACAGAGCTGTACATTGAGGACATTACAGAGCTGTACATCAGAGGACATTACGGAGCTGTACATCAGTGGACATCACGGAGCTGTACATTGAGGACATTACAGAGCTGTACATTAAAGGATATTACGAAGCTGTACATTGAGGACATTACAGAGCTGTACATCAGAGGACATTACGGAGCTGTACATTTAGGACATTACAGAGCTGTACATCAGAGGACATTACAGAGCTGTACATCAGAGGACATTACGGAGCTGTACATCAGAGGACATTACGGAGCTGTACACTGAGGACATTACAGAGCTGTACATTAGAGGATATTACGAAGCTGTACATCAGTGGACATTACGGAGCTGTACATTAGAGGATATTATGGAGCTGTACATCTCATGACATTATGAGTTGTTCATCAAGGACACTACAGAGCTGTATATTAGAGGGTATTATGGAGCTGTACATCAACGACATTACGGAGCTGTACATTGAGAACATTACAGAGCTGTACATCAGAGGACATTACAGAGCTGTACATCAGAGGACATTACAGAGCTGTACATTGAGGACATTACAGAGCTGTACATTAGAGGATATTATGCAGCTGTACATCAAGGACATTACGGAGCTGTACATTGAGAACATTACAGAGCTGTACATCAGAGGACATTACAGAGCTGTACATCAGAGGACATTACAGAGCTGTACATTAGAGGATATTATGGAGCTGTACATCACATGACATTATGAGTTGTTCATCAAGGACACTACAGAGCTGTATATTAGAGGGTATTATGGAGCTGTACATCAACGACATTACGGAGCTGTACATTGAGAACATTACAGAGCTGTACATCAGAGGACATTACAGAGCTGTACATCAGAGGACATTACAGAGCTGTACATTGAGGACATTACAGAGCTGTACATTAGAGGATATTATGCAGCTGTACATCACATGACATTATGAGTTGTTCATGAAGGACATTACGGAGCTGTACATCCGAGGACATTACAGAGCTGTACATTAGAGGGTATTATGGAGCTGTGCATTACAGAGCTGTACATCAGAGGACATTATGGAGCTGTACATCAAAGGACATTGCGGAGCTGTACATCCGAGGGCATTACAGAGCTGTACATTAGAGGGTATTATGGAGCTGTACATTGAGGACATTACAGAACTGTAAATCAGAGGACATTAGGGAGCTGTACATCAGACGACATCACAGAGCTGTACATTGAGGACATTACAGAGCTGTACATCAGAGGACATTACAGAGCTGTACATCAGAGGACATTACAGAGCTGTACATTAGAGGATATTATGGAGCTGTACATCACATGACATTATGAGTTGTTCATCAAGGACACTACAGAGCTGTACATTAGAGGGTATTATGGAGCTGTACATCAAGGACATTACGGAGCTGTACATCGAGGACATTATGAGTTGTTCATCAAGGACATTTTGGAGCTGTACATCGAGGACTTCACGGAGCTGTACATTGCGGACATTAGGGAGATGTACATTGAGGACGTTACGGAGTTGTACATCAGATGACATTACGGAGCTGTACATTGAGGACATTACAGGGCTGCACATCAGAGGACATTACAGAGCTGTACATCAGAGGACATTACGGAGCTGTACATCAGAGGACATTACGGAGCTGTACATTGAGGACATTACAGAGCTGTACATTAGAGGATATTATGGAGCTGTACATCACATGACATTATGAGTTGTTCATCAAGGACATTACGGAGCTGTACATCAGAGGACATCACGGAGCTGTATATTGAGGACATTACAAAGCTGTACATCAGAGGACATTACGGAGCTGTACATCAGAGGACATCACAGAACTGTGCATCCGAGGACATTACAGAGCTGTACATCAGAGGACATTACGGAGCTGTACATCAGAGGACATCACGGAGCTGTACATTGAGGACATTACAGAGCTGTACATCAGAGGATATTACGAAGCTGTACATCAGAGGACATTACGGAGCTGTACATCAGAGGACATTACCGAGCTGTACATCAGAGGATATAATGGAGCTGTACATCAGAGGACATTACGGACCTGTACATTGAGGACATTACAGAGCTGTACATTAGAGGGTATTATGGAGCTGTACATCACATGACATCATGAGTTGTTCATCAAGGACACTACAGAGCTGTACATTAGAGGGTATTATGGAGCTGTACATCGAGGACATTATGAGTTGTTCATCAAGGACATCATGGAGCTGTACATCGAGGACATCATGGTGCTGTACATTGAGGACATTACGGAGCTGTACATTGAGGACATCATGGAGCTGTACATCATAGGACATCACAAAGCTGTACATCGGAGGACATTACGGAGCTGTACATCAGAGGACATTACAGAGCTGTACATCAGAGGACATTATGAGTTGTTCATCAAGGACATTACGGAGCTGTACATCAGAGGACATTACAAAGCTGTACATTGAGGACATTACAGAGCTGTACATCAGAGGACATTACGCAGCTGTTCATCAGAAGACATCATGGAGCTGTACATTGAGGACATTACAGAGCTGTACATCAGAGAACATTACGGAGCTGTACATCAGAGGGCATCACGGAGCTGTACATCAGAGGACATTACGGAGCTGTACATTGAGGACCTTACAGAGCTGTACATTGAGGACATTACAGAGCTGTACATTAGAGGGTATTATGGAGCTGTACATCGAGGACATTATGAGTTGTTGATAGAGGACATTACAGAGCTGTACATCGAGGACATCACGGAGCTGTACATTGAGGACATTACAGAGCTGTACATTAGAGGGTATTATGGAGCTGTACATTAGAGGGTATTATGGAGCTGTGCATTAGAGGGTATTATGGAACTGCACATTAGAGGTCATTACGGAGCTGTACATTAGAGGATATTACGAAGCTGTACATTGAGGACATTACAGAGCTGTACATTAGAGGATATTACGAAGCTGTACATTGAGGACATTACAGAGCTGTACATTGGAGGGTATTATGGAGCTGTACATTAGAGGGTATTATGGAGCTGTACATTAGAGGGTATTATGGAGCTGTACATCACATGACATTATGAGCAGTTCATCAAGAACATTACAGAGCTGTACATTAGAGGGTATTATGGGGCTGTACATTAGAGGGTATTATGGAGCTGTACATTAGAGGGTATTATGGAGCTGTACATCACATGACATTATGAGCAGTTCATCAAGAACATTACAGAGCTGTACATTAGAGGGTATTATGGGGCTGTACATTAGAGGGTATTATGGAGCTATACTTTAGAGGATATTACGAAGCTGTACATTGAGGACATTACAGAGCTGTACATTAGAGGATATTATGAAGCTGTACTTTGAGGACAATACAGAGCTGTACATCAGACGACATTACGAAGCTGAACTTTGAGGACAATACAGAGCTGTACATCAGAGGACATTACGAATCTGTACATTGAGGACATTACAGAGCTGTACATTCGAGGGTATTATGGAGCTGTACATCGAGGACATTATTGAGCTGTACATTTGAGGGTATTATGGAGCTGTACATTAGAGGGTATTATGGAGCTGTACATTAGAGGGTATCATGGAGCTGTACATCGAGGACATTATGGAGCTGTACATTAGAGGGTATTATGGAGCTGTCCATTAGAGGGTATTATGGAGCTGTACATTAGAGAGTATCACGGAGCTGTACATCGAGGACATTATGGAGCTGTACATTAGAGGGTATTATGGAGCTGTCCATTAGAGGGTATTATGGAGCTGTACATTAGAGGGTATCACGGAGCTGTACATCGAGGACATTATGGAGCTATACATTACAGTCTTCTTCTTTTGAGTCACTTCAAACCTTTTGAGGAATGAATGCAGGAAATGTAACTCCAACGACACGATTCTGATACAAGGTGAATTTATCGGCGTTAAAGTTTAGGTACCGATTTCAACTCATTCCTTTGCCCCCAGGCTTCCCCAGGTAGTACGACATTTGTATATTTGCTCCAGGGTGGTGGGGGTGGCACGTTTAGATCACCAGCACCAAGTGAGCACAAGGCTTTAGAGTACTCATACACCGCACACTGCGCTTGAAAGCAGTGGCCTGACGAAGAGGACGTACACCACGCGAGGCCTTCCATCTTTGCAATGCACATGTGTGCATTATTCACATGTGCGAGTGAAAGTAGGTGTGACTTACTCTTGACTTACCCTGGATTTCCAGGAAGTCAGACCCACTCATGAAAAAGGTTTTGTGAATAAAATCCAAGGAGTCAAGCAATTCGCTCAGAAGCACACATTTTGGATCGAGCATCGAAGCTCTGCTTAAAAACCAGATCTCTGAGATCCCAAGAGAGGAATTGTGCCATTAGAGCAAATGTCTTGCCTCCCACCCTCTTCCTCGATAAATGTGGGTCGATGAAAAGCACAAAAGGGGGGTGGAAATGAAACTGCCTCCTGTAGTGATGGGTAACCAGGGTTATCTTAAAATGGAGAAGACCCCACTTGTTGGCATGTGCTTTGATGTGTGCATTCTGCAGTGCGCTGGTGTTTGTACAGGGCTCTTGAGGCTGTGTTGCAGGTATGCTTGGCACGGCCAGTGGGCACACATCTGGTTGGACCTGTATGTCTTTGACTGGTCATGGGGCTGGGGGTCTATCGATCTCTGACTTTGTAATCTATCATTGTCCAACCTGGGTGTAATTCATTACTTATTCCTATTGTCTTGTAGCACATCTGTTGTACAGCATGGATGTAAGTCACTGAAAAAGCGAAATGATGCAGCAAGGGCAGGCCACATCGCAGCGCTTTTTTGTGTTAGGAGGGGAGGACAATAAACTCAACTTGGGGGGCGAAGAGACTCGGCTCAACATCCTGTGATTCTGGGCTTTCAGTGGCTTACAGCCATGCTGAACAGCAGATGTGCTGCTAGACAACATGGCTAAAAGACATTCACATTGTCAAGGCCAATAGCTCGGGCATTGCCGAAACCTATTGGCTTTTCCAGTGCTTGTTTTTGTCATGTAGCCCGCACTGCCTTGCGTCCCATGCGTGAAGTATGAACTTCTCTACCCCCTTCCCACCCACCCCCACCAGGAATAGCTTGGAGGCAGCCTGGGTCCACGCGGACTCGAGTTTACACACCTCTCCTAAAGCTCCCGGTGGTGGGCACACAGTGTGCCGCGTGAGCTGTGTGTGTTTGCTCAGACCGAGTTTGCACCAGGGCAGGGTTGTGTAAAGTCCAAAGTCTGTCCCAACAGTCTGACCTCCGCCCTGCTTTACTGCACGTGTTTGTAGGGTGCTTTCTGTGTTCCGCCTGTCGGTGTTTGCACTTCAGACACTCGTCACCTGCCTGGGCACTGCATGCTGTGTGTCTGCCCAGGTCACTGTAGGCTGGCAGGGACTCGGGCCTATAAAAACTGGAACAGGGTTTCAAATGTGCACCTTCCCCCATACAATCTACCCAACACCTTCCTTATCTGAATGTCCACTGGCCCCAAACAGGGTTTCAAATGTGCACCTTCCCCCATACCATGTACCCCAACACCTTCCCTATCCGAATGCCCACTACCCCAAACAGGGTTTCAAATGTTCACCCTTCCCCCATACGATGTACCCCAACACCTTCCCTATTCGAATGCCCACTACCCCAAACAGGGTTTCGAATGAGCACCTTCCCCCATACAACGTACTCACCACCTTCCCTATCTGAATGTCCACTGGCCCCAAACAGGGTTTCAAATGTTCACCCTTCCCCCATACAACGTACTCGCCACCTTCCCTATCTGAATGTCCACTGGCCCCAAACAGGGTTTCAAATGTGCACCTTCCCCCATACCATGTACCCCAACACCTTCCCTATCCGAATGCCCACTACCCCAGACAGGGTTTCAAATGTTCACCCTTCCCCCATACGATGTACCCCAACACCTTCCCTATTCGAATGCCCACTACCCCAGACAGGGTTTCGAATGAGCACCTTCCCCCATACAACGTACTCGCCACCTTCCTTATCTGAATGTCCACTGGCCCCAAACAGGGTTTCAAATGAGCACCTTCCCCCATACAATCTACCCATCACCTTCCTTATCTGAATGTCCACTGGCCCCAAACAGGGTTTCAAATGTTCACCCTTCCCCCATACAACGTACTCGCCACCTTCCCTATCTGAATGTCCACCAGCCCCAAAGAGGGATTCAAATGAGCACCTTCCCCCATACAATCTACCCATCACCTTCCTTATCTGAATGTCCTCTGGCCCCAAACAGGGTTTCAAATGAGCACCTTCCCCCATACAATCTACCCATCACCTTCCTTATCTGAATGTCCACTGGCCCCAAACAGGGTTTCAAATGTTCACCCTTCCCCCATACAACGTACTCGCCACCTTCCCTATCTGAATGTCCACCAGCCCCAAAGAGGGATTCAAATGTGCACCTTCCCCCATACAACCTAGCCCTGCACCCGATGGAGGATGGTGACATTTGAAAGTGGTGGGGCGTAAACGTTTGTGATGAGTGACCAGTGGCGAGCGAGCGAGTCCGACCGCTATAAAGGGTGTTTGAGGGGGTTCTCCCCCAGAAAAATGTTGAAAGAAGATCAGGCAAATAGCGCATTTTCAAGGAGATTTGAGAAAGCAAGAAGGTTAATAAGGCAACTGTGAAAGTGTAGTTATGACATTAATAAAGAGATTTCATATGATAATGATGTAGGTAGCTGCTGATTCAGTAGAACCACAGAACTTCATAACAGATGTTGGGATATTAATGCTGAGAACCTCTCAGATTTTCTTATTTAATGATAAGTGAATTTCTTTATTATTATTTGTTTTTACTACGCCGAGTCGGGGCCTGGCAACTCGCAGAAAAGAGCTGCCTCCTCCGTCGGTGAGCTAAGCACACGCTGCTGACAAATGGCGGCAACTGCAGGTCACGAGGGTGAAGCTGGCAGGGCCAGCTCGACCGTTCATCCTTCCAGTAGTGCAACTACTACTACTCAAAATAATAATTGCGTGTCATCGGGAAGCAATTTTTTGGGTAACTGTATTTTAAAAGCACACACTTTACATCATAGATGTTAGCCCCTCACAATACCTCTCAAAAATAATAATTGTGCATGAGGAAGCTTCAAGGGGTTCTATCAATTAAAGCCAAGACAGGCTTCCAGGCACCCTTTACATGTGCAGATTGACCAGGTACACATATTTCTTTCTGGGAAGTAGGCACACTGGCAAGGCTTGTTTAGCTGTCTGCCCCTTTCTCGGTTTCACAGCACAGCCAGATGTGCCTTACACTTCGCATTTCAACTGTCCGGGCGGACGGCTGGCCCTTTAGATCCGCCCCCCACCACTGGATCACACAACGTGACAACAAGGCTCGGCCTCAGAGTCGGGACAAATGCGACTGGGACCTGGCCACAGCAGAGGTCACGAGGTGTGGTCTCTATCTGGTCTTGTCTCTAAGTTTGCACCCTTGTGCAAACAACATTTTGCCCACTTAGAGGCGAGGGGGATGGACACTCACACAGTTGAGAAAGGACAAACTGCTGGGAGATGTTGAAAACGGTCTTAGGGGTGTATCCAGGGCACGTGTTGGGGGTACACGCGGGTGGACGGCGTCCACCCACTTTTTTCACAGGGTTGACACCGTCCACCCTGCCAAGAAGTTGGGCCCCACTGAAAAAGATGCTGAATTCGTCCCGCTGTAATTTGCAAACACCGGGACACTTTCAGCAGTGCCTGCACGTTGTTATCTGCTTTCGATCCGCAACAACGTGCAGGCGGGGGACGGGCCGGGGCTCTCTTAGTTCTGACTCCTGCTGGGCCCATAACAAAGGCAGAATCTGAGGGGTCATCAGGCCTCCTTTTGTTGGAGTCTCTTGGCTGGCAGCAGTCAGGGGCCTCACACCTAGAAGCAAAATGCATCAGAGGAGAAACAAAGGCTCACACCTTGTTAGCACTTCACACATACTTAAGAGAGGCAGCTTTTAACTTTGTTCAGGCTCTGTTTAGGAGATATGCATGCACTGTAAGAATGTCAGATGTGTTGATCTTTCCCAGCATTTGCACAAAATAAATAGCATTTATAGAGCACATACTACTCCTGAGGAGGCGTTGTAATAATTTAAATACCACAATTTTTTCTTTTAAAGCACTATGGGTAGAGGAAGCTTTACGCTGACAAAAGGCAACACTGTTTTATGTGAAGCTTACAAAAGTGTGCATCTTCTGCCTAAAACAGGAGGATTTGCAAGTATACTCGAAATGTGCTCAAATGTACTCATGATAGACATGTTAAACATATATGTGAGGGCTTAAGATCTGATGTCACTTCTTGTGATGCCACTTCCAGTAATGTCACGCGCTGCGATGTCACGCGCCGCAATGTCACTTGCATACTGATTAAGTAGGTTAGTCCCTCCACTTCTTTTTTTAGGACTTGTGCCCTGGGTGTATCTGAACTATGTGTGTTTTCATAGAATAGTTTTTTGTTTGCAGTTTTATATAGTGCAAACTCAACCCAAAGGTATCGGAGCGCTTTACACGAGCAACACTTACATTACACAGGAAACATTCATTTTTGGTATGCACGGGGAGATTAAGTGATTTGCTCAGAACCATAGGATGTTGAGCCGTCACTGTACATTCATATATCATGCACCGCACCCACACAGCTCACCTGAGACGAGTAGATCATCTGTGCTTTATTCAGTGATCTTTCACGCAAGGCTCTGACAGAGTCAGGCCAGAGGCCAGGACTAAAATGCGACTGGCCAGAGCAGAGGTCACAAGGTGTGGTCCGTATGGTCTCTCCCTTGCACCCTTGTGTAAACAAGGTTTGTGCACGAAGAGGGGGAGAGACACTGGCTGAGCAGTCCTGCCCAGCAACGGCAGAAATGACCAATCACTGCATGGCTTCACAATAAGCCATGCAGTGATTGGTTCGAGCCTCCCACCCTCGCGGTGCCATGCTGCCTGCACTAGAGACTTAGACTAGGCCTAGCAACCGCATCTGCCAGCCAATCCAGATGCGGCTCCCTTGCAGGACTGGCTTGAGCAGGCAAACTCATCGCTCATTAGGAGACTGGGGGTTGCGACGTTGACCAATCCCCAGTCCCAAATGTGCAGGTGGAGAGAGGCCTCTAGTGCGCATGTCAGGCTGGCCGGAGAAAGGTAGCCATCCAACCCGACATGCGCACTTTAGGCCTAGGTGCCACGCACTCTACTGATGTGTGCTCTGTGCTAGTGTTCTGTCCATCAGAGGGGAACCCCTAACCATTTCCCCCGCTGACCTCCGTGGCCGAAGGCTGACTGCCGATGGACATGAATGAAAATGATGAAGTGTTTACAGTTTAAAAAAATAAATAAAGTAAAGTTATATGAGCACATAAAAGGGGGGGAAACATATGAGTGGGGCAATGCCCCTACGCTCAAAGGCAGGAACCGCCCCTGCCTACACCTTCACTATCTGAATGTCCACTAGCCCCAACCAGGGTTTCAAATGTGCACCTTCCCCAATACAATGTACCCCAACAGTTTCCCTATCTGAATGTCCAGCAGCCCCCGGTGGGGGCTGTTAGACCTCGGTACCTGATACTCCCCAGGGACAAGAAGCAAACCATCTCTTGCCACATCCAAGCACCACAGTCATGTGACACCCAGAGCGATCCATACCAGGTAACATCCGGGGTCACTCCTTGCACGGCACACCGTGCAGGGCGCTTCCATCACACCTGAGAGAAGGTGGTCCTGCCAGAGGGATGGACAGAGAGTCATTCATTCCATATCATTCTGATAACACACCCAGCAATAGCTTGCAGAGACCGACCATTGGGGTACCAGCAGCACATACCTACAGCTGCTACCTACCACACATACACACCTGCCTAGCAGTGGGCACACACACCGAACATTCATACAAGAAGGGTACATTCAAAGGCACATTCCTTCACCCTGCTGACTTCAAAGGCACAATCCTCACACTACTGACTTCAAAGGCACATTCCTTCACCTTACTGACTGACTTCAAAAGCACGTTCCTTCACACTACTGACTTCAAAGGCACATTCCTTCACACTACTGACTTCAAAGGCACATTCTTTCACCCTGCTGACTTCAAAGGTACATTCCTTCACCCTGCTGACTTCAAAGGCACATTCCTTCACACTACTGACTTCAAAGGCACATTCCTTCAAACTACTACATTCCTTCACCCTGCTGACTTCAAAGGCACATTCCTTCACACAATTGACTTCAAAGACATATTCCTTCACACTACTGACTTCATAGGCACATTCCTTCACACTACTAACTTCAAAGGCACATTCCTTCACACTACTACATTCCTTCACCCTGCTGACTTCAACAGCACATTCCTTCACACAATTGACTTCAAATACACATTCCTTCACACTACTGACTTCATAGGCACATTCCTTCACACTACTAACTTCAAAGGCACATTCCTGCACGCTGCTGTCTTCAAAGGCACATTCCTAAACACTACTGCATTCAAAGGCACGTTCCTTCACACTACTGACTTCAAAGGCACATTCCTTCACACTACTGTCTTCAAAGGCACATTCCTTCACACTACTGACTTCAAAGGCACATTCCTGCACCCTGCTAACTTCAAAGGCACAATCCTTCACCCTGCTAACTTCAAAGGCACATTCTTTCACCCTGCTGACTTCAAAGGCACATTCCTGCACCCTGCTAACTTCAAAGGCACAATCCTTCACACAATTGACTTCAAAGGCACATTCCTACACACAATTGACTTCAAAGGCACATTCCTTCACACAATTGACTTCAAAGGCACATTCATGCATGCTGCTGACTTCAAAGGCACATTCTTTCACCCTGCTGATTTCAAAGCCACATTCCTTCGCACTACTGGCTTCAAAGGCACATTCCTACACCCTGCTGACTTCAAAGGCACATTCCTTAACCCTGCTGACTTCAAAGGCCCATTCCTTTACACTGCAGCCATCTAAGGCACATTCCTTCATTCTATTGACATTAAAGGGACATTCCCTCACCCAACTAAGGTCTAAAACATATTCCTTCACCCTACTGACTTGCAATCTAAGGCACAATACTTCACCCTACGGACATCAAGTATTGACAAACCAAACCAGGCACCGATCTACAATGAAAACCCCTTTAGGACAGTTAACCCTGCACTACCCGAAGGGCTACTCTGCAATAACAACAGGCGATTGTGTGCTGTATTGGTGCAAAATAACAGCAATAACAATATTGCATACAAATGTACACCTTGGATATGGCTCTGACTGGGACCACTCAGCCTTACAGACACTGAGGCCACCAAGTACTAAGGAGACTTGAACTAGAAACCCTACAGATACAGGGGCCACCAAACTCCACAGATACAGGGGCCACCAAACCCCACAGATACAGGGGCCACCAAACCCCACAGATACAGGGACCACCAAACCCCACAGTAGAGGGGCCAACAAACCCCACAGATACAGGGGCCACCAAACCCCACAGATACAGGGGCCACCAAACCCCACAGATACAGGGGCCACCAAACCCCACAGATACAGGGGCCACCAAACCCCACAGATACAGGGACCACCAAACCCCACAGTAGAGGGGCCACCAAACCCCACAGATACAGGGGCCACCAAACCCCACAGATACAGGGGCCACCAAACCCCACAGATACAGGGGCCACCAACCCCCACAGATACAGGGGCCGCCAAACCCCACAGATACAGGGGCCGCCAAACCCCACAGTAGAGGGGACACCAAACCCCACAGATACAGGGGCCGCCAAACCCCACAGATACAGGGGCCGCCAAACCCCACAGATACAGGGGCCGCCAAACCCCACAGATACAGGGGCCACCAAACCCCACAGATACAGGGGCCGCCAAACCCCACAGATACAGGGGCCACCAAACCCCACAGATACAGGGGCCACCAAACCCCACAGATACAGGGGCCGCCAAACCCCACAGATACAGGGACCACCCAGACTTACAGATATAGGGACCATTCAAACATGTATATACCTGGCCCATGGCGGTCTGATGGCCCAGAGGACTAATACATCCACTTCAGGAGTCTACGTTTGACCTCCGATCACAGGTTTCAATTCCGGTAGGTCCACTCAGCCTTTCAGTCGAGTTCACTCATCCTTTCAGTCAATCAATTAAACGAGTGGGGTAACAATGAACATTGGTTATTTCAGTGCCTACAAATACATATCTGATGTTAATATACAGCCCTACAGATATAGGAATTAGATACTGGGACCACCCAGACTTACAGATCCCTGGACAGTTCAACCCTTTAGATACAGGGAGCATGTAGACCTACAGATGCTGCTTTTAACAAGCCTTCCAGATAATGGGGCAACCCAGCATTACAGGTACTTGACCACAGTCCTGTGGATACTGGGCCATCCAGCCCTGTGGACGTAACAGCCACACAGCCCTCTGGATAGAAAACCCACACAGCTCTACAGATATAGGAGAGACACAGCCTTTTGTATATAAGCGCCACACAGCCCTGTGGATATAAGCACCACACATCCCTGTGGATATAAGAGACACGCAGCCCAGCGGACATAAGAGCCACACATCCCTGTGGATATAAGCACCACACATCCCTGTGGATATAACAGCCACACAGCCCAGCGGACATAAGAGCCACACAGCCCTACGCAGATAAGAGCCACACAGCCCTACGCATATAAGAGCCATGCAGTCCTGTGGATATAAGAGCCACACAGCTCTGCAGATACAATCGCCATGCAGCCCTGCAGATACAAGAGCCACACAGCTCTGTGGATATAAGAGCCACACAGCCCTGCAGATACAAGAGCCACACAGCCCTGTGGATATAAGTGCCACACATCCCTGTGGATATAAGAGACACACAGCCCTGTGGATATATGAGCCACACAGCCTTGTGGATAAAAGAGCCACACCGCCCTGCAGATACAATAGCCATGCAGCTCTGCAGATACAAGAGCCACACAGCCCTGCAGATACAATAGCCACACAGCCCTGCAGATACAAGAGCCACACAGCCCTGTGGATATAAGTGCCACACCTCCCTGTGGATATAAGAGACACGCACCTCAGCGGACATAAGAGCCACACAGCCCTGCGGATATAAGAGCCACACAGCCCTGCGGATATAAGAGCCACACAGCCCTGTGGACATAAGCGCCACACATCCCTGTGGATATGAGACACGCAGCCCAGAGGATGTAAGAGCCACACAGCCCTGTGGATATAAGAGACACGCAACCCAGCGGACATCAGAGCCACTCAACCCTGTGGACATAAGAGCCACACAGTCCTGTGGATATAAGAGCCATACAGCCCTCTGGATAGAAGAGCCAAACAGTTCTACAGCTATAAGAGCCACACAGCCCTTTGCATATAAGAGCCACACAGCCCAGCGGATATAAGAGCCACACAGCCCTGTGGACATAAGAGCCACACAGCCCTGTGGATATAAGAGCCACACAGCCCTGTGGATATAAGAGCCACACAGCCCTACAGATATAAGAGCCACACAGCCCTACGGATATAAGAGCCACACAGCCCTACGGATATAAGAGCCACACAGCCCTGTGGATATAAGAGCCACACAGCCCTGTGGATATAAGAGCCACACAGCCCTGCAGAAAATAGAGCAACACAGCACTGTGGATATAAGAGCCACACAGCCCTGTGGATATAAGAGCCAAACAGTACTTTGCATATAAGAGCCATACAGCCCTATGGATATGAGCCACACAGCCCTGTGGATATAAGAGCCACACAGCGCTGTGGATATAAGAGCCATACAACACTTTGCATATAAGAGCCACACAGCCCTGTGGCTATATGAGCTACACAGCCCTGTGGATATAAGAGCCACACAGCCCTGTGGATATAAGAGCCACACAGCCTTACGGATATAAGGGCTGTTCCATGTGGATATAAGATCCACACAGCCCTGCAGATACAATAGCCACACAGCCCTGCAGATACAATAGCCACACAGCCCTGCAGATACAATAGCCACACAGCCCTACGGATATAAGACCCACACAGCCCTGCAGATACAAGAGCCACACAGCCCTGCAGATATAAGAGCCACACAGCCCTGTAGATACAAGAGCCACACAGCCCTGCAGATATAAGAGCCACACAGCCCTGCAGATATAAGAGCCACACAGCCCTGTAGATACAAGAGCCACACAGCCCTGCAGATATAAGAGCCACAAGGCCCTGCAGATATAAGAGCCACACAGCTCTGTAGATACAAGAGCCACACAGCCCTGCAGATATAAGAGCCACAAGGCCCTCTGGATATAAGAGCCACACAGCCTTACGCATATAAGGGCTGTTCCATGTGGATATAAGATCCACACAGCCCTGCAGATACAATAGCCACGGAGCCCTGCAGATACAATAGCCCCACAGCCCTATGGATATAAGACCCACACAGCCCTACAGATACAAGAGCCACACAGCCCTGTAGAAACAAGAGCCACATAGCCCTGCAGATATAAGAGCCACACAGCCCTGCAGATATAAGAGCCACACGGCCCTGTAGATACAAGAGCCACACAGCCCTGCAGATATAAGAGCCACAAGGCCCTCTGGATATAAGAGCCACACAGCCTACAGATTTAAGAGCAACACAGCCCTGTGGATATAAGAGCTACACAGCCCTGCAGATATAAGAGCCACACAGCCCTACGGATATAAGAGCCACACAGCCCTGCAGATACAAGAGCAACCCAGTCCCGTAGATACAAGAGCCACACAGCCCTGCAGATATAAGAGCCACACAGCCCTGTAGTTACAAGAGCCACACAGCCCCATAGATACAAGAGCCAGACAGCCCTGCAGATATAAGAGCCACACAGCCCTGTGGATATAAGAGCCACACAGCCTTACGGATATTGGAGATGCCCAGATTTACAGACACAGAGACCTGCTAGTCTACAGATACTGCAGCCAGACAACCATACGGGTATGAGGGCCACTAAGCTTTGCTGAGACCACCCAACTCTACCAATAGAGGGTCTTCACGACTTTACAGATACCAGGACCACCCAACCCTTCAGATATAGGGATCACATATACCTACAGATTCTGGGACCACCCAGCCATACAGATGCTGGAACTACCTAACCCTACCGGTGCTGGAACCACCTAGCCCTCTGGTTACTGAGGCCACCCATCTCTACAGGTATAAGAGCTGTTCAGCCTTACTGATACTGAGGCCAACCTGCTCTACGGATATAAGGACCATCCAGCCATACAGATATCGGGACCGCCCAGCCATACGGATACTGGGACCACCCAGCCCTACAGATCCCGGGGCCACACAGCCTTAAATATGCAGGAACCATCCAGACTTGTGGATACAGGGACCACCCAGCCCTACGGATACTGAGGTCATCTACCTCTACCGATAAAGGGGCCACCCAGCCTTTTTATTACTAAGGTCATCTACCTCTACAGATATATGGGCCACCCATCCCTATGGATACTGGAGACAGCCCACCCTGCAGATACTGAGGCCGACCCGCCTTAAAGGTACAGGAACCACCCAGCCTTTTCATTATTGGGGTCATCTCCCTCTACAGATGTAAGGGCCACCCAGCCTTACGGATACTGGAGACAGCCAACCCTGCAAATATTGAGGCCACACAGCCTTGCAGGTACAGTAACCATTCAATCAATCAAAGACTTTATTCCGATCACTGAGGATCATAAAAGTACACCATAGAACAAGACAAATACAAACACACAATACAAATAGAACAATTCATTATAAATAAACAATCACAGTCTATTTACAGTCACAGCTAAAAAGATCAAAGTGCATTAGTGTTTGTGCAAAAAAAGAGATTATGATAGCAGCATGAATGTAAAAATTACATAATTTTTTGACAATTACGTACTATCTCACGGTGTACTTTGGAAAAGGCTAAAATATGTTTAGAACTGTGTTCTTTGAGAAGAACAGTAAAACATGACATTTTGGGTAAACATTCGCAGCCTATTTACAATCACAGCAATACAGGTCAATCAGAATGCACCCTTGTTTTTACTTAAGAGCCTCATTTTGAGATTTTAAAAAAGGGGGTTAAAAAGAAAAGGTTAAAAATGAGAACTATGTACAATTGGTAAGACACGACCCACAATATGACTTAACGGCGCCTCAAAATGTGGTGCGCCATGTGAGCCACTCCCTAAAAGCTGTCAGGAGAGTACTTAGTGCGCCTAATCCATACTGCCATTAGGAACTTGGCTATACAGAATACAATCTTACGCGTTGTATTTGTCTTCAATATTCTGTGTGCCTCCTTGTATCGCCTTACTCCCAGATTTCTACAGAGGGGAGCAATCCATTTAAATCGGGAGGTACAGTAACCACCCAGCCACCCAGCCCCATGGATACTGGAGACAGCCATCACTGCAGATACTGAGGCCACACAGCCTTACAAGTACAGGAACCACCAAGCCTTACTGAGGTTATTTACCTCTACAGGTGTAGCGGCCACCCAGCCCCGTGGATACTGTGGACAGCCATCACTGCAGATACTGAGGCCACACAGCCTTACAAGTACAGGAACCACCCAGCCTTACTGATACTGAGGTTATCTACCTCTAGAGATGTAGCGGCCACCCAGCCCCGTGGATACTGTGGACAGCCATCACTGCAGATACTGAGGCCACACAGCCTTACAAGTACAGGAACCACCCAGCCGTACTGATACTGAGGTTATCTACCTCTAGAGATGTAGCGGCCACCCAGCCCCGTGGATACTGTGGACAGCCATCACTGCAGATACTGAGGCCACACAGCCTAACAAGTACAGGAACCACCCAGCCTTACTGATACTGAGGTTATCTACCTCTAGAGATGTAGCGGCCACCCAGCCCCGTGGATACTGGAGACAGCCATCACTGCAGATACTGAGGCCACACAGCCTTACAAGTTCAGGAACCACCCAGCCTTACTTATACTGAGGTTATCTACCTCTAGAGATGTAGCGGCCACCCAGCCCCGTGGATACTGGAGACAGCCATCACCGCAGATACTGAGGCCACACAGCCTTAAAAGTACAGGAACCACCCAGCCTTACTTATACTGAGGTTATCTACATCTAGAGATGTAGCGGCCACCCAGCCCCATGGATACTGGAGACAGCCATCACCGCAGATACTGAGGCCACACAGCCTTACAAGTACAGGAACCACCCAGCCTTACTGATACTGAGGTTATCTACCTCTAGAGATGTAGCGGCCACCCAGCCCCGTGGATACTGGAGACAGCCATCACTGCAGATACTGAGGCCACCCAGCCTTACAAGTACAGGAACCACCCAGCCGTACTGATACTGAGGTTATCTACCTCTAGAGATGTAGCGGCCACCCAGCCCCATGGATACTGTGGACAGCCATCACTGCAGATACTGAGGCCACACAGCCTTACAAGTACAGGAACCACCCAACCTTACTGAGGTTATCTACCTCTACAGATGTAGCGGCCACCCAGCCCCGTGGATACTGGAGACAGCCATCACTGCAGATTCTGAGGCCACACAGCCTTACAAGTACAGGAACCACCCAGCCTTACTTATACTGAGGTTATCTACCTCTAGAGATGTAGCGGCCACCCAGCCCCGTGGATACTGGAGACAGCCATCACTGCAGATACTGAGGCCACACAGCCTTACAAGTACAGGAACCACCCAGCCGTACTGATACTGAGGTTATCTACCTCTAGAGATGTAGCGGCCACCCAGCCCCATGGATACTGGAGACAGCCATCACTGCAGATACTGAGGCCACACAGCCTTACAAGTACAGGAACCACCCAGCCGTACTGATACTGAGGTTATCTACCTCTAGAGATGTAGCGGCCACCCAGCCCCATGGATACTGGAGACAGCCATCACTGCAGATACTGAGGCCACACAACCTTACAAGTACAGGAACCACCCAGCCTTACAGATACTGAGGTTATCTACCTCTACAGATGTAGCGGCCACCCAGCCCCGTGGATACTGGAGACAGCCATCACTGCAGATACTGAGACCACACAGCCTTACAAGTACAGGAACCACCCAGCCTTACTGATACTGAGGTTATCTACCTCTAGAGATGTAGCGGCCACCCAGCCCCGTGGATACTGGAGACAGCCATCACTGCAGATACTGAGGCCACACAGCCTTACAAGTACAGGAACCACCCAGCCGTACTTATACTGAGGTTATCTACCTCTAGAGATGTAGCGGCCACCCAGCCCCATGGATACTGGAGACAGCCATCACTGCAGATACTGAGGCCACACAGCCTTACAAGTACAGGAACCACCCAGCCTTACTGAGGTTATTTACCTCTACAGATGTAGCGGCCACCCAGCCCCGTGGATACTGGAGACAGCCATCACTGCAGATACTGAGGCCACACCGCCCTAAAGGTACAGGAACAGCCGTTTGTGATACAGGAACCACCCAGCCCTACGGATACAGAGGTGATCTCCCTCTACAGATGTAAGGGCCACCCAGCCCCATGGATACTGGAGACAGCCCACCCTGCAGATACTGAGGCCGACCCGCCCTAAAGGTACAGGAACCACCCAGCCTTTTCATTACTGTGGTCATCTCCCTCTACAGATGTAAGGGCCACCCAGCCTTACGGATACTGGAGACAGCCAACCCTGCAAATATTGAGGCCACACAGTTTGCAGGTACAGGAACCACCCAGCCTTACTGATACTGAGGTTATCTACCTCTAGAGATGTAGCGGCCACCCAGCCCCGTGGATACTGGAGACAGCCATCACTGCAGATACTGAGGCCACACAGCCTTACAAGTACAGGAACCACCCAGCCTTACTGATACTGAGGTTATCTACCTCTAGAGATGTAGCGGCCACCCAGCCCCATGGATACTGGAGACAGCCATCACTGCAGATACTGAGGCCACACAGCCTTACAAGTTCAGGAACCACCCAGCCTTACTGAGGTTATCTACCTCTAGAGATGTAGCGGCCACCCAGCCCCGTGGATACTGGAGACAGCCATCACTGCAGATACTGAGGCCACACAGCCTTAAAAGTACAGGAACCACCCAGCCGTACTAATACTGAGGTTATCTACCTCTACAGATGTAGCGGCCACCCAGCCCCGTGGATACTGGAGACAGCCATCACTGCAGATACTGAGGCCACACAGCCTTACAAGTACAGGAACCACCCAGCCGTACTGATACTGAGGTTATCTACCTCTAGAGATGTAGCGGCCACCCAGCCCCGTGGATACTGGAGACAGCCATCACTGCAGATACTAAGGCCACACAGCCTTACAAGTACAGGAACCACCCAGCCGTACTGATACTGAGGTTATCTACCTCTAGAGATGTAGCGGCCACCCAGCCCCGTGGATACTGGACACAGCCATCACTGCAGATACTGAGGCCACACAGCCTTACAAGTACAGGACCCACCCAGCCTTACTGAGGTTATTTACCTCTACAGATGTAGCGGCCACCCAGCCCCGTGGATACTGGAGACAGCCATCACTGCAGATACTGAGGCCACACAGCCTTACAAGTACAGGAACCACCCAGCCGTACTGATACTGAGGTTATCTACCTCTAGAGATGTAGCGGCCACCCAGCCCCGTGGATACTGGAGACAGCCATCACTGCAGATA
This sequence comes from Calotriton arnoldi, assembly GCA_963921515.1. Lineage (NCBI taxonomy): Eukaryota > Metazoa > Chordata > Amphibia > Caudata > Salamandridae > Calotriton > Calotriton arnoldi. The sequence continues at coordinate 1,852,515 of CAWUFW010003087.1, forward strand.
CTGAGGCCACACAGCCTTACAACTACAGGAACCACCCAGCCGTACTGATACTGAGGTTATCTACCTCTAGCGATGTAGCGGCCACCCAGCCCCATAGATACTGTGGACAGCCATCACTGCAGATACTGAGGCCACACAGCCTTACAAGTACAGTAACCACCCAGCCTTACTGAGGTTATCTACCTCTAGAGATGTAAGGGCCACCCAGCCCCATGGATACTGTGGACAGCCATCACTGCAGATACTGAGGCCACACAGCATTACAAGTACAGGAACCACCCAGCCGTACTGATACTGAGGTTATCTACCTCTAGAGATGTAGCGGCCACCCAGCCCCATGGATACTGGAGACAGCCATCACTGCAGATACTGAGGCCACACAGCCTTACAAGTACAGGAACCACCCAGCCTTACTGATACTGAGGTTATCTACCTCTACAGATGTAGCGGCCACCCAGCCCCATGGATACTGGAGACAGCCATCACCGCAGATTCTGAGGCCACACAGCCTTACAAGTACAGGAACCACCCAGCCTTACTTATACTGAGGGTATCTACCTCTAGAGATGTAGCGGCCACCCAGCCCCGTGGATACTGGAGACAGCCATCACTGCAGATACTGAGGCCACACAGCCTTACAAGTACAGGAACCACCCAGCCGTACTGATACTGAGGTTATCTACCTCTAGAGATGTAGCGGCCACCCAGCCCCATGGATACTGGAGACAGCCATCACTGCAGATACTGAGGCCACACAGCCTTACAAGTACAGGACCCACCCAGCCTTACTGAGGTTATTTACCTCTACAGATGTAGCGGCCACCCAGCCCCATGGATACTGGAGACAGCCATCACTGCAGATACTGAGGCCACACAGCCTTACAAGTACAGGAACCACCCAGCCTTACTGATACTGAGGTTATCTACCTCTAGAGATGTAGCGGCCACCCAGCCCCATGGATACTGTGGACAGCCATCACTGCAGATACTGAGGCCACACAGCCTTACAAGTACAGGAACCACCCAGCCTTACTGAGGTTATTTACCTCTACAGATGTAGCGGCCACCCAGCCCCGTGGATACTGGAGACAGCCATCACTGCAGATACTGAGGCCACACAGCCTTACAAGTACAGGAACCACCCAGCCGTACTGATACTGAGGTTATCTACCTCTAGAGATGTAGCGGCCACCCAGCCCCGTGGATACTGTGGACAGCCATCACTGCAGATACTGAGGCCACACAGCCTTACAAGTACAGGAACCACCCAGCCGTACTGATACTGAGGTTATCTACCTCTAGAGATGTAGCGGCCACCCAGCCCCATGGATACTGTAGACAGCCATCACTGCAGATACTGAGGCCACACAGCCTTACAAGTACAGGAACCACCCAGCCTTACTGAGGTTATTTACCTCTAGAGATGTAGCGGCCACCCAGCCCCATGGATACTGTGGACAGCCATCACTGCAAATACTGAGGCCACACAGCCTTACAAGTACAGGAACCACCCAGCTGTACTGATACTGAGGTTATCTACCTCTAGAGATGTAGCGGCCACCCAGCCCCGTGGATACTGTGGACAGCCATCACTGCAGATACTGAGGCCACACAGCCTTACAAGTACAGGAACCACCCAGCCTTACTGATACTGAGGTTATCTACCTCTAGAGATGTAGCGGCCACCCAGGCCCATGGATACTGGAGACAGCCATCACTGCAGATACTGAGGCCACACAGCCTTACAAGTACAGGAACCACCCATCCTTACTGATACTGAGGTTATCTACCTCTAGAGATGTAGCGGCCACCCAGCCCCATGGATACTGTAGACAGCCATCACTGCAGATACTGAGGCCACACAGCCTTACAAGTACAGGAACCACCCAGCCTTACTGAGGTTATTTACCTCTAGAGATGTAGCGGCCACCCAGCCCCGTGGATACTGGAGACAGCCATCACTGCAGATACTGAGGCCACACAGCCTTACAAGTACAGGAACCACCCAACCTTACTGATACTGAGGTTATCTACCTCTACAGATGTAGCGGCCACCCAGCCCCATGGATACTGGAGACAGCCATCACCGCAGATACTGAGGCCACACAGCCTTACAAGTACAGGAACCACCCAGCCTTACTGAGGTTATTTACCTCTAGAGATGTAGCGGCCACCCAGCCCCATGGATACTGGAGACAGCCATCACTGCAGATACTGAGGCCACACAGCCTTACAAGTACAGGAACCACCCAGCCTTACTGATACTGAGGTTATCTACCTCTAGCGATGTAGCGGCCACCCAGCCCCGTGGATACTGGAGACAGCCATCACTGCAGATACTGAGGCCACACAGCCTTACAAGTACAGGAACCACCCAGCCTTACTGATACTGAGGTTATCTACCTCTAGCGATGTAGCGGCCACCCAGCCCCATGGATACTGGAGACAGCCATCACTGCAGATACTGAGGCCACACAGCCTTACAAGTACAGGACCCACCCAGCCTTACTGAGGTTATTTACCTCTACAGGTGTAGCGGCCACCCAGCCCCGTGGATACTGGAGACAGCCATCACTGCAGATACTGAGGCCACACAGCCTTACAAGTACAGGAACCACCCAGCCGTACTGATACTGAGGTTATCTACCTCTAGAGATGTAGCGGCCACCCAGCCCCATGGATACTGGAGACAGCCATCACTGCAGATACTGAGGCCACACAGCCTTACAAGTACAGGACCCACCCAGCCTTACTGAGGTTATTTACCTCTACAGGTGTAGCGGCCACCCAGCCCCGTGGATACTGGAGACAGCCATCACTGCAGATACTGAGGCCTGTACTTACAAGTACAGGAACCACCCAGCTGTACTGATACTGAGGTTATCTACCTCTAGAGATGTAGCGGCCACCCAGCCCCGTGGATACTGGAGACAGCCATCACTGCAGATACTGAGGCCACACAGCCTTACAAGTACAGGAACCACCCAGCCTTACTGAGGTTATTTACCTCTAGAGATGTAGCGGCCACCCCGCCCCGTGGATACTGTGGACAGCCATCACTGCAGATACTGAGACCACACAGCCTTACAAGTACAGGAACCACCCAGCCTTACTGATACTGAGGTTATCTACCTCTAGAGATGTAGCGGCCACCCAGCCCCATGGATACTGTGGACAGCCATCACTGCAGATACTGAGGCCACACAGCCTTACAAGTACAGGAACCACCCAGCCGTACTGATACTGAGGTTATCTACCTCTAGAGATGTAGCGGCCACCCAGCCCCATGGATACTGGAGACAGCCATCACTGCAGATACTGAGGCCACACAGCCTTACAAGTACAGGAACCACCCAGCCTTACTGAGGTTATCTACCTCTACAGGTGTAGCGGCCACCCAGCCCCGTGGATACTGGAGATAGCCATCACTGCAGATACTGAGGCCACACAGCCTTACAAGTACAGGAACCACCCAGCCTTACTGATACTGAGGTTATCTACCTCTAGAGATGTAGCGGCCACCCAGCCCCATGGATACTGTAGACAGCCATCACTGCAGATACTGAGGCCACACAGCCTTACAAGTACAGGAACCACCCAGCCTTACTGATACTGAGGTTATCTACCTCTAGATATGTAGCAGCCACCCAGCCCCGTGGATACTGGAGACAGCCATCACTGCAGATACTGAGGCCACACAGCCTTACAAGTACAGGAACCACCCAGCCTTACTGAGGTTATTTACCTCTACAGATGTAGTGGCCACCCAGCCCTGTGGATACTGGAGACAGCCATCACTGCAGATACTGAGGCCACACCGCCCTAAAGGTACAGGAACAGCCATTTGTGATACAGGAACCACCCAGCCCTACGGATACAGAGGTGATCTCCCTCTACAGATGTAAGGGCCACCCAGCCCCATGGATACTGGAGACAGCCCACCCTGCAGATACTGAGGCCGACCCGCCTTAAAGGTACAGGAACCACCCAGCCTTTTCATTACTGTGGTCATCTCCCTCTACAGATGTAAGGGCCACCCAGCCTTACGGATACTGGAGACAGCCAACCCTGCAAATATTGAGGCCACACAGTTTGCAGGTACAGGAACCACCCAGCCGTACTGATACTGAAGTTATCTACCTCTAGAGATGTAGCGGCCACCCAGCCCCGTGGATACTGGAGACAGCCATCACTGCAGATACTGAGGCCACACAGCCTTACAAGTACAGGAACCACCCAGCCTTACTGAGGTTATTTACCTCTAGAGATGTAGCGGCCACCCAGCCCCGTGGATACTGGAGACAGCCATCACCGCAGATACTGAGGCCACACAGCCTTACAAGTACAGGAACCACCCAGCCTTACTGAGGTTATTTACCTCTACAGGTGTAGCGGCCACCCAGCCCCGTGGATACTGGAGACAGCCATCACTGCAGATACTGAGGCCACACAGCCTTACAAGTACAGGAACCACCCAGCCTTACTGATACTGAGGTTATCTACCTCTAGAGATGTAGTGGCCACCCAGCCCCGTGGATACTGGAGACAGCCATCACTGCAGATACTGAGGCCTGTACTTACAAGTACAGGAACCACCCAGCCTTACTGATACTGAGGTTATTTACCTCTACAGGTGTAGCGGCCACCCAGCCCCATGGATACTGGAGACAGCCATCACCGCAGATACTGAGGCCACACAGCCTTACAAGTACAGGAACCACCCATCCTTACTGAGGTTATTTACCTCTACAGATGTAGCGGCCACCCAGCCCTGTGGATACTTGAGACAGCCATCACTGCAGATACTGAGGCCACACAGCCTTACAAGTACAGGAACCACCCAGCCTTACTGATACTGAGGTTATCTACCTCTAGAGATGTAGCGGCCACCCAGCCCCATGGATACTGGAGACAGCCATCACCGCAGATACTGAGGCCACACAGCCTTACAAGTACAGGAACCACCCAGCCTTACTGATACTGAGGTTATCTACCTCTAGAGATGTAGCGGCCACCCAGCCCCGTGGATACTGTGGACAGCCATCACTGCAGATACTGAGGCCACACAGCCTTACAAGTACAGGAACCACCCAGCCGTACTGATACTGAGGTTATCTACCTCTAGAGATGTAGCGGCCACCCAGCCCTGTGGATACTGGAGACAGCCATCACTGCAGATACTGAGACCACACAGCCTTACAAGTACAGGAACCACCCAGCCGTACTGATACTGAGGTTATCTACCTCTAGAGATGTAGCGGCCACCCAGCCCCGTGGATACTGGAGACAGCCATCACTGCAGATACTGAGGCCACACAGCCTTACAAGTACAGGAACCACCCAGCCTTACTGATACTGAGGTTATCTACCTCTAGAGATGTAGCGGCCACCCAGCCCCGTGGATACTGGAGACAGCCATCACTGCAGATACTGAGGCCACACAGCCTTACAAGTACAGGAACCACCCAGCCGTACTGATACTGAGGTTATCTACCTATACAGATGTAGCGGCCACCTAGCCCCGTGGATACTGTGGACAGCCATCACTGCAGATACTGAGGCCACACAGCCTTACAAGTACAGGAACCACCCAGCCTTACTTATACTGAGGTTATCTACCTCTAGAGATGTAGCGGCCACCCAGCCCCATGGATACTGGAGACAGCCATCACTGCAGATACTGAGGCCACACAGCCTTACAAGTACAGGAACCACCCAGCCTTACTGATACTGAGGTTATCTACCTCTAGAGATGTAGCGGCCACCCAGCCCCATGGATACTGGAGACAGCCATCACTGCAGATACTGAGGCCACACAGCCTTACAAGTACAGGAACCACCCAGCCTTACTGATACTGAGGTTATCTACCTCTAGAGATGTAGCGGCCACCCAGCCCCGTGGATACTGGAGACAGCCATCACTGCAGATACTGAGGCCACACAGCCTTACAAGTACAGGAACCACCCAGCCGTACTGATACTGAGGTTATCTACCTCTAGAGATGTAGCGGCCACCCAGCCCCGTGGATACTGGAGACAGCCATCACTGCAGATACTAAGGCCACACAGCCTTACAAGTACAGGAACCACCCAGCCGTACTGATACTGAGGTTATCTACCTCTAGAGATGTAGCGGCCACCCAGCCCCATGGATACTGGAGACAGCCATCACTGCAGATACTAAGGCCACACAGCCTTACAAGTACAGGAACCACCCAGCCGTACTGATACTGAGGTTATCTACCTATACAGATGTAGCGGCCACCTAGCCCCGTGGATACTGTGGACAGCCATCACTGCAGATACTGAGGCCACACAGCCTTACAAGTACAGGAACCACCCAGCCTTACTGAGGTTATTTACCTCTACAGATGTAGCGGCCACCCAGCCCCGTGGATACTGGAGACAGCCATCACTGCAGATTCTGAGGCCACACAGCCTTACAAGTACAGGAACCACCCAGCCTTACTGATACTGAGGTTATCTACCTCTAGAGATGTAGCGGCCACCCAGCCCCATGGATACTGGAGACAGCCATCACTGCAGATACTGAGGCCACACAGCCTTACAAGTACAGGAACCACCCAGCCTTACTGAGGTTATTTACCTCTACAGATGTAGCGGCCACCCAGCCCCGTGGATACTGGAGACAGCCATCACTGCAGATACTGAGGCCACACAGCCTTACAAGTACAGGAACCACCCAGCCTTACTGATACTGAGGTTATCTACCTCTAGAGATGTAGCGGCCACCCAGCCCCGTGGATACTGGAGACAGCCATCACTGCAGATACTGAGGCCACACAGCCTTACAAGTACAGGAACCACCCAGCCTTACTGATACTCAGGTTATCTACCTCTAGAGATGTAGCGGCCACCCAGCCCCGTGGATACTGGAGACAGCCATCACTGCAGATACTAAGGCCACACAGCCTTACAAGTACAGGAACCACCCAGCCGTACTGATACTGAGGTTATCTACCTCTACAGATGTAGCGGCCACCCAGCCCCGTGGATACTGTGGACAGCCATCACTGCAGATACTGAGGCCACACAGCCTTACAAGTACAGGAACCACCCAGCCTTACTGAGGTTATTTACCTCTACAGATGTAGCGGCCACCCAGCCCCGTGGATACTGGAGACAGCCATCACTGCAGATACTGAGGCCACACAGCCTTACAAGTACAGGAACCACCCAGCCGTACTGATACTGAGGTTATCTACCTCTAGAGATGTAGCGGCCACCCAGCCCCGTGGATACTGTGGACAGCCATCACTGCAGATACTGAGGCCACACAGCCTTACAAGTACAGGAACCACCCAGCCTCTACTGAGGTTATTTACCTCTACAGATGTAGCGGCCACCCAGCCCTGTGGATACTGGAGACAGCCATCACTGCAGATACTGAGGCCACACAGCCTTACAAGTACAGGAACCACCCAGCCTTACTGATACTGAGGTTATCTACCTCTAGAGATGTAGCGGCCACCCAGCCCCGTGGATACTGGAGACAGCCATCACTGCAGATACTGAGGCCACACAGCCTTACAAGTACAGGCACCACCCAGCCGTACTGATACTGAGGTTATCTACCTCTACAGATGTAGCGGCCACCTAGCCCCGTGGATACTGTGGACAGCCATCACTGCAGATACTGAGGCCACACAGCCTTACAAGTACAGGAACCACCCAGCCTCTACTGAGGTTATTTACCTCTACAGATGTAGCGGCCACCCAGCCCCGTGGATACTGGAGACAGCCATCACTGCAGATACTGAGGCCACACAGCCTTACAAGTACAGGAACCACCCAGCCGTACTGATACTGAGGTTATCTACCTCTAGAGATGTAGCGGCCACCCAGCCCCGTGGATACTGGAGACAGCCATCACTGCAGATACTGAGGCCACACAGCCTTACAAGTACAGGAACCACCCAGCCGTACTGATACTGAGGTTATCTACCTCTAGAGATGTAGCGGCCACCCAGCCCCATGGATACTGTGAGACAGCCATCACTGCAGATACTGAGGCCACACAGCCTTACAAGTACAGGAACCACCCAGCCGTACTGATACTGAGGTTATCTACCTCTAGCAGATGTAGCGGCCACCCAGCCCCGTGGATACTGGAGACAGCCATCACTGCAGATACTGAGGCCACACAGCCTTACAAGTACAGGAACCACCCATCCTTACTGAGGTTATTTACCTCTACAGATGTAGCGGCCACCCAGCCCCGTGGATACTGGAGACAGCCATCACTGCAGATACTGAGGCCACACAGCCTTACAAGTACAGGAACCACCCAGCCTTACTGATACTGAGGTTATCTACCTCTAGAGATGTAGCGGCCACCCAGCCCCGTGGATACTGGAGACAGCCATCACTGCAGATACTGAGGCCACACAGCCTTACAAGTACAGGAACCACCCAGCCTTACTGATACTCAGGTTATCTACCTCTAGAGATGTAGCGGCCACCCAGCCCCGTGGATACTGGAGACAGCCATCACTGCAGATACTAAGGCCACACAGCCTTACAAGTACAGGAACCACCCAGCCGTACTGATACTGAGGTTATCTACCTCTACAGATGTAGCGGCCACCCAGCCCCGTGGATACTGTGGACAGCCATCACTGCAGATACTGAGGCCACACAGCCTTACAAGTACAGGAACCACCCAGCCTTACTGAGGTTATTTACCTCTACAGATGTAGCGGCCACCCAGCCCCGTGGATACTGGAGACAGCCATCACTGCAGATACTGAGGCCACACAGCCTTACAAGTACAGGAACCACCCAGCCGTACTGATACTGAGGTTATCTACCTCTAGAGATGTAGCGGCCACCCAGCCCCGTGGATACTGTGGACAGCCATCACTGCAGATACTGAGGCCACACAGCCTTACAAGTACAGGAACCACCCAGCCGTACTGATACTGAGGTTATCTACCTCTAGAGATGTAGCGGCCACCCCGCCCCGTGGATACTGTGGACAGCCATCACTGCAGATACTGAGGCCACACAGCCTTACAAGTACAGGAACCACCCAGCCTTACTGAGGTTATTTACTTCTACAGATGTAGCGGCCACCCAGCCCCGTGGATACTGGAGACAGCCATCACTGCAGATACTGAGGCCACACAGCCTTACAAGTACAGGAACCACCCAGCCTTACTGATACTGAGGTTATCTACCTCTAGAGATGTAGCGGCCACCCAGCCCCGTGGATACTGGAGACAGCCATCACTGCAGATACTAAGGCCACACAGCCTTACAAGTACAGGCACCACCCAGCCGTACTGATACTGAGGTTATCTACCTCTACAGATGTAGCGGCCACCCAGCCCCGTGGATACTGTGGACAGCCATCACTGCAGATACTGAGGCCACACAGCCTTACAAGTACAGGAACCACCCAGCCTCTGTACTGAGGTTATTTACCTCTACAGATGTAGCGGCCACCCAGCCCCGTGGATACTGGAGACAGCCATCACTGCAGATACTGAGGCCACACAGCCTTACAAGTACAGGAACCACCCAGCCGTACTGATACTGAGGTTATCTACCTCTAGAGATGTAGCGGCCACCCAGCCCCGTGGATACTGGAGACAGCCATCACTGCAGATACTGAGGCCACACAGCCTTACAAGTACAGGAACCACCCAGCCGTACTGATACTGAGGTTATCTACCTCTAGAGATGTAGCGGCCACCCAGCCCCATGGATACTGTGAGACAGCCATCACTGCAGATACTGAGGCCACACAGCCTTACAAGTACAGGAACCACCCAGCCGTACTGATACTGAGGTTATCTACCTCTAGCGATGTAGCGGCCACCCAGCCCCGTGGATACTGGAGACAGCCATCACTGCAGATACTGAGGCCACACAGCCTTACAAGTACAGGAACCACCCAGTCCTTACTGAGGTTATTTACCTCTACAGATGTAGCGGCCACCCAGCCCCGTGGATACTGGAGACAGCCATCACTGCAGATACTGAGGCCACACAGCCTTACAAGTACAGGAACCACCCAGCCGTACTGATACTGAGGTTATCTACCTCTAGAGATGTAGCGGCCACCCAGCCCCATGGATACTGGAGACAGCCATCACTGCAGATACTGAGGCCACACAGCCTTACAAGTACAGGAACCACCCAGCCTTACTGATACTGAGGTTATCTACCTCTAGAGATGTAGCGGCCACCCAGCCCCGTGGATACTGGAGACAGCCATCACTGCAGATACTGAGGCCACACAGCCTTACAAGTACAGGAACCACCCAGCCTTACTGATACTGAGGTTATCTACCTCTAGAGATGTAGCGGCCACCCAGCCCCGTGGATACTGGAGACAGCCATCACTGCAGATACTGAGGCCACACAGCCTTACAAGTACAGGAACCACCCAGCCTTACTGATACTGAGGTTATCTACCTCTAGAGATGTAGCGGCCACCCAGCCCCGTGGATACTGGAGACAGCCATCACTGCAGATACTGAGGCCACACAGCCTTACAAGTACAGGAACCACCCAGCCGTACTGATACTGAGGTTATTTACCTCTAGAGATGTAGCGGCCACCCAGCCCCGTGGATACTGGAGACAGCCATCACTGCAGATACTGAGGCCACACAGCCTTACAAGTACAGGAACCACCCAGCCGTACTGATACTGAGGTTATCTACCTCTAGAGATGTAGCGGCCACCCAGCCCCGTGGATACTGTGGACAGCCATCACTGCAGATACTGAGGCCACACAGCCTTACAAGTACAGGAACCACCCAGCCGTACTGATACTGAGGTTATCTACCTCTAGAGATGTAGCGGCCACCCCGCCCCGTGGATACTGTGGACAGCCATCACTGCAGATACTGAGGCCACACAGCCTTACAAGTACAGGAACCACCCAGCCTTACTGAGGTTATTTACTTCTACAGATGTAGCGGCCACCCAGCCCCGTGGATACTGGAGACAGCCATCACTGCAGATACTGAGGCCACACAGCCTTACAAGTACAGGAACCACCCAGCCTTACTGATACTGAGGTTATCTACCTCTAGAGATGTAGCGGCCACCCAGCCCCGTGGATACTGGAGACAGCCATCACTGCAGATACTAAGGCCACACAGCCTTACAAGTACAGGCACCACCCAGCCGTACTGATACTGAGGTTATCTACCTCTACAGATGTAGCGGCCACCTAGCCCCGTGGATACTGTGGACAGCCATCACTGCAGATACTGAGGCCACACAGCCTTACAAGTACAGGAACCACCCAGCCTTACTGAGGTTATTTACCTCTACAGATGTAGCGGCCACCCAGCCCCGTGGATACTGGAGACAGCCATCACTGCAGATACTGAGGCCACACAGCCTTACAAGTACAGGAACCACCCAGCCGTACTGATACTGAGGTTATCTACCTCTAGAGATGTAGCGGCCACCCAGCCCCGTGGATACTGGAGACAGCCATCACTGCAGATACTGAGGCCACACAGCCTTACAAGTACAGGAACCACCCAGCCGTACTGATACTGAGGTTATCTACCTCTAGAGATGTAGCGGCCACCCAGCCCCATGGATACTGTGGACAGCCATCACTGCAGATACTGAGGCCACACAGCCTTACAAGTACAGGAACCACCCAGCCGTACTGATACTGAGGTTATCTACCTCTAGCGATGTAGCGGCCACCCAGCCCCGTGGATACTGGAGACAGCCATCACTGCAGATACTGAGGCCACACAGCCTTACAAGTACAGGAACCACCCATCCTTACTGAGGTTATTTACCTCTACAGATGTAGCGGCCACCCAGCCCCGTGGATACTGGAGACAGCCATCACTGCAGATACTGAGGCCACACAGCCTTACAAGTACAGGAACCACCCAGCCGTACTGATACTGAGGTTATCTACCTCTAGAGATGTAGCGGCCACCCAGCCCCATGGATACTGGAGACAGCCATCACTGCAGATACTGAGGCCACACAGCCTTACAAGTACAGGAACCACCCAGCCTTACTGATACTGAGGTTATCTACCTCTAGAGATGTAGCGGCCACCCAGCCCCATGGATACTGGAGACAGCCATCACTGCAGATACTGAGGCCACACAGCCTTACAAGTACAGGAACCACCCAGCCTTACTTATACTGAGGGTATCTACCTCTAGAGATGTAGTGGCCACCCAGCCCCGTGGATACTGGAGACAGCCATCACTGCAGATACTGAGGCCACACAGCCTTACAAGTACAGGAACCACCCAGCCTTACTGATACTGAGGTTATCTACCTCTAGAGATGTAGCGGCCACCCAGCCCCGTGGATACTGGAGACAGCCATCACTGCAGATACTGAGGCCACACAGCCTTACAAGTACAGGAACCACCCAGCCGTACTGATACTGAGGTTATTTACCTCTAGAGATGTAGCGGCCACCCAGCCCCGTGGATACTGGAGACAGCCATCACTGCAGATACTGAGGCCACACAGCCTTACAAGTACAGGAACCACCCAGCCGTACTGATACTGAGGTTATCTACCTCTAGAGATGTAGCGGCCACCCCGCCCCGTGGATACTGGAGACAGCCATCACTGCAGATACTAAGGCCACACAGCCTTACAAGTACAGGAACCACCCAGCCTTACTGATACTGAGGTTATCTACCTCTAGAGATGTAGCGGCCACCCAGCCCCATGGATACTGGAGACAGCCATCACTGCAGATACTGAGACCACACAGCCTTACAAGTACAGGAACCACCCAGCCGTACTGATACTGAGGTTATCTACCTCTAGAGATGTAGCGGCCACCCCGCCCCGTGGATACTGTGGACAGCATCACTGCAGATACTGAGGCCACACAGCCTTACAAGTACAGGAACCACCCAGCCGTACTGATACTGAGGTTATCTACCTCTAGATATGTAGCGGCCACCCAGCCCCATGGATACTGGAGACAGCCATCACTGCAGATACTGAGGCCACACAGCCTTACAAGTACAGGAACCACCCAGCCGTACTGATACTGAGGTTATCTACCTCTACAGATGTAGCGGCCACCCAGCCCCGTGGATACTGGAGACAGCCATCACTGCAGATACTGAGGCCACACAGCCTTACAAGTACAGGAACCACCCAGCCTTACTGAGGTTATTTACCTCTACAGATGTAGCGGCCACCCAGCCCCGTGGATACTGGAGACAGCCATCACTGCAGATACTGAGGCCACACAGCCTTACAAGTACAGGAACCACCCAGCCGTACTGATACTGAGGTTATCTACCTCTAGAGATGTAGCGGCCACCCAGCCCCGTGGATACTGTGGACAGCCATCACTGCAGATACTGAGGCCACACAGCCTTACAAGTACAGGAACCACCCAGCCTTACTGATACTGAGGTTATCTACCTCTAGAGATGTAGCGGCCACCCAGCCCCGTGGATACTGGAGACAGCCATCACTGCAGATACTGAGGCCACACAGCCTTACAAGTACAGGAACCACCCAGCCGTACTGATACTGAGGTTATTTACCTCTAGAGATGTAGCGGCCACCCAGCCCCGTGGATACTGGAGACAGCCATCACTGCAGATACTGAGGCCACACAGCCTTACAAGTACAGGAACCACCCAGCCTTACTTATACTGAGGTTATCTACCTCTAGAGATGTAGCGGCCACCCAGCCCCATGGATACTGGAGACAGCCATCACTGCAGATACTGAGGCCACACAGCCTTACAAGTACAGGAACCACCCAGCCTTACTGATACTGAGGTTATCTACCTCTACAGATGTAGCGGCCACCCAGCCCCGTGGATACTGGAGACAGCCATCACTGCAGATACTGAGGCCACACAGCCTTACAAGTACAGGAACCACCCAGTCCTGTACTGAGGTTATTTACCTCTACAGATGTAGCGGCCACCCAGCCCCGTGGATACTGTAGACAGCCATCACTGCAGATACTGAGGCCACACAGCCTTACAAGTACAGGAACCACCCAGCCTTACTGATACTGAGGTTATCTACCTCTAGAGATGTAGCGGCCACCCAGCCCCGTGGATACTGGAGACAGCCATCACTGCAGATACTGAGGCCACACAGCCTTACAAGTACAGGAACCACCCAGCCTTACTGAGGTTATTTACCTCTACAGATGTAGCGGCCACCCAGCCCTGTGGATACTGGAGACAGCCATCACTGCAGATACTGAGGCCACACCGCCCTAAAGGTACAGGAACAGCCATTTGTGATACAGGAACCACCCAGCCCTACGGATACAGAGGTGATCTCCCTCTACAGATGTAAGGGCCACCCAGCCCCATGGATACTGGAGACAGCCCACCCTGCAGATACTGAGGCCGACCCGCCTTAAAGGTACAGGAACCACCCAGCCTTTTCATTACTGTGGTCATCTCCCTCTACAGATGTAAGGGCCACCCAGCCTTATGGATACTGGAGACAGCCAACCCTGCAAATATTGAGGCCACACAGCCTTACAAGTACAGGACCCACCCAGCCTTACTGAGGTTATCTACCTCTAGAGATGTAGCGGCCACCCAGCCCCATGGATACTGGAGACAGCCATCACTGCAGATACTGAGGCCACACAGCCTTACAAGTACAGGAACCACCCAGCCGTACTGATACTGAGGTTATCTACCTCTAGAGATGTAGCGGCCACCCAGCCCCGTGGATACTGTGGACAGCCATCACTGCAGATACTAAGGCCACACAGCCTTACAAGTACAGGAACCACCCAGCCGTACTGATACTGAGGTTATCTACCTCTACAGATGTAGCGGCCACCCAGCCCCATGGATACTGGAGACAGCCATCACTGCAGATACTGAGGCCACACAGCCTTACAAGTACAGGAACCACCCAGCCGTACTGATACTGAGGTTATCTACCTCTAGAGATGTAGCGGCCACCCCGCCCCGTGGATACTGGAGACAGCCATCACTGCAGATACTACGGCCACACAGCCTTACAAGTACAGGAACCACCCAGCCTTACTGATACTGAGGTTATCTACCTCTAGAGATGTAGCGGCCACCCAGCCCCGTGGATACTGGAGACAGCCATCACTGCAGATACTGAGGCCACACAGCCTTACAAGTACAGGAACCACCCAGCCTTACTGATACTGAGGTTATCTACCTCTAGAGATGTAGCGGCCACCCAGCCCCATGGATACTGGAGACAGCCATCACTGCAGATACTGAGGCCACACAGCCTTACAAGTACAGGAACCACCCAGCCTTACTGATACTGAGGTTATCTACCTCTAGAGATGTAGCGGCCACCCAGCCCCGTGGATACTGGAGACAGCCATCACTGCAGATACTAAGGCCACACAGCCTTACAAGTACAGGAACCACCCAGCCGTACTGATACTGAGGTTATCTACCTCTACAGATGTAGCGGCCACCCAGCCCCGTGGATACTGGAGACAGCCATCACTGCAGATACTGAGGCCACACAGCCTTACAAGTACAGGAACCACCCAGCCTTACTTATACTGAGGTTACCTACCTATACAGATGTAGCGGCCACCTAGCCCCGTGGATACTGTGGACAGCCATCACTGCAGATACTGAGGCCACACAGCCTTACAAGTACAGGAACCACCCAGCCTTACTTATACTGAGGTTATCTACCTCTAGAGATGTAGCGGCCACCCAGCCCCGTGGATACTGGAGACAGCCATCACTGCAGATACTGAGGCCACACAGCCTTACAAGTACAGGAACCACCCAGCCTTACTGAGGTTATCTACCTCTACAGATGTAGCGGCCACCCAGCCCGTGGATACTGGAGACAGCCATCACTGCAGATACTGAGGCCACACAGCCTTACAAGTACAGGAACCACCCAGCCGTACTGATACTGAGGTTATCTACCTCTAGAGATGTAGCGGCCACCCAGCCCTGTGGATACTGGAGACAGCCATCACTGCAGATACTAAGGCCACACAGCCTTACAAGTACAGGAACCACCCAGCCGTACTGATACTGAGGTTATCTACCTCTAGAGATGTAGCGGCCACCCAGCCCCGTGGATACTGGAGACAGCCATCACTGCAGATACTGAGGCCACACAGCCTTACAAGTACAGGACCCACCCAGCCTTACTGAGGTTATTTACCTCTACAGATGTAGCGGCCACCCAGCCCCGTGGATACTGGAGACAGCCATCACTGCAGATACTGAGGCCACACAGCCTTACAAGTACAGGAACCACCCAGCCGTACTGATACTGAGGTTATCTACCTCTACAGATGTAGCGGCCACCCAGCCCCGTGGATACTGGAGACAGCCATCACTGCAGATACTGAGGCCACACAGCCTTACAAGTACAGGAACCACCCAGCCGTACTGATACTGAGGTTATCTACCTCTAGAGATGTAGCGGCCACCCCGCCCCGTGGATACTGGAGACAGCCATCACTGCAGATACTAAGGCCACACAGCCTTACAAGTACAGGAACCACCCAGCCTTACTGATACTGAGGTTATCTACCTCTAGAGATGTAGCGGCCACCCAGCCCCATGGATACTGGAGACAGCCATCACTGCAGATACTGAGGCCACACAGCCTTACAAGTACAGGAACCACCCAGCCGTACTGATACTGAGGTTATCTACCTCTAGAGATGTAGCGGCCACCCCGCCCCGTGGATACTGTGGACAGCATCACTGCAGATACTGAGGCCACACAGCCTTACAAGTACAGGAACCACCCAGCCGTACTGATACTGAGGTTATCTACCTCTAGAGATGTAGCGGCCACCCAGCCCCATGGATACTGGAGACAGCCATCACTGCAGATACTGAGGCCACACAGCCTTACAAGTACAGG
Organism: Calotriton arnoldi; assembly: GCA_963921515.1. Lineage (NCBI taxonomy): Eukaryota > Metazoa > Chordata > Amphibia > Caudata > Salamandridae > Calotriton > Calotriton arnoldi. The sequence goes on from CAWUFW010003087.1 coordinate 1,869,389, forward strand.
AACCACCCAGCCGTACTGATACTGAGGTTATCTACCTCTACAGATGTAGCGGCCACCCAGCCCCGTGGATACTGGAGACAGCCATCACTGCAGATACTGAGGCCACACAGCCTTACAAGTACAGGAACCACCCAGCCTTACTGAGGTTATTTACCTCTACAGATGTAGCGGCCACCCAGCCCCGTGGATACTGGAGACAGCCATCACTGCAGATACTGAGGCCACACAGCCTTACAAGTACAGGAACCACCCAGCCGTACTGATACTGAGGTTATCTACCTCTAGAGATGTAGCGGCCACCCAGCCCCGTGGATACTGTGAGACAGCCATCATTGCAGATACTGAGGCCACACAGCCTTACAAGTACAGGAACCACCCAGCCTTACTGATACTGAGGTTATCTACCTCTAGAGATGTAGCGGCCACCCAGCCCCGTGGATACTGGAGACAGCCATCACTGCAGATACTGAGGCCACACAGCCTTACAAGTACAGGAACCACCCAGCCTTACTTATACTGAGGTTATCTACCTCTAGAGATGTAGCGGCCACCCAGCCCCGTGGATACTGGAGACAGCCATCACTGCAGATACTGAGGCCACACAGCCTTACAAGTACAGGAACCACCCAGCCGTACTGATACTGAGGTTATCTACCTCTAGAGATGTAGCGGCCACCCAGCCCCGTGGATACTGTGGACAGCCATCACTGCAGATACTAAGGCCACACAGCCTTACAAGTACAGGAACCACCCAGCCGTACTGATACTGAGGTTATCTACCTCTACAGATGTAGCGGCCACCCAGCCCCATGGATACTGGAGACAGCCATCACTGCAGATACTGAGGCCACACAGCCTTACAAGTACAGGAACCACCCAGCCGTACTGATACTGAGGTTATCTACCTCTAGAGATGTAGCGGCCACCCAGCCCCGTGGATACTGGAGACAGCCATCACTGCAGATACTGAGGCCACACAGCCTTACAAGTACAGGAACCACCCATCCTTACTGAGGTTATTTACCTCTACAGATGTAGCGGCCACCCAGCCCCATGGATACTGGAGACAGCCATCACTGCAGATACTGAGGCCACACAGCCTTACAAGTACAGGAACCACCCAGCCTTACTGATACTGAGGTTATCTACCTCTAGAGATGTAGCGGCCACCCAGCCCCGTGGATACTGGAGACAGCCATCACTGCAGATACTGAGGCCACACAGCCTTACAAGTACAGGAACCACCCAGCCGTACTGATACTGAGGTTATCTACCTCTAGAGATGTAGCGGCCACCCAGCCCCGTGGATACTGGAGACATCCATCACTGCAGATACTAAGTCCACACAGCCTTACAAGTACAGGAACCACCCAGCCGTACTGATACTGAGGTTATCTACCTCTAGAGATGTAGCGGCCACCCAGCCCCGTGGATACTGGAGACAGCCATCACTGCAGATACTGAGGCCACACAGCCTTACAAGTACAGGACCCACCCAGCCTTACTGAGGTTATTTACCTCTACAGATGTAGCGGCCACCCAGCCCCGTGGATACTGGAGACAGCCATCACTGCAGATACTGAGGCCACACAGCCTTACAAGTACAGGAACCACCCAGCCGTACTGATACTGAGGTTATCTACCTCTACAGATGTAGCGGCCACCCAGCCCCGTGGATACTGGAGACAGCCATCACTGCAGATACTGAGGCCACACAGCCTTACAAGTACAGGAACCACCCAGCCGTACTGATACTGAGGTTATTTACCTCTAGAGATGTAGCGGCCACCCAGCCCCGTGGATACTGGAGACAGCCATCACTGCAGATACTGAGGCCACACAGCCTTACAAGTACAGGAACCACCCAGCCTTACTTATACTGAGGTTATCTACCTCTAGAGATGTAGCGGCCACCCAGCCCCGTGGATACTGGAGACAGCCATCACTGCAGATACTGAGGCCACACAGCCTTACAAGTACAGGAACCACCCAGCCGTACTGATACTGAGGTTATCTACCTCTAGAGATGTAGCGGCCACCCAGCCCCGTGGATACTGTGGACAGCCATCACTGCAGATACTAAGGCCACACAGCCTTACAAGTACAGGAACCACCCAGCCGTACTGATACTGAGGTTATCTACCTCTACAGATGTAGCGGCCACCCAGCCCCATGGATACTGGAGACAGCCATCACTGCAGATACTGAGGCCACACAGCCTTACAAGTACAGGAACCACCCAGCCGTACTGATACTGAGGTTATCTACCTCTAGAGATGTAGCGGCCACCCAGCCCCGTGGATACTGTGGACAGCCATCACTGCAGATACTGAGGCCACACAGCCTTACAAGTACAGGAACCACCCAGCCTTACTGATACTGAGGTTATCTACCTCTAGAGATGTAGCGGCCACCCAGCCCCGTGGATACTGGAGACAGCCATCACTGCAGATACTGAGGCCACACAGCCTTACAAGTACAGGAACCACTCATCCTTACTGAGGTTATTTACCTCTACAGATGTAGCGGCCACCCAGCCCCATGGATACTGGAGACAGCCATCACTGCAGATACTGAGGCCACACAGCCTTACAAGTACAGGAACCACCCAGCCTTACTGATACTGAGGTTATCTACCTCTAGAGATGTAGCGGCCACCCAGCCCCGTGGATACTGGAGACAGCCATCACTGCAGATACTGAGGCCACACAGCCTTACAAGTACAGGAACCACCCAGCCTTACTGAGGTTATCTACCTCTACAGATGTAGCGGCCACCCAGCCCCGTGGATACTGGAGACAGCCATCACTGCAGATACTGAGGCCACACAGCCTTACAAGTACAGGAACCACCCAGCCGTACTGATACTGAGGTTATCTACCTCTAGAGATGTAGCGGCCACCCAGCCCCGTGGATACTGGAGACAGCCATCACTGCAGATACTAAGGCCACACAGCCTTACAAGTACAGGAACCACCCAGCCGTACTGATACTGAGGTTATCTACCTCTACAGATGTAGCGGCCACCCAGCCCCATGGATACTGGAGACAGCCATCACTGCAGATACTGAGGCCACACAGCCTTACAAGTACAGGAACCACCCAGCCGTACTGATACTGAGGTTATCTACCTCTAGAGATGTAGCGGCCACCCCGCCCCGTGGATACTGTGGACAGCATCACTGCAGATACTGAGGCCACACAGCCTTACAAGTACAGGAACCACCCAGCCGTACTGATATTGAGGTTATCTACCTCTAGAGATGTAGCGGCCACCCAGCCCCATGGATACTGGAGACAGCCATCACTGCAGATACTGAGGCCACACAGCCTTACAAGTACAGGAACCACCCAGCCGTACTGATACTGAGGTTATCTACCTCTACAGATGTAGCGGCCACCCAGCCCCGTGGATACTGGAGACAGCCATCACTGCAGATACTGAGGCCACACAGCCTTACAAGTACAGGAACCACCCAGCCTTACTGAGGTTATTAACCTCTACAGATGTAGCGGCCACCCAGCCCCGTGGATACTGGAGACAGCCATCACTGCAGATACTGAGGCCACACAGCCTTACAAGTACAGGAACCACCCAGCCGTACTGATACTGAGGTTATCTACCTCTAGAGATGTAGCGGCCACCCAGCCCCGTGGATACTGTGGACAGCCATCACTGCAGATACTGAGGCCACACAGCCTTACAAGTACAGGAACCACCCAGCCTTACTGATACTGAGGTTATCTACCTCTAGAGATGTAGCGGCCACCCAGCCCCGTGGATACTGGAGACAGCCATCACTGCAGATACTGAGGCCACACAGCCTTACAAGTACAGGAACCACCCAGCCGTACTGATACTGAGGTTATTTACCTCTAGAGATGTAGCGGCCACCCAGCCCCGTGGATACTGGAGACAGCCATCACTGCAGATACTGAGGCCACACAGCCTTACAAGTACAGGAACCACCCAGCCTTACTTATACTGAGGTTATCTACCTCTAGAGATGTAGCGGCCACCCAGCCCCGTGGATACTGGAGACAGCCATCACTGCAGATACTGAGGCCACACAGCCTTACAAGTACAGGAACCACCCAGCCGTACTGATACTGAGGTTATCTACCTCTAGAGATGTAGCGGCCACCCAGCCCCGTGGATACTGTGGACAGCCATCACTGCAGATACTAAGGCCACACAGCCTTACAAGTACAGGAACCACCCAGCCGTACTGATACTGAAGTTATCTACCTCTACAGATGTAGCGGCCACCCAGCCCCATGGATACTGGAGACAGCCATCACTGCAGATACTGAGGCCACACAGCCTTACAAGTACAGGAACCACCCAGCCGTACTGATACTGAGGTTATCTACCTCTAGAGATGTAGCGGCCACCCAGCCCCGTGGATACTGTGGACAGCCATCACTGCAGATACTGAGGCCACACAGCCTTACAAGTACAGGAACCACCCAGCCTTACTGATACTGAGGTTATCTACCTCTAGAGATGTAGCGGCCACCCAGCCCCGTGGATACTGGAGACAGCCATCACTGCAGATACTGAGGCCACACAGCCTTACAAGTACAGGAACCACCCAGCCTTACTGATACTGAGGTTATCTACCTCTAGAGATGTAGCGGCCACCCAGCCCCGTGGATACTGGAGACAGCCATCACTGCAGATACTGAGGCCACACAGCCTTACAAGTACAGGAACCACCCATCCTTACTGAGGTTATTTACCTCTACAGATGTAGCGGCCACCCAGCCCCATGGATACTGGAGACAGCCATCACTGCAGATACTGAGGCCACACAGCCTTACAAGTACAGGAACCACCCAGCCTTACTGATACTGAGGTTATCTACCTCTAGAGATGTAGCGGCCACCCAGCCCCGTGGATACTGGAGACAGCCATCACTGCAGATACTGAGGCCACACAGCCTTACAAGTACAGGAACCACCCAGCCTTACTGATACTGAGGTTATCTACCTCTAGAGATGTAGCGGCCACCCAGCCCCGTGGATACTGGAGACAGCCATCACTGCAGATACTAAGGCCACACAGCCTTACAAGTACAGGAACCACCCAGCCGTACTGATACTGAGGTTATCTACCTCTACAGATGTAGCGGCCACCCAGCCCCGTGGATACTGGAGACAGCCATCACTGCAGATACTAAGGCCACACAGCCTTACAAGTACAGGAACCACCCAGCTGTACTGATACTGAGGTTATCTACCTCTACAGATGTAGCGGCCACCCAGCCCCGTGGATACTGGAGACAGCCATCACTGCAGATACTGAGGCCACACAGCCTTACAAGTACAGGAACCACCCAGCCTTACTGATACTGAGGTTATCTACCTCTAGAGATGTAGCGGCCACCCAGCCCCATGGATACTGGAGACAGCCATCACTGCAGATACTGAGGCCACACAGCCTTACAAGTACAGGAACCACCCAGCCTTACTGATACTGAGGTTATCTACCTCTAGAGATGTAGCGGCCACCCAGCCCCATGGATACTGGAGACAGCCATCACTGCAGATACTAAGGCCACACAGCCTTACAAGTACAGGAACCACCCAGCCTTACTGATACTGAGGTTATCTACCTCTAGAGATGTAGCGGCCACCCAGCCCCGTGGATACTGGAGACAGCCATCACTGCAGATACTGAGGCCACACAGCCTTACAAGTACAGGAACCACCCAGCCGTACTGATACTGAGGTTATCTACCTCTAGAGATGTAGCGGCCACCCAGCCCCGTGGATACTGGAGACAGCCATCACTGCAGATACTGAGGCCACACAGCCTTACAAGTACAGGAACCACCCAGCCGTACTGATACTGAGGTTATTTACCTCTAGAGATGTAGCGGCCACCCAGCCCCGTGGATACTGGAGACAGCCATCACTGCAGATACTGAGGCCACACAGCCTTACAAGTACAGGAACCACCCAGCCTTACTGATACTGAGGTTATCTACCTCTAGAGATGTAGCGGCCACCCAGCCCCGTGGATTCTGGAGACAGCCATCACCGCAGATACTGAGGCCACACAGCCTTACAAGTACAGGAACCACCCAGCCTTACTGATACTGAGGTTATCTACCTCTAGAGATGTAGCGGCCACCCAGCCCCGTGGATACTGGAGACAGCCATCACTGCAGATACTAAGGCCACACAGCCTTACAAGTACAGGAACCACCCAGCCGTACTGATACTGAGGTTATCTACCTCTAGAGATGTAGCGGCCACCCAGCCCCATGGATACTGGAGACAGCCATCACTGCAGATACTGAGGCCACACAACCTTACAAGTACAGGAACCACCCAGCCGTACTGATACTGAGGTTATCTACCTCTAGAGATGTAGCGGCCACCCAGCCCCATGGATACTGGAGACAGCCATCACTGCAGATACTGAGGCCACACAGCCTTACAAGTACAGGAACCACCCAGCCGTACTGATACTGAGGTTATCTACCTCTAGAGATGTAGCGGCCACCCAGCCCCATGGATACTGGAGACAGCCATCACTGCAGATACTGAGGCCACACAGCCTTACAAGTACAGGAACCACCCAGCCTTACTGAGGTTATTTACCTCTAGAGATGTAGCGGCCACCCAGCCCCGTGGATACTGGAGACAGCCATCACTGCAGATACTAAGGCCACACAGCCTTACAAGTACAGGAACCACCCAGCCGTACTGATACTGAGGTTATCTACCTATACAGATGTAGCGGCCACCCAGCCCCGTGGATACTGGAGACAGCCATCACTGCAGATACTAAGGCCACACAGCCTTACAAGTACAGGAACCACCCAGCCGTACTGATACTGAGGTTATCTACCTATACAGATGTAGCGGCCACCCAGCCCCGTGGATACTGGAGACAGCCATCACTGCAGATACTAAGGCCACACAGCCTTACAAGTACAGGAACCACCCAGCCTTACTGATACTGAGGTTATCTACCTCTAGAGATGTAGCGGCCACCCAGCCCCGTGGATACTGGAGACAGCCATCACTGCAGATACTGAGGCCACACAGCCTTACAAGTACAGGAACCACCCAGCCGTACTGATACTGAGGTTATCTACCTCTAGAGATGTAGCGGCCACCCAGCCCCATGGATACTGGAGACAGCCATCACTGCAGATACTGAGGCCACACAGCCTTACAAGTACAGGAACCACCCATCCTTACTGAGGTTATCTACCTCTACAGATGTAGCGGCCACCCAGCCCCATGGATACTGGAGACAGCCATCACTGCAGATACTGAGGCCACACAGCCTTACAAGTACAGGAACCACCCAGCCGTACTGATACTGAGGTTATCTACCTCTAGAGATATAGCGGCCACCCAGCCCCATGGATACTGGAGACAGCCATCACTGCAGATACTGAGGCCACACAGCCTTACAAGTACAGGAACCACCCAGCCGTACTGATACTGAGGTTATCTACCTCTAGAGATGTAGCGGCCACCCAGCCCCATGGATACTGGAGACAGCCATCACTGCAGATACTGAGGCCACACAGCCTTACAAGTACAGGAACCACCCAGCCTTACTGAGGTTATCTACCTCTAGAGATGTAGCGGCCACCCAGCCCCATGGATACTGGAGACAGCCATCACTGCAGATACTGAGGCCACACAGCCTTACAAGTACAGGAACCACCCAGCCGTACTGATACTGAGGTTATCTACCTCTAGAGATGTAGCGGCCACCCAGCCCCATGGATACTGGAGACAGCCATCACTGCAGATACTGAGGCCACACAGCCTTACAAGTACAGGAACCACCCAGCCTTACTGAGGTTATCTACCTCTAGAGATGTAGCGGCCACCCAGCCCCATGGATACTGGAGACAGCCATCACTGCAGATACTGAGGCCACACAGCCTTACAAGTACAGGAACCACCCAGCCTTACTTATACTGAGGTTATCTACCTCTAGAGATGTAGCGGCCACCCAGCCCCGTGGATACTGGAGACAGCCATCACTGCAGATACTGAGGCCACACAGTCTTACAAGTACAGGAACCACCCAGCCTTACTGAGGTTATCTACCTCTAGAGATGTAAGGGCCACCCAGCCCCGTGGATACTGGAGACAGCCATCACTGCAGATACTGAGGCACACAGTCTTACAAGTACAGGAACCACCCAGCCTTACTGAGGTTATTTAACTCTACAGGTGTAGCGGCCACCCAGCCCCGTGGATACTGGAGACAGCCATCACTGCAGATACTGAGGCCACACAGCCTTACAAGTACAGGAACCACCCAGCCGTACTGATACTGAGGTTATCTACCTCTAGAGATGTAGCGGCCACCCAGACCCGTGGATACTGGAGACAGCCATCACTGCAGATACTGAGGCCACACAGCCTTACAAGTACAGGAACCACCCAGCCTTACTGAGGTTATCTACCTCTAGAGATGTAGCGGCCACCCAGCCCCATGGATACTGGAGTCAGCCATCACTGCAGATTCTGAGGCACTCAGCCTTAAAGGTACAGGACCCACCCAGCCCTATCGATAAATATGGGGTTAACGCTCCTGCAGCTTCTGTAAACAGACAGCCCTGTATGTAAAGTGAGCGCCAAAGCCAAGGCAGGCCGACAGCATTCAGTTCTTGGAAGAGCTGGGAGGCTGGTTCCTGGAAAAACTGGGAGGAGCCCCCCTGTGGCTGCCCAGACCACCCAGCCCTCGAAACAACTGAGCTCACAGCAGCAGAGTGGCTGTAAACAGCAGCCCAGCTCACCTGGCCTGAGCCCAGGGTCACACCGGCAGCCCGTACCCGAACCAGAGAGCCAGTATTATCTGAAAGTTCATCTTTTCTGTGTCTAATGTTTTTCCTTGTGTGAGTTTTCCGCCCCACCCTTGCCCGGCACACTCCGTGTGATCCTGGGTCTGGTTCAGGGTCACGTTTATCTTGCACTCGCTGATCGGGGACGTTATATACTCTCCCCTTGTTCTAGGGCAGGTGAGAGCTTTGCTTGCAAGCTCCGGCGTCTCTGCTGGCACCCCCTGAGGGGTGGGGTGGGGGGGGGGGGGGTGCTTCAACAAAAGTAGGTCCGCAGTCTCTGCCTCCAATAGAGCTGGGTTTAAACACATTAAAGTGTTCCTAAACATGGGATGAGGCCGTCCGTTCCCGCCTTCCTCATCAATCACCCATCGACCCTTTCCTTTCCTCCGCCTCCACCTCACATTTACACCCTGGCCCCTTCTTTCCTCCCGTCTCTCTCCTTCCTCCCATCAGGGCCGGCTTTAGCGCTGGTGGCGCCCTGTGCGACAAGGTTTGTTGGCGCCCCCCATGACCACCGCTGCCACAGATTCCCTCACTACCACCATTTAACAGTGTCGCTCAAGTCTCCATAACCAGTCTCTCAGATTCATTTAGTTTTATAGCGCCACTCATACCAGTGTGAGGTGTCAGAGCACTTTACATCATACACACATTCAACAGAGACAATCACACGTGTAAATCAGTGTATAGGAAATGTTACGACAGAGGATTACAAGATGTACGAGTTGCATGTCATCCATACTGGAAGACTGTATAGTTAAATGTAAATGTCCAGTATTTGTAAAGCGCGAACAATTACCCGAGGGCGTCAAGGCGCTGGGGGCCGTCGGGAAGATTAAGCCAGCCATTGCCCAGAGTCACATGGTGCTGGGCTGATCTACCGCCGGCACCGGGGATCGAACTGTGAGCCCATCAGTTGCCTTGGCCGCTGTGCCACACCTCTTCCCTAAGTTTAAGAGTCCTTGGTCTGGAAAAGCACAAATTCAGAATTTAAAACATAACAGTAATAATTAGGGGTTGTCTTTAATAATAATAATTCATTTCTATCCAAATGAACCCTTTTTGCAAGATTAGGTTAAGGAAAGACCAGGCAAAAACACATGTAGGTCTAATGTACACCTTGCAGTCTGCTGCAGCTCTTCTCTTTGATGACAGTTAATAGCTCATTGTTCTATGTTAGGATTTTAACTCATAAACTGCAAGTAACAAAAAAATCTCTCTCTGACAAAAGCAGTAACCCATTGACCTGTTAACATTATATGCACGTTGTGATGTGCATGGCACACGCTCTTAGCAGCAGGCATAGTAACCCTCTGAGCTACCTTACGAGGAGACACACTTCCACTAGACAAAACTCCATCTCTCTTCTCCAGGAAGAACATTAATCACTGGAGTTATCTTGACATTTTTATTGATGTCTGAAAATGTGGCAGCAGGTGGTTTTCAAGCCATAATATATTTGCGCCCCACCCCAAGTCAACGCCCGGTGTGGTGGCACCGATCGCACCGCCCTAGAGCCGGCCCTGCCTCCCATACTGCTCACACAGCAGCATTGTCTCATGCCCCCCACCTCTTCCCCATCAAACACACATTAGCTGTTCTCCCCTCCCTTTCACGCCCACACACCAGCTCCTTCGCCCTCCCCCACACATCAGGTATCCTTTTCACCCCCCAGCCGGGTCTGATGGCTTAGTGGACTAATGCGCCCCCTATAGGCGCCTGCTCAGAGGTTCAAATCCCCGCGCTTCCGCTCAGCCTTTCAACCTTCTGAGGTCGATGCAATGAGTACAATTGAGTTGGGTTACGATAAACATCTGTTATACAAGATACCCTTGGGTGAACGTGCACTTTATAAATGCCTATATTATGTTCCTCACCTCTTCTGTGCCCCCCCCACCCAGGGTGCACAGAGGGGACCTCGTGACAGACCACGCTCGATAAGGGAGACAACGCTTTCACATGCGCAGCAGGTGCAGTGGCACCTGGCCCCAGGGACTTGAGGGGCTCAGTACACCCCAGTTGGGCCCCACCCTAGCTCAACAGACAACCGGTCTTTGCTTCCAGGGTGCTTTTTATCCGTTACAGCCAAACTCATACTCAACTGACGCCCCGCCCCCTCCAGGCACTGCAGGAGCATTTATTCAGCCCCTCCCAGAGGCAGGAGGATGTTTACAGGCCCTCGTAATGCAGTCAGTTGTGCAGGGGAGCAGAAGGAACGCACCCGGTGCGAGTGGTTGGGTTCACTCGGCTCCATAGTAACACAATAGTTATATTTAATCCAGACTGGTGCAGCGCGTGGACACGTGTGACATCCTCGCGGCCCTTTACCGATGTGAAACTGTTAGCCATGGCCGTCTAACCTCTGCACCTCGGCTCATGGGATCACGCACACATACTCCTCATGACTTACACCCTCATTATGAGTTATTACCGGGGCGGTTAAGGCGTAAAAATGCATCCCCTCAAATCCTCCTGTCCTGGAAGACGCAAATGTGCGTTTTTTCCAGGATTGACTGGGTGCAGAACTGCACCCAGTAAAAGTGGCAAGTGACTGCACTGCATTGTAGCCGGGAACAGGAGGGCCATTATTGGGTCTGTTCCGGACTTTGTCATTGCGTCAGACGCCAGCCAGGTTGGGGCACGTGTTGCGGGGAGGGCACCAACGGCGGTGCCTGGTCTGAGCAGGAATGAGGGTTGCATATCAACTGCTTAGAAGTGCTCGCACTCGCAGGCTCCTTTGCAGCGCAGACTCTCACAAGAGACAAGGTGGGAGATTTACCAGTTCTTCACGTAGCGCACTGCAGCACCCGTAAATACTGCGCTGCGTGAAAAGGAGAGAGGGGAAGAGCGCCAAATTTACTAAAATCAGGCCCTCTCCTCCCCTCTCCCTTGCGCCGGCGCTGAAATCAGCTGCCGTGTGCCACGCAGACACCTTTGTGCCATAGTGAATAGGTTTTGTACTGGAAGGGGACCCTTCCAGTACAAATGACTATGCTTAGACTAACGAAGTCTTTTCCCACTTTGTATCTATGTGTGCTGTAGAGTGCAGCACACATGCAAAGTCGGAAACGGAAGGAGGAATGAAAGCATTTCTCCTTCCTTGCGCCTACTTTAAAAGGGCGCAGTTTTCTCACGCTAAACCCAGTTTACTTTATTTAGTAAATTGGGTTTAGCGTGAGAAACCTTGGGTGGTTGCATGGGAACGCCCATGCTCCACCCATGGTACGGCCCCATGGCGCTAAGTTTAGCGCTGGAAAGTAAATAGCGAGAAAAAGATTTTGCGTCACTTTTGTGACACAAACACGGCGTAAAATCTTAGTAAATCCCCCCACAAGGTGTTGTGTTCCATCCTCCTGAAGATGGACAGTGTGTTGCACCTCGCTACATCAGTCACCTGGGCGGTACAGGGTCAAAGGCTCTAGCAGAGCTGACGAAGGGCTTCTCGTACTTTTGCCTTTACAGGAAGATCACGGTCAGGGCAGAACACCTCCTCGGGAAATTGAACTGAATTGCGGATTGGAAGGACTTCAGTGCTTGGAAGTTGGATCCAGCAATTTTTAGGATGATAATGAAAGTAGGGTCCGTGTGATGCAGACCTTTTTGCGTCTCTCCTGGACCAGCAGCTTCCTTGCTCTTTCAGCTGTAGTCCAGATCCCATGGCCCTGGTAGAAGACTGTAGGAAGCTGGCTCTGTATATATTATGTGTAAAAACACGAGAGTGACCCCTCCAGGCCAAGAGCCAGGGTACAATATTCAATATTTAAAATAAGCTGCTCTTGGCAAAACAAAAATCAGTCAATATAATCAAACAGACACACCATCCAACTTCACCGGTCTATGAAAGGTACAACCAAAGAATATATATATAGATTTAATTGGATTTAAAACATCATCAGAATGTACATTTCAATAAAAAGGTTCTTTAAAAAAAAAAAAAAAAAACATATTAATCATACAATAATTCAACACATTTAAAAAACATCAGAGAGATAAACACAACAGACATAAACATTTGTCATTGGTATTGGTTCTTCCAATAGAATCTATAACATTATTGACCATATTTCATTTGTTTAATAATCAATACGTTTGTTCCATGGATGTAACCACAAACAGTGAGCGTTGACGCGTTTCGGTGGTATAAGAGCAAAATAAAACCACCTTCTTCAGGACAACATGCAAACTACCTCTCTTTTCCTCTAAACAACCTCTAATATTGAGGTAATTTTCACAAAGGTGGACCGTTCATACTTGAATATTTGATGAATCAGCCCTTCTCTCAACGATAGGCTCCCTTTAATAATGTAGATCGTCTAAAATTTCTTAAATGTTCCTTTTCTCCTAGTTAGGGATTGGTACGTCACTCATCCTATTCCACCAGTTGTTATATAAGTCCGTAGGTAATTAACTTCTATCGAACTTTACCACAATAGGCACTAAAAATGTTTCGGATTCAATTTCAGTAGGTACCGCTGTCTGATCGGTCCTTTCAAACCACGTTTCAGATATGCCGATAGTCTCCGCTTCTTGTAAGACGCTCAAGGCTTAACACGTTTGGGAGTTCCCAGTGACGTTTACTTGTACTTTCGCATATCCACCGGATATTGGGGTGGCAGAGAGTTAATTCTACATGATCTCTTTTAACGGATGCACAACAGGACTTATATTTGGAATAACAAGGATGTTTGCCTTCCACTCTGTAATTGAGAACCATACAGACATACAGTTTCACATCGATTTACAGCTTTGAAGAAGTCTTGTAGACAAAACATTGCTGTTTCGTTGATGTGTTGTAACATAATACAAAGATTTGGAGAAAAACATGATGAATAAAAAACCTCTGTTCACCTCTACTTTTGATACATTGTTGGACTGTGTGTATGTCAGAATTGTCTGGACTTAGTTGTGTGCCTTGGTACTTCATCTCTATGGATAATGATATTGCTGTTTTGGTTTGACATGGGCTCTTTAACAATGTTGATGACCATATGTGCCTGAGGATACGGTGTAATATTTGTCTCCTTTTGCAGGTAATGATCAAAAGCAAGAATTTCAATGAAGCCTTAATCCTACTGTGGGATTTTGCACAAAGAAAGAGGAAGTGCTGTTCCTTGAAGAGGGTTTTATGGTGTGCCTGAGCTATCCGATTGGTGGACTTACAAGTTTGCTAGGACTCATGGGATTTGAAATCCCTAGCATTGTTATGGTTCTTACATCTGGTCAGGCGGCGGAGGCAAACAAATGAAGATAGCAAAGCATAATCTTCACCTCTGTGTCCTTAACAGAATTGAAACTTTCCTTCACGATAGCTCGGAAATTAGTCATTACGGATGGAATGCAGGCGTATTATTGACTTTGATTCCATTGTGGGTGAAGAATTTCACCATAACACAAACTTTGGGCCACTGTCACTAAGCAACGAGATTGGGAATCCCCTCACGCAATAGCACCTCCTCTAAGAACTTCACTCCAGCATCTGAGCCGCATACTCACAACACCCACATCTGGCCTTTTGGAAAAGAGATCCACCAGCACCAATGCATACTTGGTGGTACCCATCAAATCTAGAATTGGACCCAAAAAGTCCACCACCAAGGCTTCCCATAGACTCTCTGGACATTCACATGCTGTAAATTTGGTCTAAACGTGTTCTGAGACTTGTCCGCTTGAGCGCACTCCTACAAATCCTGCACCAATCTCTCAGCATAAGAATAGACTTCTGGCCACCAATTCTAAGCCTTTACTTTTTTCATGGATTTCTCTATACCCAAATGGTCTCATCCACGATTGATATAAAACATTCTCCTCTTTAATCCCACTGGCAGCACGATCCTGCCCCCTCTTAGCAAGAACCCCTGGTCATCCAAAGCAAACACTAATTTCACAAAACCCTCTTGTATCCTTACCCACAGACTTACTAATGGATCAGCAGTCAAGAACAAACATCTGCACTTCACAAAGGATATCATCCTCCTCATAACCACCCTTCCCGTCATCCTTACAAATCGCGCCACTTTCTTCCATCTCAATCATGGCAATATAACATTAATTGCAAATGCTGCAAGATTATTCCTTTATAGTTAAAGGAATATGCTTAAAAAGTCTGCACTGGGGGCGTGGCCGGGCAAGATGGGCGAATGGACGTGATCCGTCTCGGCTCCCGGTCCGCGCCAGTGTCTCGGGGCGTTATTGGCCGCATCACGACACCGGAGTCAATGCTGTGAGTGCCGAGTACAGCCGCAAAACCTTGGGCGTCCGAAGAGCCCCAGAACGAAGCTCTAACACTAGCATTACGACCGTTTTGAGGCGGCGCCGGAGCGCCCTTGAGATCCCCGCGCCGGCGGCCGCCATCTTGCGACCTTGTACGACACCCAGCGACACTCATCCACGAGGCGATTCCGGCACGGCAGGTAGCACTGTGATCGAGTGCTTTCTCCAGGCACCATCGTGCAGTGGGCAGAGTCAGAGGAACGGTTGCCTATCACCCGACGTGCTTAGGAAGAAAACTCGCTGCGGGCATTCGATGGAGGTATGAGGGTTGCGAGTGAGACTTCGCTGCATGGGTAGTTTTTGCCAGCACCATCAAGAGATCCACCACGCAGGCAGAGAGAGGCAGGACTGAATGTGCATGCCTCGGGGGAACAGCGAACATTGAGTGGGCCTGAGAGAGTATGGAGTCCGATGCCTGACTTCAAGATGGCGGCCTAGCAGCATGTTGGGTCCCTCACACAACGTGTACTGAGTGCTGCATAGATCTATCCCCCGGGTCCTAACGCTGCACTGAAGCCGTGGTGGGGACCCCCCGCTCCTCGCTAGGGACTCCGGGTCCCGCTATCGCTGATGCGGATGTGACGGCCGCCCGCTCTCACGGAGGCTGGGCTATTCCCCCGGGGGGACCCTCTGAAGCGACTGCACCCCTGGCGAAAGCCTCAACGAAGAGGTGACTAATAGCACTGTGGAGAAGCCCGGGTTGATGGTGAGCTGTCCGGCGGGGGAGACGCTCTGGATGGCTGCATGCTGCGGTGGTAGAGGCAGGTGATGTTCGGGGAGGTGACCCACGTCCTGCAGTCGAGACGCTCGGAGCAGTGTATGGAAGACTTGGGCCTACCCCGGTCCCCACATGCACAGTGAGGCAAAGGACTGAGATATTGGGTGCACAACAAAGTAGCTGAGGTCGCCCGCGCGCTGTGAGTCGCTGATATCACTTTGGAGTAGCCTACGGGGGTCCACATCGCGGCAGCAGCAGAATCCTGGGGCGGCGGCGGCGTGGATATCGGTGGGCTCGCCTCTATGCCGCCCAAGAGGACCGTAACCAAAGCCGCGACTGTGGCCTCCCGTTTCTTCGCTTCAGCGGACAAACCTCCTTCAATAGAACGCGAAGACAACGCCGACAACATGGCCTTTACCAAAGAAGACCTCATGGCCTCACTGCGTGACTTCAAGATGGAGCTTCGAAAAGAACTGAGCCAAGACATTAAGGGCTCTATCGACCAGTTGAAAAGCGACCTCAATGATTGAATGGCCTCCCTCCAGCGTGATGTGGACTCTGTGGGGGTTAGAGTGGTGGAGCTAGAGGAACAAACCAAGGAAGTTGACACACGCACCTCCAACATGCAGGATACGATTTGCGCCCTCCAGGGTTAGCTGCACCAAACCCAACTGAAAGCAGAGGACCTTGAAAACAGGGCACGCAGAGATAACCTACGGGTCCACGATCTGGAGGAAGGGGCGGAAGGGCCCGACTTAGAAGCCTTCCTAGAGGGCCTTTTTGCAGAAATCGTTAGCCCACAGGTCCTCAAAATCAGGCTTAAACGGGTGCATAGGGTCGGAGGCCCAGCAACTGGGGACCGGAAACGCACGAGAGATGTCCTCGCGAAATTTCACTCCTACAAGGTGAAGGAGGCCGTCCTTGCAGCCGCCAGAAAAAAGAAATCAATCTCCTTCCAGGGGCACACATGTAGCATCTATCAAGACGTGGCACCCACGACGTTACTGAGGCGACAACAGTTCCGGCCCATCACATCCAAGCTCCGAGACGACAAAATTAGGTACCGTTGGACTTATCCCTTTGGTCTGAGCTTTGATTTTAACAACAAACAGCGTCACATCACCGATCTGAAGGAGGGCCTGGACCTGTTGGGTCTTCCTGCCACTGATCCTGAATCCACAGCTGGCGCTTCGCGGGGATCCGGCCGGGGTGGATCCTCCTCTGCGAGTTGGTCCACGTCCTCAAGAGGGAATCACAAGTGAGAACAGTATTGGATCTCTCGCTCTCAAGCATCTATAAAGACTGCGTACTTTAGCCCCCCGCCTGGAGAAACCAGCTGTTGCAACATGGGGACATCTCCGACCTAAGATTCCTGGAAGTTTCCATGATGGGGACACTCGGCCTCCATCCAAGGACTAAGACTGATGCTATCGGCAATCTGAACTACAAGACAGCCCCCCGAGATGGGCGCGGATGGGAATACTGGTCACGCCATCCGCCAACCCTACCGAGTGGGTGACTTCACCTACGGTTGGGAAATCATCTTCCATTCAACATGAGTTCCAGTTGGTATTGTTGGGGGTTGGATATTTTTCTTTTTTCTTTTACTTAGATGGGATTTGGTGGTGGCACTACATACCTACTAGGCGCAAGGATACTAGGACAGTTGCATGTCTACTATGGGTTACGCAGGGAGATCTCGTTCCCAAATTTTCTACGGAGAGGGCGCAAGGTGGTGGGTCTAGAGCACGGGTACTCATAGTACGGCCCGCGGGCCGCCAGCGGCCCGGCAAGCCTTCCTTGGTGGCCCGCGGACCTTGCAGACATCGTTTTTTTTTTTTTTTTTAAAGTGTCAGCAAACATCGTAGCGCGGACTCTGAGAGACTCTGCTCTATGGGGGCCGGGCAATTCTTTAAAAGACCATTCACTTGTTAATGAGGCTTTGTTGCATTTCACCTCTTCTTAGCGCCCCTGCATCTCCACTCAGAGTGGCGATGCAGGGGCGCTAGAAGAGGTAAATCAACAAAGCCTCATTAACAAGTGAATAGTCTTTAAAGACCTGTGAAGTACTCGGGTGCGGCTGTGTGTGTTCCCGGGAAGCTGTCTCAGCCCGGGCTGACACACACGCGGGGTGAGGTGAGAGAGGGTGACAGAGAGAGGGAGACAGACAGAGGGAGACAGAGACAGAGGGAGACAGAGACAGAGGGAGACAGAGACAGACAGAGGGAGACGGAGACAGATGGAGACGGAGACAGAGGGAGAGGGAGACCGAGAGAAAGGGAGACCGAGAGAGAGGGAGACCGAGAGAGAGGGAGACAGAGAGAGAGGGAGAGGGAGGGAGACAGAGGGAGGGAGACAGCGGGAGGGAGACAGAGAGAGGGAGACAGAGAGAGGGAGACAGAGACAGATGGAGACGGAGACAGAGGGAGAGGGAGACCGAGAGAGAGGGAGAGGGAGACCGAGAGAGAGGGAGACCGAGAGAGAGGGAGACAGAGAGAGAGGGAGACAGAGAGAGAGGGAGAGGGAGGGAGACAGAGGGAGGGAGACAGCGGGAGGGAGACAGAGAGAGGGAGACAGAGAGAGGGAGACAGAGGGAGGGAGACAGAGGGAGGGAGACAGAGAGAGGGAGACAGAGGGAGGGAGACAAAGAGGGAGGGAGACAAAGAGGGAGGGAGACAAAGAGGGAGGGAGGGAGACAGAGAGAGGGAGACAGACAGAGGGAGGGAGACAGAGGGCGACAGACAGAGGGCGACAGACAGAGGGAGACAGACGGAGGGAGACAGAGGGAGGGAAAGGGAGGGAGACAGAGGGAGGGAAAGGGAGGGAGACAGAGAGAGAGAGAGACAGAGAGAGAGAGGGAGGGAGACAGAGAGAGAGAGGGAGGGAGACAGAGAGATAGGGAGGGAGACAGAGAGAGAGAGACAAACAGAGTGAGTGAGACAGAGGGAGAGAGGGAGGGAGGGAGAGGGAGAGAGAGGGAGGGAGACGGAGAGAGAGAGGGAGGGAGAGATAGAGAGAGGGAGGGAGACAGAGCGAGAGAGAGAGAGAGATAGATAGAGAGAGAGAGAGAGAGAGATGTGTGTATGCCGGGTCTGGTGGCTCAGTGGACGAAGGCGTCCGCTGCAGGGGCCTGTGTTCAACCTCATGGTCATAGTTTTTTTTTTGCTCTAGCCCCGCCCCCCTCCCTCACTGACCCCGCCCCCACCGGTGCGGCCCTCGGCCACAAACCACACTGTAAATTTGGCCCCCGAGAGAAAGTTTGTGAGTACCCATGGTCTAGAGGAAGGAGGAGTGAGTCCCGATTGATAAGATGGTAATCACAATCGCCTCATGCAACGTCAAGGGCCTTAACTCCCCGCAGAAGAGGCAAAAAGTATGGAAATACCTCACGGATCACCACTTCGACATAATAGCGCTCCAAGAGACTCACCTCCAGAGAACCAATGAATTGAGGCTTAAACACAAACAATATCCCCTTATTTATAGGTCATCAGTGCTTACTAAACACCGGGGAGTGGCGCTCCTATTTCACTCCTCTACCAAATTTCAACCTTTGGACATCCAATCTGATAAGGAAGGTAGGATGGTCTTGGTTAAGGGGACTCTGCGGGACACACTGTGCACCTTTATTGCTACGTATGCACCTAACATGGGCCAAACAAGCTTTCTCAACACTTTACTAGACAAAATAGACCACTTTGCAGAAGGGCCAACGATTTTGATGGGGGACTTTAATCTCTCGTGGCAACCGGACTTAGATAGCACTCACCCACACAGATCTGACACTGGCTCCTTCACTGTAGATCTCAAGCATCTCAATGCATCTCGTAGGCCTAAGATGCATGGAGAGCCCAGCACCCACATGTGAGAAGTTGGCCTGGTATATGCTGTCCACTAGTTATAGTGGGCACCTTGCACCAGTCCAAACAACCCCTTATTGATGATAGGTTTAAGACAACCTTATTTGTAAGCTATCCTAGTGGTAGCTATGGAGAGCAGCCTTCAGGCTAAGTCTTGAAGGAGTGTAAAGCAGTTTGTTTTACCAGTCTATAATCTCTTGAATGGCTAAATGAAAGGAGACCACACCAGGTATATATCTAAAATATATGTATTTATTTCTAAACACACCCTACTAGTCTCTTTATGAGGCTAGAGGTCAAAGCACATATGTTACACTTCAAATATCACAGTAAATTAGCACAATATACGATAGGCCCTAGGGGCGAACCAAACCATATATTAAGAAAGTGGTATAAGAACCACGACTTGACTAGACACAAGGCCTAGAGCCTGTAGAATCGGTGGGACCCCAAGGAACCACCCAAGGTAGTGACACAGGGGACCCACGGGGACGTGTGCAGTGTTTGAACACAGCCGCGAGCTCCGTTAGCTTCTATGGGGAAAGTCGCGGTTAGAGTTTTAAAGTTTAGGGACACTTAGGAGTGGACTAGGAACAAACCCTTTTGGACTTAGATGGTTCTAGGGTCAACACCCATGGGAGCACTGGAGTACTCGTGTTACCTCACCCAGGGAAGCCGGGTGCATAGGTGTCGGGTCGGGTCGCGTTGTCGTTTTCAATGGCAGCTTGCTGAAAAGTGCTGCTGCCGGGAAGAGGAGAAGTGTCCAAAGAGATCCAAGCCTGGATCAAAGATGTGAAGAACCTGAAAGCAGAGGGGACAGAGTCTGGGTCACTTGCCAGTGACCAGTGGCACGATAGTCGAATGCCCACCAATGTTGGGTGCTTCAGGTGCTAGGAGGGGAAGCTTGACTCTTCAGCCACGAGGACGAGGAGGTGTCGAAGACAACCAGGAGCTGGATTCAAGCTGTCCCACAAAGGATGTCGAGTGCTGCAGCATCGGTGCCTGGATTGAACACAACAAGCCTTGGCAACAGCAACCCACGCAGGAAGAGGAAAGATGCTTCGGTGCGGACCAGCAAGGACCTGGGGACTCCCCAAGCAATGGAGAGTCAGGGCACGTCTGGAGCAACCAGGAAAGCCCAATTGAAGTACAGTTGTCCTTCTCAGGGACCCACAAGTCAATGGACAAGGGATCACAAAAGGACCTCAAGAGGGATCACAAAATGGCAGCCCATGGGTCACTCGGAGTGGGTAGGCCAGCAATCTTCAGTGGATTCACTGCTCTGGGTCAGAGCTATAAGTAACCCAAAGCACAGCCTCTAGGATTGACAAGAAGCATATGCACGTGCAAATGTGCACGGTGTCCAGGGGTTCCGGTTCCACGGTACCCACGAGGGCTACGGGTCTCAGCTTTGCTGGGGACTCGGGTCAGTCTCTGGGAAGTCTGGAAACCCACCTCCTGGGTTGCAAAGTTGTCGGCATCCGGCGGGAGCTTCGGAGATGCAGACCGGGCAGATGCGTCTTTGGTGCCTGCCAAGCAGGGGAGTAACTCCTTTACTCCAAGGGAGATTCTTCAGTCATCTGGCGTTGAACAGATCATCGAAGGTCCAGGATTCAGTATCAGAGTTTTGTCCAGGGAAATCTAAAGTCCTGTAGCCAGGGGTTCCTTTCTTATACCCAAGGAAGGGGCTGGACATACTCTGGGGACCCACCTATGGGAGGGTTTGGAAAGAGGGGTGGCTACACCCATTTCCATTGTCCAGTTTTGCGCCAGAGCAGGGGCTGGTAGCCCCTGCAACCGGTTTGAACTGGACTATGCACAGGGACACCAAATGTGCCCCCAGTGCAGGACTTCAAAGCACTCTTGGAGTGCACCCACCCAGCCCCAATCCACTAAGGCCTGTCTGGGAGGTGGTAACACCTCCCTGTGACAGGAAACCTATTGTCCAGGCCTCCCCTGCTGGAGTTTTCCGAAACCGGTCCCAGGATGCTTGTTTCCGGTCCAGGGAAGACATGGCTTGGCAGTTCGGGCTGGACTGTTCCCATGAGGCACAGGGTCAGACTGATTTTCATATGGCCATGTCTGAACTGGGGTGGTGGAGTGAGCTAAAGAATGATGATGGATTAAACCCAGATCAGTTGACTGGGGGTCAGTGTTTGATTTGCTCTAGCGCTCCGTCCTTCATCCCCTTTGGTATCGCTTTGTTCGCCCTAAGTTGGCAGGGTATGCCCAGACGTGGGTCCCTTGCTCACTTTGCCACTGGATTCAAGATAGCCTGGCTGATGAGGGTTTTGAACCCGAAACCGGTCCCAGGATGCTTGTTTCCGGTCCAGGGAAGACATGGCTTGGCAGTTCGGGCTGGACTGTTCCCATGAGGCACAGGGTCAGACTGATTTGCATATGGCCATGTCTGAACTGGGGTGGTGGAGTGAGCTAAAGAATGATGATGGATTAAACCCAGATCAGTTGACTGGGGGTGAGTGTTTGATTTGCTCTAGCGCTCCGGCCATCATCCCCTTTGGTATCGCTTTGTTCGCCCTAAGTTGGCAGGGTATGCCCAGACGTGGGTCCCTTGCTCACTTTGCCATTGGATTCAAGATAGCCTGGCTGATGAGGGTTTTGAACCCGAAACCGGTCCCAGGATGCTTGTTTCCGGTCCAGGGAAGACATGGCTTGGCAGTTCGGGCTGGACTGTTCCCATGAGGCACAGGGTCAGACTGATTTGCATATGGCCATGTCTGAACTGGGGTGGTGGAGTGAGCTAAAGAATGATGATGGATTAAACCCAGATCAGTTGACTGGGGGTGAGTGTTTGATTTGCTCTAGCGCTCCATCCATCATCCCCTTTGGTATCGCTTTGTTCGCCCTAAGTTGGCAGGGTATGCCCAGACATGGGTCCCTTGCTCACTTTGCCACTGGATTCAAGATAGCCTGGCTGATGAGGGTTTTGAACCCGAAACCGGTCCCAGGATGCTTTTTTCCGGTCCAGGGAAGACATGGCTTGGCAGTTCGGGCTGGACTGTTCCAATGAGGCACAGGGTCAGACTGATTTGCATATGGCCATGTCTGAACTGGGGTGGTGGAGTGAGCTAAAGAATGATGATGGATTAAACCCAGATCAGTTGACTGGGGGTGAGTGTTTGATTTGCTCTAGCGCTCCGTCCATCATCCCCTTTGGTATCGCAGAGTTTCGGTCAGCAGCAGGAGGCCAGACTCGTGTCTGTGGCTGCAGCATCCATTTTGTGATGCCAGGGCTTTGTTAGCTGGTACCGGGTATACCGGTGCTGTCATGTCTCTCCCTCTAGAAGGGTGGGATCATACTCCCACGGGTATGATTCCAAGGTGTTTGACACCAAACATGACATGTTTCCATGCATCCATCCCAAAGTTAGCATTTACCACTAGGTTATAATGCACTTAAGAGTATATGGTCAGGCTGCCTCACAGACAACCCTGGAGGATAGATTCCGAAGGCTGCAGAGGGGCTCTGCTCATGCATGGGCACCCTCTCACACAAAACCAAGCTCCCTGCCTTCAGGATTGATAAGGCCTGCCATAGGGGTGACTGATAGGTTTATATGTGCAGTGATAGGGTGAGATATAGTGAACCTATATCTCAGTAAGGGGTGCAGGCACCACCTCACTCAGGCTGCTGTAGCAGTCCTGTGGTGTCATTTTGGAAGGCTGCCCAGGGGTGGCATAATACATGCTTCAGCCCCTGGTAGGCCTCTGGGGTACCTATGCCCTGGGTACATAGTATACCATATACTAGGGACTTATAAGGGCAACCCAGAATCCAATCTGTGGTGTACCTAAGGTACAGGGAATCAATTTAGAGAGGAAGCAGCTAGGTTGGGGTCCTGGATAGCAGGGGCCCAGCCAGACTAAAGTCACAAAACAGTGAAACATCAGCAAAAAGTGGGGGTAACCATAAAAAGCAGATCCTACTCTCCTACACCACAGACTAGAGACTACACATTCTACTCTCACGCTCACCATACCTATTCCCGATTGGACTATATTTTCATTAATCAAAGACTACTTGGCACGCTCCAGGAGGCTAAGATCTTTCCCCTTTCCATCTCGGACCATTGACCATTAGCGATTTGCTTACAGTGGGGATCGGCCCCCACTAAGAACCTTAAATGGTACTTCCCAGTTTCTCTCACACGAGACAGAGTGCTCCGTACTGAACTGCGGGAAACGATCACAGAGTATTTTAAAGCCAACAGGCCTGAAGACACCTCCCCGGGTAACAATTGGGATGCCTTTAATGTGGTCCTACGGGGGAAATGTATTGAGCTTAACTCCACCCTAAATAAACAGCGGGCACGGGAGCGGGAGGATCTAGAGAGGGAGCTAGAACATGCGGAGCTAGCACACAAGAACAATCCCTCCAGGGTAGCCTTGCGCCCTCTTACGGCTCTGCGTGGCAAGCTGAAAGCAATCTACAATAACAGGGCGGAATACACCCTTTTAAAACTACGCCATACCTCTTTCACGCAGGGGAACAAAATAGGCAGGCACCTAGCGAGACAATTACGGGAGAAGCACGAGAGAGAATACATTGGAGGCCTATGGGATGGGAATAACGGATTGATCCGCACAGATAGAGAAAAAGCAGACCTTTTTCGCTCCTTTTATGAGGCACTTTACACCGCGGAACCAAAAGAGTCGGCTCTGCAAGATAGCTACCTTCGGACTCTGCGGTTCCCTCGTATCTCACAAGCCACAAATGACCAACTTACGGCCCCTATCACCACGGAGGAGGTGGGCGAGACTATTGCAGCCCTTAAACTACACAAGGCGCCGGGTCTGGACGGCCTTACAGCCCACTTCTATAAAACCTTTGCTCCCGACCTTATTCCCCACCTCACATGCCTATTCAACCAGCTGGTGGAGACTGGGGAGGTGACCCCTTCGATGGCTGAAGCGGTGATTACGGTTATCCCTAAGCCTGGGAAAAATGTACAGCTCTGTGCCTCTTACGTCCCATAGCGCTTCTAAACCTGGACGTGAAGCTTTACTCTACTATTCTTGCGAATCGGATACAGGATTTAATGCCTGACTTAATCCATCCCGATCAATCTGGCTTTATACAAGGGCGGCAAACGCATGATAACATCAGGCGTACAATTCATCTCATTGAGAAAGCCACCAAACGGGAGATACCAGCGGTCTTGGTGGGGCTTGATGCCGAGAAGGCCTTTGATCGGGTGGATTGGGCATTTCTCTTCCGCGTCCTCAAATCCTTTGGCTTTGCTGACAAATTCATTCGCATGATTCAGGCCAACTTCTCACAGCCCCGCTCTCGGGTACAGGTCAATGGAGTGATGTCGGTCCCCTTCTCCCTCACGAGAGGCACACGGCAGGGGTGCCCTTTATCACTCCTGCTCTTTGCACTAAGCATTGAGCCTTTCGCAATGTCTATTCGAAACAATCTGTCGATTCAGGGGATTCCCTTCGGGGGAGATGACCACAAAATATTGCTTTTTGCGGATGATGTACTCCTGACACTCGCGGACCCGTCTCGGTCACTTCCAGCATTGGAAATAGAACTAGCCAAATTTGAAGTGGTACCCGGTTTTAAGGCCAACCTTGACAAATCCTATGTCCATTACCTCACCCTGCCGGACACTGAGGCACGGGTCCTCCAATCTCGATCCCCCTTGCAGTGGACCAACCGCTCCCTCCAGTACTTAGGGGTCCAATTAACCCCACGAGTGGAGGGGCTGTATAAAGCCAACTTTCCGGCCGCCCTCCGTCATCTTGAAAATGATCTTAAGCAATGGAAGCCCCTATTCATTTCTTGGCTTGGCCGCATCCACGCTATTAAGATGATACTGCTGTCAAAATTATTATATCTGTTTCAGGCCCTACCTATCGACCTAGATGCAACCTTTCTTCCTAAAATCAAATCGCTGCTTACACAGTTCATTTGGCAAAGAGGGCGGGCCCGTTTATCTTTTTCCATACTGCGGCGTCCTAGAGCAAAAGGAGGGGTGGGATTGCCAGACATTGGTTTATATTACAAAGCTACCCAGTTGCGGATAGTGACAGAGTGGTTTAAAAGAGAGTCAGGGAAGCATTGGCTCCATATGGATAGAGGAGTGGTGGGGAGGACAATATGGGATCTAATTTGGAAAATTAAGAAAGACCGTCCCGTAAATGCGTACATTAGCACCCCCACATGCACCGTACTGAAAGTTTGGGACTCTGTGTCAAGGGACGAGGGAGGGACCACGTTCCCCTCCCCATACACCCCAATCCAGTTTAATCCGGCCTTTCCACCGGCCCTACAGGAAGACCCATTCGACGCCTGGAGGGAGGGTGGATGCCTCATGCTTGACCACTTGTTCCACAACCACGACATCCTCACCTTTGATAGTTGCAGAAGGGATTTCCACTTACCACCAGAGGAACATTTCCATTACCTTCAACTTAGACACTGGGCACTCTTCCCTCACATATATGACAAAGCCACGAGGGAAAAAACGGGATTCGAGAAGTACGTTAGAAAAGTGGGCTCCATGAAGGGAGTGATCTCTTTTCTCTATAACTACTTGCTTTCCAACACACACTCAGCTCAGCCACGATACATGTCCATGTGGGAGGGGATGTTACAGCATGATATTCATGACAGAGAATGGACGGCACTTTGGTCCGATATATCAAAATTCAATCACTCACTAGAACTTAGAGAAGCACACTTAAAAACCCTAATGGACTTGTACCTAGTTCCCTCCAAACTCAAGCAAATCTTTCCGAACACGACGGACAGATGCTGGAGGGGTTGTGGGTTACTGGGGGATTTCCAACATATTTGGTGGGACTGCCCCACCATACGTCCATTTTGGGAAGAAATTTTAGCACAAATCAAAACCATGTTGGGGTATCCCATACCGACCACTATGGAGGGGGTTCTTCTAGGTCTTCGTGATCCCTCCCTAGAACACCAGACCAGGGCCAACAAAGCCGTCATGTGGACTTGTATAGGTGCGGCTAAAGTAAAAATCGCGGCAGCCTGGAAGAGGAGGACGGCTCCTTCCCTCTCAGTATGGCACGCGCGACTTTGGAAACTCCTCTACCTGGAAAGAATGGCGGATATATTCCGTGACGATTATAAAAGCTTTGAATATAAATGGGGTCCTTTAGTCGCCTTCCTCACGAAGGGCCTGCCCTTGGCGGTGTGTCCTCCGTCAATCAGAGACATGCATCTATTCCAATTCTAATATACTACACCTTCGCCCAGCCGGTCACCCAACTTCTTTACGCAATGTCGCCACCACCTACCTAGTTATTGGGGGGAGGGGGGAGGAGTAGGGATTCGTTTTTTTTTGTTTTTTGGTTTAATCGTTTGGAATATTATCTTTTTCTAGGAGTGCCTTCCCGGTTGGAAGGTTGAAGTGTAAACCTGTCACGACACGATGGACTGTGAGAACTTATTTTGGGGAACATGACATACTATGCCTATGAACTTTATGAAACTGTACGGCAATAGATTCTTTTTTCAGCGGATTGGCATAGCGATGTCCGAGCCAGTGCCCTCCGCCTTGCTTTTCTCGTGACAGTGTGTATTGTATCTTATGATGCTGATACTCCGGTTGTTGTGAACTTAGCGATGTCTGTTTTAAGAAATGCCAATAAACATATGTTTGATAAAAAAGTCTGCACCAATGTTCCTGCTAACAGGTACATACTGGACCTCATAAATATAATCCAATAATTTGAGAGACATCCTTGCGTAGTTTGGGGTAGACTTGCAGACTCTTCTGGGAGTCAAAACTTTCAAAAGTGGGATATGGGCAGTACGTAGGGTAAATTGTGAGCCCCATACATATTGCCTGAATTTACTGATGGCCCACACACAAGCCAGCATCTCCCTCTCTATCACAGAGTATTTCTATTCCATAGGAGATAGTGAGCGAGAGGCAAAAACATCCGTATATTCATGGCCCTTGGCATCATATTTCCCGATAGTATATTTAGTTAAGATGCTACAAGAGTTGGATTTAAAACTCTGCAAGGACCAAGCACCACAAATGCCTTCCTTGACAGACTCAAAGCACCTCTGTAAGTCATCGTCCCATACAAACTTTTGATTAAGTTTCAGTAACTACCTCATACTGTATGTCTTAAACGCAAAGTATTTCACAAAATCTGCATACAATTTAGGCTGTCCTAGGACGTATGTTACCTCCTCCTGTCGTGTGGTTTGTGGCCTCCTGGTCTGCCTTGCTATGTTGACTTAGGCCTGGCTGCCATGATGCCTTTTTGCGCACGTTACTTTGTGCCGTTGTTTTTCCAGCCTCTGCTTCTGCCCGGCTATTTTAGCACTGTCTGCATTTCTGTCTTTCACCTTTTTTCCTGTTCCCTTTGGGCTACGTCTGCACACCATGTACAAGGTCGAAAAACAACGTCCCTTGTTCCTGCTGATTTGGCCAGTCCCTCGCACTTAGACATAACACTATGTACCCTGGAGAAATTGCGTAGTGCTTTTAATATTGTGATTTTCACGGTTAGAGACACTTGGAGAAAACCTTTCCAGAGAGAAGAGCTGTGCTTGTCTGATGATGTAAACCTTGCATCTAGATATTGAGGTATGGGGGTTCGCTCGACAAAGCCCAGAGGTCTTCTGTTTTTATAATAAACTAGCAACTAGCACGGGGAGGGTGGTATTGTCATTTAGCCATATATCCACTGCTTTATGAAATGCTTTCCCGTTTGTATTCTATGGAGTTGTAACTATGCTGCTTATATTATCCTTATGCATTATGCTGATAGTACTGGCACGTGTACTGTATCTTAGAGCACGGTAGTTGAAATAAACATTTTAAACTATACAGTGTCTCTTCTTACGCACGTTGTGGACAGGTATGAGTGAGTTATGAAAGGGTGTTCTTGCTCCTGCGAGTCCTGAGAGAGAGATACCGTGTTCTGGGTTGTCTAATCATTGGTAGCATTGTTGCTAATGAGACGCTAAAGCTAGTCGGATTGGGGTGTTAGGTGCTAAGGTGTATGGTTGGCTCACCACTATATTCCGAGGTCCTATTATCCTGTGCATAGCTCTGTGTATGTGCAGAATCCCTACAACATGGCGCCCAACGTGGGGTTGCTTATCTGCGATACGCTTGAGTAGTATTTGTGCTTGTCCACAACTCCCTTCACAGACGCTTCCGGAAGTGTGTGTGACGGTGATACCTCCTATATTGATGTTTTTATAGGTTCTTTCAAGCTTGAAGTTGTTAAAAGGTTTCTTAAATAATACCCTCTATTGTGCTGCAACATATTAGGTTGTCAAAAACTTCTAGCCTAAAATGGCTACGCAAATTGCAGCACATAGCAGCGCAGCGCTCCGAGCTCACTTGACAGTGTATGGAGTGCCTGACGCAGGTGTCGATTTGATCTTTGTGGTACAAGCAGATCCCGCTTACCACTTTGAGGTGTTTTACTCATGGATCACTTTTCCTGCGGTGGATGGGGCTGATAATTTGTTCCATGAATATACGGCCACCGCAGTTCCTAATCACTATAGACCGTATAGGAATCTTGAAGTACCGCTCACGGCTTGGCAACACCGTGTTTGGTTTGATGGCGCCCTCCCCCAACCGGTTACCGTGGTTCGTTTAGGCCCCTTATCGATTGAAGGGGCCACTTGGCCTGTTTTGGCCGGGTATACCCCACATCCGCGTTATATGACGCTACCGCTCGCTGACCTGCGTAATTTGCATTCGTCTTTAATACGAGTGCATAGAGCTTTAGTACAGTATGTTACAGGCAACATCCAGGGAGTCCCGCCTGGAGTTGCAGCCCATCCAGCTGGAGCAGGCGGTATAACCATAAGTCCTGTCATGGTTAATTCGGTGATGGGCAAGCGCCCACAAAATAAGGATGATTTTCCTTATTGGCTTGCAGAAAAGTTTGACCAGCTGGAGGCAGTTTTTCCAAATACATCTCCCGTGGAAAAACACAGGATTTTGACGATTAGTTTGCCAAAAGACTTAGTGCCCGATTTGGCAGAATGCAACAACTGGGGTAGGGTATTCGCCGCAGTATATGCAAAGTGTTTCGGCACTCCTTCCATGACCGTTCTCTCCTCTGTAATTAAACGAGTGCAGGATGAACATGGCCCTGAAGCGGCTGTGGAATTAGGGATGAGACTGGTGGGAGTGTTCGACGTAGTAGCTGATTTGATCCTTGCGAATGTCAAGGGCGATGCAGTTAACTTTCAAGTAGCTAATGCTTTGGCTTTAGTCCCAGATCTGGACAAACCGCGCGAATTACCGAAAATTATTGCACAGGCTTACAAAACAATTGGGCGCAATAGCCTGGGAGTTAAGCCTTTTTCTAAATCGCAAACACAATCACAACAACAACCAAAAACTCAGTCTGAGAAAGATGAGAGACCAGTTTTTACTAAAAAGAGCTGGAGGTTGAAGAAACAGGGTAAGCAACAGAAGAAGCCCGGGTCGCGAGGCGCATCCCCGGTTTCCGTCTCTTCTGAACGCACATATGATTTGCGTGATAGGGCGAGAATTAAATCTCCAGAGAGATTTCAAGTCCATGATTCGCGTAATCCTCGTTCTTCACAGGCACCAACAACTTTGCAGGCTGGTGGAGGAGATCGCCAGGATAGAGGAAGGGGTCGAGAGGCTCCACAGGGACGAGACCAACCTCGACAACAGGTCAGAGGGAAAACAGAAGACTTTCAACGTTCTCGCCCACAGTTTCAGAAGAAAAAAGTTGCCGCTGTAACAGCGAGATATGCCACAGACGGTGAGAACGAGACTCCTGAATTGGACGTGGGCAGTGACACTCCTAGACAGCGCCGCGGAAGTTACCATAGTGCGGAAGGCGCTACGTCCTCATGTGGAGGCGACAGCAACTGAAACATTCATTACTGTCGAGACAGCAGATACCAGAGTGGCACCCCCTGACAGACTATATAATATTGTCATTCAAATTGAAGGTGACATACAGCGTGTTATTAAAGGGATTTTTTGAGAAACTCTGACCTCTTCGTATGACATTTTGTTAGCAGAGGCGGATTGGCTGCCCCCATTCGTACTCGCTGCGCGTAAAGGGGAGGAGGTAATCCTTCCAAGCTTTTCTCGTCATGTCCCCAAGGACAAAGCGGAGGCTCTCGCAGCTGAGTGGGCTGTGTCCCTGGCTCCGGCGTTATACCGCAACCACATGGGCTGGGATGAAGATTCACCACCCTATGAAATTCCTTTGCGGTCGCTGCCACAGCCACAACCCCAATATCCCATCAAACGGGAGGCAAAAGGCCCCGTTTCTGAAATTCTGACTCAGTTGGAATATCAGGGAGTAATTGAAACATGCGTATCACCAATGAATAATCCCCTTTCGCGGTTTCTAAACCCGATGGATTGTACCGCTTAGTTTTGGATTACCGACATTTGAACTCACATTGTCGGACCTTTGCGGTGCAAAACACACATAGTTCTGCGCTAGTAGACAGTCTTGTTCGTAAAAAATATAAAACTACACTTGACCTATCCAATGGATTCTACACGCACAACTTGGCCCCGGAGAGAAGCCAATGGAGCGCTTTTACCTCCGGTGGTAAATTATTCAAATTTCGGCGTTTACCTATGGGCTACCAGAACAGTCCAGGCGTATTCGCTGCCCGTGTTGTCTCTTTGTTAGACGGCATAGACCCAGATGCATGTTCGTACGTCGATGATATCTATCTGACAGACGACGAATTATTCCTGCATCTTTCCGAGTGGACCGCATTATTCTCGAATTTGCGGTTTTAGGTTATAAGTTTAACTTTGCCCAATCACACATTGCTGAATTTACTGTGTTGTTTTTGGGCTATGAGCTCAACAATGAAGGTAAGGGCTTAGCCCCCATTTTCTGGAGAAATGTGCACTTTTGTGCCCTCCGACCACTCTGAAGAAACTTCAGTCTTTACTGGGTTTTCTGAACTTCGGGCTTACTTACATTCCCGAATATGCCCAGCGTATCAAGCCACTGTATGCCTTGATACAACCTAACTTTCGAAGTCATGCTGGCTTCCGGAGCATTCCTCCATTCTGCAGTCTTTGCAGACAGACCTACTTGAATCTAAATTCTTGTTGACTGGTGACAACCACACAAACCTGGTGATTAGAATCATTCCAGGGGCAGTGGGTTTCACGTACTTGACCTTTAACGAAGGAGACACAGTACCGATTGCATACAAGTCACATCTTTACACTTCTGCAGAAATGCGCTTTTCCTCTGTGGAGAAAGTTTTGACTGCAGTGCAGATGGCGATTCTGGAAGGAACGCGCACTGGCACAGGGAAAACGCATTTTGGTGGTAACACCCTATCCTGCCCTGGAGGCAGTGACGAAAGCAAGTGTTCAGAACTCTAAAGCTTTGCACCCCCGTTGGATACAATGGGCAACATCTTTGACGTCTCCGGATGTCACTTTTATCTTTGATTCTTCTCTTCAGACTCAGGAGTTTTTGCAGTATGAATTCGTTCATCCTCCTCCTCTGTCTTTGCTACCGCTTGAGGAATACAAATGTATTATCTATACCGATGGTTCGGCACAACCGGCCACGGGTTCCAAGCATGCTTATTCAGCAGCATGTGCTATTGTTGCAGGTTCCTTTGTGAACGGTAAGTTCAAATCAACTGTAGTGCATACTCAGGCACTAGGAGACAGTACTGCACAATTGGCCGAGCTGCGTGCATTGGTACTAGCACTTGAGTTCGCTAATCCGGATGTGACAACTCTTATTGTATGCGATTCTTACTACTGTGTCCAGTCTTACAATGACAATCTATTCTTTTGGTCACAAAATGACTATAGAGATGCAAAAGTCAGCACAATCAAGCATAAAATGCTTTGGGTTCGAGTGGCAGATCTACAACAACGTCTGCCTCTCACACAGGTGGTACACACTCTTGGCCACCAGCGTGTGGGCGCACACGCTTTCGGTAATGGTTTGGCAGACGAAGCTGCCAAATCAGCAGTAGCCACGTGCTCAGTCGCAGCAGTTACCAGATCCATGTCTAAAATAGATACTGATATTCTAGCAGCTATTGCTGCGACAAAGAGAAGGTGCTAATTACCCTAGGGGTTTCCTTCAAAATACTCTTATCAATTAGGTCCCGAACAGGCTCCTTACGTAAGAATTCCAGACGTTGGGGATCGGCTGATTCCCAACGCGGACCGCAGACTTTCCTTGATAACTGCAGCACACGAAGGCATGGCTTCGGCTCATGCTGGGGTGTCTGCGACTGTTTCCATCTTGCAGCAGCGTTACTGGTGGCGTGGTTTATACAAACAAACCCGTACTTATGTGCTTTCTTGTGACGTTTGTCAGCAGATTAAGCCTTCCACGGTTACACGGCCACCACAGACCCCGCTCTGCATTTCTAAAAGACCTTTTAGGTGTGTTTACCTGGATCACTGCGGTCCATTCTCTTCAGACACTGCATATAAATATATCTTGGTTGCAGTGGATTCGTGCACACGTTTCATCTGTGTTTGGCCACAACGAAGTGCTGACGCTCGAAATGTCATAAGGGATTTGCGTGTCTTTGTGGGAATTTTTGCCTGTGGCACCTTCCATTCTGACCAAGGTCCAGCGTTCGTCTCTAAGGCTTACAAGGACGCAATGGGTTCACTGGGGGTGCGGGTGAAATTTTCGTCACCATATCGGCCTGAGGGCAATTCGATTGTTGAACGAATGAACCGTGACTTAAAGCAATCCTTGACAGCTAGAGTCTTAGGTACGGGCAGGAACTGGCTGGCCCACTTGTATACCGTACAACGTGCACTTAATAATCTCCCTAGAAGACCTCTGGGTGGGCGGACCCCATACGAAATGCTCTTTGGCATAAGAATGTTTGTGCCTGACCTTGATGGTCTAGACATGGCGGCGCAATCCGCCATCTTTGATGTAGATAACCATTCTACTATGTTACAGGACTTACAAGAAGCCCGAGACAAACTTGCAATCGCACATTTACCTTCAGCCACAGACGCTGCGCTGCAGATTCCGGTTGCCGGCTGGCTTCCGAAGATTGAAGATCTGGTCCGAGAGAAGGTGGAGAACAAAAAAGAATTTGGCCCCTCTTATCGTGCACCGGTTCCAGTCCTTGGCTTGAAGGGAACTCGAACAGTCATCTTACCACCGCTTCCTGGTCGCAAAGAGATCAGATACGTCTCAGTGGAAAATGTCAAGCTACAACATCTGGCCGATCCTGAATAGTGTTACACCAGCGGTCCCTTGTCCTGTCATTTGCCGGACAAATGTTCGTGGCCCTCCTGCCCGAACGGTCACTGATGTTGCTCTCGAGATGGTGGATTTGCCTGATCACTTGCACGACTACCCGGATTCCCCCTGCAACGAGGAGACCGAGTATACCTACCCCGCAACAGAGTCTGTGGCTCATTTACCAACAATGCCACTGAACCCAACACGTTATTCTTTTGACTCGGATTCCACTTCATCCCTTGTCCCATCCAAATTCAGTATTCTTGTATCCTGGTTCAGAGACAATTTTTTGATCCCCCATGGACATACATCTGGTTGGTACTTTTCCTGATTTTTTGTTCATGTCCATTGGCTTTGTCACCGTGTTTTTCTGCTCATCAATGGACACTATTTACCAGAACGCTCTGCAGTGAACTGTGTCGCTGGAACTTTGGCTCCACATTCTTCCTCTCACATCATGAAGCGAGACCACACATTTGTGAACATTTCAGCCTTTCCAATCGCTGATGGCATCGTTTGGGATGCGGTGAACTTTCATATTCATGGACCAACCAAAATTATTAATGTACCAAATGTCCTTCGTGTTTCAATGGGTGATGTCGTAAGAAGTAATATTCATTCTGACGATTGGGATGTGCATGCAGTTGAAGCATTATTTACTGATTTGAAATATTATGCTGCTTTTCATGCTGAAGATCTGTACATGAATTCTGCAAGTTATGCTGATTTGTATTGTTACCAGCATTGGGGCAACCACTTTCTCCATAAACCCAGTACCCTACGGGGTCTTTTTAATTACACCCAATGGGAACATTGTCCGACCCCTTTGCCAGGTAGCTCCCAGACTCTTAGGAATAAGTTTACTTATTTTACAGATTTTAATAGATCGAACCCTGGGTCCTATTTCTATAAGTTAAACACTTCATCTTCACAGAAAATCATGTTGACCCATACCAAATTGCTATATTCAGGCTCCTTTTTAAGCGCCTTAGCTGTGGGTGGGTATGAACATTGGCGTGACACCATTGATTTGAAATCTATTTGGGGCTCCAAAGCATGGCAGGTGCAGGGCACAGAAGCTTTGCACCGTGCTTGCCTCATCCCGGCCCAAATTCTATTTTTAAATCAGACCAGCTATCAAACGACATGTTGGGGTTTGGCTACGTCCAAACAATTGAATGCCCCATCCTTCACTGTCTTGTCTTCCATTCCCAACGAAAGCTTGTACTTTAATATGTCCCTTACTGAATTGCAGGTTTTGTTTCAGAACAATTCGTTTAATGTCTCTACGTTTGTTCAGTCACCCTGGTTGGCTTGGCCCATTGCATCTAATGCCTGCCAACTGCGTTTTCATGACACGGATCCTGGCTACAAACAGGATAGACCTGATCCACGGTTTTCTGACTCTCGTACTGTTACAACATATTCTGTTGGTAAATTATGTAAACAGTGGTTGCAGCACTCTTCCTTAGATTCTGTTAAACACCATTTATCGCTCCTATTAGGCAACATTGATCTGTCCGATTTTGTTCTGGGGCCTCGTGGCCCTCGACCTAAGAGGTTCATTTATGAAACTTACAATGAACTCTGGAAGCTTTTGCAAATTGAAGCTGCTTCCCGTCTGCGGGAAATCGATCAAGCAAATTTGGAGAAGGTGCTTGCTGTTGTTGACAATAGTATTAATACCCTGTCTTCCCACATTTACACATTAGAGAATATTATTTACTCTGTTGTTGATATTGTACAAGACGATGTTTCTGTGTTATATCATGGTCAGAATCAATTGCGTTCAGTAATGCAGTTTGCATGGACTTTGCAAACACTTAAAATGGGGAAAGTTCCTTGGCAATTTTTGAACACCTCTGCCTTATTCTTACCTTTTAATTTAACTGAGAAACAGCGGTTCATGTCCATGAAAGACGCAGCATACACTCTGTTACATATCGAAAAAATAGAGCCCTTCCCATTCACTGTTGCAGAATTGGATTCTGCTGTGTGGCTAGTACACGGGGTTATCGCTTTGCCTTTTTCCTTATTTGTATTTAGTTCGTACATGAAGCATTATCCTGTAGGCCGTTTCCAGCCTTTGGGCAGTGCCTTCTTGCATGAACTTTGGTCCCTGCCTTTCATGTTTAAATGCCTTAGAGACGGAAGGGAGGTTTTTCTCACGGGGGAGTCATGCGATTCAACTGTGGGTCATTCCCTTGTTTGCAAACACATTCAATTGCACGGGGCTTGTAACGTTTCGGCTCCGAATCTTGCTTGTGTGTTAAAGGGCATTCCTGCTCCTGCTATTTCTCCTACTTTCACTGTGCTTGCCAATGGTAGCTATCTGCTTTTGAATAACCAAGACTGCTGTGGCATGCTGGCCGGTATTCCCTATATTGTTACAGTTTCACACAGGGTTGTCTGCTGCAAAAATGTGCTTTTTCCTCCCCCGCACGACATCATAGATAGTTCCGTTTGGCCTTCCATTCCTACTCTGAGGGCGGATTTCAATAAATTGAGCAGAATAAAGGCACTATTATTGAACCAGGAGGTTATGCTCACATCCGCCCGGGAGACATTCATTCTCCAGGTGGCGAGTACCCACAGTGAAATACAGGCCCTTTGAATACTAACCTCCCACAACATTTCGGTGAACTGATTCACCGTGTTTTTAATGCATCACGCACTGAAGGTCTGGTGCACTTTTTTAAAGTTGTGGGCTCTGGCCTTGTGACCTCTTTTTCAGACTATTTTTGGTGTAATACCAGCTTTTATTCATTCCATTTTTTCCAGCGTCTTTGGTGGCTTTCCATTGATCCTCGCCTTAGCGGCTGGTGTACTGCTTTTGGTCTGTTTGCTACGCAATGGCTGCACCTCCTTGGGCCCTTCTCGACCCAGGTCGTCTCCAGATGCTCCGTGAGCGTATTCTCGCTGGTTTCGGCATCCTGCCATTGGCGACGCTCAGTGTGTCCTATAGACTTTCTTTTCGCTTTGTGTATTTCACTTGCGTGCTACCTGTGATGTCTTGCATCAGATGTCCTTTCTCGTGGTCCTTGGATTATTGCCTCTCCAATACGTCTCTGTCTCGACTGGATTTTGTCCTGCTGGTGGGTTCCTTAGAGGCCCATGAACAGGACTGTTCCGGTGCAGGCTACATGGCGCGTGCGGCTGAACTGGGGATTTTGGCACAATGGGATATCTGGGCGGCTGCTCAGAATCTCCTACAACAAAGTTATATTGAGTACCACGCAAGTTGTCCCGCAATGCTGTTCGCTGCTCCCTCTTGCGAGGAACATGACTGCAGCTTTGATTTACTGGACTGGATGGCGTCGCTTTTTTCCGACGATTCCAATGATGTCCTCTTGGAAGGTGTGGCGTATTTCTGCACTTACACTCTTTTGGATTGACAGGGCCTTTGCTCTCTGCGACCTGCCTCGCTGGATTTTGTTAATCTCTGCAATTTTTTTTCATCTTCCCTTCGTTGTCCTTCATGGGGACTGCTCCACAATGGACGTTTCTGTTCTGCTCCATCTATTTGTCCTCTGTCATCATCTTGGCCGATGGACTGCCCAGGGGAGGGTGTCGTGTGGTTTGTGGCCTCCTGGTCTGCCTTGCTACGTTGACTTAGGCCTGGCTGCCATGATGCCTTTTTGCGCACGTTACTTTGTGCCGTTGTTTTTCCAGCCTCTGCTTCTACCCGGCTATTTTAGCACTGTCTGCATTTCTGTCTTTCACCTTTTCTCCTGTTCCCTTTGGGCTACGTCTGCACACCATGTACAAGGTCGAAAAACAACGTCCCTTGTTCCTGCTGATTTGGCCAGTCCCTCGCACTTAGACATAACACTATGTACCCTGGAGAAATTCGTGTGCTTTTAATATTGTGATTTTCACGGTTAGAG
Organism: Calotriton arnoldi; assembly: GCA_963921515.1. Taxonomy (NCBI): domain Eukaryota; kingdom Metazoa; phylum Chordata; class Amphibia; order Caudata; family Salamandridae; genus Calotriton; species Calotriton arnoldi. The sequence continues at coordinate 1,907,196 of CAWUFW010003087.1, forward strand.
ACACTTGGAGAAAACCTTTCCAGAGAGAAGAGCTGTGCTTGTCTGATGATGTAAACCTTGCATCTAGATATTGAGGTATGGGGGTTCGCTCGACAAAGCCCAGAGGTCTTCTGTTTTTATAATAAACTAGCAACTAGCACGGGGAGGGTGGTATTGTCATTTAGCCATATATCCACTGCTTTATGAAATGCTTTCCCCGTTTGTATTCTATGGAGTTGTAACATGCTGCTTATATTATCCTTATGCATTATGCTGATAGTACTGGCACGTGTACTGTATCTTAGAGCACGGTAGTTGAAATAAACATTTTAAACTATACAGTGTCTCTTCTTACGCACGTTGTGGACAGGTATGAGTGAGTTATGAAAGGGTGTTCTTGCTCCTGCGAGTCCTGAGAGAGAGATACCGTGTTCTGGGTTGTCTAATCATTGGTAGCATTGTTGCTAATGAGACGCTAAAGCTAGTCGGATTGGGGTGTTAGGTGCTAAGGTGTATGGTTGGCTCACCACTATATTCCGAGGTCCTATTATCCTGTGCATAGCTCTGTGTATGTGCAGAATCCCTGCAACACTCCTTGGATGAGGGCATAGGAGAATTTCTAAAGGAATCAAGCAATTATATCTTGGATTAGATACCCTCCCGGCTCCCCTCATGACCCATGTAAGTTACTTTCTCACTGCAAATCTACATTTAGCATCCTTTGCTGGCCCAACCCCTTCTTCTTCAACACATGAAGAACCTCTTTCAGATGACAATCATGTTCTGCTTTATCCTTATCCATGATCAGTATGTCAACTTGGAAGAAGACAACTCCATTGAAGTCCTTGAACAGTTGATACGACATCAGCTGAAATACATTGATGGCTCACGCAACTCTGAAAGACATGCAAATGAATCTGTAAGAGCTAAACGGCATGATAAACACCATTGAATTCCTGTTGTCTGAATGGATGAATGGTATGCACAGGCCAGATCGATGGGTGGGAATAACTTGACCCCTAACAACTCATTGATTTTGGAAGAGGGAACTTGTCCTCCAAGATGTTTCTATTTATGTCCCCGAGGTCTATGCACAATCGCACATGGCCATTAGCTTTAGGTGCTCCCACCAAGATGGCCAGTCAGTCTGTCACTTCCACGGTCTTGACAATGCCTCTCTTCTCTAATTTGTCCAAATCAGCAGCCACCTCCTCTCTGATACTGATATGTATGTCTCTGACCTTATTTATTACCTTTCATTGAGGATAATTTTATGGATAAACCCTTACAGGTTTCCAAGTTTCACTGAAACAAAAAACATAGGGAATTCACCACGAATGACTAGATCAATATCTTACCTATCACCCACAAATTACACCTTGGTAAAAAGTGACGTACCAGCGACGCAAGAGGCTTGTAAATAAGCCCCAGTATGTTTTGTGAGGCTATTCACACAGATAGGATTTTTTCTGAATTAACAAGTTTCTTTGTAGGGGTTTGCATGTCTAATTAGGTTAGCCTCATTTGCTCTTTGGTGCACAGGAGTAAATACACTAGGCAGAGGTAGTTTGAGCCTAGACAGGATTCTGTGTTAGTGTGAGTTGAGTTTTACAAGTGCCGCAGAAGTACTTGTTTTGTTTTTATTGTTTGCGAGATTTATTTGATTCTAACACCCTGATTTTCTCCTATTTCGGTAGAGCAGACAAGATTTATTTAGGTGTATTACTGTGTGTTCATTGAGAAAGACTGTCCAATTGTTTTCCCTTTCACAACGAAGTCGCGAGAGTTCTGTTGTAGAACAGGAAATGTAAATTGCTTCTTGTTAAATCCAATTCAGACTTCCCTGAAATGAGGGATTTCAGGAGAAAGTGCCACAGGATGAGAAAAAAGGTAGGAAATGTTGTGTTTCAAAAAGAATTACCAAGATGTGTGGCTCACTCCTGAGCATAAGTATATCCTACCAGACTCAATGTTGCATTGCGTGGCTAGATACTTGTTTGGTCAGTCACATGTAGGGAGAAATGCCATGACCAGAACTTCTAATAATTATTGGCCAAAGTCTAAGTGCAGAAATGTTGCAGAAGATTTGTGTCAGGGTTGTCTCAATTGTCAGAGAAATAATCAAGGATAGAAGCCTGTAGGTCTCATGAACTATATTAGCAAATCAGAGGGCCCATTTACAAGACTTCAAGAAGATTTAATTGAAATGTCAGTTTATAATGGCCTTAAGTACATTCATGTGATTGTCTGTTTATTCTCTAAATGGGCCAAGGCTTACTCCATCCACCTGGAGATCAGACAGCACGACAGTTGCCAAGCTTTTGGTAAGGGAATTGATATCTCGTTTTGGCCAACCAACCTCTCTTGAGATGGATTATTGCTCTCATTTTAAAAATGAAATTCTGAAATGGATTTGTACAGCTTTCGAGATTTACCAAAGATTCTGTTGTAGTTATAGTCCTCAATTATCTGGCATTGTGGAGAGGATGAATGGAACCATCACAAAAAGCTGCCCAACGTGAGGTAATCCACTACTCTGAAGTGCCCGGATGCTCTTCCTCTCTCCTGATGAGTGTTAGAAGTATCCCAGAGAAAAAGACAGCCTCATGAAGTATTCATGGGCAGAGCTATGAGATTGGCATAAATTCCTTCAGCTATACTGTTTCAATAACTGATGACATCGCACTCCATTATTGAAAAGGTCAACCTGATATGGTGAAATCTGTTTTTCATCAAGTGAATTTGGCAACAGCATCGTCAAAGGAAACTCAGTGTCATTCCTTGAACCCAGGTGATTGGATTCTCATGAAAAAACATGTCCACAAGATCTGTCTCGAAAAATGCTGGAAAGGCTCTTTCAAAGTCGTGCTTGTGACTGTCACTGCTGTGAAGTGTGCCGGAGTGGAGCCACACCGCTAATGCGAGATGAGCGAAGGCAGCGGATGAAGAGATGGTGACAACAACCACTGATTTAGAGTCAAACTCAAGTTCGCAGTGTGGATCGGGGGGGGGAGAGATGGGGGGTGAAGAAAATTTTGAAACTGGTGAAGTTGCTGATTAAGTTGCTAATGAAAATCCTGGCAAAGATCCTGGTGAAGGCTCCAGTACCAGTATCCAGTTTCAGTTCGAGGGTCAGAGTGATGAGCTGCTACAAAGTCATTATTGGCAGCAAGTAGAAGTATTTTCTCATCCACCTAGTGCCAGATTCTAGGGAAAGCTTCAAGTCTCAGGAACCCCCAGAGGAAGAGAGGGTACACAGTGAGACAAGCTGCTGATGCTGATCGAAGCACTAGTTCATCAGTGAATGATGAAAACTCAGAAGTAGTCACAAGATGTAACTGTCGAAACAGCACAGACAGTAAGAGAACCTGCAAAAGAAAGCAGTGGCAGAATGAAAGGTTACAGTCATCCAAAGAAGAACCTGAGATAATCTAAATTGAGTCACAGGACAGTGAGAGTTAGTCACCAGTTTCTAAAAGACCAGCAAAAAAGAGAATTCCAAACAGAAAGTAAGTTTCACCTGAATGTCGTATCTGCGTCAGAAGAAGAATACAGAGCAGATAATGAAATCTGCAGTCCAATACACTGTTGTCAAATCACTTTAGAACATGAGCAAGAAGAAGAGCCACCTTGAACTTTTGAGAAAGTCTGGTGGTAGTAAAATATGGTTTGTACTTTGGAAGTTTGAAATTTGAAGAATCCAGATGAAGAAAATGATTTGAGAATATGAACTGTATGAACAGAACAAGACAGCTGAGAAAAGTCTATTTTGATTATTACTTTTAAAAAACAAAAAGTTCTATTAGTGTTTTTTTTTTTAAGTTTCTCAAATTGGCTTTTTGCAATTCCACGTTTCTTTTTTATTTTGCTCTCAATAGAAATGGCTTATGGCAGATGCTGTAAAATTGTTTGCTTGAGCTTCTTGTTAATAACACTGATAGTCTTAGTCGGTTTATTGTTGTGCCTTATTTCTCCGGTGGGCTATGTCTCCGCAGAGGTCGACTTAACTGCAGTATTTAATGGAGATAGAACTAATATGCTGACACATAGGGAAAGTTTAGTTAGTGGATCTATACAAAAATGTTGGATGAGTATGTGAACCTAATGGGGTTAAGAATTGCTTTGTACATACTTTGATCCCTTCTTCTGCAGGTGAAGGCACTACTTATTTACAGCTAACAATCTCATATGGTCTATCGGCACTACTTATTTACAGCTAACAATCTCATATGGTCTATCATGCAATGCGGCTGTTAGTATATTTAATAGACAGATTTATTTTTCGCCATATCTGTTAGATTTTAATGTTTTGCTCGAGAATCTTCTTGTTTCCGAAGATGATAAGAATGGTGTTAAATATGATAAATTTCTGAATACAGTTGCACAACTAACCCGAACACTAAAAAGACTAAATGGAAGTATGTGTAGTGTGAGTAAAGAGGAGAGTGAATTTGTTTAAGAATATAATGAGACAAGAGAGAAAATTTTGAGAGATTGGTAAGATGAAGAGAAGATAAGAGCACAGATTACAGCTGAAGAAGAATTTAGACATGACTTTGCATTCAAGATTGAGAATAAACCATGAGAGAAAGGGTGAGTAATGTATAGGGGGTCGTGAACCTACAGGAGTCAGGTCAGTAGTATATGTGGGTGAGAGTGAGCGTGAAGGAAGTTATGTTGTTAATGGTGATTTTCTGGTTGGTGAGAGGGAATTATTATATATGTGTGGTAAGACTGCTCATTTCAACCTGCCTCATAATTGGGTGGGTTCCTGCTATTTAGCTTTAGGGTTTCCTAATGTCTATCATGTGAATGGAATGAATGATGATGTTGGATTAAAGAGAGTGAAATGTGGTTTTGGGCAGATAGTATTCGGTATATTAGGAGCTATGATTCCATCTATAGGTGTGGCTATGAATGAATTGAAAATTAGAAGGTTGTCTATGCATGTGGACCAGCTTGCTTCTAACACTGCCGGGGCGTTATCACAGATTAGTTCTGAATTAATACCAATTCGAGCAATGATTATGCAAAACCGGTTAGTGCTAGATATCCTTCTTGTGAACAAAGGTGGTGTTTACATGGTTTTCATGGTTAGGGAGTGTTGCACCTTCATACCCAATTATAGTAGGGTTATTAATGAATATGTGTCAAACATCACTAACATTTCTTGTGAAGTTCAAGCTTTAGAAGAACATGACTTGTGGGAAGTAATAGGGTATTGACTGGGAATTTGGAAAGGGGTTTAGCAAGGTTGATCAATGGTTCAATAGTTTGGGTGGTGGTATGTTTAGGTTGTTTATAACCCCTGACATTATTGTGTTGATTTGTGTATTTGTTTTGTTTCTCTTATTCAAATGTTCTGAGTTGCAGTTTCCAAAATGTAGGTAGAAGGAGAAAAGAGGTTTTTCAAACTGGGAACGGCAAAAAACTGAAATGGAGGATGCCAGAAATTGTGCTTATAACAGCTGAAACTGATGGAAGAAACAAATGCATTAAGCAGAAAGAGGCGCACACTTTATTATAACTGTCAGATTAATGTGGGATTGAGTAATTATAGAATAATCAGAGAAGAATAATCAGTGGAGGGAAGCTGTTGGAGTTTTTGTGCATTTATATTTTTGTGCACTGTTAACAACAAACAGAATGTGGATTTACTCTCAATTATATATGTATACCCTGATATAGTATTATTACATTTGAAACACATTTTCTATGACATGTAGAAGAGTATTTTCTAAACTCTTGCTAACTAAACCTCAATTTAGACTTGGTTGCCATCTTTTTCAGAATGATTGTCTTCCTCTTGCACATTTCACTGTTTATTATTTCTGCAGCATGCAGTCAAGCAGAGTCATGTTTGTTTCTTTCTATTGACGTTGTTCTTGCTGCTCTCGATGAAACATTTCCAGTGTGGACAGAGAAAGTGTTGCATCTTTCGAGGGCCTCCCGCATTCTTACTGTGCCCTATTCATTCATAATAGTTTGCTTTTGTACAGCTAACTCATTTTTCCTGCCATCTCCAGATGACATTAGCATAGAGTGGGCAAAACAATATTCACATAATTGGATACTGGTTAGGTGCTAAAGCCATATGATGTCTCTACTGATGAAGGGCTAAACCCAGAAACAAATATTTAGCGATAACAGAACTACCTGCACCAACTCTGGTGAAAAACTACAGCACCTTTGAAGTAAGCATACTGCATTTACCAGAATGCAATGGGGTGAACAGTGCTGGGATTAGTGGCAGTGTGTTCCCTCCCCCCTTGTGCTTAAAAGGCTCCCTTGAGCCAACGAGCTAACAAGCTCACCTGGGATGCACCTGTGTGCTTGTGGAGTGGAATTCACACAAGAGGGGCTATGAGGAGATTTAAAGGACCTGCGTGGGCAGACTCCCCACTTAATAACGTACCAAACACAAAAAGAGCCCAAGGGTCCTAATCGTAAGTCTAAAGGGCGTCTGGATTCAGCCTGACATGCTAGGGAGGGGATCCCTTTTTAAGGACGGTTCCCCTCACACACCAGAGGTGTCATGCTTCATCATAGGGGTGCCTCCTCGCGTCCAGAACCTAGTCTTGACGCGGGCTACAACCCCCTCACTGCGAGGGAGGAGTTCAGGGATGTTTTTCTGGAAGAGGATGGTCCTAAAACCCTACGTGAGCGTGGTGTGTTGTAGGTGGAGTGCAGTGCTATAGTGGAAAGTGGTTTAAAACTGGCTACAAGGTAAGCTAAGGCAAACTTTATTCTGCTACCCTGTGACAGGATTAAAAACAAATAGTTTGTAATGTGGCTGCCGGCATTAGAGACAGCTGCATTCGGAAACAATCAACATGTTTCGGCCTCAAGACCTATAGAAGTGTTGTGGCCTTCATCAGGATCAAATTTCAGCTACTGCAATCGGTGAATGTGTACAAGTGAAAACACAATGGACAATGGTATGTGATACTAAACCAGTTGTCCTGTTGTCCAGTAGATCCGACGGTGGAATCTATGTTGAAACAAAAAAACAGCGTTCCACGCCATTTACAATGTGATGGAAAACAATGTGATAGAAAACAATGTTATATAAAAACATTGTAATATAAAAAACATGTACCGCATGGTAGAACCACTACACAATAGACAAACAAAACATCACTTGATGTAAACAGTTAAACCACCCTAAACCAGTAGTGAGTGGTTGTGGATGCGAGACTCACCTACAACAGTCAGGGAATTTACTGCATCTGTCCTGGACTTTGAGCCAAAGGTACATACGCCGACCAGCCTAGTGAATAAAGTTGGTGGTGTTAAGAAAGGTTAAAAGGTAACGAAGAGTTCGCTCAGAATAGTTAGAACAGAACAAGCAGAAAGTAAGCAATCCTAACAAGAATCAGAAGCTGGAAAGAACAGGAGGACACCCACTCCGTAGTACGGGGTGTATGCAAAAATGAGTAAGCATTTGCTGTGGAGTGGTACTGTAACTGTGAAGACTTTGGCAGCATTTCAGCAACCCCAGATGACGTTTCTCTGCTCTCTACTACTTTTGCGCTCTACTGATGAAGAAACACATGTCTAGCGATAAGAGCACTACCTGCACCAACTTTGGTGAAAAACTACAGCAACTTTGAAGTAATCTTACTGCATTTACCAGAATGCAATGGGGTGAACAGTGCTTGGGTTAAATATATAACTGTGCTCTGATTCACTAATAATGTAATGCTTTTGCTTTATTAAAAACTGGTCTGATCATAATGAAATAGTTTTGCTCACACCATGATGACTCTGCACTTTCTATTTTGTTCTATGGGAACGTTTCCTAAATATCCCCTCATTTTGGGGGTAAAGAAGAAGAATTTCCAATGCTACTGCGGATGCTGTCCATTTCTTTATTGATTTTGCTGCTCACTTGGGACTTAAAATAATTCTGATTGTGCACTACTCTGTAAAGCTTGATTTGCTGAGACCCTTCATGGCAAAGAATTTATTCTGACTCTGTCCCGTATCTTTTTGAATTTTTGTAATAAATCCTTTAAATGTATTCCGCTGTTCTGGAACTCAAATATTGAGTGGGTCCCTACTTGATTTATTGTATTTCTGATGTGTTAGGAGGTGCCTTACCTCAGGGTCACATTGCGTCATAAAACAGAAGTGTAACACCGACTCCAATTCATCAACCTTTGGGTGTTTTGTTGAGGTAAGGTTTTGTCATGGAGCTTTTTCGGGGGTCTCCATCACCCACACGTTATGGTCAGGAAGTGGCTGTCGAGTTTGCATTCTTAAAAAACATCAGACTCCTCTGATGTCCTCACCTCCTTTCCCTTTGGCTGTATATCCCTAACCCTTGGGGCCATCGAGTGTGTAACAGTATTTCTTTCTTCGTTACAGGTGTAAATTCCTCAGAGGTATTATCTTTAATGGTAGAAATATAATTGAGGAAGTATTCCTTCCATTCAGGCCACTTCAAGGCTGGTTCACGTGGAGTTGGCAAACAGGCCCTAGGAAGAGTGAACGTGTCGGCCTCTGACACATTTTGTTGCTCAATGGAAACCAGTAGAACAAATATCGAAATGAACGTTCATGAAAGAAGGCGGAACATAATAAACATCATAAAAACTGTCAACAGGATGTTCTCGCTGTTGCATCTCATCAAAGTTAAAGGTCCCTGTGAATCACCAACAAGGATATGAAGAAGAAAGAAGCAAAAGAAAAGTATTAGTTAGATGTAGGTCTGCATAGAGCGTTTGAAAATTTCAGGGATTACCAGTACAGCGACGGAGCCCCAAGGCGGCCACAGCAGGTACCTAGCAGGGCTCTAGATCTTGACAAAAGTGTGACTACAGGTCGGGCCCCCACATGGAACTCATGGGGCATTTCTCAATAACTATCTGAGAATGCGCCGTTAGAGGAAAATCTCCTCTCCCACATAGCACACCTTAGCGCGTGTGTCACATATCTGGTCTTTTAAAAACATTTTTTTAGACCACTCAATTTGCACTACACATAGCTCCTGAAGAAAGCCATATCATTAAAGAGAGCATGGCTGAAACATGTTGACCGACTAGGATATTGGAGTTACCTTAGATCTCCAACAATATCCGCCTCTCATTTTTATCTACTGCCAAGGGCCCACACATTAAAATAGTCATTTTTGTCCTGTGGGACCCTTAGGACAGTCTTTTTAACATCCACTCACCCACAATCACTGCACTCTCATGATACAATACCCGCTCCGCTGTATCCAGGCGTCGTAGCACACCCGAGGTGCACTCGGCACCTTGGGTGGGGCCCAATGATGAAGCATGTCACCAACTTGGTTGGTGAGTGAGGGCTTTTTTCAAAACACAATGTGTTTTCATTTCAAGGCAAACAAACACTAGGAGCACCCACTCCAGAGCTAGTTCCTTTTGATACAAATACACATACCAGGGGAAGTGAACTGGCTCCAGTACCTTTCCTCCCTCTCCCATTGATACTTATCATTACCAGTACATAGCCATACACATACATGCCAGCATTTTGAAACAGGAAAGTGGGATAATTGGAAAACAAATCGGGGGAATGTATTTACCCATTGACATCTATTGAAGCGGGGGGAATTTCTGGCAGGAGATGCTAAAATAAAGCCATTTTTGCCTTCAAAAATAGGGGGTCTCCACCTAAATCGGGTCTATTGCCATGTATGCGTACACTCGGAAATGCGTGAGACACCTGAAATTCCAAGTGGTAGTTGTAAGTGTTCCTCATGATGGTCCGTCGGCTCTGCTCCATTTCAAATGTACACAACAGCCCAAAATGACTGCAGTGCCATGGTGGGTCGTGTAACATGACTGTGCGAGTGACGTCAGATACCGCTGCCACTTTCCTTGTCTAATGTTAGGAGTTTCAGACCGCACAAACGCTTTGCATACATGCCAACCTTCCCAATTCAGGCGGAAGATTGCCAATTTGAAGGCTAGTAACCCGCCTCCCAATTCCTGCATGCAAATACCCAATTCCTCAACGGGCTTCTGCTACCAGGGACTGGTCTTGTGTGACTTGGAGTATGCACTGAAGGAAACCTGCTGCTGCAGGCCGGTGCACAATATTTTTGTCACTCTCTCTCTGCCTGGTATAGCACTTTCTCCATGCTCCTGATAGAAGCACCTAATTGACCCTGGCAGAGAGCACACAGTACTTTCATGAACCGTATGTGTTCGTCCTCGTGATGAAAGCAAAAGACACACTGAACAGGTCAGCATGACCTTAGCACCTCAAACTTTGCGGCAGTGACTCACACCATAGCAGTGCCTGAAAGGATTGTTGGTTCACGGAGGTTGCGCTGGTCACCGTTCTGCGAGAAAGACTTCGCCAGTGAAGCTGGTAACAACTAACCCTGGGCGGAGTTTTGTTCGCAGGGTTCCGCCATGGAACTCCGCAAAGTGGAAAAAAAACTCTGACGTGCTACGCGGAGCTCCGCAAGCGGCAGAGTGCGATAGAAAAATGCCATTCGTGGTGATTTGCGATGCCGGATGCTTGTCCGCACTGTGCAATCATCGTGAACGGCACCATGCACAGCGCAAGCGGGCGCTGCTTTCCTTTCTGCCCCTCGAGTAGATTTTTACTCGAGCTGCATCTTTCTCAACGCGAATGGACAGTTTCTCAACGCGAGCAGTCGCGAGCATACGCGACCACTTGCAATGAGACTTTTTGACCCCCCGCGTTGAGAAATCTCGCTGGGAGGTTGATTTTCCACGCTCGCGCTCGCCAACTTGATGTTGACGATCGCGAACGAGGAAAAATCACGCCGGGAGGTGGATTTTCCTCGCTCGCGCTCGCCAACATGACGTTGACGAACTCGAGCGAGGAAAAAAACTCTGCTCCACAACGCGAAGCGGAGTCTTTTGGAACTCCGCGATCTCCGCGTAACCCGGAGTGCGGAAAACTCTGCAAACTCCGCGAGCGGAGCGGAGTTCACGCCGAGGGTTAGTAACAACCCATTTTTCTCCAGCCCAGAACATGATCAAATGGGTCAGTCCGCAGGGGGGAACTTGCAATCTTTATAGCAGCTATATAGGCCTCAAGAAATCTACTTGCCCACTCACTATCGCAAGTCAGATTTTATCAGGGCAAGCTATTTTTCTGGCCTACAGGCCCGGTCTGGTGAGAGGGCTGGAGATGCCAAAGAACAGGTTTTCTGTTCATTCAAAAAGTAAATGAGCAATAAAGATGCATTTAAATCTAGCTGTTTTCTTGTCACATTTGGGGTGCTTCAAAGACAAAGGTCAAATGTCAGCTTATGTTTTCTTACAAATTGCTGCTTATTTTATCCTGGAGATTGGTGTTTATTTTTCTTTCTCTAACTGCAAAGCTGGATAATTTTATCAAGTGAATTGCGTGACAATCCTGCTGCACACACAACATATAAAGAGCTTGTAAATGAACTGTACAAATATTTAAAAATATATTTCAGCACTTAAAAAGCACTTTCTTTGTAATTCTTTTGCAACTCTGAGAGAGATGGAAACGAATATTTTAATTGGATCAAAACAAATCAGAATACTTTACTTGATGTGCAAATTATAAATATTTGCTAAAACCAGATCTCCACACATTATCGTTTTATCAGTAAAACTGCATGTCAGTTGCAAGGTTTGTGGCCATTTCAATGGAAACTGTCCGTCTGTACATACAGCCGCTAACACATCATGCTTTAGAAATATATTTATTAAAAGTGAGAGTTTTTAAATATGAACTGAGAAACATTCCTGTCCTGCCCTGATGCTAATGCTATTAGTGCACTGGGAGGCAAGTGAGGGGGCATGTGTACCCTAATATGTGGGATAGATGTTTATTATACATGGAGAAAACAATTCGTCTAATAAATGAAACAAAAGTGTTTTTATAGACATGCTGAACTCACATATTTGAAGGTGCGCTTGTATGTGAGAATGAAGAAAAAGGTGAGATGAAATATTTGCCTAGGATCACACAATTTGGGACGTGCTTATGTGTCAGGTTCATTACAGTTAAGTTGAGTAGATTATTCAGGTCACTAGATCTGCAGGTCTGGTAACATTTTTCTGATTTTCGAGGCCTGCTATAACACATGCAGCCCCACATAAATTGATGCCCATGGTCCCTTTATCAGTGAGGTAGTAAGGATGCCGGGGGCCCTGGTGTAAGCTAGGAAAATGGTCCCTTTGGTTGTTGAGTTACTAAATACAGCAATTATCAGGGTTCAGTGGGCTGCTCTGGGCCACGATGCCGTTGAACCTGCTGCCCCGGTGGTAGCTACACCCCCGCCTTACATCATGGCATTAAGTGCCACCCTAACAAACACCGCTGTGCCAATTACATGTTTAGTTCGACATGTCTGGGGGCACCCAGGTTTGAACCAAAATCATGCACAACTATCCCCTCTTAGACCACCCTGCTCAGTAGCTGCATCACAAAGGTATTTTATCGGGAATCTTCCTTTGACTCTGCTATACCTTGTGAGGAGATGATTGATATTGGACCGGACCGCACCTGGGCAGTCCCAGAAGCACAGCCTGTTCGGGGCAGAGGTCAGGCGGATATGGCTTTAATAAGGACTCATCAGGGGATAGACCAAAGGTAAGGAAGAAACCTTCCGCACAGCTGCGAGTAGTGCGCTTAGAGGCCTCCTCTAGGACATGCCACTGGTTTCAGAGAAATATTTCGCAACAAGGCCACGCAAAGGTTACTCCAGCTTAGTGCTAAGTCAAGGCAAACAAACCTTGGTACTCCAAGGATTTACTCAATCTAAAAGGAGAGGCGAAGTCTCCTCCACTTTGTTGTTTTAGTCTGTGTACTCTCCAAATATAATAAAAGAGCTTGTGACGCACCGGGCGAGCCGCGACCTTCCAATGGGTTCGGTGCATGACGTAATCCGGAAGAGACTCAAAGAATTCTGGGTACTGCTGGTAAAGGGCTTTTCAACCAGTGCTCAGAAACGTGATGAGAGTTGTCAGTGCCCAGCAATGGAAAGGTGATGGTCTTGAGGGGGTAAGTCAGCTGTTCGGGGCCCATCAGAGGCAGAGGCCGCCACACCTGGGCCTCTGAATACTTCCACCCCTCCCCCCCCCCCGCAGCAGTCCTTGTTGAAGCTGACAGCACCAATGCCTCCTGGGACCTGTTTTTGAGAATTTACCGCCTGACGATTATTTGATTCTCAGACCCAGTTGATGCCAAAAGGCTGGTGGTGTCCACTGCGGGGTGGTGGAGAAGGGAATCTAAGGAAGAAAAAAGGCAGTGAGTGCCCTGGGCCAAAAGGCCTACTCTGTGCCCTAATCACGGCTCCTTTTTGTCTCCTGAATTTGAGTTTACTATTTATTGAATGCTGTGATTGGCCCATGTTACCAGACTCTTGACATAGCTCAATCCTTCACCCGACCCACAAAAACCACACCTTACACCAATCCTTCAAACTAGAGATGGCTCGCGGGTTCCGATTGTGGAAGTCAAGTGGTATGTTATGTTATACCCAGAGGTGTCAAAGCACTGGCGAAAAGCACCCAACGCCGAACAGAAATCAAAAAAGCCCCAAAAGCTCGGGGACATGGGAAGAGAAAAGCCATGTTTTGAGCAGTTTTTTAAATGAAGCAAAAGAGTCTACTTCTGAGAGATGGGCGGGCAGGGTATTCCACAGTTTGGAAGCAGCAACCGGGATGGACTGACCTCCCTTCTATGCATCCTTTCTACGGCGGGATTTAAGACACTGGGCCAGAGAGGCAAGCATCTCTCCGTGGTTTCAAGCAGGCCTCCAGAAGTCCAGCAGCACGAGTCACGATACCGTGGCGATGACCTTTAATCGATGCGATGCCGTGGCGATGACCATTAATCGATGCGATGCCGTGGCGATGACCATTAATCAATGCGATGCCGTGGCAATGACCATTAATCGATGCAATGCCGTGGAGATGACCATTAATCAATGCGATGCCGTGGCGATGACCATTAATCGATGCGATGCCGTGGCGATGACCATTAATCAATGCAATGCCGTGGCGATGACCATTAATCAATGCGATGCCGTGGCGATGACCATTAATCAATGCGATGCCGTGGCGATGACCATTAATCGATGCGATGCCGTGGCGATGACCATTAATCGATGCCTCTGGGGCCCGAGGAAGGGCCTGCTGTCTGTCCCATTGATTTCAAGAATGGTACAGACAGAGCTCAACTTTGGATTAAGCTCAAAGACCGGAGCATCAAAGCACTGCTATTAGGAGGAGGAGATGTGGCCGAACAGCCGGAGCTGCTGACTTTGGAAGTGGGAAACCAGGTTCAAGTCCCAGCGTCAGCTCAGCATCCTGTGATTCTGGGTGAATCAGTTAATCTGCCTGTGCCTAAAAAAAAAAAAAAAACTGTCATTGTGTAATGTAATCTGGTCCTCATGTAAAGCGCTCTGATGCCTTTGGGCCACATTTGTGTTATATAAAACTGCAAAAATAGCAGTCCTGATGCAGTACCGTGACACTTGGGTGTAGGCGAAACTGTCAGCCAGTGCAGCCCTCACTACAAGTATCTAACCCAATAAGGGTCTAAAACAGAGCTGTGTCCTGGCACCGCTTCTTTTCAACGTGAGCCGGAGGTTGCAGGTGGGGCCCAGCCCACTGGTACTTATTTTAGGGGCTCGAGACTACGGATTAGAACAAGAGAGAGAAAGACGGATATGGAAAGAAGTAAAAGTGGGAAAAACAATGGCAAAGGGAGAACACAGGGATGAAAAAACCCCAGCAGGGATGAGATAAAGAGACCAGAAGTGGAGGGTGGTGAATGAAAGCGACGTGAGGAGGAAACATGGCTGGACAACTTGGGCTTACGGCAGCTGCAATCGTCGGCATCTCCAGCCACAAGCTTCTGAGAAAAACTTTTAACTTTCACTTATTATTTTATAGATTAAGTACTGGGTAATTACTTCTCCAAATCAAATGTCATGGTTTTAAAAACATGGTCCTAAGTAAACTGACCTCATAGCAGCTGTCGGATACAGAAAGGACACTAGCGCTTGAATACAAATACCTGGGGGTGACCATCACTGAACACGGTTCCAGCTGGACCCAAATGGCTAGCTTTAGCTCAAAAGCTACCTTTTTAAATTATGGATTTAAGCATTTGTCGAAAAATGTGTCGGACCCTCACTGATTCCTCTGTTTGATGTAATTCACGCACAGTACATACCAGTGTTAAAGACCACACCTTTGGTCAATTGGCAGGACAAAGGCGAGCCAGTGTAAGTTATTCGGAGTCACGCTTGTTCTTCTGCCCTCGACCACTCCTGGGCAGATCAGGCTAGAATATTCATTATGGAAACACCAGGTGGTCTTTTATTGATGCCCAGGTAACATCAAGTCCCCCAGGCTCCCTGAAATCTAGACTCTGGGTAGAACCGGGAGCCTCTAAGAACCCTTGAGGTACGGCAGCGGAGAATGCAATCGCTGCTCGAGCGATGCGAGATGAGTGGTACCAGAGGACCATGTCTGTACCGTTGAAGCATCTCTTTCACTATACATTAAAGGCCAGATTTATGAAAAGGATTGCATTGCCCTTGCGTCACGCAAAGTGATCAAGGGCAACGCAATCCTTCAGTCAGATTTATCGAGCCACACAAAGCCACCTTGTGTGACCCTGCGTAGATTGGTACATCTGGATTAACGCAAGACCTTGCGTTACTCTGCGCTGGGAAGGTGTTACATGGGTGGAGAGTGGGTGTTCCCACGCATCCACCCATGTATTTTGGCACTTTCGCAGAATTACCTGTGAATACCTGGGAATGCGTCAAAATTGTAGGCCTTCCCGATAGAGACGCAACAAGGAGAAATGTCTTTTTTCTCCTAGTTTTTTCATCCTTCTAAGTGTGTTGCATCCTTGAAGGATTGTTTTATGCAGGAAGGTGTCTACGCAGAGTTCCACAAGCGGCAGAGTGCGTTTGGTCATGCCTACATAAACCGCTCATTTTGGGGGTGAGCCAGAAGACCTTCTGATGCTACTGGGGATGCTGTCCGTTTCTTTATTGATTTTGCTGCTCACTTGGGACGTAAAATAATTCTGATTGTGCACTACTCTGTAAAGCTTGATTTGCTGAGACCCTTCATGGCAAAGAATTTATTCTGACTCTGTCCCGTATCTTTTTGAATTTTTGTAATAAATCCTTTAAATGTATTCCGCTGTTCTGGAACTCAAATATTGAGTGGGTCCCTACTTCATTTACTGTATTTCTGATGTGTTAGGAGGTGCCTTACCTCAGGGTCATAGTGCGTCATAAAACAGAAGTGTAACACCGACTCCAATTCATCAACCTTTGGGTGTTTTGTTGAGGTAAGGTTTTGTCATGGAGCTTTTTCGGGGGTCTCCATCACCCACACGTTATGGTCAGGAAGTGGCTGTCGAGTTTGCATTCTTAAAAAACATCAGACTCCTCTGATGTCCTCACCTCCTTTCCTTTGGCTGTATATCCCTAACCCTTTGGGCCATCGAGTGTGTAACAGTATTTCTTTCTTCGTTACAGGTGTAAATTCCTCAGAGGTATTATCTTTAATGGTAGAAATATAATTGAGGAAGTAATCCTTCCATTCAGGCCACTTCAAGGCTGGTTCACATGGAGTTGGCAAACAGGCCCTTGGAAGAGTGTAAGGGGCAGATGTATCAAGGATTGCATTTGCGATTCCTTAATAGCGAATTTTAGCGAATTGCTATTAAGGAATCGCAAAATGCTATGTATGTAGGAATCGCAATAATAATTGCGATTCCTTAATATTCCTTAATTGCGAATTGCAAATTGCGATTCGCAATTAAGAATACCTTCCCATTCATTCCTATGGGCGTAGAGGCCCATAGGAATGAATGGGAAGACATTCTTAATTTGCGAATCGCAATTAGAGAATCGCAAATTGAGAATGCAATTTCAAGGGTGCCAGGGTGTCCTTTTGACACCCTGTTGCACCCTGAAATATGTATGTGTGCACATGTGGCACACATACATGCCCTAAGGGCATGTATGTGCGCCACATGGCACTTTGAAAAATGCTAAAGTGCATTTTTCAAAGAAATCGCATATTACCACCAACTTGAAGTTGGTGGTAATTTGCGATTCCTTAAGGCCAAATTGCACTTTTTGGTGCTTCTTACATTGGATTTAAGGAATCGCAATTTGCGATTCCTTAAATGCAATCGCAAAATAGGGAATCGCAAATTTTGCGATTCCTTATTTTGCGAGGCAGTTTTGCCTTAATACATACCACTAAGCAAAATTGTGTTCGCAAACGCCGAATTTCGGCGTTTGCGAACGCAATTTTGCTTGATACATCTGCCCCTAAGTGTCGGCCTCTGACACATTTTGTTGCTCAATGGAAACCAGGAGAACAAATATCGAAATGAACGTTCATGAAAGAAGGCGGAACATAATAAACATAATAAAAACTGTCAACAGGATGTTCTCGCTGTTGCATCTCATCAAAGTTAAAGGTCCCTGTGAATCACCAACAAGGATATGAAGAAGAAAGAAGCAAAAGAAAAGTATTAGTTAGATGTAGGTCTGCATAGAGCGTTTGAAAATTCCAGGGGTTACCAGTACATACACATACATGCCAGCATTTTGGAACTGGAAAGTGGGATCATTGGAAAACAAATCGAGGGAATGTATTTACCCATTGATATCTATTGAAGCAGGGGAATTTCAGGCAGGAGACTGCTAAAATATAGCTATTTTTGCCTTCAAAAATAGGGGGTCTCCACCTAAATCGGGTCTATTGCCATGTGTGCGTACACTCGGAAATGCGTGAGACACCTGAAATTCCAAATGGTAGTTGTAAGTGTTCCTCATGACGGTTCGTCGGCTCTGCTCCATTTCAAATGTACACAAAAGCCCAAAATGACTGCCGTGCCATGGAGGGTCGTGTAACATGACTGTGCGAGTGACATCAGATACCGTTGCCACTTTCCTTGTCTAATGTTAGGAGTTTCAGACCGCACAAGCGCTCTTGCATACATGCCAACCTTCCCAATTCAGGCGGAAGAGTGACGATTTCAAGGCTAGTAACCCGCCTCCCAATTCCTGCATGCAAATACCCAATTCCTCAACGGGCTTCTGCCACCAGGGACTGGTCTTGTGTGACTTGGAGTATGCACTGAAGGAAACCTGCTGCTGCAGGCCGGTGCACAATATTTTTGTCACTCTCTCTCTGCCAGGTATAGCACTTTCTCCATGCTCCTGATAGCAGCATCTAATTGACTCGGGCAGAGAGCACACAGTACTTTCATGAGCCGTATGTGTTCGTCCTCGTGATGAAAGCAAAAGACACACTCAACAGATCAGCATGACCTTAGCACCTCAAACTTTGCGGCCGTGACTCACACCATAGCAGTGCCTGAAAGGATTGTTGGTTCACGGAGGTTGCGCTGGTCACCGTTCTGCGAGAAAGACTTCGCCAGTGAAGCTGGTAACAACTAACCCTGGGCGGAGTTTTGTTTGCGGAGTTCGAAGTGGAAAAAAACTCCACCGCGCTAAGCGGAGCTCTGCAAGCGGCGGAGTGCGATAGAAAAATGCCATTCGCAGTGATTTGCGGTGCCGGATGCTTGTCCACACTGTGCAATCATCGTGAATGGCACCATGCACAGCGCAAGCGGGCGCTGCTTTCCTTTCAGCCGCTCGAGTAGATTTTTACTCGAGCTGCAGCTTTCTCAACGCGAATGGACAGTTTCTCAACTCGAGCGGTCGCGAGCATAGGCGACCACTCGCAATGAGACTTTTTGACCCCCCGCGTTGAGAAATCTCGCAGGGAGGTTGATTTTCCACGCTCGCGCTCGCCAACTTGATGTTGACGATCGCGAACGAGGAAAAATCTCGCCGGGAGGTGGATTTTCCTCGCTCGCGCTCGCCAACATGATGTTGACGAACGCGAGCAAGGAAAAAAACTCTGCTCCAGTTTTTGGGCACTCCGCGATCTCCACGTAACGCGGAGTGCGGAAAACTCTGCAAACTCCGCGAGCGGAGCGGAGTTCACGCCCAGGGTTAGTAACAACCCATTTTTCTCCAGCCCAGAACATGATCAAATGGGTCAGTCCGCAGGGGGGAACTTGC
The DNA here is from genome assembly GCA_963921515.1 of Calotriton arnoldi. NCBI lineage: Eukaryota > Metazoa > Chordata > Amphibia > Caudata > Salamandridae > Calotriton > Calotriton arnoldi. The sequence continues at coordinate 1,926,244 of CAWUFW010003087.1, forward strand.
AATCGTTATAGCAGCTATATAGGCCTCAAGAAATCTACTTGCCCACTCACTATCGCAAGTCAGATTTTATCAGGGCAAGCTATTTTTCTGGCCTACAGGCCAGGTCTGGTGAGAGGGCTGGAGATGCCAAAGAACAGGTTTTCTGTTCATTCAAAAAGTAAATGAGCAGTAAAGATGCATTTAAATCTAGCTGTTTTCTTGTCACATTTGGGGTGCTTCAAAGACAAAGGTCCAATGTCAGCTTATGTTTTCTTACAAATTGCTGCTTATTTTATCCTGGAGATTGGTGTTTATTTTTCTTTGTCTAACTGCAAAGCTGGATAATTTTATCAAGTGAATTGCGTGACAATCCTGCTGCACACACAACATATAAAGAGCTTGTAAATGAACTGTACAAATATTTAAAAATATATTTCAGCACTTAAAAAGCACTTTCTTTGTAATTCTTTTGCAGCTCTGAGAGAGATGGAAACAAATATTTTAATTGGATCTAAACAAATCAGAATACTTTACTTGATGTGCAAATTATAAATATTTGCTAAAACCAGATCTCCACACATTGTCGTTTTATCAGTAAAACTGCATGTCAGTTGCAAGGTTTGTGGCCATTTCAATGGAAACTGTCCGTCTGTACATACAGTGCGCTAACATATCATGCTTTAGAAATATATTTATTAAAAGTGAGAGTTTTTAAATATGAACTGAGAAACATTCCTGTCCTGCCCTGATGCTAATGCTATTAGTGCACTGGGAGGCAAGTGAGGGGGCACGTGTACCCTATTATGTGGTCTAGATGTTTATTATACATGGAGAAAACAATTCGTCTAATAAATGAAACAAAAGTGTTTTTATAGACATGCTGAACTCACATATTTGAAGGTGCGCTTGTATGTGAGAATGAAGAAAAAGGTGAAATGAAATATTTGCCTAGGATCACACAATTTGGGACGCGCTTATGGGTCAGGTTCATTACAGTTCGGTTGAGTAGATTATTCAGGTCACTAGATCTGCAAGTCTGGTAACATTTTTCTGATTTTCGAGGCCTGCTATACCACATGCAGCCCCACATAAATTGATGCCCATGGTCCCTTTATCAGTGAGGTAGTAAGGATGCCAGTGGCCCTGGTGTAAGCTAGGAAAATGGTCCCTTTGGTTGTTGTTGAGTTACTAAATACAGCAATTATCAGGGTTCAGTGGGCTGCTCTGGGCCACGATGCCGTTGAATCTGCTGCCCCGGTGGTAGCTACACCCCCGCCTTAAATCATGGCATTAAGTTCCACCCTAACAAACACCGCTGTGCCAATTACATGTTTAGTTTGTCATGTCTGGGGGCACCCAGGTTTGAACCAAAATCATGCACAACTATCCCCTCTTAGACCACCCTGCTCAGCAGCTGCATCACAAAGGTATTTTATCAGGAATCTTCCTTTGAATCTGCTATAACTTGTGAGGAGATGATTGATATTGGACCGGACCGCACCTGGGCAGTCCCAGAAGCACAGCCTGTTCGGGGCAGAGGTCAGGCGGATATGGCTTTAATAAGGACTCATCAGGGGATAGACCAAGGGTAAGGAAGAAACCTTCCGCACAGCTGCGAGAACTGCGCTTAGAGGCCTCCTCTCCAGGACATGCCACTGGTTTCAGAGAAATATTTCGCAACAAGGCCACGCAAAGGTTACTCCAGCTTAGTGCTAAGTCAGGGCAAACAAACCTTGGTACTCCACGGATTTACTCAATCTAAAAGGAGAGGCGAAGTCTCCTCCACTTTGTTGTTTTAGTCCGTGTACTCTCCAAATATAATAAAAGAGCTTGTGACGCACCGGGCGAGCCGCGACCTTCCAATGGGGTCGGTGCATGACGTAATCCGGAAGAGACTCAAGGAATTCTGGGTACTGCTGGTAAAGGGCTTTTCATCCAGTGCTCAGAAACGTGATGAGAGTTGTCAGTGCCCAGCAATGGAAAGGTGATGGTCTTGAGGGGGTAAGTCAGCTGTTCGGGGCCCATCAGAGGCAGAGGCCGCCACACCTGGGCCTCTGAATACTTCCACCCCCCCCCCCCCCCAGCAGTCCTTGTTGAAGCTGACAGCACCAATGCCTCCTGGGACCTGTTTTTGAGAATTTACCGCCTGACGATTATTTGATTCTCAGGCCCAGTTGATGCCAAAAGGCCGGTGGTGTCCACTGCGGGGTGGTGGAGAAGGGAATCTAAGGAAGAAAAAAGGCAGTGAGTGCCCTGGGCCAAAAGGCCTACTCTGTGCCCTATTCACGGCTCCTTTTTGTCTCCTGAATTTGAGTTTATTCTTTATCGAATGCTGTGATTGGCCCATGTTACCAGACTCTTGACACGGCTCTATCCTTCACCCGACCCACAAAACCCACACCAATCCTTCAAACTAGAGATGGCTCGCGGGTTCTGATTGTGAAAGTCGAGTGGTATGTTATGTTATGTTATTAGAATGTATAGAGCGCATTGTACCCCGAGGTGTCAAAGCGCTGGCGAAAAGCACCCAACGCCAAACAGAAATCAAAGAAGCCCCAAAAGCTCGGGGACATGGGAAGAGAAAAGCCATGTTTTGAGCAGTTTTTTAAATGGAGCAAAAGAGTAAATTTCTGAGATATGTTTCGGCAGGGTATTCCACAGTTTGGAAGCAGCAACCGAGATAGACTGACATCCCTTCTATGCATCCTTTCTACGGCGGGATTTAAGAGACTGGGCCAGAGAGGCAAGCATCTCTCCCTGGTTTCAAGCAGGCCTCCAGAAGTCCAGCAGCACGAGTCACGATACCGTGGCGATGACCATTAATCAATGCGATGCCGTGGCGATGACCATTAATCAATGCGATGCCATGGCGATGACCATTAATCGATGTGATGCCGTGGCGATGACCATTAATCAATGCGATGCCGTGGCGATGACCATTAATCAATGCGATGCCATGGCGATGACCATTAATCGATGTGATGCCGTGGCAATGACCATTAATCAATGCGATGCCGTGGCGATGACCATTAATCGATGCGATGCCGTGGCGATGACCATTAATCGATGCCTCTGCGCCCGAGGAAGGGCCTGCTGTCTGTCCCATTGATTTCAAGAATGGTACAGACAGAGCTCAACTTTGGATTAAGCTCAAAGGCCGAAGCATCAAAGCACTGCTATTAGGAGGAGGAGATGTGGCCGAACAGCCAGAGCTGCTGACTTTGGAAGTGGGAAACCAGGTTCAAGTCCCAGCGTCAGCTCAACATCCTGGGATACTGGGTGAATCAGTTAATCTCCCTGTGCCCAAAAAAAAAAACCTGTCCTTGCATAATGTAATCTGGTCCTCATGTAAAGCGCTCTGATGCCTTTGGGCCACATTTGTGTTATATAAAACAGCAACAAAAAGCAGTCCTGTTGCAGTACCGTGACACTTGGGTGTAGGCGAAACTGTCAGCCAGTGCAGCCCTCACTACAAATATCTAACCCAATAAGGCTCTAAAACAGGGCTGTGTCCTGGCACCACTTCTTTTCAACGTGAGCCGGAGGTTGCAGGTGGGGCCCAGCCCACTGGTACTTATTTTAGGGGCTCGAGACTACGGATTAGAACAAGAGAGAGAAAGACGGATATGGAAAGAAGTAAAAGTGGGAAAAACAATGGCAAAGGGAGAACACAGGGATGAAAAAAACCCAGCAAGGATGAGATAAAGAGACCAGAAGTGGAGGGTGGTGAATGAAAGCGACGTGAGGAGGAAACACGGCTGGACAACTTGGGCTTACGGCAGCTGCAATCGTCGGCATCTCCAGCCAAAAGCTTCTGAGAAAAACTTTTAACTTTCACTTATTATTTTATAGATCAAGTACTGGGTAATTACTTCTCCAAATCAAATGTCATGGTTTTAAAAACATGGTCCTAAGTAAACTGACCTCATAGCAGGTGTCGGATACAGAAAGGACACTAGCGCTTGAATACAAATACCTGGGGGTGACCATCACTGAACACGGTTCCAGCTGGACCCAAATGGCTAGCTTTAGCTCAAAAGCTACCTTTTTAAATTATGGATTTAAGCATTTGTCGAAAAATGTGTCGGACCCTCACTGATTCCTCTGTTTGATGTAATTCACGCACAGTACATACCAGTGTTAAAGCAGGTCTGATCGCACCTTTGGTCAATTGGCAGGACAAAGGCCAGTGTAAGTTATTCGGAGTCACGCTTGTTCTTCTGCCCTCGACCTCTCCTGGGCAGATCAGGCTAGAATATTCATTATGGAGACACCGGGTGGTCTTTTATTGATGCCCAGGTAACATCAACTCCCCCAGGCTCCCTGAAATCTAGACTCTGGGTAGAACCGGGAGCCTCTAAGAACCCTTGAGGTACGGCAGCGGAGAACGCAATCGCTGCTCGAGCGATGCGAGATGAGTGGTACCAGAGGACCATGTCTGTACCATTGAAGCATCTCTTTCACTATTCATTAACGGCCAGATTTATGAAAAGGATTGGGTCGCCCTTGCGTCACGCAAAGTGATCAAGGGCAACGCAATCCTTCAGTCAGATTTATCGAGCCACACAAAGCCATCTTGCGTGACCCTGCGTAGCTTGGTACATCTGGATTAACGCGAGGCCTTGCGTTACTCTGCGCCGGGAAGGTGTTACATGGGTGGAGAGTGGGTGTTCCCACGCATCCATCCATGTATTTTGGCACTTTTGCAGAATTACCTGGGAATACCTGGGAATGCGTCAAAATTGTAGGCCTTCCCGATAGAGACGCAACAAGGAGAAATGTCTTTTTTCTCCTCGTTTTTTCATCCTTCTAAGTGTGTTGCATCCTTGAAGGATTGTTTTATGCAGGAAGGCGTCTACGCAGAGTTCCACAAGCGGCAGAGTGCATTTGGTCATGCCTACATGTGTGGAGAGGTGTGGTGCAGCGGCCAGGGCAGCTGACTTCGGAGCACAGGGTTCACGGTTCGATCTCCGGCGGCAGCTCAGCTCAGCACCATGTGACTCTGGGCAATAGCTCACTTAATTTCCACTACGGCCCCCAGCGCCTTGAGACCCGTAAGGGTGAGTAGCTGCGCTATATAAAAATGGACTTACATAAACCGCTCATTTTGGGGGTGAGCCAGAAGACCTTCTGATGCTACTGGAGATGCTGTCCGTTTCTTTATTGATTTTGCTGCTCACTTGGGACTTAAAATAATTCTGATTTTGCACTACTCTGTAAAGCTTGATTTGCTGAGACCCTTCATGGCAAAGAATTTATTCTGACTCTGTCCCATATCTTTTGAATTTTTTAATAAATCCTTTAAATGTATTCAGCTGACCTAGAACTCAAATATTGAGTGGGTCCCTACTTGATTTACTGTATTTCTGACGTGCTAGGAGGTGCCTTACCTCAGCGTCATATTGCATCATAAAACAGAGTTTTAACACTGTCTCCAATTCATCAAACTGTGGGTGTTTTGTTGAGGTAAAGTTTTGGCATTAAACTTTTTCGGGGGTCTCCATCACCCACACGTTATGGTCAGGAAGTGGCTGTCGAGTTTACATTCTTAAGAAACATCAGACTCCTCTGATGTCCTCACCTCCTTTTCCTTTGGCTGTAAATCCCTAACCCTTGGGGCCATCGAGTGTGTAACAGTATTTCCTTCTTCGTTACAGATGTAAATTCCTCAGAGGTATCATCTTTAATGGTAGAAATATAATTGAGGAAGAATTGCTTCCATTCAGGCCACTTCAAGGCTGGTTCACCTGGAGTTGGCAAAAAGGCACTGGGAAGAGTGTAAGTGTCGGCCTCTGACACATTTTGTTGCTCAATGGAAACCAGGAGAACAAATATCGAAATGAACGTTCATGAAAGAAGGTTACTCCAGCTTAGTGCTAAGTCAGGGCAAACAAACCTTGGTACTCCAAGGATTTACTCAATCTAAAAGGAGAGGCGAAGTCTCCTCCACTTTGTTGTTTTAGTCCGTGTACTCTCCAAATATAATAAAAGAGCTTGTGACGCACCGGGCGAGCCGCGACCTTCCAATGGGTTCGGTGCATGACGTAATCCGGAAGAGACTCAAAGAATTCTGGGTACTGCTGGTAAAGAGCTTTTCATCCAGTGCTCAGACACTTGATGAGAGTTGTCAGTGCCCAGCAATGGAAAGGTGATGGTCTTGAGGGGGTAAGTCAGCTGTTCGGGGCCCATCAGAGGCAGAGGCCGCCACACCTGGGCCTCTGAATACTTCCACCCCCCCCCCCAGCAGTCCTTGTTGAAGCTGACAGCACCAATGCCTCCTGGGACCTGTTTTTGAGAATTTACCGCCTGACGATTATTTGATTCTCAGACCCAGTTGATGCAAAAAGGCTGGTAGTGGTCCACTGAGGGGTGGTGGAGAAGGGAATCTAAGGAAGAAAAAAAGGCACTCAGTGCCCTGGGCCAAAAGGCCTACTCTGTGCCTTATTCACTGCTCCTTTTTGTCTCCTAAATTTGATTTTATTCTTTATCGAATGCTATGACTGGCCCATGTTACCAGACTCTTGACACGGCTCGATCCTTCACCCAACCCACAAAAACCACACCAATCCTTCAAACTAGAGATGGCTCGCGGGTTCCGATTGTGGAAGTCAAGTGGTATGTTATGTTATTGGAGTTTATAGAGCGCACTATACCCAGAGGTGTCAAAGCGCTGGCGAAAAGCTCCCAACGCCAAACAGAAATCAAAGAAGCCCCAAGAGCTAGGGGACATGGGAAAAGAAAAGCCATATTTTGAGCAGTTTTTTTAATGTGGCAAAAGAGTCTACTTCTGAGAGTTGGGCGGGCAGGGTATTCCACAGTTTGGAAGCAGCAACCAAGATGGACCGACCTCCCTTCTATTCATCCTTTCTATGGCGGGATTTAAGAGACTGGGACAGAGAGGCAAGCATCTCTCCCTGGTTTCAAGCAGGCCTCCAGAAGTCCAGCAGCACGAGTCTCGATACTGTGGCGATGACCATTAATCGATGCGATGCCAAGCCGATGACCATTAATCGGTGCGATGCCGTGGCGATGACCATTAATCAATGCGATGCCGTGGCGATGACCATTAATCAATGCAATGCCGTGGCGATGACCATTAATCAATGCGATGCCGTGGCGATGACCATTAATCGATGCGATGCCGTGGCGATGACCATTAATCGATGCGATGCCGTGGCGATGACCATTATTCAATGCGATGCCGTGGCGATGGCCAATAATCGATGCGATGCCGTGGCGATGACTATTAATCGATGCGATGCCGTGGCGATGACCATGAATCGATGCGATGCCGTGGCGATGACCATTAATCGATGCGATGCCGTGGCGATGACCATTAATCGATGCGATGCCGTGGCGATGACCATTAATCGATGCGATGCCGTGGCGATGACCATTAATCGATGCTGTGGCGATGACCATTAATCGATGCGATGCTGTGGCGATGACCATTAATCGATGCGATGCCGTGGCGATGACCATTAATCGTTGCGATGCCGTGGCGATGACCATTAATCGATGCGATGCCGTGGCGATTACCATTAATCGATGCAATGCCGTGGCGATGACCATTAATTGATGCGATGCCGTGGCGATGACCATAATTGATTCGATGCCGTGGCGATGACCATTAATCGATGCGATGCCGTGGCGATGACCATTAATCGATGCGATGCTGTGGCGATGACTATTAATCGATGCGATGCCGTGGCGATGACCATTAATCGATGTGATGCCGTGGCAATGACCATTAATCGATGCAATGCCGTGGCGATGACCATTAATCGATGCGATGCCGTGGCGATGACCATTAATCGATGCGATGCCGTGGCGATGACCATTAATCAATGCGTTGCCGTGGCAATGACCATTAATCGATGCCTCTGGGGCATCGAGGAAGGGCCTGCTGTCTGTCCCATTGATTTCAAGAATGGTACAGACAGAGCTCAACTTTGGATTAAGCTCAAAGACCGGAGCATCAAAGCACTGCTATTAGGAGGAGGAGGTGTGGCCTAACAGCCAGAGCTGCTGACTTTGGAAGTGGGAAACCAGGTTCAAGTCCCAGCGTCAGCTCAACATCCTGTGATTCTGGGCGAATCAGTAAATCTCCCTGTGCCTAAAAAAAACCAACCTGTCCTTGCATAATGTAATCTGGTCCTCATGTAAAGCGCTCTGATGCCTTTGGGTCTAGTACGCGTTATATAAAACTGCAAACAAAAAGCAGTCCTGATGCAGTACCGTGACACTTGGGTGTAGGTGAAACTGTCTGCCAGTGCAGCCCTCACTACAAGTATCTAACCCAATAAGGGCCTGAAACAGGGCTGTGTCCTGGCACCGCTTCTTTTCAATGTGAATGTTGCTGATTTCACCCAATTTGCCACCTGTCCAAGGTACCGCTCACCTAAATCAGGGGTGAGGGGGTACCACGACATATAATGTAATATACCGACAATGCAGTCCTGTTAGACTGAACACAGGTAGGGCTTCAGCATACCCTTAACGACCTGAGCAATTACTACCCTCAAAACTCTTTGGTAATGATAGTGCTTAATTTGAGCCGGAGATTGGAGGTTGCAGGTCGGGCCCAGCCCACTGGTACTTATTTTAGGGGACCAAGACTTATTTTTCATCTTCAAACTATGAAATAGAACAAGAGAGAGAAAGACAGAAATGGGGAGAAAAAAAAGGGGAAAACAATGGCAAAGGGAGAAGACAGGGATGAAAAATAACCAGCAGGAGTGAGATAAAGAGACCGGAAGTGGTGAATGAAAGAGACGTGAGGAGGAAACATGACTGGACAACCTGCGCTTAGGGCAGCTCCAATGTTTGGCATCACCAGCTGTGAGCTTCTGAGAAAAACTTTCAGCCCCAGCACTTATTATTTTACAAATTAAGTACTGGGTAATTACCACTCCAAATCAAATGTCATGGTTTTTTAAAAACACGGTCCCAATTCAACTGACCTCCTTAAGAAACCCAAGGCGGACCCAAAGGACCTCAAGAACTTCCGACCCATCTCCCTGCTCCCGTTCCCGGCAAAAGTCATCGAAAAGACCGCCAACAGACAACTGACCGACTTCCTAGAGAAGAACAACGTCCTGGACTCCTCCCAATCCGGCTTCCGCAGCAACCACAGCACCGAGACCGCCCTCATCGCCGCCACTGACGACATCAGGACCATACTGGACAAAGGCGAAACCGTGGCCCTCATCCTCCTGGACCTCTCGGCCGCCTTCGACACTGTCTGCCACCACACCCTGCGAACACGTCTCCACGTGGCAAAACCCGGGACTGGATAACCTCCTTCCTCACCGGCAGAACCCAGAGAGTCCGCCTCCCCCCATTCCGATCCAAAGCCACCACGATCACCTGCGGCGTACCCCAAGGATCATCCCTCAGCCCAACCCTGTTCAACATCTACCTGGCACCGCTCGCCAACATCGTCCAAGCACACCACCTCAACATCATCTCGTACGCCGACGACACACAGCTGATCCTCTCCCTCACCAAAGACCCGGATATCGCCAAGTCCAACCTCCACGAAGGAATGAAGGCCGTCGCAGACTGGATGAAGACCAGCCAACTGAAATCGCCGCAAAGACATGGAACACCCTCCCGCCCACCTGCGCCACACCCAGGACCTGCTGACCTTCAGGAGACGCCTCAAGACCTGGCTGTTCGACCCATAGCTGCCGCCCCCCCACCCCCATCCCCACCCCTTAGCGCCTTGAGACCCTCACGGGTGAGTAGTGCGCTCTACAAATACTTGATTGATTGATTTATAGCAGGTGTTGGATACAGAAATGACGCTAGCGCTTGAATACAAATACCGGGGTGCGACATTCACTGAACACGGTTCCAGCCGGGCTCACATGGCTAGCTTTAGCTCAAAAGCTACCTCTTTAAAGTATGCATTTAAGCATTTGTCCAAAAATGTGTCGGCCCCTCTCTGATTCCTCTATTTGATGTAATTCATGCATAGTACATACCAGTGTTAAAGCAGGTCTGATCGCACATTTGGTCAATTGGCAAGACAAAGGCCAGTGTAAGTTATTCGGAGTCACGCTTGTTCTTCTGCCCTCGACCACTCCTGGGCAGATCAGGCTAGAATATTCATTATGGAAACACCGGGTGGTCTTTTATTGATGCCCAGGTAACATCAACTCCCCCAGGCTCCCTGAAATCTAGACTCTGGGTAGAACCGGGAGCCTGTAAGAACCCTTGAGGTACGGCAGCGGAGAATGCAATCACTGCTCGAGCGATGCGCGATGAGTGGTACCAGAGGACCATGTCTGTTCCGTTGAAGCATCTCTTTCACGATACATTAACAGCCAGATATATGAAAAGGATTGCATTGCCCTTGCGTCACACAAAGTGATCAAGGGCAACGCCATCCTTCAGTCAGATTTATCGAGCCACGCAAAGCCACCTTGCATGACCCTGCGTAGCTTGGTACATCTGGATTAATGCAAGACCTTGCGTTACTCTGCGCCGGGAAGGTGTTACATGGGTGGAGAGTGGGTGTTCCCACGCATCCACCCATACATTTTGGCACTTTGGCAGAATTACCTGTGAACACCTGGAAATGCGTCAAAATTGTAGGCCTTCCCGATGGAGGCGCAACGATGAGAAATGTATTTTTTCTCCTAGTTCTTTCATCCTTCTAAGTGTGCTGCATCCTCTAAGGATTGTTTTATGCAGGAAGGTGTCCCTTCCTGCACAAAAACAAGCCTGCCTGCAACGCAGGCAGCCTTGCACCATGGCACAAGGGTGCCTGCTTTGGCAATAGGCAGCGCTAAGTGCACCACCACAAGGAGCGAGCAGGAGGGTGCCATATGTTAGTAAATATGCGCATTCCTGCTACCTCCATTTGACGCAGCGCAGCAAGCTGTCTTGCTGT